>JAAXCT010000142.1:0-600000 GCA_012490785.1 Eragrostis nindensis | reverse complement strand
CCTACCGGTCTGCGAGGTGGCCTGACTCCCTCATTAGCGAGCCCATGGAGGGTCCGCTCAAACGTATCAGCATTCTGGGCTACCCTGATCTCCTCTCCGGTCCACCTGCAAGGCTGTCCATTGTACATGAACCACAGCTCTGACCTGTCCTCAGCAATCCAAAGTGTGGAGTAGAACACCCTAACAATGTTGTTCCTGTATCTCATCGGAGTGGTCAGTAAAGTCTGTAGGCCTCTCATGAAAGACAAAGTCTGAGACATGTCCTTCCCAGCTGCAAGAGAGAGACGAGCTGCTGTGACATGGGAGTGCTTTGCGTACATCTTGTCTCCTTGGAGGTCTCTCTCCTGTGATAGGCCTCACCTATCCTCCTCTACAACACAGTCCAGTACCTGGGTCCTGCCTCTGGATCTCTAGCTACTGGTGCCCAAGTGACTCTGTCCACCTGCCTGGCTGCCTTGATAGTCTCCCCCTTGATAGATCTGACTGTAAAAGAGCTGGGTAACCTGAGGCTCTCAAGGCAGCCTTCTCGGCCCTCTCTGCCTTCCTCTTCAGAACCTCTGGATCCTGATCAGGAGGTGTGTCTCTGTAGAAACCTCCAGAGTCCTAACTCTCTGAGCTGGAGGTGGAGCTAGAGCTGGTGCTATCCTCTGTGGGCTCTGGCTGCTGCTGCTGTGCAGTCCTCGACGAACCAACCTTACGGATGGCCGGAGTCTGCTGTGGTGAGGACCTCTGTCTGGTGGACCTCCTCACTGACGGCTGCTCCCCCTGGGCTGGATCTCTGATCTGGAACCCTCTGCTCTCTCCAGGTAGAGGGTGGCCCTGGAGAGCATATGTGATCGCTCTGTCATTAGCGGGATCGCCAGTGCGAACAGTGATCTTGCGCTTCTTCTTCTTGGGCTCCTCAACAACATTGGCCTTGCCCTTCCCTTTGTCCTGATCACCTCTGCCTCTACCCCTGCCTCTGTCTCTAGCCATATCTGCCAACTGTCAACCGCTGACAAGAAAGGGCGAGTGAGCTTGGCTCACCAACCCGTCCACTGACAAGCTGACAGCCGAAGATAGGATCAAGGGCTTGGCCCTAAATCCGTCCACTGAGAACTCTGCACTGTCAACTGCCACTGTCCTCTGGGCTGCCCAACTGACAACTGCCACTGCACGATAGGAGATAGACAGGGTATATGAGTATAGAGTAACCTACTATAATCTACAAGCAAGAATCGTAGGTAAGCGCATAAAAATCTATGTGAAACCCTAGCGCTGAGGTGAAAGGACACAATGCCGGCAAGTAAATGCAACGGGGAACTACGGTATTGTCGATTATGGGTGGAGATCAACTAGTGCACATATAGCTAAGCAATAGACACAATGTGACACTAATTGAAGATCAACACTAGTGACATGAGCAAGTAGATGGCAAAAAGCTCGATCATGACACTAGAACCTACATGCCATAATAAAGGTATGATCTCTACTATGATTACGACATATAGGAAGGAAATTAACCTATACTAGCAGTGAGGAATAAGCATAAAGCTAAAACATGCTAGGCATAGGTGAACTCCAAGCTACCAGGGCATGAAATCGATGAAGGAATGAAAATCACAATGCCCTAAGATTCAATCGCCAGTTACTGTGCTTTTGCAAACTGGTTCGAACCAAAATCGCCGAAAAAGATTGATTTTGGCCGGGGCCTCACCGGAGCAAAGGATGACGACGACGTCGACGGCGAGGTAGAGCACGAGCTCGAGTCCTCTTGCCTCTGTGCAAGCAGCAGCTCGACGGCGCAAAGGGAGTCGACGGCGGTGGCTCAGGGCTGTTGGCGGCCATTAAATCATAAAATGACCGTCAACTTATCGGCGAATAAAAGGTATGCACCAATGTTTATTGCATTAAACTAATAAAGTTCCACAAGTTTTGGATGTGATCTTGTTTTGCAAGGTACATAGGAATATTGATGCAATTGTGCTTATAATCATGGATAAAAAGCAAATATACAAAAAGCACAAGATAAACAAGGTCCTGCTCGGACATCTCGATGACATTTGACGCAAGAAATAAGGAATGACTTAGACATCAAGAAATAATTATTTAAATCACAAATTTGATCCCTCCATGTCAAAGCCCTCGTCGAGATAGTCAAAATAGGCTTTTGGATCACCCAATTTGGAGTTCGGGAGCAGGAGTTATGCCTCGTGCAAGATTGAACGAAAACCAGAAAACAGTAGGCCGGCCGGCCCAAGTTAATCTCCAACCGCCTCAATCTATCTCCAGTCGGTTCCAGAGCGGTCACAAGCCACTTGACGCACCGGCCAAGCCAGGGGACATCGGCAAGAAGGGAATATCCCACGAAATGCTCCAAGACCTTCTCCACTCTCCCAAGGCAACTCCACTATAAATAGAGGACCCCTCCCTCACTCCAAAGTGCACCAGCCTTCACACACACTCCTCTTCAAGGTGTCACTTCCACTTGTGCCACAATGTAGAGTAGGTTAGTTGGTCATGGGAGTTAGAGTAGAAGTGAGAGCTCCCTTCGAAGTTCCGGAGTTTTCTTCGGATATTGGGTAAACCTCTCTTGTATCTTTTTTTTGGATATTCTTTAATATAATTATTTTCTTATTTATTTATTTTAGTTTTCCTTTTAGTTTACATTTATTTATTTAAGTAATAATTATAGAGAAATTCTTGTGTTGATTCCTCGTCTGTGTATGGTAGGTCTATCTGCAAGGGTTGTTTGCACCGTAAATGCTTACACAATCCATATAGATTTGTTATGCATGGTTGGCTTGCTCTTACGCGAAGAGTAAGTTATCTAGGATATTTGCTTGTATGGCTTAAGGAACTATTCTAGACGTGAGTTTGCTCTACACCCCACGAAGGATGGTAGCCGCGAGTACGTGTGACAGGCGTACCGGTCTCTATAATCCATCACGTCCGGGTGATGGTTTTAGTAGGGAGGTCAATAGCACGTAGTTCCCCAAGGTAGTTGAACCTAATTCTCGGGTTGCTACCTTGGCATGCGCGTGCCCCGATATGCAGGAACGAATCTATAATGAAAGCTTAAGTAGATATTTGTAACCCCTAGGCTGATACCCTTCTTCTCGTTGTCCTCCCAGTTGACTAGTTCTATCTCTTTATCTTCATATGGAATCCTTGTGTGTGTTTGCTTGCCAACCATCATATCTTTCATCTTTACCCATGCTTTGGTCTAGTCTTCAAGTTATAAATAATAGATGTTTCCTTGTTAATTCATGATATTCTTAGCCCTGCTTCCCTGTGGAAATATAAATACGATACTCTTGGAATACTCCTGGGTGAAATGCTACAACGGTGTTCCGTGCGCTTGCGGAGTTGATATTTATCTCTGTGCGTAAGAAACGCCAACAAGCATTTCTGGCGCCATTGTCGGGGAAGCAATGATTTAAGATATCTTTGATTGACATTGATTATCTATTATGATTAATTTGCTGCTAGCCTAAGCATCCACCTGCATTTCGTTTGAGCATACCGCCATCACATTTGCATTGTTTTCTTTTCAAACCATCTGCATGCTTGTTTTCCCTCCATCCCACCCCGCTGCATTTAAAAAAAAAACGAGTGCCCAATCATAGGCCGTGGGTAAATAAATAAAAAAATTAATTAAAAAATAATAAAAAACCCGTGCCCAATCATAGGCCAGGGATTTTGCAAGAAAGGTTGGATTTTTTATGACAGGAGAAAGGAAACATATGTGGCGGATCCAAGATATTCAATGCAGAAATCTAAAAGCTCAGCCTTGCATTCGATTGCAAAGGCTAAGCTTGGGGAGGAACCGCCAGGTAAGCATCGTATTTATTTCTTGTTTTCCTTGTCATATACCCTCTCCTTTCGGAAAAAAAAAATAAAATATAACAAAAAATTTTATAAATGAAAAAAAATGATGCCTGAATCGTTCCATGCTTTGTGAATGCAAAGTATTTTGAGTTGCTCTCTGATGAAAATATGTTGCTTTGACCATACCCCTGCTCTTGAAGATCCTTTCCATACATAGGTGTTGGTTGAGATGTTAGTCATAAATCAATCGCCTGCTTCTCTTTCTGTTGCTTGGGTAGGGCACTTCTGTGTCTATGGTCTTTTTGGACTATGCCCGGTGTCTGTCTGAACAACAGAAAAACGCTTGCCTCTATTATGCTTTCATGATAAAAGGAGAGTATGCTAGTCCCTGCTCTCCTTACACAATTGATCGAATTAGATATGTGTCTAGGTTGATCAATGGAACTATAGAGATATGTGCAATGTAGACGAATGGATTTGCACTAATCAATGCAGGATCTTTATGAGAACAATCAAAAGTCCATCAGGCAACATGAAAGGCACACAATTCAAGAAGAAACCAACAAGGCGGACCCAGTGCTTCCAAATGAAAGATTTAATCGCTTAGCTTTACACATGTTGCAAAAGCTAAGCTTGGGGAGGGACCGCCAGGTAAGTACTTCTGTATACGGTATTACACTCTTCTTGAATTGTGCCCTTTCCTTTAAAAAAAAACACCAAAAATATTAGGTTCTCGGCAAAGCCCAATAGGGGCTAGCCACCTGTATCACCCTCATTCTTTTTGCAGACACAAGAAGAATGGAGGAAGCGGCCTATTCAAGATTAAGTCTTGCGAAGACTCAAGCTTGTGGAGGACCCCCAGGTAAGTATCCCTATCGATCAATAAAATACTCCCTGTTTCGAATAAAATGCTAGAATATTGGTGAATGCTGCACTTAAAGGAAATGATGATTAGTTACATGATAGCTCCCCTTGTATCGCATTGATGCAACCTCTACTCCTGACATGTGTGTTAATTTATACTCGAGCATAGTCACATCACTAGTGTTGCTACATTTTTGTGGGTTGCATACATCACACCAAGTCTAAGCATTGTGGATTATGATATGGCATGATTAGGACTTGTTGCAATTTCGTAGCATGGTGAAAGTCCAGAGATGTTTTCATTTTAATGCTGCAAGTACCTAAAAACCCTTTCGTTTTGGAACACTTCTCTTGTGAGGGTTTTTTTTTACCTACCAGAGCCACATCATGAAAAATATTCGAAAAAGCCCCACTCATAGCCATTTGCTCATGCGTTGAGTTTTGTTAAGGTCTAAATGCTTTTGAGAGTAAGCACTCTCTTTATCTGGGTCATCATTCCTTCGCGTGAGAATTTGATTTTCTTTCCACCAAAAAGGAATGTTTGAAAAATCAAACATCTCCGTACCATTCCACCCACATTCATTCGCAAAACTTGGTATACATCAAAAAGCTCAAGAATATTTCAAAATGCTCATGAACCTGTCATCGCTATTGCCTCATGCATCAGGGAGTCTAAAAAAAAAAAAGAAAAGAGAGACTCCATGAATTGCATCCAAAAAGGCATTATGGTTCTTATCATAAACATCTTGAGCATGAGTATAAAAGAAGACCAAAGTTTGCAAAACCGTTTCCATCAGCGTGCGTTCATCTTTTCCCCCTCCGTCACCATTTTCCATATGACCGAGATACAAGGAGTTGCTATGTCTCTTGAGATTTATTCTTTAGCTTTACAATATACACATGATAAATGTGCATTTCCTTACCAAGCTCCACATACAAGCCCAATCTGGTAGAAGGAAGGATTTGAGTGAAGTTTGTAGGGATAAATTCACCTAGAGGGAAGGGAAGTGTGAACCAAAAGAAAGGAGAATTTTTACCTTGTCTTGCAGCACATAAAAACTCTGGACATACACCTGCTAAAATTGTTTGACTCGTCCAAAAGTGCTGTTCTAATCTTCAATGCTATATGACAAGGTGAAGCATACACGCCCCACACATGTGCAACACTCGTGAATATTCCGTGCTTTTGTATACTTACCACCATTTAGGGAGTACGTTGTTGCATCTTTATTTCCCATGGGGCGCTTTCTTTGTAACTACTGATCCGCCGATACTTAAGTTTTGAGTTTGCTCGGGACGAGCAAAGTTTAAGCTTGGGGAGGTGTTGGCGGCCATTAAATCATGAAATGGCCGTCAACTTATCGGCGAATAAAAGGTATGCACCAATGTTTATTGCATTAAACTAATAAAGTTCGACAAGTTTAGGATGTGATCTTTCTTTGCAAGGTACATAGGAATATTGAAGCAATTGTGCTTACAATCATGGATAAAAAGCAAATATACAAAAAGCACAAGATAAACAAGGTCCTGCTCGGACATCTCGATGACATTTGACGCAAGAAATAAGGAAGGACTTGGACATCAAGAAATAATTATTCAAATCATAAATTTAATCCCTCCATGTCAAAGCCCTCGTCGAGATAGTCAAAATGGGCTTTTGGATCACCCAATTTGGAGTTCGGGAGTAGGAGTTATGCCTCGCGCAAGATTGAACGAAAACCAGAAAACAGTAGGCCAGCCGGCCCAAACACTTGGCCAGCCGGCCCAAGCTAATCTCCAACCGCCTCAATCTTTCTCCAGTCGGTTCCAGAGCCGGTCACAAGCCACTTGACGCACCGGCCAAGCCAGGGGACGTCGGCAAGAAGGGAATATCCCACGAAATGCTCCAAGACCTTCTCCGCTCTCCCAAGGCAACTCACTATAAATAGAGGACCCCTCCCTCACTCCAAAGTGCACCAGCACCTTCACACACACTCCTCTTCAAGGAGTCACTGCCACTTGTGCCACAATGTAGAGTAGGTTAGTTGGTCATGGGAGTTAGAGTAGAAGTGAGAGCTCCCCTCGAAGTTCCAGAGTTTTCTTCGGATATTGGGTAAAGCTCTCTTGTATCTTTTCTTTTTGAATATACTTTAATATAATTATTTTCTTATTTATTTATTTTAGTTTTCCTTTTAGTTTACATTATTTATTTAAGTAATAATTATAGAGAAATTCTTGTGTTGGTTCCACGTCTGTGTATGGTAGGTCTATCTGCATGGGTTGTTGCACCGCAAATGCTTACACAATCCACATAGATTTGTTATGCATGGTTGGCTTGCTCTTACGCGGAGAGTAAGTTATCTAGGATATTTGCTTGTATGGCTTAAGGAACTATTCTAGACGTGAGTTTGCTCACCCACGGAGGATGGTAGCCGCGAGTACGTGTGACAGGCGTACCGGTCTCTGTAATCCACCACGTCCGGGTGATGGTTTTAGTAGGGAGGTCAATAGCATGTAGTTCCCCAAGGTAGTTGAACCTAATTCTCGGGTTGCTACCTTGGCATGCGCGTGCCCCGATATGCAGGAACGAATCTATAATGAAAGCTTAAGTAGATATTTGTAACCCCTAGGCTGATACCCTTCTTCTCGTTGTCCTCCCAGTTGACTAGTTCTATCTCTTTATCTTCATATGGAATCCTTGTGTGTGTTTGCTTGCCAACCATCATATCTTTCATCTTTACCCATGCTTTGGTCTAGTCTCAAGTTATAAATAATAGATGTTTCCTTGTTAATTCATGATATTCTTAGCCCTGCTTCCCTGTGGAAATATAAATACGATACCCTTGGAATACTCCGGGGTGAAATGCTACAACGGTGTTCCGTGCGCTTGCGGAGTTGATATTTATCTCTGTGCGTAAGAAACGCCAACAAGGGCGATGGCGCGTCACGGCGGCTCAGGCGAGGTGGTGCGGCGGCGGCGCCGGTAGGTGGAGCTGCAGCGCGCGAGAGCGAGGGCTAGGCGTGAGCGTGTGGCTGCTGGTGGTGGTGTGCGGGCGCGGCGGCGAGCTCGTCGGCGGCGAAGGGGCGCTCGGCGGTGTACAGCGACGACAAGGGCGAGCGCGCGCGCGGGAGGCGAGAACGGTGGCGAGTTCGCCACAGCAACAGGGACAGGGTACAATGAGTTAGGGTAAACAGAGATGGACGGCCGTGATCGATTGATTTTTGAATCAACGGCCCAGATCTAGAATGAGATAACGGTCAACTCTAGGTCACCGTATGATGCGATGATTACCGCCGTTTGACGCGGTGATCCTTATGTACTGGGCGCACAAGCCACGGTCACTGTATCATACGGTGACTGGCACCGTATGATGTGGTGACAGTAACATCCCTGAACAGAAAGATCTAAGGGTGAGACCCTCACCGCATGTTACGGTGACTACCACCGTATATTACGGTGACCCCAGAAAAGCTGAGATCAAGAAAATTTCTTTCTAGGTCCATACATCTCACACAAGAACCAAATAAACACCATGTTTGGGCTAGAAAGGGAACACTCAAAACACTCTTTTGAAATAAACCAATATAGGTTGCTTATAGGCTTATAGTAATTTTTCAAAAGGCAAATAAGAATCAATCCAATAAGAACCAAATGGGATAAAACCAAAAAGAGGGGGTATGTATGAGCCCTTTGCCTATGATCCGTGCAAGTAGTTTCAACCTTAAGGATCATTTAGCAAGACTCAATAGGCATGAAGCGCAATTCTTTTCTTTTGTCACACTTCTATGAGATGTGAGATTATATTGGGAATGAAGCACTTCCTCATAGTGTGACCACTCCTTTGTGATTTCCTATATGCAATGCATGAGACAAGCATATCATACAAATGCAAAGGGAATTTAAACATGCCATGTGATATGCAAGCAAAGTTACGACAACGCATAATGGAAACCTGCTCAAGGTCAAGTTTGAGCCTCTCTCAAGCTTACTCACCATGAGCCAAACCTTGCCTTGAGTCCATCGGTCCACCAACTCAAGCATCCCCCTTGCTCATAGCTATCTTGAGAAAGTTAGACCTTGAACTAATTTTTTGTTCTTTTCTTTTTAGTTATTTACACATGCATGGATGCAAACATACTAGTTCACAAAGGAGTACCTAACTACCATGCAAGCAATACAAGAATGAAAACTACTATGGTACAAGTTACCTCCTTGAAGAGTAGATATGTCGGTGAAGCACTCATTGCTTGTGGTGGACCTTCATGAGATGATATCGCGGCACACGGTCCACCACCAACATCCTTCTAGGTCTTGTTCTTGAGAGCCCACTCGCACTTGGTTGGCCTCTCAAGGTCAACAATGCACTTGGGCACCCAAATCCTTCTCGTCTTCCTCCACTTGTCCGGTGATCCAAGAGCTTTTGCCTTCACTTTGCCCCACTTGTCCCTAAAGAGCTTGTAGTGTGTGTTCTCATGGAACAAGTTAGCGTTAGGCAAAACTTTGGAACTTCTCACCTTGGGACAATTCTTGCTAGTGTGCCCATCTTGGCAACACTTGTCACAATAGTAGTCGTCCGCCATGAGAGGTACCACCCAAGGGGGAATGTTGTCGTCCTTGCCGATGAGGTTGATGGCGGCGGGGTAGGAGCCAAGTCCCTTGTGCTCGGAGTTGTTCACAAGATTGCGACCAAGTATCTCCTTATGAATGGTCCTTCCCCTTGTGAGCCTTTCAAAGCCGTCCATCACCGAAGCTCTCTCCTCCTTGAGTTGATGATATTCCTTCAAGATTTTCTCATCAAGAGAGATGCTCTCAAGAGAGGGAGTTAGTCCATCACAAATAATATATGAAGAATCAGAAATGGATGAACTAGAAGAAGAAGTGTTACTCTTTTCAAGGTTGGATTGATGTTCTTCCTCAAGGACCTTTGTGACAGCCCGATCCACAGGATCTTTGTCCCACGGTGCTGTTTAAGCAGACACGAGATAATACAACACTTTCGACTTAATTAAAAAGATTATTCTTATTACAACATAAGTTCAGAGTGTAGCGGAAGCGGTAAAACGATAAGTTCGAAAACGTAAGATACACGAGAGTACTTCTCTCAACGATATAGCTTTAGCGACATTCTGATGCCCATCCAGAATATCACTCTAGCAACAACCATCATTGCAGCGGCTGGTCGGACTCCCAGTGGGCTGTCCAACCCTGTGGGACTTGCACATCCCAGGGAAGAACACCAACAAGCAAAGGACATCTGCACTACCTGAAAACCACATAGGCACAAAGCCTGAGTCCTAATTACTCAGCAAGTCTTACCCGTCAAATGACACCTAGAGATGCAAAGGCTTACCATTGGATAGCTGAATTTAAAAGGACTCGCACTAAGCAACTAAATCTTTTCTAACAACATTTTAGCTCAAGTTTTATCTTATTATACAGTAGCATAAGTGATTATAGAAACTAAACAAGCAGGTGAAACATAGACAATTCTGAATAATAATCATAAGGCTAACAACATCCATAACCCAACAAGATAGCATATATCATCATCATAAGCAAGTATCATGTGCTACGTGAAGGCTCAATTCACAAGCGGGTACTCATTGCTGCGAGGGACAGCGATTGCAATCGATTTACACCAGCTGGCGAAAACCCGAGATACACGACGTATACGCACCACTCAAGATGGTCATATACGGCAACCTTTCACAAGACAGTAAACAATTCAGGCGGACCCAGATGGCAAGGAGTTGGGCAGCCGTCCTACCAACAGTACGTCGTGGCTTAGACCTGCCCAACTACGCCCAGCGTGTCTTTCGACCAATGTACTGGCTACCATCTAAAATTGCCACCGTACATGCTACGTCAGTTTACTAGTCCCCATTACACTAGTATGTACTCGGTACGTTCAATGCTTGATCAAGGGGCCAACAACGAATCGGTCCTTAATCGACTAGGCAGGGCTACCACCGTGAAGTCCCAGACTTCCCAATCCATCCTACACATGCAATGCCTCTGCCCGGTCTCAACAAATAACATAAACTCATTGTTATCTTCAGCTTTAGTGAGTCAAATTTAATCATCAACAACCTAGTAAATCTTGTCGATACTAACATTTGACTTAAGCGTAGCAGAAGCTAACGAGCTAACTAGGATAGACATATAGCAACATGGGACATTTGGATATCATGCAGGTGGTTTTCACATCAACTCCTGACCACTTAAGTGCACAATCAAACTTAAGACATACTAGCAATTATTCTCTATAAATCAAAAGTTATAAAAAGAGGTTTGGAATGAACCGGGGCTTGCCTTGACTCTCAACAGCTAAGTTAGTAACTTCAACTTCTGGATCCTGAGAGGAATGATCCTGTTGAATATCCTCCTCTTGATCGTTTCCTAGAATATAATATATGTCAATTGGATGAAAATGCAAAGAGAATATAAACCAATATGTGATGCAATGAGAATGACTTGGTTTCACATTTGAAATGTGAGGTTCAGTTCTGAAATTATGTTAGAATTGTTTATTACTTTCGTCTGAAGTATTTCCTTCATTGACTCCCATGAAGCATTATTATCTTATTAAGTAATTTGTTCAAATTATCACAATTGAGCTCATAAATTATGTTAATAAATTCTAAAATGGTTTCTGGTCATGAGTAGTTCAGGGATGGTCTAAGCATGTAACAACAGTTCCAGAATAAATTTACCATGATTTAATCCCTAATATAGTTATTTTAGTCATCAAAACAATGCTGCAACAGAAACTAATTCCTATAAAATTTGTATGAACAACTCTGGTCAAACCTAAAATCCTGGTGATAGGTGTTCATCTATTCAACATGCATGCACAAGCTCAAGGTAATTTAATGACTAAATTAATTTATAAAGAAGATGACAAGTTTATCAAAGAGAGATTTATAACTAAAGTTTCTTACAGAAATAATTAACATGGTTCATCTCTATGAATAGGACATGTCAATAGGAGAACATCAAGGCTGAGTTCACCTAAGTAACATGCATGCACCAGTTCAAGATTATTTGGTGACTAGATTATTTATTAAGAAGATGACAAGTTTATCAAAGAGAAATTTATACCTAAAGGTTCTTACAGAAACAACTATCATGGTTCATCTCTATGAACAGGGCATATCAAAAGGAGAAGATGAAGCCCTAGTTCACATTTTTCTGATTTATATTCAATTTACTATGAATTATTTAGTGCATAGCTTGTAAAATTCATACAAGGTTCCTCTTACAGAACCAGGGCTTATAGCTGGTACTAGTGAACAGAGGGTATCAAATGGGTTCTAACAAACCTGAGTCTGCATTTTTACCCTGCCTATATTAATTGCTATGAATTAATTAGGTTTTACCTTGTACAAATTATTCAGGAAAAACTACTCATGAACAACGTTCAACTCTGACATCACTGGATAGATCTCAGTGTGAGGAACACAACAAAATTTAGTTTGCAATTTTTGGACATCTGTAGCTTCAGTTATCGATTTTTGAAATTTGAATGATTTTTGAATAAGTTCAACTTATTTACGAAATTGCCACTCGTTCAATTGAGCAGAGGAGCGCGCTTTGGTGCGCTCGGCGCGCACGGCGGCGGAACTTGGCGAGGCTTGCCGACGGGAAAGGGTGGACGACGACGTGCATACGTGGTGGCTACACCATCAGTGGACCCTAGGCTACACGCGGCTCCAGGAGGCAGGGGAAGAGGCTCACCGAGGCGGCGTAGCACCGTGCGAGGGCGGAGTTTAGTGCGTCGAGTCGGCGGTGGAAGACGGCGAGGTCACTGTGAGCTGCACGAGGCATCGTCCACGACGAGGTCAAGTCAGGAAGTGCGCCAGGGTGTGAGGGTCAAGCTGCTAAGAGGAATCGAATGGAGGCTCACCGTGCTTGAAGAATTCCGATGAGAACTCGGTTAGGGTTAGCGGCGGCTCGTCGGAGAAGAAGCTCGATTCCGGCCAAAGTACTTGAGATCGACGACGATGAGCTGTGGGGAAGGGAAGAGGGGGTCTTGGCGGTTCTGTTGCGACCCTGAGCTCGAGCTGGGATGGTCGGAGGCGATGGCGAGCGTGAGCTCAGCTCGTGGTGGCCATGGCGGCTTGCTCCTGGTCTACAGAGCGCGATACTACGCGAAGAGGCAGAGTGGATGAGGAAGAGCGAGGAAGAGACGTCGGGCGACCGATTCCTAGCGAGGTCAGCGTGGGATTGAGACAGGCAAGCACGCAGGCAGCTCGGTGGCGTGCATGCGATGCTTCTCGGCCGAGCAGAGGGAGAAGAAAGATCAGGGGTTGTGTGGCTGACGTGTGGGTCCCCACTCGTTTTTATTTTTGTTTGAATTTTCTTCCTCTCATGTAAATACTAATTGAAGGGTTAAACAAAGGTTACAATTCTCCAGATTTTTACTGGAGACTCCTAGATATACGTACAAGGCAGAAATTCAATTTTATTTCCTGTAAACTTTCAGGAATTTAAATTCAAAATTCAAACAATTAAAATTTAAACTTGTATCATTTATTTGAATGAGTTCCCAAATTCAATTGTTTCTGGAATTTTTAATAGATTTTTATTTAGCTTTCATATTTCCCATAAATTTTTGATTACACATTGTTATGTTCAAAATTTTTTTTGAACTTCCTTTTAAAATTTTACTTAAATTTACATTCTATTCAAGTTTTTGATCCTTCATTTTATGTGACTTAATTGAAATTTGCACCTAATCAACTTTACGTGATGACTGAGCACTGTAGAGAAATGAACGAGACACCTAGGGTGTCACAACCTTGAACTTCTCATTGAGCCTCTTGTGATCGACCTTGAGCTTGTCATAGCTCTCATCCAAGGTTATGAGAGAAGTAGAACGGTGCTTGAGTTCATCCTCTAGTAACTTGGACTTCTCCTTGAGCTTCATGTGGTCCTCCTCAAGCTTGTCATAGTCCTCATCTAGAGCCTTGTGTGTGATGGATAAGCCCCTAAGTTCATCTTCAAGTTGACGAACTCGAAAAGCGGCCACTTCATGTTCCTTCTCCAACCTAGCAACGGTCTTGTCCTTTTTCTTGAGCATCTTGCCGGTTAGGAGAATGCTATCCAAAAGCTCCTCATATGTGGGCTTATCCTCCTCATCAAACTCATCCTCGGACTCGCTCTTCTCATCCTCATCACTACTATCATCATCTTTGGCCATCAAGCGAATAGGAGGTGGAGGTAGAGTCTCGGAGATGTTTGGGAGAGCTATACCGGCCATTTTCTTGCCCTTGGAGGATGAGTCATCACTTTCTTCTTCATCACTATCTTCATCGTTCGTGACCCTTGCGAGATGATATTCTCTTATTTTTGCCTCTAGAGCTTTCCTTCTTGACAAACCTCTTCCTTGTCTTGTACTTGCTTCTAGAGTCTTCTTCTTCATCATCACTTGACTCTTGAATCTTCTTCTTGCCTTTCTTAATTGGCTTTGTGCATTCTTTGGCAAAGTGACCTTTCTCCCTACAATTGTAGCACTCGGCATCTTTCTTGTTGATGAACCTTCTCTTGAAGAAGTTGCTTCTCTTCATGAGGAGTGCTAGGTCATTTGGATGGAGTTGCAATAAGTCTTCATCATCTTCCTCAACTTCTTCATCACTTGAATCTTGAGGCATCACCTTCTTCTTCATCTTCTTGCTTGAACCCTCGGATGCAAAAGCAAGATTCTTGGAGGGCTTCTCATCAAGCTTCTTGTCAAGGTTGTAGCACTCGAAGGCGGTGATCTTCCCAAGTAGCTTGTGGGTTGTGAGGCCTTGAATGTCGGTGTTGAAGAGACATGTAATGAGTGCTCCATATTTCTCCCTTGGGAGAATCCTCATGATCTTCCGCACAAGGTCACCATCATCAATCTTCTCCTTCACACCGAGCGAGTTGATATCCTCTACAAGCACATTCAAGCGAGAGTAAGTATCATTGATTAGCTCATTTGAAGACATGGTAAATGCATCATATTTGTCCTTAAGGACATAGTATCTTTCCTCTTTCACATCAGAGGAACCCTCATGAACTTGTTGGATTTGAGTCCACACTTCATAAGCGGTACCGGCGGACTTGACTCGAGCAAAGACCTCTTTAGTGATTGCTTCAAACAAGGCATTTTTAGCTTTAGCATTTGCCTTTGCGAGATTCACATCAAGAGTACCAATAGGAGTCCTTAGAGAGACACCGGAACTTGTCACCTCCCATGCGATAGGATCGAGAGCCTCGAGGTAAGCTTGCATGCGAGCTTTCCAATAGGCATAGTCGGTCCCATCGAACGGGGGCGGTCCACTTCCTCCCGGCATCCTTACTCAAGGCAGTTAAGCCCTATTTGAGCAACGAGGCTCGGATACCACTTGAAAGGATCAAGGGCACCGAGAGGGGGGGTGAATCGGTGTCTCAACAATTTCTCCCAAACGTACTTAAGGCGTGAAGCTAGCAAGACTAGATATGGTGACAACAAGAAGCTAGCGATGCGCGCACATAATCTAGTCTATGCAACAAGCAACACCCTAACAAGCAATTCTACCAAGTAGTAAAGAGACAACCTACCATGCAATACTACTAGCACATAAGTAAATGCGGAAGCGTAAATGCTAGTAAGTAAAGGAGATAGAGATAGGAATGCTCATGATTTTTCTCGTGGTCTCGGAAGGATGGCGCCTTCCCCTACTCCACGTTGGGTCACTCCCGCCGGAGTCTCGACCCGTCCCTCCGCTCGAAGGAGATCCCTCCTAGAGCACACTTCACCCTCCGAGTGAAGTCGTGGGCACGTCCCGCAGGGCTCGATCCCGGGTACTCTTCCGGAGGTAAGGCTCCGCACTTGATGCGTGCCAAAGGGCGCTCCACTAGTGATGCTTCTTTCGCACGGGAAGCTCCAAGACCGTGTACAAACTTGTGTTGGCTTCCACACTCTCCTTGGACAGCTCAACACCGACGCCTAACCGGTTTAGGCCTTGCCATAGACCAAGGGTAACAAACCGAAGTGACTCTCTCAAGCTCACACTAGCCTAGAGATCAAGTGGATGCAATTGCTACTCTCTCAAGCACTAGGATCACTCCAAATCCTTCACAAGTGCTTCTCTTCCTTGCCCTTGGCTTCCTCTGAGTTTCCTGCACTCCAACAATGGCCAAGAGCCCCCTCAAGGGGCGAGCAACCAACTATTCATAGGCTACCAACCCAAAACTAGCCGTTGCCCAAAAGTGCCCTGCGAAACTAGAGACCGTTCAAAGGACCGTACTGTCCGGTCTCCATTAGACCGTACTGTCCGGTCTCTATTTCCAGGCGCATCTCCATTTTCTTTTTCATCTCCAATGAAGACCGTACTGTCGGGTCCCTAGGACCGTACCGTCCGGTCGATTGTCCGATCTTCATTTCTTCCACTTCCAGAAACTTCATCTTCTCTGTCTGGAAATCCTCTGATGACCGTACCATACGGTCCTATGACCGTATTGTCCGGTCAATTGTCCGGTCTTTATTTCTTCAGCATCCCGAGACTTCACTTCTCTGTCTGGATCTTCAATGAAGACCGTACCATACGGTCCCTAGGACGTGCTGTCTGATCTCTACTGCAAAAGCTGAAAACGTGATCCACTTCTTGATCCTTGCTTCTAACTTCTCCATTCTTGGTTCCTCTTCTTCTCTTCAGCCACCCTAGCCCTCAAGAGACTCACAATGCATCCATTTGATCTCTAACCTAGTGTGCTCTAAGAGAACCAATTCGATCCCTCTTGATAGTCCGGTTTTTCCTATGGACTCAAGCTAACGTCTACACCAAGCCAACACTTGCTCGGTCTATCATGTCCTTAGCCTTGATCCATTTTCAACATTGACTCCATCAAGTTCTCGATCCGAATTGTCGAGGCAACCAATCACCAAGTCGTCGATAAAGATAGAGTATGTGAGACGACGCTTTCATTGACATGACCATTTGACTATCCTACATGGAAATGTTAGTCACATCAATATAGTCATCCAATCACCAAAACATTCATACCTTTGGGGTTTCCGAACTCCAATGGTCATGAAGCTTACAATCTCCCCCTTTTTGGTGATTGGTGACAACACATATCAAAAGATATCAAAAGATATAGAATGGAATGCGTAAGAGTGATCGAGAAGATTGGATATGAATTGAAGAACAAGAAAAACGGAGAACAAGGTAGTCATAGCTCAAAAGGTATCACCTGCAAAATAGAGTTAGAGCACATGGGTGATATATATGGGATTAAAGCAAGAGCTATGACCACAACGCTTGTGATGATAAGTTTATAAGATAATCCTGCAAAAGCAAGTGAGTGCACATATCATCACAAAAGAGAAAACCTGGCAAGATAGATATGAATAAGCGCATCCAGGTAAACAAACACAAACTCAGAGCAATATACAAGATATATAGATAACGAGCAAGTGTATGAAATGAAACCAAGTGTATTCTTGATGTGCTAAACACCAGCAAAAGCAAATCAAGCTCAACAAGAACCACGAAGTACCAAAAGAATATACAAATAAAGTCGCAAAAGATCTCCCCCTGGACAAAGACTGTCTCACACTCCCCCTGAACACAAGATCACTCCACTACTCCCCCTAGACCTATACAAGATCTCTCTATCTCTCTCCCCCTTTGGCACCAATGACCAAAAAGAGAAAGGAGGAAAGAGAAAAACTGCTATCCTACGCATCGGAGGCTGGAGGAGGTGCAGTGGCAGCAGGTGCTGAAGAACTGGCAGAAGTCTGAACACTGTCCTGCTGCTGCTGAGAGGGAGGCACTGGAGGCGTCCAAGTCCAAGTCCGTGGCATCCCTAAAGACTCATGAGGCTGAAAGAGTGGAGTGTACGGCACAAGCTGCCTGTAAGCTATCCCAGGAGAGTCTGTCTGGAGTAGGGTCTGCTCAAGCTGTGTCGCATACTCGACTACCTCTGTATCTGAAGCTGAGTGGACTGAAGGAGTAGGTGAGCGACTGGGGGTCCAAGTGAAACTGCCAGTGGGTGAGGGTGCCTTGGACGGTGGATCCTGTCCTGCAGCGAGAGCCTCGTCTATCTCCTCGCGAGTGTAGCCAAAGTCAGAAAGATCCACTGCTGTAGTCTCAGCTGTAGTAGACACGACCTCTGCCTGTGAAGCTGTAAGTACTGAGTCTGTCTGCACTGAGGCGGTCTGTGCTACTGTAAGAATCGTGTGACCGAGAGGGGGGGTGAATCGGTGCACTCTAGAATCTATTTCCAAACACTTACACCCAAGCAACTCCTAGCGAGTAGTTCTAGTAACAAGGTAAAGCACACTAAGGAGTATCCTTAACCTAAATAGCTAGTGCATATAGATAACACAATCACACCACACTAGCAACCTAGCACAAGATAGATAGCGGAAGACTTAAGCTAGGCAAGGCAAGGTAACAAGATAACTAGGGACAAGGCAACCAAGGTACTAGGCACACTAAGTAGAGTCCTTAGAGCTACTAGATAGGCTATAACAAGTAAGCACACGAGCAAGGCAATCAAGCAAACCTAGTGAAGCTAGTAGGTACCAAGGTAAACACACAAGCAAGATAAGAGCACAACTCAAGTACTACAAGCAATCATATGAAGTGCGATAAGTAAATGCGAGTAGTAAAGGAGAAGGGATAGAGAATGCTCATGATGTTTTCCCATGGTCTCGGAAGGATGGCGCCTTCCCCTACTCCACGTTGGGTCACTCCCGCCGGAGTCTCGACCCCGTCCCTCCGCTCGATGGCGATCCCTCCTAGAGCACACTTCACCCTCCGAGTGAAGTCGCGGGCACGTCCCGCCGGGCTCGATCCCGGGTACTCTTCCGGAGGTAAGGCTCCGCACTTGATGCGT
The DNA here is from genome assembly GCA_012490785.1 of Eragrostis nindensis. Taxonomy (NCBI): domain Eukaryota; kingdom Viridiplantae; phylum Streptophyta; class Magnoliopsida; order Poales; family Poaceae; genus Eragrostis; species Eragrostis nindensis. The sequence continues at coordinate 581,492 of JAAXCT010000142.1, read as the reverse complement.
GCCAAAGGGCGCTCCACTAGTGATGCTTCTTTCGCACGGGAAGCTCCAAGACCGTGTACAAACTTGTGTTGGCTTCCACAATCTCCTTGGACAGCTCAACACCGACGCCTAACCGGTCTAGGCCTCGCCATAGACCAAGAGTAACAGCCCTAGATGACTCTCCCAAGCCCACACTAGCCTAGAGATCAAAGGATGCAACTTGCTACTCTCTCAAGCACTAGGATCACTCCAAATCCCTCTCAAGTGCTTCACACTTCTTCCTCTTGGCTTCTTGGCAGCACCTCCCCTCTTTCCTGGGTCCAAGAGCACCTCAAAGAGGTAAACAACTGACTATATATAGGCCTCCAACCTCAAACTAGCCGTCGTCCAAAAGTGCCCAGTCTGCGTGATGACCGTACAATAGGACCGTATTGTCCGGTCTCCATCTGACCGTATTGTCCGGTCTTCACCAGACCGGCTTCCAGGGAGTGCTGCTCCTCTTCTCAAACCAGACCGTATTGTACGGTCCCTAGGACCGTATTGTCCGGTCTCCACTTCTTCTTCAGCCAACAGAAACTTCTCCTTCTCTGTTGCTCTTCTCCTGTAAGACCGTATTGTACGGTCTCATGACCGTATTGTCCGGTCAACTGTCCGGTCTCTATTCTTCAACTTCCAGAAACTTCAGCTTCTCTGTCTGGAATACCCAATAGAGACCGTACTGTCCGGTCCCTAGGACCGTACTGTCCGGTCAACTATCCGGTCTCAATTTCTCCATTTCCAGAAACTTCAGCTTCTCTGTTTGGAAATCCTCTGTAGACCGTATTGTACGGTCTCCATGACCGTACTGTCCGGTCTCCTCTGCCTTCGCAGCTTCGATCTTCTTCTTGATCTTCTTCTTCAAGACTTGATCTTCTTGGTTCCTTCAACCCTCTTCTGCCACCCTAGCCCCTGAGAGACTCACCATGCATCCAATGATCTCTATAACTAGTGTGTACTAAGAGAACCACCTCGAACCCTCTTGATAGTCCGGTTTTTCCTATGGACTCAAGCTAACATCTAACCAAGCAACACCGCTTGGATCTAGCATGTCCTTAGCCTTGATCCATATCTTCTCCGCGACTCCATCAAGTCCGTTCTTGTGTAGATGAAGGCAACCAATCATCCTTGTCATTTAAGTTCATAGTGTGTTGGCGTTCACCACTAACGGACGGAGCTTTCTTCATATGTGACCTATAAGATCTCACAAAGAGTGTTAGTCACATTCATGGTTCTCATCCTATCACCAAAACATTCATACCTTGGGGTTTCCCTAGCTCCAACGGTCATGAAGCTTACAATCTCCCCCTTTTTGGTGATGGATGACAACCATGATAAAAATGATCGAGAAGATAAAGCATATAATGACAAAAGCTAAGATAAAAGCGCAACTCGATCAAGACACTAAAACAACAAGTATATGATAGAGAGATAGTTACCTTGTTGATTAGGTCGAGGCAAGTCATAGCTCAAAAGAAGTCACAATTAGAGCAAAAACTCATATCACAAGTGAAAGAAAGCATATGGAGCTATGACAAGCAAAGGTTGCAAGGGGTTTACCTTCATACTTACTTTGTAGAATTCCGCTCCCCCTTGACAAGTGCACCAATCTCAAGATTGTGTGAAGATCGATCATCTTGATCACTTGATCTTCATTCGCGCACACTCCCCCTTGAGATGGCATTGCTTCTTCTTCATCACCTCAAGATTGTGCGAAGATCGATCGTCGTGATCACTTGATCTTCTCTTGTACAAACTCCCCCTTGAGGTGACATCTTCCAACTCATTGTAAGTCCGAACTCTTCTTCCCCGTACTCTTCTCCGCTCGAACTCTTCTCCCCCCATATTCTTGCTCGATCATTAAGCCCAACTCTTCTCCCCCTTTGGCATCTATCACTCAAAAAGAAAACTTCCAAGGGAGAAAAGGTTAGTGTAAATATATGGGACGAGTGGGAAAATGAGTTACTTGAATTTGCGTGAAGCTCCCCCTTGATCCGTGATTCTCCATCTCCCAACAATTTCCCTACACACATTCTCAAAAGAATATTGTCTTGAAGTACATAGGGGTTAGTTGATGATGATGGAAATATATGAACCCTTAGACTTTGAGCCGCGCAAGTGGATTTAACCTTGGAGCTCAAAAATCTTGGTTCAATGGGCATGAAGCTCATATAGCATTGCTATAAATTCATCATAGGAGGTCATATACTCATATTGTGAATAAGCAACTCCCCCTAGATGGGTGCTCGGCGCCGAGACACTTATGCAAGATGCATGATGCGAATGCAAGGAATGATAAGTGTACAATGCATGATGCTTTAAGGGTAAAACAAGAGAAAGCTAAGAGCGAAGTTACCAACAACAAGTTTGAGCCCTCCATGAGCTTGATCACAACGAGCCATTCTTCAAAGCCTCGGGAGCCAAGTGCCACCAATCCCAAGCTTAACCCATGCTCATTGCTATCTCAAGAAGGTTAGTCATCGGTCCTACAAAAACAAGAAGAACACACAAAAACAACAACACAAACAAAAACAAGCAAAGTATATATACATATATACAAATGTAAGCTCAAGGATATCAAGTGAAGTCGGAGAGGTCGAGAACATTAAGTTCTCCCCGGAGCTTACAAAAGGTCTTCTTGTCAAGTGGCTTGGTGAAGATGTCCGCCAATTGTTCATGAGTCCGAACACCAATCAATTCAATATCCTTCTTGGCCACATGATCTCGAATGAAGTGATGCTTGACTTCAATGTGCTTGGCATGGCCGTGATCACCCTTGTTGAGAGCCATATTGATAGCACTTTCGCTATCACAATAGAGAGGTACTTGCCCATAAGATAATCCATAGTCCAATAGGGTTTGCTTCATGTATAAGAGTTGAGCACAACAAGCACTGGCCGCCAAATATTCCGCCTCTGCCGTAGAGATAGCCACACAATTTTGTTTCTTAGAACTCCATGAGATGAGAGATTGTCCAAGAAATTGGCATCCACCGGAGGTACTCTTTCTACTCACTTTGCAACCGGCGAAGTCCGAGTCCGCATAGCCAACAAGTCCAAAGTCCGAGCCTTTTGGATACCATAGGCCCATTGTAGGAGTGTTCTTGACATACCTAAGAATTCTTTTCACGGCACTCATATGGGACTCCTTGGGGTTAGCTTGATAATGAGCACAAAGGCACACACTAAACATGATATCCGGTCTAGATGCGGTAAGGTAAAGAAGTGAACCAATCATAGAACGATAGAGTTTAGGATCCACCGGTATACCTTTTACATCCACATCAAGAGGGACACTTGTAGCCATAGGTGTGTCATAGGACTTGGAGTCTTCCATGCCGAACCTCTTAAGAAGATCCCGAGTGTACTTCTCTTGGTAGATGAATGTGCCCTCCTTCATTTGCTTGACTTGAAAACCGAGGAAGACATGAAGTTCACCTATCATGGACATCTCAAACTCTTTCTTCATAAGAGCACGGAACTCATCATTATAGATTTCGTTAGTGGAGCCATAGATGATATCATCAACATAGATTTGACAAACAAAGAGATCAGTGTTGTCGATACTACCGATCTTGTAGCCCTTGGTGATGAGATGATCTCGAAGTCGTTCATACCATGCTCTTGGTGCTTGTTTGAGTCCATAGAGAGCCTTCTTGAGCTTGTACACATGGTCCGGATGCTCGGGGTCCTCGAAGCCGGGAGGTTGCTCTACATAAACTTCTTCATTGATTAGTCCATTGAGAAATGCACTTTTCACATCCATTTGGTGAAGTTTAAAATCAAAATGAGAAGCATAAGCAAGAAGTGTTCTTATAGCCTCAAGACGAGCGACGGGGGCGAAAGTCTCGTCAAAATCGACGCCTTCAACTTGAGAGTAGCCCTTCGCCACAAGTCTCGCCTTGTTCCTCACGATTGCTCCCTTCTCATCTTGCTTGTTCTTGAAGACCCACTTAGCGCCAATGACATTGGATCGCTTGGGCCGCTTCACCAAGTTCCAAACATCATTCCTCTTGAAGTTGTTGAGCTCCTCTTGCATGGATAGCACCCACTTGTGATCGTTCAAGGCTTCCTCGATCGTCTTCGGCTCTAGGGTAGAGACAAAAGAGAAATTCTCAACAATGTTAGCTTCATCAACATAATTAGGTTTATATTGACTTCTCCTAGTCTTTATCCCTTGAGAAGGACTCCCAATGATGAGATCACGTGAATGATCCCTAGCAATGGGTTTGTGCTTCCTTGAAGGTTCTTGTCGAGGAGGAGGAGGAGCCGGCGAAGTGTCTTGAGCATCTTTTGCAGCTTGCTCCCTAGAGATGTGAGTGTCTTGTTGTCGAAGAGGTGAACCCGAGCCATCATCTTGAGTTGAAGTAGATTGTGCTTGTTCTTGATTGCTCGGTGAAGCTTGGCTCGTAGATGCATGAGGTAGACTTGATGGCGCTTGTTGCGGTTCATTTGGAGTAGCTTGACTCGAAGATGCGTGTTGCGGTTCGCTTGATGGAGCTTGACTCGAAGATGCTTGTTGCGGATCACTTGAAGGTGCTTGATGTTGTTCACTTGAGGGAGAGCTTGGATTCTCTTGAGATGTGCTCGTAGAAGGTCCGCTTGATGAAGTTGTTGGAGGAGGTGTTGGAGGTTCATCTTCACGAGGAATAACTTCACCAATAGGCATGTTCTCCAAAGCTTCCTCCACGGGTTCATCACCTACAATATGAGAAGAAGGAGGGTCTTCTTGAGACCCGTGAGACTCATCAAATTGCACATCATAGGTTTCTTCAACAAAGCCGGTAGAGGTATTGTAAACCCGATAAGCCTTGGCCGAGCCCGAGTAACCGACAAGAATACCCACATCGGTCCTCTTCTCGAACTTGCCAAGTCTTTCCCTCTTCTTGTAGATGTAGCGCTTGCAACCAAACACTTGGAAGTAGGCAACATTCGGTCTTCTCCCAACAATCACTTCATATGGAGTCTTGTTTAGCAACTTGTGAGGATAGATCCGGTTGGAGGTGTAGCATGCGGTGTTGATAGCTTCCGCCTAAAACTTCTCCGGAGTGTTGTACTCATCAAGCATAGCACGAGCAAGAGTGATAAGTGTCTTGTTCTTCCTCTCAACAACACCATTTTGTTGAGGAGTGTATGTAGCCGAGAACTCATGCTTTATGCCAATCTCATCATAATAGTCTTCAATGATAGAGTTCTTAAACTCCGTCCCATTATCACTCCGAATCTTCTTGATATGATGCCCATACTCATTTTGTACTCTTCTAGTAAACTTCTTGAATATCCCAATTGCTTGTGCCTTGTTCTCAAGAAAGAATACCCAAGTATATCTTGAGTAGTCGTCCACTACCACCAAGCAATAGAGATTCCCACCAATGCTCACATAAGTTGTAGGCCCGAAGAGATCAATGTGTAAGAGCTCAAGAGGTCTTGATGTTGACAAGAAATTCTTGGATGGATGAGGTGAAGCCACTTGCTTTCCGGCTTGGCATGCACTACATAGCTTTCCTTCTCAAAGGTGACATCCTTGACTCCTCTCACTAGCTTGTTCTTCATCACATGCTTGAGTTGACCCATACCAATGTGAGCAAGCCTCCGATGCCATAGCCAACCTAGAGCGGACTTAGTGAAGAGACAAGTGCTAGGGGCAACAATGTTAGTCTCAAAATCAACAACATATAGATTATTATGACGAAAGCCCTTGATAGTGAGACCCATAGCATCATTATGAAGAACCACCCCATTAGCATCAAAGTTACAAGAAAAACCAAGATCACATATTTGAGCAATGGATAGAAGATTGAAGTTTAGGGACTCAACAAGCAAAACATTAGAGATAGAGAGGTCATTCGAGATAGCCACCTTACCAAGACCTCTCACCTTGTGCTTGGAGTTGTCCCCAAATGTGACCTTGTCATGATCTTCGTTTTCTTCCAAGTTGGTGAAGATGGATGAAGTACCGGTCATGTGTTGAGTGCACCCACTATCCAACACCCAATGTTTGCCACCAATCTTGTAGTTCACCTTGGAAGTAGCCATCAAGCAAAGAGGAGGGTTAGTATCAAAAGAATCAAGTGACATGTTATCTACCTCTTGCTTGCTCTTGATGTAGGCCATAGGAACTCCATTGAGAAAGTCCAAGTCCAATGCATCCAAAGCGTCAATCATTGCCTTGGTGACTCCATTGTGTCTCCACATGGTCCGATCAACACCCATGTGTGTGACATGAGTTCCAAGATGAAGACCTTGAAACCTTCTCACATCTCCACTAGCATTGAAGTACTCAAGAATGTTGTAGATTTGATTCTCATAGGATAGTGCCATCAAGATCATGTCCTTGAGAGTCATACCACTAATATCATCATTGAGATCATTTAGAATGTGGACCTCCCTATTGTATGGTATCATAGAGATCACCGTGTGAATAGCATGTTCATCACTAATCTTGTCTTCTCCTTCAAAAGAGTTCACTCTAGCCACCAACACAAGAAGTCTCTTCCAACAATCAAGCCAAGACTCCCCATCTTTCCTATAGAACACATCATACATGTCGAAGAGGTGATAGTGTGGCCGATCGGCAAGATCCGGCTCATACAAGTTGTAGTAGTCTTCAAAGAGGGATGGCAAGACTTCTCTCTTCATGTGATATTCCTTGATAGGCTCCGGCTCATCATCACTAGCACTTGAATAGTCATCATCACAATAGAAGACGGGGACTCTATCATCTTCTTCTTCTTCCTCATCATCACATGGGGTCTTGAATGTGTTAGAGAGCAAAGAGCGAGCCCTTCTTCTTGTGACGATCTCAATGACTTGCTCAATTGAATATGACTCAAGCTCAAAGCTCTCAAACTCAATGTGATAACCATACTTGTCCTTCGGAAGAGCATCAAGAAACCTTCTAAGACCTTGACCCTTAGTGACTATCCAAAGCTTGTTCTCATTTATCCTCTTGATGAGTGAATCCATCCGAAGAGCAAACTCAACAAGATCTTCATTCGGCTTCATAGAGATGTGGTCCAACTCATCACATAGCTTGATATATCCATCCTCTTGATCCCGAGAAGAAGAACCTTCACCAACACGAGATGATGATTGAGCTTGAGGTAGAGGTTGAGCTTCAATGTGTTGATCTTCACTTGCATGAGAGATATCCTTGCCCTTCTTGATATCCTCCTCAAGAGAGGAGAGAATAGCAACCACCTCATCATAGGGCATGTTCACAAACTCACCCACTCGAGCAAAAGCAAGAATACCAAACCGCGAGAGTGGTAGAGATCGGATAAGCTTCTTCACAACATGCTTGTGCATAATAGATGGATAGCCTCTTGACATGAGTTTCCTAGCAAGAACATACAAGCGAGATGCGAAGTTAGTGATATCCTCATTATCATTCAAAACAAGCTCATCATACTCATCACGCACACCATAGTAGGAAATGTCATTAAGCACACAATCATAAGGCTTAATTAAGGTAGAGGCGATGGAAGTGTTAGAAACGTCATCATGAGTGGACTCCATTTTCCCACATGCAATCCCGGTCACGACTCAAGGCGGTAAAGCCCTAATAATGAGCACTTAGCTCTGATACCACTTGTAAGGATCGTGTGACCGAGAGGGGGGGTTGAATCGGTGCACTCTAGAATCTATTTCCAAACACTTACACCCAAGCAACTCCTAGCGAGTAGTTCTAGTAACAAGGTAAAGCACACTAAGGAGTATCCTTAACCTAAATAGCTAGTGCATATAGATAACACAATCACACCACACTAGCAACCTAGCACAAGATAGATAGCGGAAGACTTAAGCTAGGCAAGGCAAGGTAACAAGATAACTAGGGACAAGGCAACCAAGGTACTAGGCACACTAAGTAGAGTCCTTAGAGCTACTAGATAGGCTATAACAAGTAAGCACACGAGCAAGGCAATCAAGCAAACCTAGTGAAGCTAGTAGGTACCAAGGTAAACACACAAGCAAGATAAGAGCACAACTCAAGTACTACAAGCAATCATATGAAGTGCGATAAGTAAATGCGAGTAGTAAAGGAGAAGGGATAGAGAATGCTCATGATGTTTTCCCGTGGTCTCGGAAGGATGGCGCCTTCCCCTACTCCACGTTGGGTCACTCCCGCTGGAGTCTCGACCCCGTCCCTCCGCTCGATGGCGATCCCTCCTAGAGCACACTTCACCCTCCGAGTGAAGTCGCGGGCACGTCCCGCCGGGCTCGATCCCGGGTACTCTTCCGGAGGTAAGGCTCCGCACTTGATGCGTGCCAAAGGGCGCTCCACTAGTGATGCTTCTTTCGCACGGGAAGCTCCAAGACCGTGTACAAACTTGTGTTGGCTTCCACAATCTCCTTGGACAGCTCAACACCGACGCCTAACCGGTCTAGGCCTCGCCATAGACCAAGAGTAACAGCCCTAGATGACTCTCCCAAGCCCACACTAGCCTAGAGATCAAAGGATGCAACTTGCTACTCTCTCAAGCACTAGGATCACTCCAAATCCCTCTCAAGTGCTTCACACTTCTTCCTCTTGGCTTCTTGGCAGCATCTCCCCTCTTTCCTGGGTCCAAGAGCACCTCAAAGAGGCAAACAACCGACTATATATAGGCCTCCAACCTCAAACTAGCCGTTGTCCAAAAGTGCCCAGTCTGCGTGATGACCGTACAATAGGACCGTATTGTCCGGTCTCCATCTGACCGTATTGTCCGGTCTTCACCAGACCGGCTTCCAGGGAGTGCTGCTCCTCTTCTCAAACCAGACCGTATTGTACGGTCCCTAGGACCGTATTGTCCGGTCTCCACTTCTTCTTCAGCCAACAGAAACTTCTCCTTCTCTGTTGCTCTTCTCCTGTAAGACCGTATTGTACGGTCTCATGACCGTATTGTCCGGTCAACTGTCCGGTCTCTATTCTTCAACTTCCAGAAACTTCAGCTTCTCTGTCTGGAATACCCAATAGAGACCGTACTGTCCGGTCCCTAGGACCGTACTGTCCGGTCAACTATCCGGTCTCCATTTCTCCATTTCCAGAAACTTCAGCTTCTCTGTCTGGAAATCCTCTGTAGACCGTATTGTACGGTCTCCATGACCGTACTGTCCGGTCTCCTCTGCCTTCGCAGCTTCGATCTTCTTCTTGATCTTCTTCTTCAAGACTTGATCTTCTTGGTTTCTTCAACCCTCTTCTGCCACCCTAGCCCCTGAGAGACTCACCATGCATCCAATGATCTCTATAACTAGTGTGTACTAAGAGAACCACCTCGAACCCTCTTGATAGTCCGGTTTTTCCTATGGACTCAAGCTAACATCTAACCAAGCAACACCGCTTGGATCTAGCATGTCCTTAGCCTTGATCCATATCTTCTCCGCGACTCCATCAAGTCCGTTCTTGTGTAGATGAAGGCAACCAATCATCCTTGTCATTTAAGTTCATGGTGTGTTGGCGTTCACCACCAACGGACGGAGCTTTCTTCATATGTGACCTATAAGATCTCACAAAGAGTGTTAGTCACATTCATGGTTCTCATCCTATCACCAAAACATTCATACCTTGGGGTTTTCCTAGCTCCAATGGTCATGAAGCTTACAGCTACCGTGTCAAAGTCAAGTGTACGAGCTGGCAGTGGTGACACAAGGAAGGGACTCGTCAGCTGAAGCGGTGAGAAGCTCGGAGCTGTAGTAGCTAGTAGGGCTGACGGAGTCATCGAGAGGCCCGGTGAAGAAAAGTACTGCTGAGAAGGTCCTGCCTCTCCGGTCAAACCAGCAAACGTGGACGTCGACGGCCCCACCGTAGAAGCACCAGCAGGTGAGATGGGAGCCGTGAGTAAGGTGCTGAAGTACTGTCCCTGGCGGGATGACTGTCCTGCCTGTGTCTGAGCAAACTGCTGCTGCTGCTGCTGCTGTAGCTGCTGAAACTGTACTGTATCTGGTGGCAGCACACCTGGAAAAGTGATAAGCGGGAACGACGGGAGACCTGGCACTGCCTGTCCAAAGAGACGAAGAGTCTGAGCGATCGCCTCAAATCCTGTGAACAACGAAGACAAGCCAGAAGCCATATCCCTCTGAGTAAGTACCACGCTGTCCAGCATCTGTCGATCCCTCTCCCTATCCTCTCTCTGACTCTGGATCTCTCTGCGGAGGGCTGCTAGCTCTGCATGTAGAAGTGAATCTGTCTGAGCTGGAGCTGTAGCTGAGCCTGAAGGTCCTGCTCTAGAGTCCGGAGTCACGTCCTCAGGAATAGACTCCATCTGGCTACCAGTCTGAATATGCTGCTCTGTCTCGGTAGCCGTGTCGCCTAGCCCCTGTGAAGAACTCCCCTGCGAAGCTGACTCCCGGGCAGCAACCCGTCTGTCGGAGGCAGGTAGGGGAGTGTACGCTGTGGTCACCTTGGGCAGCTCATCATAGTTCTCGTGAGACAATAACTGTAGCCTCCTCAGAATATAGCAGATCAGTGGTGCGAAGGCTAAGTGTCTAGCAGCAATACTCTCAACAATAACATCCTCCATCTGGCACAGTATCAGATCTACCAAGTCAAAGCCTCTATGCCTCAGCATCATCATGACAACCCACTGTGCAAGGATAAAGAACTGATCCCTGTAACCACTCCTAGGCACAATGGTCCTGCACAGGATACTCCTGAGAACTCTGCCCTCGTGTGTCAGTCTAGTGTGAGCTCGGCTGAAGTTCTCCGGGTGAGGTGGAGGGAAAGCAATGCTCATATCATCATCAGACGGTAAGTGTCCCCCAAGAGGTCTGCGGGGAGGCTCCATCCCTGGGGGAGCAAGCGGGAACACTCTAGTCTCATGCTGGATAGTCTCGAGGGCCTCTACGAGGTTCTCCCTCGTCACTCTATGGGGCTGTCCTCTGAGCATAAACCAGATAGCAGAGCGGTCTGGCGCAATCCACAACGAAGCATAGAAGTCCATCACAATATCATAATCCCATCTCATCGGTGTAGTGATGATCTCCTGAAGGCCCGGGATATACGACAAGTGCTGTGTGAAATCCGTCCCGGCACCTCTGGTAGCAGCCTCTATGCTGCAGTGCTGGTGAGTGACAAAGAGCTTATCAGCTCCACCAGTCCGCAGCCTACTCCTCAAACCTGCAGCTATCCTCTGCTGAAGCAACGTCCAGAAACGGCCTCCTGCCTGTGGGTCTCTCTGTTGACGGCTCTTAGACCCAATATTTACCCGTCAACCAGCTGCGCTTTTTATAATGAAACAATCACCAAAGGTAGACTTAGGCCTGTAAACTAATGATTTCCACGAATCTTGGTGAATTTGTGAGTGCAGCTGCAATTCATAGGAAAACGGGGAAAAGGAAGCATAAAAGGCCCATCCTGGAAACACCAATTTTCCCCGCCATAAAGAATTATCCAAATAAAGCCCAACTCCCAATAAAAAGACTTCAAGTCCACGCATAGCAAGTGGATCAGAGGAGAAGGCAGCCAGGGAAGCCCACCTGAGAAGGCCCAGGCCCAGAGGGGCCAGCCACAGGTCGGCCGACCCCAAACCCTAGGTCGGCCGACCCCCTGTGGTGGCCCCACTGGCCCATCTTGTTATGTCGGTTCGCCACCGCCTTCCAGAGGTCGGTTCCACCTGCAATCAATGCCACCGACCTAAGGAACCGCCTCAAGTTGCCGAACTTCTGGGGCTATAAATAAAGGGGTACCCCCCTCCTCCAAAGCACAACACAAGACACAAGTCATTCCACTCCCATCCAGGCCAAGGGCCTCTTGTACAGTAGTAGAATAGAGGAGAGGGCAAGGATCAAGAGAGGGATAGCTTTCCTTTGGTTATTTCCATATCTTGTACCCTTGGCGGATATTTATCTTATTAATCGTTCTTCGTTCGTTCGTCGTTCGTTCATCGTTCTTCGTTCATTCTTAGTTCGTTCATCGTTCGTTCATCGTTCGTCGTTCGTTCTTAGTTCGTTCATCATTCGTCGTTCGTTCGTCGTTCGTTCATAGTACGAACCTTGTTCTTATTCGTAAGATTAGTATTCGTGGTGTTATTGATCTAGCGAGCTTTACATACTAGTCGTTATTCTTGTTATACTTGTTTACGGGATCATCGCTCCGCGAGGGTGCTCTAGCCTTCCAGATTGGTACCAGGACCGGGGTTAGAGTAGTAATCGACGGCATAGACGTGGTGTCTAGGCTAGAGGTTACCTTTGTTTGCAGCGTGCCCCACGGTTTGTAGAGGTAGGCGGCAGGTGGTGACAGCCCTGTCCGTCCCTTGTAATCCTCCACGTTCGGGTTCGTCGTAGAGCTACAGGCTGGCGTGACTTGGCAGACCAGGTCTATACCAGTGCCCGAAGTAAACGAGTAGAACTAGAGTGCGATCGTCCTGCGGGACAGCTAGATCTTTATTCATCCTCTCAATCCTATACTACTGCCATTCTTGTGTGTCCTTGGGTAAAACTAACCTTGCTGCAGATTATCACCGTTCCTTGGGGAAAACAAATACGATACCTTGGAATACTCCCGGGTGAAGTGCTACAGCGGTATTCCGTGCGCTTGCGGATTTATTCGTGGTGTAAGAAATACCAACAAGCATTTCTGGCGCCGTTGCCGGGGAACGGTTGCTAATTCTGTAGCGGACCAGGTTTGCCCTCGTAACTTATCTTTACATTTCCCGTTCAATTAAATTAAAAAAAAATATACACACATGGAGTCATCACCCACAATCCAATCTTTTTCCACTCCACGGGGCGAGCTCTTAGAGCCACCATGTTCATCTCAACTTGTTGTTTCAACAAGCTATGAGCTCGGCCCCAGTTTTATTTCTTTGATCAAAGGACTTTCTTTCTCTAGTTTTAAAAATGAAAATCCTTTTCAACACTTGCGAGAGTTTGAGCAATTGTGTGCATGCCGATTGATCAATGGCATGGCACATGAAACTTTAAAGTGGAAATTGTTTTCCTTCTCTCTCAATGGGAAGGCGAAGCAATGGTACACTTATACCGCTAAGAGAGTGAACGGTGATTGGAAAGAATTGCGAGACAAATTTTGTCTAGCATTTTTTCCCGTATCTCGTATCACTGCTCTACGCGCGGAAATAATTAACTTTCGCCAAGAGGAGGAAGAAACCCTTAGTGCGGCATGGATACGGTTCTGTTCATTAACAGATTCCGGTCCGGAGTTATTGCTCCTAGAACCCGTTCTTTTGCAACATTTTTATTCAGGGTTGAGCTAAGACACCGCACTTTATCTTGACACGGCTGCCGGTGGTTCTTTTTCTCATAAGACCATAGTGGAAGCAAAAGATTTGCTAGAAAGAATTGTTGAAAATACACCTTTTTTCCGCTGAAATACCCGAGGAGCCGGAGTCAAAAGATGAGGAACTCATTGTGGAAACACAACAAAAGGTGTCTACCTTGGTAGACCCAACATCCGAGTCCTCATCTGATTCCCGAACAATGACAGAGGATGATGAACCTCTAGAATTCCCATTTGAGTTTGAGGAAGAAATTTTTGAAGATTTTGGAAACACCTCGAACTATTTGTTTCAAAAGAGACCGCCTGTTCCTTTGCCACCTCCCGAACCAATTGAAAAAGAATATCTTGTGGAGACTGTTCGGGAGCTTACTTCAATCATGAGCGATGAATGGTTGAGGGAGAATGAGCTATCCATGGATATCATTCGGCTCTGCCCTCCCTCAACCAACATATGCTGCTCTATCAAAGGAACCAAGGTGAATGCACTCTACAACCCTCTTGTTGGTGCCAATATCCTCTCCGACACATACGCGTTGTCAATCTTTGGCAACCGACCATGGACATCAACAAACAAACTCCTCAAGCACCCATCAGGCCATATTCTTGAGAGTTTGGGGATTGTCAGAGATGTAACTCTCTATCATGAAGACATTGAGGTTGTCCTGGATTTCTACGTCTTCGAAGTCCCAAACTTCGACATAATGATAGGGCATCCTATAGAAAAATTCCTCATTGATGCCCCATCATTTGGAAACCTCAATTTCACCCTCGGAAAAGAGTCATTCTCTATACCAATCACCACATCATGAAACACTCTTTTCGATGAACCACTTGAGGAATATCAAGTGGAGGAGGCCATGGCTATTTTTCCTCACATGGACCCCGAGTTAGCCTTGGAAGAAGATGCACAAGACTTTATCTTAGAAGAAGCCGACTCGGAGGACACCTTTGAGCTACCACAAACCACACCACCGCCATGACCTCCCATTGATCTCAAAGCACTACCTCCCGGTTTGCGCTATGCTTTCTTGCACGGAGATCCGCAAGCTCCCGTCATCATAAGTGACAAGCTTTCGGAAGAAGAAACCACCAAACTCATAGCCGTGCTTGAAAAACATCGCTCCGTTCTTGGCTACTCACTTGAAGACCTAAAAGGGATCAGCCCCGCTCTCTGCACCCATCGCATTCCCACGGATCCTGAAAGTACACCTTCAAGGGAACCTCAAAGGAGGCTGAATAATGCGATGAGAGAAGTTGTGAAGAAAGAGGTCTTGAAGCTATTACACGCCGGGATCATCTATCCTGTTCCTCACAGTGATTGGGTGAGCCCCGTACAAGTGGTACCCAAGAAAGGAGGTATGACGGTTGTTCATAATGATAAAAATGAACTCATTCCACAACGAACCGTCACGGGGTGGCGAATGTGCATTGATTACCGAAAACTTAACAAGGCTACAAAGAAAGATCATTTTCCGCTGCCCTTCATCGATGAGATGTTGGAACGGTTGGCAAATCATTCTTTCTTCTGTTTCCTTGATGGGTATTCGGGATATCATCAAATTCCCATCCACCCCGACGATCAAAGTAAGACCACTTTCACATGCCCGTATGGAACTTATGCTTATCGTCGCATGTCTTTTGGTTTGTGCAATGCACCTGCCTCGTTCCAACGTTGCATGATGTCTATTTTCTCTGATATGATCGAAGAAATTATTGAAGTTTTTCTGGATGATTTCTCCATTTATGGAAAAACCTTCGATCATTGCTTAGAAAATCTAGACAAGGTCTTACAGAGATGCCGTGAGAAGGACCTGGTACTTAATTGGGAAAAGTGCCACTTCATGGTCCAAGAGGGCATAGTTCTTGGACACCTTGTGTCCGAGAGAGGCATAGAGGTGGACAAAGCAAAAGTAGAAGTTATAGAAAAACTTCCGCCTCCTGTGAATATCAAGGGTGTTCGTAGTTTTCTGGGTCATGCTGGTTTTTATCGTCGCTTCATAAAAGATTTCTCTCAAATTGCACGACCCCTTACAAACTTGCTTGCTAAGGATGCACCCTTTGATTTCAATGATGACTGCATGCATGCCTTTGCTACTCTTAAGAATGCACTCATCTCTGCTCCAATCATTCAACCCCCTGATTGGACGCTTCCTTTTGAAATAATGTGTGATGCTAGTGATTATGCTGTGGGGGCAGTTCTTGGTCAAATGAAGGACAAAAAGCATCATGCAATTTCTTATGCTAGCAAAACTTTGACTGGAGCTCAGTTGAATTATACTACCACTGAGAAAGAGCTCCTTGCCGTTGTTTTTGCTTTTGACAAGTTTAGATCTTACTTAGCTGGAGCAAAAGTTATCGTTTACACTGATCATGCTGCTTTGAGATATCTGCTTGCTAAGAAAGATGCTAAACCTCGTCTCATAAGATGGATCCTTCTGCTCCAAGAGTTTGATCTTGAAATAAGAGATAAGAAAGGAGTAGAAAATTCTGTAGCAGATCATTTGTCGCGTATGCAGTTCACTAACTTGCAGGAGTTACCCATAAATGACTTCCTACGCGACGACATGCTACTGAAAGTGACGGATTCGCACCCTTGGTACGCCGACATTGTGAACTTCATCGCCACAGGATACGTACCACCAGGGGCGGATAAAAGAAGATTGATTTATGAAAGTCGCCGTCACTTATGGAATGAACCATACCTCTATCGTGTCTGCGCCGATGGACTGCTTAGGCGATGTGTGCCCACTCCCGAGAGCACACAAATCATTGAAAAATGCCATGCAGCCCCATACGGTGGACACTATGGTGCCTTCCGTACCCAAGCAAATATCTGGCAAAGTGGATTCTTCTGGCCAACCATGTATGAAGATACAAAAGAATTCATTAGAAGATGCCCACAATGCCAGAGATTTGGAGGCATCACAGCACGAGATGCAATGCCCCTCACATACAACCTTCAAGTCGAACTCTTCGATGTATGGGGCATTGACTTCATGGGACCATTCGTGAAGTCCCAAGATTGTGAGTACATATTGGTGGCGGTGGATTACGTATCCAAATGGGTAGAAGCTATGCCATGCCAAGCTGCCGACTCCAAACACGCTCGCCGGATGTTCCACGAGTTCATCTTTCCAAGGTTTGGAACTCCGAGAATGGTGATAAGCGACGGAGGGTCTCACTTCATTGATAAGACCTTCCGTAGCTTTCTAAGAGAGCTTGGAGCAAAGCACAACATTGCCACTCCATACCATCCCCAAAGAAATGGGCAGGCCGAAACATCGAACAAACAGATCAAGCGGATCCTGCAGAAAACAGTCTTGGAAATGGGGAAGGGATGGAAGAACAAGCTACCCGATGCACTATGGGCATATAGAACAGCCTACAAGACACCCATAGGCATGTCACCATACCAACTCGTCTATGGAAAAACATGCCATTTGCCAGTCGAGTTGGAACATAAAGCATATTGGGCAATGAGAACTTGGAACATGGATATGAAAGGTGCTGGGTGGAGAAGAAAAATGGAGATAGCTGAGTTGGAAGAATGGAGAGACAAAGCATATCACAACTCAGCCATCTACAAGGAGCGTACAAAGCGCTGGCATGACCGGCGAATAAAGATAAAAGAATTCAAAGTTGGAGACAAGGTGTTGCTCTTCAATTCAAGGGTAAAGCTCTTCGGGCATGGAAAATTGAGAAGTAAATGGAACGGACCATACACCGTCATCGACACGTCGACTCATGGGGCAATCACACTCCAGGACGACGGAGGTAATGTATTCAAGGTAAATGGTCAGCACCTTAAAATTTATCTTGAACCCGAAGCAAATAAAGATTTCGATGTCATGAATCTAATTGATTTAAATCTTTTATCCTGACATCCTCTGTTTCTTATTTTTATCCGTCGCAATTATTGTACAATATATTTTCGAATAAGAAGAGCACTGCAGAAATCAGGGGGCGAGTGGGACCCACACAGGGTCGGCCGACCCCCCCCTATCAGGTCGGGCGACCCCTGTGAGATCCACAACGGTCCCAATTTTCCCCCACCGGTTTCTCCAACGTTCACAAGCAGAAATCCCACTGATGTAGCTCCTGCTCTGCTCCGGGAAAATCAGGGAAATTCTTTCCTTAGTCTCCCTTATAAATATTAGTGATTTCCTCTCTTTTCCCTTGCACCACCCATCTTCTTCATCAAACCAAGATCCCAAAACACTCCCAACATCACCATGGACAGCAGCATCCCTGACTTTGATGTGTCAGCCACCACAAGCCAACTCTTGCGCGAACTTGACCTAGAGAACATCCTTGATCCTGTCACCCCCATTGAGCAAGCCAACTTTGTGGATGTCGCACCCTTGGCCCTCCTACCACCACCAAGTACTCCCGTTGCAGCTCCCATAGCCAAGAAGGTCTTAAGGAAGAGTCATTCTACTCCACCTCATCCTACCACGGGGGCGCTCACTCCAAGGAAGGCTCGTCGCGACGATCCGGGAACCTCTCTCCGCCCAGGAGAGAAGTACGTGGGATCACTAGTCACCAAGAGTGGCAATGTGGTACACCATCAATACATTGAGCACTCTCCCCTCGCTGCTGCTCCCAAGAAGATGGGTGACCCACGCTTCAAGATTACGGGCGTCCGCGGGAAGGGGAAACAGCTCGTTCAGCCGCTTACATCAGCAGAAAAGAAGGGTGCCTATGAATCCATGAGCTCTACTCCTACCAAGAGAGTTAGGAGGCACCTTTCTCCCTCACCTATCAAAAGGGCAGGGGGTATGTACGAAAGTGAAGAGGAAAAGACGCCCAAGAAGAAGCCTTATGACCGCCTCCTTGCTAAGTACATCGACCTCCGTGACTCGCATCTTGAGCTCGGGAACAAAGTGGCCGAGCTAAGGGAAGCCGTGGAGGAGCTGCGCGAGAACAACGCAAACTTACGCCGCAGCACCAACTCCAAGCTTAAGCGTCTCTTCAAGGGCGCAGGAAAGGAGGAAAAGTTCTATATCTAATCCTCCACTTTTATTTAGCTAAAAGGCGCTTTTGTTTATTTCCTTTTAATCAATTATTTCCCTTCCAATTGTAATGCGCCTATCAGTTCAGTTTTAAATTCAATCAATGATAGTGCTCCCCGGGCTTGCATACCGGTAGAGCAATATTTGTGTTTCCATATCTTTGTCGTTTTTGAAGGAAACAGGCAAAAAGGCAAGTGTGGGGGGGAAATATCGCCATATCTGGAACAATCACGACCAAATCATCCAGAACCATACGAGGCAACTCAGGAAAGACCAACACGCGAAACAACAGCACCAGTGGGGTCCAGGCCAGGTCGGCCGACCCCACCAGGAGGGTCGGGCGACCCATGGTGGTCCCCACCGGGCTCCAGCCTCCTCCTGCCTCCTGAGTTTGCACCACACTTCCACTTTTTGCCTGCTACACCGTCAAGTTCATTCTGATAATCTGAAAATTAAATAAAACTTGACGCACTAATCTTTTGGGACAATCATAATTGATTTATCTTTTGCCCACAACTCTACCTCTCACATTCATGGACTTGCACACTTGTTATTTCTCGCTTCATTGCTGAATGCTTGTGAACACCTTATCATTAGGAACCCATGTTTTTTCTAGATAATTGGCATGTGAGATATGGTTTGTCGAAATGATCTTTGCTTAACCTTCAAGTCCTTGGGAATTTATCTTTATGAAAATCAAAAAAAAAAAATTCCATAGTATGATGCTCCTCACTTGATTTATATTTTCCTATCAAGGCCAAGAACTCTACATGAATATTTTGATAGCCTATAAGCTGCTAGTTGTCGATTTGAGCTTTGTCAAATTCTTGGACCCTAGTGAGAAGCTTGTCATACTCTTTTGATCAAGATCACGTACACTCCACCTCATATGCTACACTTCTACACTGGAAGTTGAGCAACATTCCATCATCCATCCACCAAATAAATACTCCAAAAATCTCTGTTACCTTTCTCTCTCAAAAATATTATTGGAGACATGGCTATGCAAAAAGAAAGAGAATAATCCCTGCTCATACAAAAGTAGAGCATGATGAAAAAATGATGATGGGAAAAATAAAGAAAAAGGAAGAAAAGGTATGATAGCCATGTCCTCCTCAAAAGTTCAAAAAGAGAGAGAAGGTAACACCATAAAAAGGAGTACAAATAATTTTCCACTTCATGCCACCACCACACATGCACATCTTGATCAGATTGTATGACTTGTTTTGTCCATTGGATCCAGTCTTTGACTTAGCAAAATAAGAGACACTAGTATGCTCCACTTTACCCTACCTTGAGCTCCACAAAAGCCTGATCAAACGCAAGGAAGAAAGAAGCTAAATCATGGCCCTTGAGAGGAAAACACATAAACACCATGAGCGACTTGAGAGAGTCATTTGAGGAGCATGAAACTATGTTTTTATTTCTGAAAATTATGCAAAAATCCCAAGGTACTTGACAGGGAAGG
The DNA here is from genome assembly GCA_012490785.1 of Eragrostis nindensis. NCBI lineage: Eukaryota > Viridiplantae > Streptophyta > Magnoliopsida > Poales > Poaceae > Eragrostis > Eragrostis nindensis. Next base: position 561,785 of record JAAXCT010000142.1, on the reverse strand, counting down.
CGAGGTGATTTGAGACATGACCGTTCCACTTATCAATCATCCAAGGAAGGCATGTTAGACACCTCAAAGTTCACAGGTATGAAGTGTGGCTTGCAATAACTTGTGTGCAGGCTCCCATTTATGAGGATGAGTATCTCCCGCCTTATGCTCGCAACTTTACTCGAGGACGAGCAAAGAGCTAAGTGTGGGGGAGTTGTTGACGGCTCTTAGACCCAATATTTACCCGTCAACCAGCTGCGCTTTTTATAATGAAACAATCACCAAAGGTAGACTTAGGTCTTTAAACTAATGATTTCCACGAGTCTTGGTGAATTTGTGAGTGCAGCTGCAATTCATAGGAAAACGGGGAAAAGGAAGCATAAAAGGCCCATCCTGGAAACACCAATTTTCCCCGCCATAAAGAATTATCCAAATAAAGCCCAACTCCCAATAAAAAGACTTCAAGTCCACGCATAGCAAGTGGATCAGAGGAGAAGGCAGCCAGGGAAGCCCACCTGAGAAGGCCCAGGCCCAGAGGGGCCAGCCACAGGTCGGCCGACCCCAAACCCTAGGTCGGCCGACCCCCTGTGGTGGCCCCACTGGCCCATCTTGTTATGTCGGTTCGCCACCGCCTTCCAGAGGTCGGTTCCACCTGCAATCAATGCCACCGACCTAAGGAACCGCCTCAAGTTGCCGACCTTCTGGGGCTATAAATAAAGGGGTACCCCCCTCCTCCAAAGCACAACACAAGACACAAGTCATTCCACTCCCATCCAGGCCAAGGGCCTCATGTACAGTAGTAGAATAGAGGAGAGGGCAAGGATCAAGAGAGGGATAGCTTTCCTTTGGTTATTTCCATATCTTGTACCCTTGGCGGATATTTATCTTATTAATCGTTCTTCGTTCGTTCGTCGTTCGTTCATCGTTCTTCGTTTGTTCTTAGTTCGTCGTTCGTTCATCGTTCGTCGTTCGTTCTTAGTTCGTTCATCGTTCGTCGTTCGTTCGTCGTTCGTTCATAGTACGAACCTTGTTCTTATTCGTAAGATTAGTATTCGTGGTGTTATTGATCTAGCGAGCTTTACATACTAGTCGTTATTCTTGTTATACTTGTTTACGGGGGCGCGGTGCGGCTAGCGCTAGGGTTAGCAGTGGGGCACGGGCGCGGTGGAGCAAGGCGGTGCGCGGCTGCTGGTGGAGTGGAGCTCGTCGGCGGCGAAGGCTCGACGGCGTACGGCGGTGGCGCACACGCACGGGAAGCGGCGAGGCGGGAGCGTGAGCGCAGTGAACGGCGGCCGTAATGGAGAGGAAGATGCACAGTAACTCGATGCGATCCATTAGGATTAGGGTAAGTTTGAACGGATGGTCCAGATCAATCCAAAACTGAATCAACGGATGAGATTGGAACATTTTCCCGACGAAGTCAACCAGACCGTATGGTACGGTCCTAGGGATCGTATTGTACAGTCCTCTTCTCACCCCAGACAGTCTCTATAGAGACCGTATTGTACGGTCTCCAGGACCGTATTGTCCGGTCTCCATTCTGCCTCAGGTTTTGAAGAATCTCGTGCAAAAGCACACCGTATTGTACGGTCCCTTTGACCGTATTGTACGGTCCAGTCCAGAAAAGCTGATTTTCAAGGAATTTCCTTCTAAGTCCAAGTTTCTCACTCAAAAACCAAATAAACACCAAACATGGACTAGAAGGGGAACTCTCAAACACTCTTTTGAAAATAAACCAATATAGGTTGCGCATAGGCTTATAGTAATTTTCAATCGGCAAATAAGAAGCAACCAATAAGAACGAAAAGAGATAAAAACAAGGGAGGGGTATGTATGAGCCCTTTGCCTATGATCCATGCAAGTAGATTTAACCTTGAGGATCATTTAGCAAGACTCAATGGGCATGAAGCACAATTCTTTTCTTTAGTCACACTTCTATGAGATGTGAGATCATATTGCGAATAAAGCACTTCCTCATACGGTGACCACTCCTTTGTGATTTCCTATATGGAATGCATGAGACAAGCATATCATACAAATGCAAGGGGAATTTAAATATGCCATGTGATATGCAAGCAAGGTTAAGACAACGCATAAAGGAAACCTACTCAAGGTCAAGTTTGAGCCTCTCTCAAGCTTACTCACTATGAGCCAAACCTTGCCTTGAGTCCATCGGACCACCAACTCAAGCATCCCCCATGCTCATAGCTATCTTGAGAAAGTTAGACCTTGAACTAATTTTTTTGTTCTTTTCTTTTTAGTTATTTACATATGCATGGATGCAAACATACTAGTTCACAAAGGAGCACCTAGCTACCATGCAAGCAATGCAAGAAAAGAAACTACTATGATACAAGTTACCTCCTTGAAGAGTTGATATGTCGATGAAGCACTCATTGCTTGTGGTGGACGTTCATGAATTGACGTTGCGGCACACGGTCCACCACCATCACCCTTCTAGGTCTTGGTCTTGGGAGCCCACTCGCACTTGGTTGGCCTCTCAAGGTCAACAATGCACTTGGGCACCCAAATCTTCCTCATCATCCTCCTCTTGTCGGGTGATCCAAGAGGCTTTGCCTTCACTCTTCCTTTCTTGTCCCTAAAGAGCTTGTAGTGTGTATTCCCATGGAACAAGTTAGCGTTAGGCAAAACTTTAGAACTTCTTTGGGACAATTCTTGCTAGTGTGCCCGTCACGGCAACACTTCTCACAATAGTAGTCGTCCGCCATGAGAGGGACTACCCAAGGTGGAATGTCATCGTCCTTACCGATGAGGTTGATGGAGGCGGGGTAGGAGCCGAGTCCCTTGTGCCCGGGGTTGTTCACAAGTTCTGACCAAGTATCTCCTTATGGATGGTCCTTCCCCTTGTGAGCCTCTCGAAGCCGTCCATCACCGAAGCTCTCTCCTCCTTGAGTTGATGAGATTCCTTCAAGATTTTCTCATCAAGAGAGATGCTCTCAAGAGAGGGAGTTAGTTCATCACAAGTAATATATGAAGAATCGGAAATAGATGAACTAGAAGAAGAAGTGTTCCTCTTTTCGAGGATGGATTGATGTTCTTCCTCAAGAACCTTGAACTTGTCGTTGAGCCTCTTGTGATCAACCTTGAGCTTGTCATAGCTCTCATCCAAGGTTATGAGAGAAGTGGAGAGGTGCTTGATCTCATCCTTTAGTAACTTGGACTTCTCCTTGAGCTTCATATGGTCCTCCTCAAGCTTGTCATAGTCCTCATCAAGAGCCTTGTGAGAGATGGATAAGTCCCTAAGTTCACCTTCAAGTTGACGGACTCGGAAAGCGGCCACTTCATGTTCCTTCTCCAACCGAGCAATGGTCTTGTCCTTTCTCTTGAGCATCTTGCCGGTTAGGAGAATGCTATCCAAGAGTTCCTCATAAGTGGGCTTATCCTCCTCACCAAACTCTTCATCGGACTCGCTCTTCTCTTCCTCATCACTACTATCATCATCTTTGGCCATCAAGCAAGTGGATGGTGGAGATAGAGTCTCGAAGATGTTGGTGAGAGCTATGCCAGCCATCTTCTTTCCCTTGGAGGATGAGTCATCACTTTCTTCTTCTTCACTATCATCATCCGTGACCCACTCTCCAACAAAGAGACCCTTGCGAGATGATCTTCTCTTGTCTTTGCCTCTAGAGCTTTCCTTCTTGACAAACCTCTTCCTTGTCTTATACTTGCTTCTAGTGTCTTCTTCTTCATCATCGCTTGACTCTTGAGTCTTCTTCTTGCTCTTCTTCATTGGCTTCGTGCATTCCTTGGCAAAGTGACCCTTCTCCCCACAATTGTAGCACTCGGCATCTTTCTTGTTGATGAACCTTCTCTTGAAGAAGTTGCTTCTCTTCATGAGGAGTGCTAGGTCATTTGGATGGAGTTGCAATAAGTCTTCATCATCTTCCTCAACTTCTTCATCACTTGAATCTTGAGGCATCACCTTCTTCTTCATCTTCTTGCTTGAACCCTCAGATGCAAAAGCAAGATTCTTGGAGGGCTTCTCATCAAGCTTCTTGTCAAGGTTGTAGCACTCGAAGGCGGTGATCTTCCCAGGTAGTTTGTGGGTTGTGAGGCCTTGAATGTCGGTGTTGAAGAGACATGTAATGAGTGCTCCATATTTCTCCCTTGGGAGAATCCTCATGATCTTCCGCACAAGGTCACCATCATCAATCTTCTCCTTCACACCGAGCAGTTGATATCCTCTACAAGCACATTCAAGCGAGAGTAAGTATCATTGATAGGACATAGTATCTTTCCTCTTTCACATCCGAGGAACCCTCATGAACTTGTTGGATTTGAGTCCACACTTCATGAGCGGTACCGGCGGACTTGACTCGAGCAAAGACCTCTTTAGTGATTGCTTCAAACAAGGCATTTTTAGCTTTAGCATTTGCCTTTGCGAGATTCACATCAAGAGTACCAATAGGAGTCCTTAGAGAGACACCAGAACTTGTCACCTCCCATGCGATAGGATCGAGAGCCTCGAGGTAAGCTTGCATGCGAGCTTTCCATTAGGCATAGTCGGTCCCATCGAACGGGGGCGGTGCACTTCCTCCCGGCATCCTTGCTCAAGGCGGTTAAGCCCTATTTGAGCAACGAGGCTCTGATACCACTTGAAAGGATCAAGGGCACCGAGAGGGGGGGTGAATCAGTGTCTCAACAATTTCTCCCAAACGTACTTAAGGCGTGAAGCTAGCAAGACTAGATATGGTGACAACAAGAAGCTAGCGATGCGCGCACACAATCTAGTCTATGCAACAAGCAACACCCTAACAAGCAATTCTACCAAGTAGTAAAGAGACAACCTATCATGCAATACTACTAGCACATAAGTAAATGCGGAAGCGTAAATGCTACTAAGTAAAGGAGATAGAGATAGGAATGCTCATGATTTTTCCCGTGGTCTCGGAAGGATGGCGCCTTCCCCTACTCCACGTTGGGTCACTCCCGTCGGAGTCTCGACCCCGTCCCTCCGCACGAAGGCGATCCCTCCTAGAGCACACTTCACCCTCCGAGTGAAGGCGCGGGCACGTCCCGCCGAGCTCGATCCCGGGTACTCTTCCGGAGATAAGGCTCCGCACTTGATGCGTGCCAAAGGGCGCTCCACTAGTGATGCTTCTTTCGCACGGGAAGCTCGAAGACCGTGTACAAACTTGTGTTGGCTTCCACACTCTCCTTGGACAGCTCAACACCGACGCCTAACCGGTCTAGACCTTGCCATAGACCAAGAGTAACAAACCGAAGTGACTCTCTCAAGCTCACATTAGCCTAGAGATCAAGTGGATGCAATTGCTACTCTCTCAAGCACTAGGATCACTCCAAATCCTTCACAAGTGCTTCTCTTCCTTGCCCTTGGCTTCCTCTGAGTTTCCTGCACTCCAACAATGGCCAAGAGCCCCCTCAAGGGGCGAGCAACCAACTATTCATAGGCTACCAACCCAAAACTAGCCGTTGCCCAAAAGTGCCCTGCGAAACTAGAGACCGTTCAAAGGACCGTACTGTCCGGTCTCCATTAGACCGTACTGTCCGGTCTCTATTTCCAGGCGCATCTCCATTTTCTTTTTCATCTCCAATGAAGACCGTACTGTCGGGTCCCTAGGACCGTACCGTCCGGTCGATTGTCCGATCTTCATTTCTTCCACTTCCAGAAACTTCATCTTCTCTGTCTGGAAATCCTCTGATGACCGTACCATACGGTCCTATGACCGTATTGTCCGGTCAATTGTCCGGTCTTTATTTCTTCAGCATCCCGAGACTTCACTTCTCTGTCTGGATCTTCAATGAAGACCGTACCATACGGTCCCTAGGACGTGCTGTCTGATCTCTACTGCAAAAGCTGAAAACGTGATCCACTTCTTGATCCTTGCTTCTAACTTCTCCATTCTTGGTTCCTCTTCTTCTCTTCAGCCACCCTAGCCCTCAAGAGACTCACAATGCATCCATTTGATCTCTAACCTAGTGTGCTCTAAGAGAACCAATTCGATCCCTCTTGATAGTCCGGTTTTTCCTATGGACTCAAGCTAACGTCTACACCAAGCCAACACTTGCTCGGTCTATCATGTCCTTAGCCTTGATCTATTTTCAACCTTGACTCCATCAAGTTCTCGATCCGAATTGTCGAGGCAACCAATCACCAAGTCGTCGATAAAGATAGAGTATGTGAGACGACGCTTTCATTGACATGACCATTTGAATATCCTACATGAAAATGTTAGTCACATCAATATGGTCACCCAATCACCAAAACATTCATACCTTTAGGGTTTCCAAACTCCAATGGTCATGAAGCTTACATGGGTTGTGAGTTCTAGAATGTCGGTGTTGAAGAGGCATGTGATAAGTGCTCCATACTTCTCCCTTGGGAGAATCCTTATGATCTTCCGCATAAGGTCGCCATCATCAATCTTTTCCTTCACACCGAGAGAGTTGATATCCTCTACAAGCACATTCAGGCGAGAGTAAGTATCATTGATTTGCTCATTTGAAGACATGGTAAATGCATCATATTTGTCTTTAAGGACATAGTATCTTTCCTATTTCACATCCGAAGAACCCTCATGAACTTGTTGGATTTGAGTCCACACTTGAGCGGTACCCGCGGACTTGACTCGAGCAAAGACCTCTTTAGTGATTGCTTCAAACAAGGCATTTTTAGCTTTAGCATTTGCCTTCGCAAGATTCACATCAAGAGTACCAATGGGAGTTCTTAGAGAGATACCGGAACTCATTACCTCCCATGCGATAGGATCGAGAGCCTCGAGGTAAGCTTGCATGCGAGCCTTCCAATAGGCATAATCGGTCCCATCGAACGGGGGTGGTCCACTTCCTCCCGGCATCATTACTCAAGGCGGTTAAGCCTTATTTGAGCAACGAGGCTCTGATACCACTTGAAAGGATCAAGGTACCAAGAGGGGAGGGGGTGAATCGGTGTCTCCACAATTTCTTCCCAACGTACTCGAGCGTGAAACAAGCTAGACTAGTTTTGGTGATGACAAGAAGCTAGCAAATCGCGCACACAAAACTACTCTAGCAAGAGCAACAACCTACACAAGCAATTCTACTAGCAAGTAAATGCGGAAACGTAAATGCTAGAAAGTAAAGGAGATAGGGTTAGGAATGCTCATGATTTTTCCCGTGGTCTCGGAAGGATGGCGCCTTCCCCTACTCCACGTTGGGTCACTCCCGTCGGAGTCTCGACCCCGTCCCTTCGCTCGATGGCGACCCTCCTAGAGCACACTTCACCCTCCGAGTGAAGTCGCGGGCACGTCCCGCCGGGCTCTCTCCCGGGTACTCTTCCGGAGGTAAGGCTCCGCACTTGATGCGTGCCAAAGGGCGCTCCACTACTGATGCTCCTTTCGCACGGGAAGCTCCAAGACCGTGTACAAACTTGTGCCGGCTTCCACAATCTCCTTGGACAGTTCAACACCGACGTCTAACCGGTCTAGGCCTTGCCATAGACCAAGAGTAACAGCTCAACGTGACTCTCAAAAGCACTCCCTAGCCTAGAGATCAATGGATGCAACTTGTTACTCTCTCAAGCACTAGGATCACTCCAAATCATTCTCAAGTGCTTCCTCTTCTTGCTCTTGGCTCCTCCCTGGCTTCCTCAACTATTCCAATGGCCAAGAGACCCTCAAAGGGGCAGGTAACCAGCTATATATAGGCCTCCAACCTCAAACTAGCCATTACCAAAAAGCAGTCTGTCGACAGAGTCACTGTAGCATCCACCGTATCATACGGTGACTGGGAGCACCGTATCATACGGTAACTCTTTTGTCGCCTGCCAGAGGAACTCCACTCTCTGGTCTTCATCTCCAGGGTTCACCGTATCTGTAAGCTTCATGACCATTGGAGCTAGGGAAACCCCAAGGTATGAATGTTTTGGTGATTGGATGAGAACCATGAATGTGACTAACACTCTTTGTGAGATCTTATAGGTCACATATAAAGAAAGCTCCGTCCGTTGGTGGTGAACGCCAACACACCATGAATTAAATGAAAAGGATGATTGGTTGCCTTCATCCACACAAGAACGGACTTGATGGAGTCGCGGAGAAGGTATGGATCAAGGCTAAGGACATGCTAGATCCAAGCGAGTGTTGCTTGGTTAGATGTTAGCTTGAGTCCATACGAAAAACCGGACTATCAAGAGGGTTCGAGGTGGTTCTCTTAGTGCACACTAGTTATAGAGATCATTGGATGCATGGTGAGTCTCTCAGGGGCTAGGGTGGCAGAAGAGAGTTGAAGGAACCAAGAAGTTCAAGTCTTGAAGAAGAAGATCAAGAAGAAGATCAAAGCTGCGAAGTCAGAAGAGACCGGACAGTACGGTCATGGAGACCGTACAATACGGTCTACAGAGGAGATCCAGACAGAAAGGCTGAAGTTTCTGGAAGTGGAGAAATGGAGACCGGACAGTTGACCGGACAGTACGGTCCTAGGACCGGACAGTACGGTCTCTATTGAGTGTTCCAGACAGAGAAGCTGAAGTTTCTGGAAGTTGAAGAATGAAGACCGGACAGTTGACCGGACAATACGGTCAGAGACCGGACAGTACGGTCTTACAGGAGAAGAGCAACAGAGAAGGAGAAGTTTCTGTTGGCTGAAGAAGATGTGGAGACCGGATAGTACGGTCCTAGGGACCGTACAATACGGTCTGCTTTGAGATGAAGATCAGCACTCCCTGGATGCCGGTCTGGTGAAGACCGGACAATACGGTCTAATGGAGACCGGACAGTACGGTCCTATTGTACGGTCATCACGCAGACTGGGCACTTTTGGACAACGGCTAGTTTGAGGTTGGTGGCCTATATATAGTCGGTTGTTTACCTATTTGAGGTGCTCTTGGACCCAGGAAAGAGGGGAGGTGCCGCCAAGAAGCCAAGAGGAAGAAGTGTGAAGCACTTGAGAGGGATTTGGAGTGATCCTAGTGCTTGAGAGAGTAGCAAGTTGCATCCTTTGATCTCTAGGCTAGTGTGGGCTTGAGAGAGTCATCTAGGGCTGTTACTCTTGGTCTATGGCGAGGCCTAGACCGGTTAGGCGTCGATGTTGAGCTGTCCAAGGAGATTGTGGAAGTCAACACAAGTTTGTACACGGTCTTGGAGCTTCCCGTGCGAAAGAAGCATCACTAGTGGAGCGCCCTTTGGCACGCATCAAGTGCGGAGCCTTACCTCCGGAAGAGTACCCGGGATCGAGCCCGGCGGGACGTGCCCGCGACTTCTCTCGGAGGGTGAAGTGTGCTCGAGGAGGGATCGCCATCGAGCGGAGGGACGGGGTCGAGACTCTGGCGGGGGTGACCCAACGTGGAGTAGAGGAAGGCGCCATCCTTCCAAGACCACGGAAAAACATCATGAGCATTCTCTATCCCTTCTCCTTTACTACTCGCATTTACTTATCGCACTATATATGATTGCTTGTAGTACTTGAGTTGTGCTCCTATCTTGCTTGTGTGTTTACCTTGGTACCTACTAGCTTCACTAGGTTTGCTTGTTTGCCTTGCTCGTGTGCTTACTTGTTCTAGCCTATCTAGTAGCTCTAAGGAATCTACTTAGTGTGCCTAGTATCTTGGTTGCCTTGTCTCTAGTTATCTTGTTACCTTGCCTTGCCTAGCTTAAGTCTTCCGCTATATATATATGATGTGCTAGGTTGCTAGTGTAGTGTGCTTGTGTTATCTATATTCACTAGCTATATAGGTTAAGGATACTCCTTAGTGTGTTTTATCTTGCTACTAGAACTACTCGCTAGGAGTTGCTTGGGTGTAAGTGTTTGGAAATAGATTCCAGAGTGCACCGATTCACCCCCGCTCTCGGTCACACGATCCTTACAGTATCATACGGTGACCCCCCACCGTATCATACGGTGACTTCATCTCTTCAGCTTCCAGCAACTTCCAAGTCTCTGGAAATCATACGGTGACCACCTCACCATATCATACGGTGACTCTTTCTCCTTTGCTAGATCATCACCTTCACTGGTCTTCTCTTCTCGCAGTCACCTTATCATACGGTGACTGGCACCATACCATACGGTGGCTTCTCCGGAAGCTGATCTCGATCATCTCCTTGATCCTTGACTCCAACTTCATTCTTTTTTGTTCCTTCACTTCTTCTCTTCTACTCCAAGTGTCTGAGAGACTCACAATGCATCCAATGATCTCTACACTATTGAGTACCTAAGAGAACCAATTTGAACCCCCTTGATAGTCCGGTTTTTCCTATGGACTCAAGCTAACATCTAACTAAGCAACACTCGCTTGGATCTAGCATGTCCTTAGCCTTGATCCATCTCTTCTCTGTGACTCCATCGATCAAGCCCGTTCTTATGTTGATGAAGAGAACCAATCATCCTTGACATTTGAATTAGGGTGTGTCGGCGTACACCACCAACGGACAGAGCTTTCTTCACATGTGATCATGATCAATAACCTACATGAAAATGTTAGTCACAAACGAAGGGTCATCCAATCACCAAAACATTCATACCTTTGGGGTTTCTAATCACTCCAATGGCCATGAAGCTTACACCCTCGACACATTCAAATTCGATATCCTCCTCAACAAATGATCGGTAATCTGAATGAAAGGACAACAAGGTCAAGGTCTGCTCATCTATCATGCTTTATAAATTCCGCATTTGTTGCCTCCTTTGAACCTGAGATGTTGGACACGCCCTTTCTGATTCTGATTGGGTCAATGCCATGCATGAGGAGCTAGAAAACTTTGAGAGAAACAAAGTCTGGACCCTTGTGGAGCCTCCTCCCAATGTGAATTGATAGGAACCAAGTGGGTGTTCAAAAACAAAAAAGGTGAGGATGGTCTAGTGTGAGAAACAAAGCTAGGCTTGTGGCTCAGGGGTTTAGCCAGGTTGAGGGCTTAGACTTTGGGGAAAACTTTGCTCCTGTAGCGCGTCTAGAAGCCATTAGGATCTTGCTAGCCTTTGCTGCGTCTAAGGGCTTCAAGCTTTACCAGATAGATGTTAAGAGTGCTTTCCTAAATGGCTACATAGAGGAAGAGGTTTATGTCAGGCAACCCCCAGGCTTTGAAAATCCTAGGTACCGAAACCGAGTGTACAAGCTTCAGAAGGCTTTGTACGGGCTAAAGCAAGCACCCAGGGCATGGTATGCTAGGCTGAAAACCTTCTTGCTAGACCACGAGTTTGAGATGGGGTGTATGGACAAAACCTTGTTTACTCTCAAGCATGGCACTGACTTTCTATTGGTTCAGATATACGTGGATGATATTATCTTTAGTGGTTCATCTCATGCTCTTGTGTCTAAGTTTCAGGCAATGATAGAGAATGAGTTCATGATGTCCATGATGGGCGAGCTAACCTACTTTCTAGGTCTCCAAATCAAGCAATGCAAGCAGGGTACCTTCATTCATCAAGCCAAGTACACGAAGGACTTGATGAAGAAGTTCGACATTTCGGATGCTAAGCTCATGTTGACCCTGATGGCCACTTCCACCATGCTCGATTTGGATCTGTATGGTGAAGCAGTGGACCAGCGGGAGTACCGGAGCATGATCGGCTCCCTCTTGTACCTCACGGCGACAAGACCGGACATACACTTCGCGGTGTTTCTTTGTGCTCGCTTCCAATCTTCACCAAAGGAGTCTCATCGTCAAGCGGTGAAGCGCATTTTCAGGTGTCTCAAGTACACCCTTGAGTTCGGCATTTGGTATTCTGGATCATCTACTCTTTCTCTTTGTAGTTATTCGGATGCGGTGCTGGGTGTCGAGTTGATAGGAAGAGCACTTCTGGTACTCATCAATTTCTTGGATCTTCTCTTGTTTGTTGGTCTTCTTGCAAGCAATCTGGCATAGCCCAATCCACAACAGAAGCTGAATATGTTGCTGCTGCTAGTTGCCTTTCCCAAATCCTATGGAAGACTTTCACTTTGAGGGACTATGGGTTAACCTACAAGAGTATTCCACTTATGTGCGATAACACTAGTGCCATATGCTTATCCAAAGACCCAATCCTACATGGGAGAGTCAAACATATAGAGGTGAGATTCCACTTCTTGAGAGATCATGTGGCTAAGGGAGACATCGAGTTCATTTACATTGATATCCACAACCAATTGGCCGATATCCTCACCAAGCCCCTAGACGTCGAGCGCTTGCATTTCTTCGGGGGGAACTTGGTGTTTGCTATCCTTATGGCATTGTTTGAGGGGAAGTTGGCTTCTTTGTATATATGTATCTTACTTTTCTCGCATTTGCATTTGCATTGTAAGATATGCATGTTGTATAATATGCATCTTTAGAAGAAGCTTCACCCTTTATGTCCTCTTGTATTTATTGTTGCTATAATTGAGATTGAGCTAAGTTGTGTGATTTCTAGTAGCAAGCTTTTAAACTTAGGCTCTGTTAGATAGTATGGCATAGTTTCATTCGAGCAAGCTAGCTAAACTTAGAGATGAAAATTGGCTTTTGTGAGTCTTATGATCTATGCATGCCAATGTTTGTTCACCATGTATATGTTTACTTTTATCCTTGTCAAGACTTGTGTTAAGGCTAGTTTTGAAAATGTCTTGGCTTCGGCACCCTGTTGTTTGGGGGTGGACTTTGGCAAATGTTTAGCTCATGATAGGACTTTAGGGGAACAAATGTTCATTTTGCCAAAGGCATACTCATTTGCTTCTTGTGCTTAATTTCTAAAATCAATTTGATCTTTTGTGCTTAAAAAGAAAAATCCAATACGGTGCCTTGAAGCCTCGGGGTGTTTGCCATAACCAGTCGTGAGACCCTCCGCTTGGATAAGAGGTTACTTGAGGATGAAAAATAAAAGACAAGCAAAAGCTTGCAACTTCACATGATCAAATTGAGTCTTTGTTGCATATGTGAGCGTTTGTCAAAGCACACCTTTCCGAATGCTTGTTGCTTGAGTTGAGATTGCCACTTGCTAGTCTTCTTGGATTCACTTAATGCATGTTTTGCCTTGGATAGGAGTGATTATACATGTAGTGGCAATATGCTTATCATGATATAGCAAATTTGAATCTATCTTGCTCAATTCGATCTTCATGCTTAGCTTGACTAGCTCTATGCTTTTGTGCCATGTTCTCTATTATGGCCTTTGTGCAATTGTGAGCTCATGCTTTTACACTTCAAGGTTCTATGCTTGTTCATAACAATGATAAATGCTTGTTGACAATTATTGAAGCTTGGTAGGATTCCCACTACATGCATTGCATTTTTGGCTCTCTTGTAATCTTGATGAGTTCATTGCCAAAGGGGGAGAAATGTTGGGAGAATTGCATCTCAGATAGATATCAAGGGATAGAATGCCTTTGAAATGCTTTTGGGGAAGTTTTGGGCGTTTGTGCATCATTTCTTGCTTTCGAAGCAGAAACCCCCCCACCGGACTATCCGGTTGTCCACTGGACTATCCGGCCTGCGGAGTATCCGACATGATACCGGAGTGTCCGGGCATTTCGCTTTGCATGAGAGACATTGTGACACCCCAGGTGTCTCATTCCATGTTTGCACAATGCTAGCCACTGATGTTGGGTTGGTGATATCAGAATTGCAAATTTTTACTTCAAGTCATTTGTTAAATTTGAATTAAACCAAATTGAAGTCAAATTTTGTAAAGCAAGTCCAAACCTTTCAACAGAACTAAGTGCATCAAAACATTTGTGTGAAAGGTATTAGTGAAATAAAAATCTAGCCAAAATATCAAAATCATTCCCCTTTAGAAGTGCCTCAAATAATTCATGAAAGTTTAAAATTTAAACATCTTTGAATAATTTTCAAATTCGAAATTTGAGGTTCTGGAAAATTGGCCAGCACATATGCCCTTTACACGTGTCAATCAGCTTCCATGCAAAATTTGGTGATTTTTGGGCTCTGCAGCTATTTCATTTTGAATTTGCAAGAGAGCAAGTGAATCTGGCCGAAAAGGAAAATCCCACGGGACCCAACTGCCAGTCTCCCATTCTCTCCTTCCTCTCTCTTCCTCGGCAGAACCTGCACCGCATGGACGCCACCTGCCCCAGCACCGCTCCAGCTCACCCAGGCTCGACCGAGCACCAAAACCGAGTTCCCGGCCTCTCCTCTCCATTCCTTCTCGCTCATTTCGCCCTCTCCGCCTGTCTCTCTCATTTCCGGGAGCCATGGCCGCCACCAACTGAAGCGCCCCGTCCAGCCGTCTCACTCCACCACAGCACGAGCCAAGGACACCCACCGATGCAGTTCAACCTCCTCTAGCCCCCTGAAGAACAAGAACATCAATCGGTGCAGTAGGTTGAGGGTAATCGAAGAAAAACTCCGGCGAGCTGTCCGGCGAACATCTCCGACGCCGACGTGAAATTCGTCGCCCACAGTGAGCACCGTCTTCTCATTTCTTTTTCTTTGGATGCGCAACTCTCTGGAGAACCTGGCTGAACCTTTTTCCCTTTGGATTCTCCGACGAGGTCGCCGGAATCTTTCTTTTCCCCATCGACGTCGTTGTACGCAGTCTGCAACCACGCCGAGCTCCAACTTCCAGACCTCCTCGTCGACGACATCACCCACGCCGGTCTTTGCCGCATCTCAGTGAAGCTCTAGACCAAGAATAACGTCTCCTCGTCAACTCTGTCGACCGGGCGACGTCGCCGAACTTGGTCTTCCCGTCACCGCTCGCCGCCGGCCATCCTCCGGTGAGTCTCCGCCCTAGAGAACCTCGCCACTGAGTCCACCTCGACGAGATAGTCATTTTTAGCCACTCACTAATTCCCCTCGATGCCGTTTCCCCTGCTCCGGCGAAGCGCCGTCCATTTCCGGCCGCCGTGAACTGTGCGCGACCTGTTAAAACGACGATGGCAGTTTCGTAAATATGATGCAACTTCTCAGAAAATGAATAAACTTTAAAAATCGATATCTGTAGCTCTATATGTCCAAAAATTGCAAACTAAATTTTGTTGTGTTCCTCTTGAGTAGATCTATCCATAGAGTATCTTGGTGCTCAATGTTCTGATGTATTTTTGCCTGTATGATTTTTGGAAGTTAAACCATGTTTAATTCATAGTAAACGATTGGCTTGTGCTAAAATTGTAAACTAGGACTTTTTGGAATCCTTGGAACATGCTCTGTCCAGTTGTTCATGATGTGCATCTTGATTCTGTATATTTTGACCTGTATGATTTTTGTAAGTCTAGCACCAATTAATTCATAGTTAATTATTTTCCTGTCACAAAAATGCAAACTCATGCTTGTTAGAATCCTCTTGTCATGATCTGTCCAGTGATGTATTACATGTACATTGTTTCTGTAGAAATAATTAATTAAGTGTTTCTCTTTGATAAATTTGTCATCTTCTTTATAATTATTCTGGTGCTCTATAAATCATGAACCTGTGCATGCATGATCCTTAGATGATGTTATATCACCCTGCTGACTGTCATCATCAGTTTTGCTTCTGGGATTTTTGTAGAATTTAATTTCTGTTGCCACATTGTTTTAGGCTTTGAAATAATTCTACTAGGTATAAAATTATGAAAATTGGGCGCATGATGTGTTGTTGCATGTTAGTATCAGTAGCAGGTCAGTCATGTCCAGATATGCTTTTAAAGAATTTTCTTGTTTATCTTTGATTGCTATGTTGTTAACTTAACTAGATAATTAAATAAGTCAATGAAGGAAATACTTCAGACGAAAGTATACAAATTTTATGAACATTTCAGAACTGAAATCACCATTATGAAACTGAAACCAAGTCACCCCATTGCATATACATGTTGAGTTATATTGTCTTTGTATTCCTTCTATTGACATATAATGCATTTTTAGGAAACGATAATCAAGAAGTTGGAGAGGATTTTCAGCAGGATATCTCCACTCAAGAAACTGACTTTGCAGCAGCTAACTTAGTTGCTGAACCTCAAGGCAAGCCCCGGTGCATTCCACCCCGTTTGCAAATATTTTTGTTTCTGGAAATAATAATGCTAGTGTGTCTAGTATGTATGTGCACTTAAGTTTATAGGAGTTGTTTGAAAATCCTCCTGCATGTTTCCCCAAATGTCCTATGTTGTTTATGTGTCTATCCTAGTAGCTCGGTAGAATGTCTGCTATGCTTAGTTAAAGTATGTCGCATCGATCAAGTATTGTATTTCGGGAATGAAACTTGATCACTAAATTGAAGATAATGGAATGAGTTTATGTGTATTCGCTGAGACCGGGCAGGATGACATATGCATGTATAGTTGTAGCAACACATGGAGGTGTTGGCTACTGTAGCCCTGCCTAGTCGATTAAGGACCGATTCGTTGTTGGCCCTCTTGATCAAGCATTGAATAGTACCGAGGACATACTAGTGTTATGGGCACTAGGAAACTGATGTAGCATGTATGGTGGCAATGTTAGACGGTAACCAGTACATTGGTCGAAAGACACGCTGGGCGTAGTTGGGCAGGTTCAGGCCATGGGAGGTACGAGGTACCGTTGGTGGGACGGCTGCCCAACTCCTTGCCATCTGGGTCCGCCTTTATTGTTTACTGTCTTGCGAACGGTTGCCGTATATGACTTTTGTGCATATACGTCGTGTACTTCGGGTTTTCCCAGCTGGTGTAAATCGATTGCAATCGCTGTCCCTCGCAGAAATGAGTACCCGCTTGTGAATTGCGCCTTCACGTAGTACACATGGCTTGATGATGATGATGAACGGCTGTTAAAATGATGGATTATTGTTGATATTACTCTCATACTTGTTGTTCATATATTATATGTTAAATTGCTTGTTACTGTCTTTTCTCACTTATGCTATTGTTTAATAAAGATAAAACTTGGCTAAAACATGCTAGAAAGAATTATTGCTGCTTAAGTGCGAGTCTTTTAAATTCAGCCTTCCTATGCAAACCTTGCATGTCTAGAGGTCATTTGACGGGTAAGACTTGCTGAGTAAATAGTACTCAGGCTTTGTGCCATTGTTGTTTTCAGGTAGTGCTGATATTACTTTACCTGCTGGTGTCCTGCCTTGGGATGTGCAAGTCCCTGAGGGTTGGAACGCCCAATGGGAATCTGATTCGCCGCTGCAGTAATGTGTTTGCTGCTAGTGTGATTATCTGGATGGGCATCGGATGATCACTCATGCTATATCGATGAGAGTAGTGTAGCTCTCGTGTATCTTTCGTTTTCGAACTTGTCGTTAAAAATTTCGCTTCCGCTGAACTTTATCTTCCGCTGAACTCTGAACCTTGTTGTAATAAAGATAATAACCTTGTTAATTAAGATGAAAGTGTTGTATTATCTCGTGTCTGCTTAAACAGCACCGTGGGACTAAGATCCTGTGGATCGGACTGTTAGAGCTGGCATCAGAGCTGGTCCAAGATAATACAAACACTTTAACGCCGTATTTTGAAAACTACGATATACGGTGAGGATACGTTAGTATTGCCCACATAAGGATGTTAGTGTTCAGGTGGCAATAGGGGTTGTTTGTGTACTTTTCTATAACGACGCACCGACGCCCAGGTAAGAAGGTAAGGATCATGCATGGCTCAGTGATATTTCTGGTACATGAACCATCGAGTTCATGAGGTGATATTTCTGGTACATGGACCATCGCGTTCATGAGGATGATTGGAGCCATGCATTTGCTTTCTGTACAGATACGTCACCTGAGTAGGTTGTGTGAGGTGACGTTGTGTGTTTTTCTGCAGGTACACTAACTACGTTAGAGGTCGCACCGTTTGCTAGACTAACACGGTCGAGAGACGAGTATGCCACCGAAAGTACGTATGCCGATATAATGGCATTATTTTCTTTTGGTGAGGAACGAATAATTAGGTTAAAAAGAAAAATGTTGCATCATGGCATTCTTAAGTTTCTGAACTAAAAGTTGCCTTTCCTTGACCACCCATCTCTGAATAAAATTTGAAATTTGAAAAGATGAAAAATTTCGAATTTGAAATGACTTGTATCAGCTAAACTGTTAATCTGTCTCGATTCTGTCCTGTCACTTCAAAAACTTATAACTCCTGATTCCCTTATCCAATGGACGCGAATAAATACTTGCTGGAAAGATCTTGAAATTATCTTTCTTATCCAAGTGGTCTCATGTGTTTCTGATTCCTGGTATGGTCAGTAGAGTCGAAATACCGACGCTCTGGCAATCTGTTTTTCTCTGTAGAACCTGTCACCTTGAAAAATTCATAAGTCCAGTTATACTTGGAGTTTGGTCGAGTTTAAACCTAATTTGGAAAGCTGGGAAGGTCCTCTGTAACATGGTGTCAAGCTGGACAACTTGTACATTGAGCCAAATTTTTGTAACCTTTTTTTTGCAAACAATTGGAAATTGCCTCCAGATTCCTTTGTCAAGAGAAGAATTTCTGTTTCCTTGAGAAGATATCCTTCTGACCCAATTGTTCAACAACATTATTCCACATCTTTCAGATTCATTTTTATTCTGTTGGCACCCATGCATCAAATATGCGAGAATACTTTCAGAATAATCTGCTGATGCCATGCCATACTCTGTTGTTTTCTTATGATTCAGGCTTAAGCCTTTCTCTGTCCGTTATGCCCAAACATCTTTGTTGGAAAGCTGGCATTCTATATTCACTATCCTTGCTAGTCATCTCATCTGGTCACCACTAAATTTTGTTGGCCTCTGCTTATCTCCATTAAGTCCTTTTTGTTGCTTCTGGACACATCTCCTATTTAGGCCATGCTTATGGTTGTTTATTGTGGCTAACTTTTCTGTCCCAATTTTTCTCATGGCCGTCAAGAAACCAAACTTTGGCCATACTATAGAATAGTTACATAGATTCCTTGCTGCCACCGTTATTAGAGGTATATCTAATAGGTGGAAAGCTATCCAGACTATGGATCACACTGACCCCAATAATTGTGCTCGAAGCTACTCTCCTCTACAATGGTAACCCAATCTGAAAAGATATGAAAGTTCTTTATAACATGGTGCCAAGAGTCGGTTGTGACTTCCTTCTTTTCTGGTCAAAATTCGCGTGTTTTTGACTGCTGTACTGTCAAGACTGAATCTGTTTGGTAGCCAAAACAGTTTATATCTTTCTGGTTACATCAGACCAGCTGTTCTTATTTTTCTGAAACCCATTCAGAGTCGCAACATTCATCAAATAAACGACCCTACGTATTAACACGCCATGCCACTTAAGTTATTACAAGAATTGTTATATCTTGCCACTCAAAATCAAGTCTTTCATTCTTCCTCTCCCAGCTCCGCAATTCACTTGGTGATCATCTCCATCTCGTGATTGCTTCCTTGATTCTCGATCTCTCTTACACGTTTCTGTAGAAATCCTATGCCACTTCTGAGTTAGTTTGTCTCCTCCTCCATCTTAAATAGACATCCCAGAAATTGAGAAAAGCGCAAGTTTTATCGTATATGGCCTTCGGTTCTTGGAGTTTTGAACTCATCGGACACTCGGGTAACCCATGTCGCCCAGCATACAGCAGGAACCAGAATGCAGTGTAGCTGTTCATTTCTCGGGAAATTTGATAGGGCCCAACTTATATACTCAGCAAAGGAACGAGGTTTAATATTGCATCCTAGGCTTGTGCAAATGATGCTCCATGTATCTGATGTTTTTGGACATTGGAAAAACAAGTGATTGATGCCTTCTGCATTATCACACATTGTGCACCTGTTTACTCCCTGCCATCCTTTTCTTGACAGATCATCTCTAGTTAATATAGTGTTCCAAGCTATTGTCCACAAGAGTATTTAATTTTCGGAGGGATTTTGCATCCACGTTTTCTGCAATCTTGGATTCTTGTATCTTGTATGGAATTTTTCTATACATTGACTTCACAGTATATTGCTTCTTTTCCTCCATCTCCAGTAAACTATATCGGTACCTTCTGATAACTGACCGCTTCCAGTCAGATGTACCATCCTGTACATATCTTGTATCTGTTCTGCTAGCAAAATCCTTATGAACAAAATTGGATATGTCCCTTCAAGTACTTCTTTTACAATCACCTCTTTCTTATGTATAAATCAGGATACATTAACAGCAGTAGGCCATGTAACTTGATCAGGCAAGCCCTCCTGTCATGCTGGACAGAAATCCATCAGTTCTCGTCATGCAAGTGCACTTGCTCTGATCATAATATTTGGATTATTCACGTGTTCCAGCATCCACCAACTCTTGCCGTGCTTCCTACAAAAATAGAAATCGTTTGCCGAATCTCACCACTAACAAAACCTTGCTTGCTTATCTAAAACAGTCCAACACCCTAGTAGACTCAGTCTTGTTTAATCAATACCCAACATAAGTACAGAGGCCTAGTTTACCAAGAGAAAACCAAAACCTTGAGAAATCCTTTCCACCATGCTCCTGTACATCACGATCAGAATAGGTGAACTCCAAAAGGGATCCAGGACCCAGGCCACCCCTACTAAGACTTGATCAAAAACACACCTCACGCACCAGCATATCATGTATATAATCCAACACCGTGTCCAATGCTACAAAATATTTGTGGTCCCAATCAGAGCTTGACATCTCCGGTATGCATTGCACCAATCTGAAATAAATCTCTTTTAGCTTTATTCCTTGCTTCTTGTCTCCATTAGCTTCCATGATCTCCTGTTGCCTACTGCTATACCAAAAGCTATAATTTGTCTGTCCTTCACCTTGTCGTTCTTCACATGAGAAGAAAATGTACCCTGCTGGATACTAGACCTTTCAAGGAAGTACCAACAGCTATAGTCGAATTCATAGTAAGAACTGCTAGAAGGCTAGTTAGAATATTCAGAGATAACAGGCTGAACAATGACTGCCCTTGACCTTACATATCCAAGAGAAATCATTTCTTGTTGCCTATGAGTGTCCTAACCATTGGGTAAGCTAAAAAGCCAAATCCTTGATAATTGTCCCGGTCAAAACACTTGATTCATTTTGGCCTATTTTGAGTTGCTACCTTCATTAGAACCAGAGTCGATCAATGTTCTGTTGCTCTACACTTAAGAACCTTTATTTGATTTATCAGATGTCGGCACTCTTTAAAGGTAAATGTCCATTTTTACTAGAGAATCCACATGTTCAGTAGCATGACGAATGGCCCTCCTGTGACTTCCTGTTACTCGCCGACCCATACATAAACTTCCATCTTTCACTCAACCATCTGTACATCATCCTTGAATCTGAGTCCAAAAACACGAAACACCTTATCAATTGTCTATCTCTTCCGCAAAAGGCATCTCATCTCATTATATCTTCCAAAAGTCGATTGTTAGCAAATCCTTCAGACCCTCCTTAAATATGATCATTGCTGTTAAATAGAAGGCTAACCAGAGCCCTTGCCATACTTTTCACACTGTCATAAATTCTCGCAATCCTTGCTTCATGTCTTGAGTTACTAGCTCACTTCTCCAAATTTTCCTCGTTATTTTGTGAACATATCTTCTTTTCAATACAAGCATTGCCACATCTCTGTTGAGAAATATTTCAGTCTCAACCTGAATATTCTCCCTAACCTTACTGTATCAAACTCAAGCTTGTAATTAATTGCTCTTGCAAAGTCATCAGCTATCAGCGTATTTCTGGTTTATTCCTCTCCTGAACTCCTTACTTTGATCTGTGAAATAATTTTGAATTATCCTTTTCTTCCAGGCACCTACTACTCATGAATCCCGGTCCAACATCACTTACGTTTTTCTTCCATATTCCTTGAATTTTAGAACCACCCACCACCTCTTTATCAAAGTATACATTCAGATCTTTAATATAACTACAGCACATATTAAGTTACTTCACATCAATTGATTTGCTGGGTGGACAAGAATATTCATTCCTTGTAAACCTATCTCCACTCGTTTCGTAATCTCGGGACGAGATTTCTTTAAGGGGGGAGGATTGTGACACCCCAGGTGTCTCATTCCATGTTTGCACAATGCTAGCCACTGATGTTGGGTTGGTGATATCAGAATTGCAAATTTTTACTTCAAGTCATTTGTTAAATTTGAATTAAACCAAATTGAAGTCAAATTTTGTAAAGCAAGTCCAAACCTTTCAACAGAACTAAGTGCATCAAAACATTTGTGTGAAAGGTATTAGTGAAATAAAAATCTAGCCAAAATATCAAAATCATTCCCCTTTAGAAGTGCCTCAAATAATTCATGAAAGTTTAAAATTTAAACATCTTTGAATAATTTTCAAATTCGAAATTTGAGGTTCTGGAAAATTGGCCAGCACATATGCCCTTTACACGTGTCAATCAGCTTCCATGCAAAATTTGGTGATTTTTGGGGCTCTGCAGCTATTTCATTTTGAATTTGCAAGAGAGCAAGTGAATCTGGCCGAAAAGGAAAATCCCACGGGACCCAACTGCCAGTCTCCCATTCTCTCCTTCCTCTCTCTTCCTCGGCAGAACCTGCACCGCATGGACGCCACCTGCCCCAGCACCGCTCCAGCTCACCCAGGCTCGACCGAGCACCAAAACCGAGTTCCCGGCCTCTCCTCTCCATTCCTTCTCGCTCATTTCGCCCTCTCCGCCTGTCTCTCTCATTTCCGGGAGCCATGGCCGCCACCAACTGAAGCGCCCCGTCCAGCCGTCTCACTCCACCACAGCACGAGCCAAGGACACCCACCGATGCAGTTCAACCTCCTCTAGCCCCCTGAAGAACAAGAACATCAATCGGTGCAGTAGGTTGAGGGTAATCGAAGAAAAACTCCGGCGAGCTGTCCGGCGAACATCTCCGACGCCGACGTGAAATTCGTCGCCCACAGTGAGCACCGTCTTCTCATTTCTTTTTCTTTGGATGCGCAACTCTCTGGAGAACCTGGCTGAACCTTTTTCCCTTTGGATTCTCCGACGAGGTCGCCGGAATCTTTCTTTTCCCCATCGACGTCGTTGTACGCAGTCTGCAACCACGCCGAGCTCCAACTTCCAGACCTCCTCGTCGACGACATCACCCACGCCGGTCTTTGCCGCATCTCAGTGAAGCTCTAGACCAAGAATAACGTCTCCTCGTCAACTCTGTCGACCGGGCGACGTCGCCGAACTTGGTCTTCCCGTCACCGCTCGCCGCCGGCCATCCTCCGGTGAGTCTCCGCCCTAGAGAACCTCGCCACTGAGTCCACCTCGACGAGATAGTCATTTTTAGCCACTCACTAATTCCCCTCGATGCCGTTTCCCCTGCTCCGGCGAAGCGCCGTCCATTTCCGGCCGCCGTGAACTGTGCGCGACCTGTTAAAACGACGATGGCAGTTTCGTAAATATGATGCAACTTTCTCAGAAAATGAATAAACTTTAAAAATCGATATCTGTAGCTCTATATGTCCAAAAATTGCAAACTAAATTTTGTTGTGTTCCTCTTGAGTAGATCTATCCATAGAGTATCTTGGTGCTCAATGTTCTGATGTATTTTTGCCTGTATGATTTTTGGAAGTTAAACCATGTTTAATTCATAGTAAACGATTGGCTTGTGCTAAAATTGTAAACTAGGACTTTTTGGAATCCTTGGAACATGCTCTGTCCAGTTGTTCATGATGTGCATCTTGATTCTGTATATTTTGACCTGTATGATTTTTGTAAGTCTAGCACCAATTAATTCATAGTTAATTATTTTCCTGTCACAAAAATGCAAACTCATGCTTGTTAGAATCCTCTTGTCATGATCTGTCCAGTGATGTATTACATGTACATTGTTTCTGTAGAAATAATTAATTAAGTGTTTCTCTTTGATAAACTTGTCATCTTCTTTATAATTATTCTGGTGCTCTATAAATCATGAACCTGTGCATGCATGATCCTTAGATGATGTTATATCACCCTGCTGACTGTCATCATCAGTTTTGCTTCTGGGATTTTTGTAGAATTTAATTTCTGTTGCCACATTGTTTTAGGCTTTTAAATAATTCTACTAGGTATAAAATTATGAAAATTGGGCGCATGATGTGTTGTTGCATGTTAGTATCAGTAGCAGGTCAGTCATGTCCAGATATGCTTTTAAAGAATTTTCTTGTTTATCTTTGATTGCTATGTTGTTAACTTAACTAGATAATTAAATAAGTCAATGAAGGAAATACTTCAGACGAAAGTATACAAATTTTATGAACATTTCAGAACTGAAATCACCATTATGAAACTGAAACCAAGTCACCCCATTGCATATACATGTTGAGTTATATTGTCTTTGTATTCCTTCTATTGACATATAATGCATTTTTAGGAAACGATAATCAAGAAGTTGGAGAGGATTTTCAGCAGGATATCTCCACTCAAGAAACTGACTTTGCAGCAGCTAACTTAGTTGCTGAACCTCAAGGCAAGCCCCGGTGCATTCCACCCCGTTTGCAAATATTTTTGTTTCTGGAAATAATAATGCTAGTGTGTCTAGTATGTATGTGCACTTAAGTTTATAGGAGTTGTTTGAAAATCCTCCTGCATGTTTCCCCAAATGTCCTATGTTGTTTATGTGTCTATCCTAGTAGCTCGGTAGAATGTCTGCTATGCTTAGTTAAAGTATGTCGCATCGATCAAGTATTGTATTTCGGGAATGAAACTTGATCACTAATTGAAGATAATGGAATGAGTTTATGTGTATTCGCTGAGACCGGGCAGGATGACATATGCATGTATAGTTGTAGCAACACATGGAGGTGTTGGCTACTGTAGCCCTGCCTAGTCGATTAAGGACCGATTCGTTGTTGGCCCTCTTGATCAAGCATTGAATAGTACCGAGGACATACTAGTGTTATGGGCACTAGGAAACTGATGTAGCATGTATGGTGGCAATGTTAGACGGTAACCAGTACATTGGTCGAAAGACACGCTGGGCGTAGTTGGGCAGGTTCAGGCCATGGGAGGTACGAGGTACCGTTGGTGGGACGGCTGCCCAACTCCTTGCCATCTGGGTCCGCCTTTATTGTTTACTGTCTTGCGAACGGTTGCCGTATATGACTTTTGTGCATATACGTCGTGTACTTCGGGTTTTCCCAGCTGGTGTAAATCGATTGCAATCGCTGTCCCTCGCAGAAATGAGTACCCGCTTGTGAATTGCGCCTTCACGTAGTACACATGGCTTGATGATGATGATGAACGGCTGTTAAAATGATGGATTATTGTTGATATTACTCTCATACTTGTTGTTCATATATTATATGTTAAATTGCTTGTTACTGTCTTTTCTCACTTATGCTATTGTTTAATAAAGATAAAACTTGGCTAAAACATGCTAGAAAGAATTATTGCTGCTTAAGTGCGAGTCTTTTAAATTCAGCCTTCCTATGCAAACCTTGCATGTCTAGAGGTCATTTGACGGGTAAGACTTGCTGAGTAAATAGTACTCAGGCTTTGTGCCATTGTTGTTTTCAGGTAGTGCTGATATTACTTTACCTGCTGGTGTCCTGCCTTGGGATGTGCAAGTCCCTGAGGGTTGGAACGCCCAATGGGAATCTGATTCGCCGCTGCAGTAATGTGTTTGCTGCTAGTGTGATTATCTGGATGGGCATCGGATGATCACTCATGCTATATCGATGAGAGTAGTGTAGCTCTCGTGTATCTTTCGTTTTCGAACTTGTCGTTAAAAATTTCGCTTCCGCTGAACTTTATCTTCCGCTGAACTCTGAACCTTGTTGTAATAAAGATAATAACCTTGTTAATTAAGATGAAAGTGTTGTATTATCTCGTGTCTGCTTAAACAGCACCGTGGGACTAAGATCCTGTGGATCGGACTGTTAGAGACATCACCATTTCAGGGGGAGTTTTTCATCAAACCCTTTTGTTTTGACTTTTTCCTGAGTCCTTCTGGATCATTGCGACTTTGTGCCGCTTTCTTTGCCAACTCTTGGCTTTTGTGATCCTTTGCTACTTGATGGTCATTTGCTTCCATTTTCTTGGTTTTGGACCATCGAGTTAGCTTTCTTGGTTTCGCATTTCAAACTTCTAATTCTTGTGATTGGTGTTGTTGTCAATGTACTCATCAAAGGGGAGATCAAGGAACCATGTTGAGATGAGCCATAGTTCACGATGTGATGAGTAATTGACAACGAGTGGATTTGAGTTGAACTTGAGGTTCGGGTTTGAATTACGGGATTTTGAGGGTTGTATAAGTATGTTTGTTGATTATGTTTATGGCTAACCGGAGTTGGTGAAGGAGTTGGAAAGAATGGAGGAGAAAGAAATGTGTTTGCTTGTCTAATGATGTGTAGGTCAATGGAGTCAACTTGATGGTCAACGGCGAGAGGATCGGGAGGACCAAGCGGGAGGCTTGGGTCCGGCCGACGAGAGGCCGGGTGAGGTCAAGGGTGATCCACACAGTACACATGGCGGACAAGAAGCACTTAGGGTTACGCGGTTTGGCCTCAAAACCGTGGAGGTGATGATGACGGCGTGTTGACCAAGGTCAAGGCGAACGGGAGGCCGATGCAAGCGAAGTGTCCTGACGGGCTGGGACGAGGTGACACGCGTCGACATCGAGATGGTTTCCCGGTTTGGCCTCAAAATCGGCAGGCGGACGGTTTCCCAGTTTGGGTCTCAAAACATGCAGCGGCGGATGGTGGTGCACATGGCACCATCGCGGAGGTTTCGTCGAGGCGAAGCAAAGTCGTGAAGGGCCTGATGGCGTTCGGGCGAAGGAAAAAGAGTTGGACGGTTTTGCCCCCGGTGGTAGGTGGGAGTGTGTGTTGAGTGGAGGACATTTTGGTCATGTCAAAATGTCTATATATAGTGGGTTGGCTGGTTGGAGAAGGGAGTCTCCTCCACCAAGCCTAGGATAGATTCATTTTGAGAGCTAGGAGGTGCTTCAAGGGATAAGGGAGAGAGGAGAGTGTTGACGGTCCTTAGACCCAGTTTTTGACCGTCAATTAGCTCTATAAATAAGGAAGAACTAACACTTGTTACTTGCATTTTGTTATCAAATAACCTATTTCCACGTGTACCTCTAGATTTGGATGTGCAGGTGGAAAACAGGGATTTCCAGGTGTAAACAGGGCCCAAGGCGACAATTCCAACTCGTCCATCAAACGACGCTCGCCGCGGGAATATAATTCAAGGATTAAAGGCCCAGAACCTACCAGAACATCAACCGAGGCCACGCACCTGGACAAGAGGCCTACAGGCCAAGGGGAAGACACCTGCCAAAGCCCAACCCAGGAGGGGCCAGGGCCAGGTCGGCCGACCCCAATGCCTAGGTCGACCGACCTGCCAGGTGGCCCCCCTGGGTCAATCTTTTTATGGCGGTTTGCAACCGACTTCAGGAGGTCGGTTCCACCTGCAATCAATGCCGACAATATCTGGAACCGCCTCAACTCCAGCGCCTTTGGAGGGCCATAAATAAAGGGGTACCACCCTCCTTAGAAGACACACAATACAAGAGGCTCATTCCCTCCTCCACACATCCAGAGCTAGGGGCTCTCTAGTTAGGCTTAGGCTGAGTAGTTGGGCTGCACTTTTGGCTCCCAAGTCCCTTGGAGAGTTTGGGCTATATTCCCTTGTATCCTTTTACTCTCTTTGTATGACTTATTTCTTTATCAATGGAATATCATCGTTCTTGTAGTAGTTATGTGCTTATGCTAGTTCATCGTTCATCCTTGATCTTGGATGAACGTTCGTCATTCGTTCATGTTCGTTCATCGTTCGTTCATCGTTCATCGATATTCGTTCATGATCGTTCATCGTTCGTTCGTCGTTCGTTCATACTCGATCATCGGTTAACGATGATCGTTCTTCATCGTTCGTCGTTCGTCGCTCGTTCTTGAGCGACGAACGCCTATGCTTAACGTAGTGCTAGCTTTGATCCTTTGTCTAAGTAATCGCTCGCTGGATCTAGTTGTTCCTTTTGCTTAGTCATCGGGTCCATTGTCTTGCAAGAGTGCTCTAGGTTTATCGCCTTGCGAGGTGCCTCGAGGGATCTAGAGTTGTGGTTAGTTACGCTAGCATGGTGCTAGGGCTTCCTTTCCACCCTTGGATGCGTGTTCGTGCCCCACGGTTTGTAGAGGTAGGCGGCAGGTGGTGACAGCCCTGTCCGTCCCTTGTAATCCTCCACGTTCGGGTATGGCGCAGGAGTATATATGAAATGTCCAGAGATTGGGGCAGACTCTGATCGCTGGATCTCCCGATGATGGCTCGGCAATAGAACAGCTTAGTCTTGGCTTGTGTGCAGCTTAGGCTATAGGTAGATGCTACGCATGCTACTTGACGATGTACATTAGGAGTAGCAGTTCTTCTTACTTAACCTTACTTTAGCTTAGAGCCGCCTCTCGCCTTTTATCAGAAAGTAGAACTGCCTGCTGTGTGTGTCGCACTATCCTCTATCCGTTTATTGCCTTACCCCTGCATTTAGATATTGGTTATGATCTATCATTTGTAACACCATGAGTATAAGTACACACTTGTCAACTACGTCTTCCTTTAGAAAAATATAAATAACGATACCCTGGAATACTCTCGGGTGAAATGCTACAACGGGTTATCCGTGCGCTTGTGTCGAGGTTTTAGGGCCTCGATAGATTATAATGGGTAGCGAAGGAACCAAGAATCCGAGTGAATAAGTGCATCATATAGATGTGACAAAAAATTGCATCCATAAGATGTTGAACTCCCGATCTCTTGTGCACAGGACTGCTTAAACAATCGATCAAGGTGAGTCTTAGCCAAGAATTTGTCATTCCGAACTAGTAGTCTGGGTCCATCTGTCTCAGCTCAGCCGAGGATGATTACAACCCGTATTTTGATATATGGATGCGCGCCAGCGCATCTATATATATAGATGTAGCCCCCGAGCTTCAGCTTAATTGAGGCAATTAAGTTGAAGGTCAAGGAAATTTCTAGGTAATCATCCGACAAAAAGTCAAGGACGAAGCAACCCGTGTGCTTGGCATGGAGCCGAATAAACATGATGGAACTCACGCAAGTGAGTCCATATGGACTAGCCCCCAAGTCTGTGGACAATTGGAACAATCGTGTAAAGACTCAAAAGAGACTAGAAAAGCTGGAACATAAAAAACGAAGCCAAAAAAGCCTGACTGATTCTTGGTTCGTGCTTGCTCTGAGTTTCTGTCCAATTCTACGAATTGCACAGTAACTCGGGGGCTACATCTATATGATGCACTTACGTGCATTCATCATTTGATTTGTTAGCATGCTTTTACAGCCTTAGCTGACTGAGTCAGGTGCTGCATTTGGTTCACTAATTCCTTTATGGATCTAGTTAGTTCTGAGAACTGGCTTTTTATACAAATTCCTTTATGGATCTCTTATGAAGCTGTAACCGACTGAGTCGGTCATTATTTTTCAAATTCATCCAATTCTTTGGCTTAGTTCAAGTATTGGGTGTCAATTGCTAATATGCCTAATTCAAGGCCCTGCTGCCCCTGAGTCACTCGGGGCCAGGTATCTCAATATACAACAGGCTTGATTCAGGTTAAGTCCTTTTTAATTCATCAGTCAACCTGAAGATCCACTCGTACATGGAGAGAAGCCTAGTCGGGGAGCAATCAAGATCAATCAAAAAGCACTTGGGGGCTACTGTCGTTACCATGACCCCCGGGTACCCTCATGACCAGCAAGGCCGAGTAACCTGACAAGGGTAGTCGGTCTGGCCCAGAAGAAACCGAGTAGCCCATGACTCTAAAAGGAACGTGCGGCTAGTTGGCAGGATAGATCAGGACTCTTGTCTTGTACTCCAAGTAAATTTTTATTGTAACCGACTAGGATACTTTCTATGTAACCCTAATCCCCCGGATATATAAGGCGGGCAGGGGCTCCCTCTAAAGACAATCAATCCAATACCACGACATACAGGACGTAGGGTTATTATCCTTCGGGAGGCCCGAACCTGTCTAAACCTTGTGTCTCGTGTTCACCATCATCAGCCGAGTAGATTTGTTGGACTCACGCAAGTGAGTCCATATGGACTAGCCCCCGAGTCTGTGGAGAATTGAAACAATTGTGCACAGACTCAAGAGAGACTAGAAAGTATTAAATATTGAAGATGAAGCCATAAAGGCCTGGTCAATAAACGACCATGTAATTCAACGATGCAATCGCGCCGCTGTAGTTATAGATGTGTCCGACTGAATAGGCAAGGACTGAATATATGCAGCCAAGTGAAGATAAACTGGCCGAATGATCTGTTGCTTGAAGATTATAGCAGGGTAATTTTTCCGAGTAATAGTACCGGTGTGGCTTGAGCCTGATACAGAGCCTTGCAGCAGCTTAGCTTTTTGAGCCTGCGGGCAACTCCGGCCGGTTTAGCCATGAACTCTAGCCATGACGAGAACTCTAGCCATGACGAGGCGAGTAGCAGGAAGCCTGGTGAAGACAGCCTGTAACTTGGACGTTGCGAACGACGAGGTACACAACATCCTTGACATGTAGTGGCAAGGCGCGTGGCAAAGGGAGAACGCCCTTGGCGCAGTAAGGCACGCAATGAGGCACCCACGATGCGATGGAGATTGAGAGCCGGTGCCCTCATCTGTCTTTGATGCTTGAACTCATGGTGAGTATGCATGAAGTGTAGTTTTCTGCTGATGATATTGTAGCATCGCCATTGTTGTAGTAGATGTGTCCGACTGGATAGTCAAGGACTGAATATGTGCAGCCGAGTGAGAATAAATTGGCCGACTAATCTCTGTTGCCCGGGATAATAGCCGGGTAATTGTTGCCGAGTTATATGCGCCGAGTAATAACTCTAGGCGATACTCTGCGAAGCATATATGTGAGTTGACTGAACCAGCAGTGACTTTTTGCCTGATCTTGACTGATGAAGCCTTGTACTCTGGTAAGGGTGATCAGTTGTGTAATAACAGCAACACACATGTGACCAGACTAGAATAAAATATTCATCTCCAAATATTCTATTGCCATCGATGCCTTCATTGATTGAACCTCCGTAGCCTCAATCAGTTGAGTTCCGTTGCTGAGTCTTGTCGTTGTTGATGGTCAATAGTTCCATGCATAACACAGACATGCTCATATTGACGTGGCCTCGTAATTGATCTTGGCATTGCGTTTGCTCATGTGACTCGTAGACCTGCAAGCAGCCCCAGCCGCGTAGCGAGGTTATAGCGCACGAGGCCAAGACGAACAACGCCGGCGCAAGACAAGTTTTGTCGTGAGCTCTGGCAGCGGCGACCATGCGCGCTATGGATGCGGCGGTGTGGCACGCCGCGACACAGCGAGGTAAACTCTAGCTATGATGGTAGAGGCAAGCTCCGCATGTAGGAGTATAAAGCGACTCCAACCATAATGATGGTGCAGTATAGCTCGACAACAACATGTGTGTTGGCTGAGTAATCATGACAACTTGCTCGGGACAATAGCCGAGTGATGATAGATGCACCCAGGTTGGCCTTTGTCACTGTAGCAATTGACGTGCCTCACTGATCTTCAATAAAATTTCTCTGCCTGAGCAGGTATAGCTGTGGTAGCTGAACAGTGATAGCCGAGTGCGTTGTTGACGGTCCTTAGACCCAGTTTTTGACCGTCAATTAGCTCTATAAATAAGGAAGAACTAACACTTGTTACATGCATTTTGTTATCAAATAACCTATTTCCACGTGTACCTCTAGATTTGGATGTGCAGGTGGAAAACAGGGATTTCCAGGTGTAAACAAGGCCCAAGGCGACGATTCTAACACTCCCACCAAACGACGCTCGCCGCGGGAATATAATTTAAGGATTAAAGGCCCAGAACCTACCAGAATATCAACTGAGGCTACGCACCTGGAAAAGAGGCTAAAAGGCCGAGGGGAGCCAACCTGCCAAAGCCCAGCCCAGGAGGGGCCAGGGCCAGGTCGGCCGACCCCCAACCCTAGGTCGGCCGACCTGACAGGGAGGCCCCCTGGGTCCACCTTTCTATGGCGGTTTGCAACCGACTTCAGGAGGTCGGTTGCACCTGCAATCAATGCCACCGACCTAAGAAACCGCCTCAATTCCACTGCCTTTGAGGGCTATAAATAAAGGGGTACCCCCTCCTCTTAGAAGACACACAACACAAGAGGCTCATTCCCTCCTCCACACATCCAGAGCTAGGGGCTCTCTAGTTAGGCTTAGGCTGAGTAGTGGGCTGCCCTTTTGGCTCTCAAGTCCCTTGGAGAGTTTGGGGTATATTCCCTTGTATCCTTTTACTCTCTTTGTAAGACTTATTTATTTATCAATGGAATATCATCGTTCTTGTAGTAGTTATTTGCTTATGCTAGTTCATCGTTCATCCTTGATCTTGGATGAACGTTCTTCGTTCGTTCATGTTCGTTCATCGTTCGTTCATCATTCATCGATGTTCGTTCATGATCGTTCATCGTTCGTTCGTCGTTCGTTCATACTCGATCATCGGTTAACGATGATCGTTCTTCATTGTTCATCGTTCGTCGCTCGTTCTTGAGCAACGAACGCCTATGCTTAACGTAGTGAGCTTTGATCCTTTGTCTAAGTAATCGCTTGCTAGACCTAGTTGTTCCTTTTGCTTAGTCGTCGGGTCCATTGTCTTGCAAGAGTGCTCTAGGTTTATCGCCTTGCGAGGTGCCTCGAGGGATCTAGAGTTGTGGTTAGTTACGCTAGCATGGTGCTAGGGCTTCCTTTCCACCCTTGAATGCGTGTTCGTGCCCCACGGTTTGTTGAGGTAGGCGGCAGGTGGTGACAGCCCTGTCCGTCCCTTGTAATCCTCCACGTTCGGGTATGGCGTAGGAGTATATATGAAATGTCCGGAGATTGGGGCAGACTCTGATCGCTGGATCTCCCGATGATGGCTTGGCAGTAGAACAGCTTAGTCTTGGCTTGTGTGCAGCTTAGGCTATAGGTAGATGCTACGCACGCTACTTGACGATATACATTAGGAGTAGCAGTTCTTCTTACTTAACCTTAGTCTAGCTTAGAGCCACCTCTCGCCTTTTATCAGAGAGTGGAACTGCCTACTGTGTGTGTCGCACTATCCTCTATCCATTTACTGCCTTACCCCTGCATTTGGATATTGGTTATGATCTATCATTTGTAACACCATGAGTATAAGTACACACTTGTCAACCACGTCTTCCTTTGGGAAAATATAAATAACGATACCCTGGAATACTCTCGGGTGAAATGCTACAACGGGTTATCCGTGCGCTTGCGGATTATCTTTTATGATTAAATACTAATAATACATACCTGGCACTCGTTGCTGGTTGTGGATTATTATGTATCCTAAGCAAGTAACTTAACCCCAGGTATTTCTGGCGCCGAACCGGGAATATTCACTCTAGGCCTAACCAGCCTAAGGTGGTGTTTTCTGTTTGATGTAAGAAATACCAACAAGCATTTCTAGCGCCGTTGCCGGGGAAGACAATTGTTGACAAGTGTATACAATGATTACTCATGATTACACTTGATGTGATTTAACCATTATCCTTTGCAGGCTAACCTTGATCTGTTTTCTCTCTTTGATGTGAAAACATGATAGTGTATGCGTGGATTCAACTTGCCGGAAAACTTCGTTAATAATCCAGAGTCGCTTGTAAGGAAAGTCCGACCCCGCGTCGACTCTCCCTCACAAGCAACACTCCCGACAGACGAACCCACATCATCCGCACCATCATCACTTATTGACATGGCTGATCAAAGGACCCTCCGTGACTACTCTGCTCCCTCCGTTGCCAATGTTCCCGTTGGGCCCAATGTCAACGCCGGTGACGCAGGGTTTGAAGTCAAATCAAGCCTAATCACCATGGTGCAGGCCATTCCTTTTTGTGGAAAGGCCACGGAGGACGCCAACACTCATCTCCAGCAATTCCTTGAGATATGCAACACATCGGCAACCGCCGGAGTCAACCAAGATGCCATTCGACTTCGTTTGTTTCCCCTCTCCCTCCTTGGGAAGGCGAAACAATGGTTCTATGCCAATCGTGCCAGCATTGACACTTGGGACCACTGTTCTACCGCGTTCCTCGCAAAGTTTTTCCCGTTGGGCAAAACCAATGCCCTTCGTGGAAGAATATCAAGCTTCCAGCAAGCCAACAATGAAACCATCGCCGAGGCGTGGGATAGGCTCCAAGATTACATATCCGCCTGCCCACACCACGGGATGGAAGAATGGCTCATTCTTCAACATTTCTACAACGGGTTGACACCAACAACCCGTGGACATATGGATGCCGCTGCTGGAGGAGCCTTCTTCTCAATGACCGTTGCTCAAGCTAAAGAACTTATTGAGAAGATGGTCTCCAACCAAGAGTGGAGCGATGAACGTCTCCAACCACGCTCTAAAGGCGTACACCCTATCAAGGAGGTGGACTTATTGTCCGCCAAGCTCGACCTCGTCATGAAGCGCTTGGACGACTTCAACACGCATGGTAGTGTTCGTTCACTTGACTCACGCATCATGTGTGAGGAATGTGGCAACACTGGCCATATGGGGAAGGACTGCCCCAACCATACCCATGAAGAAGCATTCTACATGAACAACAACAATGGGTATCGTCCAAGTGGAGGTCAAGGTTTTAACCAAAACCGCCAATCTTATCAAGGAGGTAATAATTTCTCTGGTTTTAATAATAATCAGCCTTCTTTGAAAGATTTGGTTTATGGCCAAGCTAAAATCAACGAATCAATCAACAAAAAGCTTGCTGCCAATGATCAAAGTTTAGAGAGTTTAAATTCAGAAATAGAAGGTCTTTCTTCCGCTTTCAAAAATCAGTTGAGCTTTAATAAAATGATAGAAACTCAGTTAGCTCAGCTTGCTGCTCTTGTTCCTTCTGCTAGTTCTGGGCAGATTCCTGGGCAACCAGAATCTCCCATTGAAAAAGTTAATGTTATCACTACGAGAGGAGAAGTGTTCTCTCGTAGGACTAACCATGCAGGGGAGAACAGGCAAACAAGAGGAGAACCTTCTACAATAAAAACTGATCCAGGCTTTCCAGTAATCTCTTGTGCAATCAAGAGATTCCACTTCGACTACGCACTGTGCGACCTTGGGGCCAGCGTGAGCATTATGCCCAAGGCAATCTTCGAGCAATTAAAGTACAGATTCCTCACACCCACAGCGATGCGGCTACAATTGGCCGACTCATCCTTTCGTTTTCCAATGGGGATTGCGGAGGATGTGCCGGTATTCATAAGAGGCCACACCGTCCCTGTGAACTTTGTGGTGCTTGACATGGATATTGACAAGGAAACGCCCCTCATCTTGGGACGTCCCTTCCTTAGCACCACAAAGGCCCAAATTGATGTTGGAGTTGGAGAAATCCGCCTCTACATCAGTGGGAAGGAGGAGAAGTTCGAGTTTCAACCTCGGAAAGAACAATGCTCGATGATCAAGGTCAAGTATGGGCCAAACACCTCCAACATTCAAGAAGTTGAAGTGACAGCCAGGAAAACGGACAGCCTCATTGCTCTATAGAAGAGCTTGGCAAAGATTGAAAATCCATCGTAGTTTCAACCAAAGAAACCTGCGAACACGAGGCCGGGATTATGGGCCAAGAAACCCGTCCCAAAGTCCGAAAAGCCACCTACACCACAAAAGATGAAACAATTGTGGCAAGTCGAGGCGCAGCCCTCCACGTCCGCATCTCCAAGGACCGGGTCCGCGCCACCAAGCTAAACCCGTTGGAGAAGTCCTAGCCCGTCGGACTTTAAACGACACGGCCCTGGCCGTCAGGAAAACCGGCATTATCATTCGGTTTGATTCTCTTTTCTTTTTGAATTTTTCCACCACATTTGCATTTGGATTTTTTCCAAACCACCTTGCATATTTATTTCCTCCACCAAAAATTTATTTGGATTTTTCCGCCAGCATATTTGAATTTTTCCCTCGCCATGCATTTAAAATTCAAAATTTTCAAAAACACTTTTGCGTTCAAAATCACTCATCTTTGGATGAAATTTTTGGACCACCCTTGTATCATCATGGAAAAGCCAAAAATATTTTTGCATGTTGAATTTTCATCAACATGTCGGTTTTAGAATTTTTAAAAAAAAAATTTTTGAATTCGAGACAACCTTTTATTCGGAAATCTTTTTGAGCAAATAATTTTGAGGAGTATCTGGACATAGCAACCATGGTCAATCATCATTTGGCCGTTGGGGGCTGTGGGCCAAGAGGGATGACAGGATGGCCCCACAGGAGGTCGGCCGACCCCACATGCCAGGTCGGCCGACCCATGGTGGCCGTTGGGCGCGCTCCTCTTTGCCCCAACGGTCACCTGTCCTCTCCTCTTTTCAAAACTGGCCGTTATGGCTCATGTATAAGAGGAGATGGCCGGCCATTGCTCTCTCCCTCTCACACTCTCATTTCCACTCCTCAACACTCTTCACTCCATTGCTCTCAAGTTTTCCATTGTGCTCATTGAGTTCTTGCCTCAAAATTCTGCAAAAATATTTCTCCTTTGGTTTGCTTTGCAGTTTTGATTTGGTTTGGTTTTTCGAGTTGCGTTTTCTCGCTTGCAAAAACACCGATGGTTTCATCGATTGGTTTTCACTCTCATAACCCGTTCGGAGTTTACGTTCTTGCGTTCTTGCTCCACCTCGCTGCAGCATGAAGCGCGCCGGCAAGGCCTTCGCCTCGCTGCTCCGGTCCGGGAGCACGGGCTCGGGTTCATCTCGACCTCGCACTCGCGCCCGCACCACCACCGAGCAAGTGTCAAGCCCTCAACATGAACCCGCAACGGAGGAACAAGCCAACACCGAGCATCGTCTTCTCATCGACACCGACCTCGACTTGGTGGGCGATGAAGAGATGGGCGCCTACGAAGCTCTCCGACTCCGTACATTTGCTCCTACGCGAGCATTTGATACGGAACTGCTGCAAAAGATTGGTATGGATGCTGAATTTTCTCGAGTATTTAAAGCAATAGGGTGGGATAAGTTTGCAAGTGTAGATGAGCAGGGTTCCCGCTTACTTACACTACAGTTTTTATGCACCCTACGCGTGGTAGATGACGGTATTACCTTTCGGTTTTTCCGGGAGGAATATCATTTGACATGGAAAATCCTTAGTCAATGCCTCGGCTTTAATACTCGCTACACCATTGATGTTGATAGTTCGATTCCGGGTTACTCAAAGTTAGCTTTTTGGCAAAGAATTTCTGCATCTCCTACTTGTGGGAAACCCCGAATTAATCATATCCATCATCCTACCTTGCGCTTGTTGCACATGTGGCTTGGCATTACTTTGTTTCCTAGAAGTGATATTAGGATTGTGCGCGAGGATGATCTGAAAATTCTTTATGCTATGGTTGAGAAAATAAAGATTGTTCCTGTCATGTTCATGATTTCTCAGTGGTTAGAAAATTTTAGAATGACTGGACCAATTGAGTGCACCTCGTTGATTACACGTATTGCTGCGGGAGTTGGTGCTTTGCATGATGCTAATGTTGTTTATATTGATACACCCCGCTCTCTTATCACCGAGGATTATCTTATTCAAGGTCATACACTCAAGCATGGTCCAAATAATTCTCTCATATTTTATTATGTCGGTTATACAAATGAAGTCCCGTTACCTAACCGGGAACTTCGTTTGTATGGCTGTAAAAACCTAACCACACCTCTCGAAAAAGGGGAAGCTGCACGCAGGAGTACTTCTTCTCGCAGGAGGACGCGCAGGCCGGAGCCGACCGCCGACACCGGAATGCCCGCACCGCAGCCCATGGCCTATGCATATGGGCCAAGCTACGGTCACGCCGGGTATGGTCCCGGTGGGTACACCACTCCACCACCATTTGAGGTCGGCGGCTCGTCGCAGCAGGGTGCGGGCCAAGCTCAATGGATGCACCCTCCCCGCGCGCAAGGGGAGGTAATCTCCTCCGATTCGACGTCCTACTCACCACGGGCCGGTGGGCGGCGTTCGTCTGCAGCTCGTGATCCATATCTCGAGCAGCAAATGAATGCGCTCACCGAGCAAATGGGACGCATCGAGACTCGAGGAGAGGACGTTGAGTACACTCTCAACCAACACGTCCTGCAGACCCATCAGTGGCAAGAAAACACCAACGCCCAGCTCACCAACCTCACCAACATGACGCAGCAGGGCCAAGCCGATATGTTGGCTTACTTTTGCCACACCGGGTTCGATCCTCGACGTCACCCATGAGCAAGAACAAGCTTGGGGGATGCCATACCCCCCGCTAAGGTATCATGTATCGCAACTTGTATCCTTTTGTTTCTTTTGTTTGCTTGTTCTTGCACCTCTCATGAAAAATACCAAAAAAAGATAAATCTGAAAATAAAATAAAAATGACAAAACTAAAAAGAACAAAAATAGTCTTTAGTGTGGTTGCTAGTTTTTCGTAGTTTCTCTTTGTATGCGAGTATGAGTGTTTAGCCTTCCTTATGTTGAGATGATGAATAGTTGCTCTATTTTATCTCTCGTTTGTACCTAGTCACAACTTAGTGCTCTCCCAAGTTTTGAGATTTTTGGCTTATGCTTACCTAGAACTTGAAACTTGTGGGCTGCATAGTGCTTGATCTAAGCCTAAGTTGTTGTAAGATATGATACGGTACAAATAGGGCTGCTATGATCTTGTTCAAAGTACGACTTGACTTCCGGAGTTTTATTTTACAAAATACAAAAAAAATGATAAAGTTCCTCAATGATCAAAATTCCTACCAAAGCCATATGTTGTTCTTACATTGCAAAACCTCACACATATGCTGCTTGTCATTGCATTGAGCTTTATCAAAATTGTGTGACCCTAGTGAGAAGCTTGTCATACTCTCATTGATCAAGATCACGTACACTCCACCTCGCATGCTAAACTTCTACACTGGAAGTTAAGCAATACCACCACACTTTCCACCAAAATAAATACTCCAAAAATTCATTGTTACCTCTCTCTCAAAATATATCATTGGAGACATGGCTATGCAAAGAAAGAAAAAGAATAATCCCCTGCTCATACAAAAGTAGAGCATGATGAAAAAATGGGGAAAGAAAGAAAAATGTTGAGAAAAAGAAAGAAAGAAAGATAGCCATGTTCTCCTCAAAAATTCAAAAAAAAGAGAGAGAAGGAGCAAATAAAAAGGAGTATAGTTCTTCCACCTCACCACCACCATATACACACATGCACATCTTGATCAAGGTTGTATGACTTGCATTCTCCATGGATCCACTCTTTTGGTTCAGCAATATGTGTGATGCAAGTATGCCTCATATCATCCCTACCTTGAGCTCCACATACAAGCCTTAGAAGTAGGATGACAAAGAGGCAACACAATAATGCCTTGGTGAGGAATATACACTTATTGAGCGATTCGAGAGCATCATTTGAGGAACTTTGCTTTTATTTCAAAACTTGAAAACCTCCGGAAAATAAAAGTCAAACAATGGACAAGTGAATGGTGCTCTGTTATAACCGTTCTATCTCTCAACCGCCCAAGACAAGGAAAAGGCCATACGCCCCATAAGGAGTAAGGTAAAGGGTGAGTTACCATGCCAACTTTTTCAACTCAAAGGAGAGTGTTTTTGTTGTGTGCATGGTACCTATGAGATATGAAACATTGTAGCAACTCCTGATCAACATCCTAAGTCCTACTTCTTGCACGGGACGAGCAAGGAGGACAGCTTGGGGGAGTTGTTGACGGTCCTTAGACCCAGTTTTTGACCGTCAATTAGCTCTATAAATAAGGAAGAACTAACACTTGTTACTTGCATTTTGTTATCAAATAACCTATTTCCACGTGTACCTCTAGATTTGGATGTGCAGGTGGAAAACAGGGATTTCCAGGTGTAAACAAGGCCCAAGGCGACGATTCTAACACTCCCACCAAACGACGCTCGCCGCGGGAATATAATTCAAGGATTAAAGGCCCAGAACCTACCAGAATATCAACTGAGGCTACGCACCTGGAAAAGAGGCTAAAAGGCCGAGGGGAGCCAACCTGCCAAAGCCCAGCCCAGGAGGGGCCAGGGCCAGGTCGGCCGACCCCCAACCCTAGGTCGGCCGACCTGACAGGGAGGCCCCCTGGGTCCACCTTTCTATGGCGGTTTGCAACCGATTTCAGGAGATCGGTTGCACCTGTAATCAATGCCACCGACCTAAGGAACCGCCTCAGTTCCACCGCCTTTCAGGGCTATAAATAAAGGGGTACCCCCTCCCCTTAGAAGACACACAACACAAGAGGCTCATTCCCTCCTCCACACATCCAGAGCTAGGGGCTCTCAAGTTAGGCTTAGGCTGAGTAGTGGGCTGCCCTTTTGGCACCCAAGTCCCTTGGAGAGTTTGGGGTATATTCCCTTGTATCCTTTTACTCTCTTTGTAAGACTTATTTATTTATCAATGGAATATCATCGTTCTTGTAGTAGTTATGTGCTTATGCTAGTTCATCGTTCATCCTTGATCTTGGATGAACGTTCTTCGTTCGTTCATGTTCGTTCATCGTTTGTTCATCGTTCATCGATGTTCGTTCATGATCGTTCATCGTTCGTTCGTCGTTCGTTCATACTCGATCATCGGTTAACGATGATCGTTCTTCATTGTTCATCGTTCGTCGCTCGTTCTTGAGCAACGAACGCCTATGCTTAACGTAGTGCTAGCTTTGATCCTTTGTCTAAGTAATCGCTTGCTAGACCTAGTTGTTCCTTTTGCTTAGTCATCGGGTCCATTGTCTTGCAAGAGTGCTCTAGGTTTATCGCCTTGCGAGGTGCCTCGAGGGATCTAGAACATTCAAACCTTGAGTTAATCAAACATTAATCTTGTATGTGGATCACATGTTTTTAGCATAAATGAAGACAAAACCATCAATGCCCTACCTATGGTTATAGCTGTTCAAGTATTCATATAAATCTTGAAGTCTACATCATAACCTAGATCACAGAGTACTATCAGATTAATTATATATAGGAGGGGCCATTGAATTTCTTAATTCGTAGGTTGCAACTTACTTGGTTTACTCAAAATTGAATCTTCGAAGAACACATGACTCAGGTATCAATACATCACCATGGTAATACAAGTATACGACAAGAAAACAAGCATGCATAAAACCATGCACCATGGTTAGACACAAAATGTTATGAGAAAATGAAGGAAACACAACATATAGCTCTGCACTTTGGTATCGCTCTATATTCGACTTTACAACATTTTTTTTGAAAGAACAGGAGGGGTTGCCCCCTACTGAATATATTTATAGATATTTAAATATTTAAAAAGACTTACAAGGGAAATTCACGAATAAAAAAGGCAAAAAAGAATAGAGCTATAACTAGATTTTATCTATCCATTCTTTGATCCTTGGGAAGTAAGCTCTTTTTGCTCTGTACAACAGCAGAAAAAATTCCTTCTTGAGAGATTCTTCGCACCTTGCAATTGTTGGATCTATATTGTTAAAAATCCAATCATTCCTTGTTTTCCAGATGCTCCATGTCATTAATATAATTATCTCCATGAAGAATGGCTCTGCAATTTGTGTTTTGAAGCCTTGGATAATATGTTCTTCATCATTTGCATTGGGGACCTGTAGCCCTATGGAGTACCAGCAGGCTCTGTGTTGGTCGTTTGTACGCACCCACTTATATACCGCAAGAGGACGGTGTACAGTTGTAGCACTTTTTCCCTTAGAGTATTCCAAGGTTTAATATCGAACCACAGAGAACAAGCGGAACTTAAACTATTATTTAAACTACTAAATTAATATAGCAAAAGATGTGTGTGAGAAGGGATGATTAACGGTTAGAGATGAAAGAGCCTGCGGTTGTATCAAGGTTATGAAGGGATTCTCTCCTATGGTTTGGGGTACTGGCATGCAACTCAGGTTATAGGTCAATTGATAGGTTTAGTATTCTACAAGACATGGTGGTTTCGTTCTCCTCTCGCCCTGTCACGACAAGGGTTATTAGCTCCCCACTGGTTTCTTGCACTATGTAATAAACACGTATTGATCGGATACGAGTTCAAAGCATCACATAGACTGAACGCATCAAAAGAGTATTGTAAGCGTGAGAGTTACATAACCAGATTTCCCTCGCCACGGAGAGAATATGAGATCTACTCACGCATCATATTGCAACACATGGACATGGGTACAGTAGGATGCGGGAATTTGGCGTGGTCCCACAGGTGCCGATCGGCACAGCGGTGTGCCGGTCGGCACAGTCTTCCTTTTTGCTGGTGATGATCGGTGATCGCCGTCTTCGCCGCCACAACCTTCAACCTAGGTCAAAATCTCCGTACGTCTGTCTCTCTCTTCGCCCCCCTCCACCTTCGCGACCAAGATCTCCTCTTTATAGTCTCTTTCGGTTGTGGGCTGGATTTCACCGACTCCGACTCTGATATTTCTTCTGGGCTCCATATTCTCCGAGTGGGCTTCAAGTTTGGGCCCGACCTCCATGGTGCCGGTCGGCACACAGGCCGTGCCGACCGGCACGGTCTCCAATTTCCTCGTTCTTCGGGCCTCCGGCAGCTCTTTACTCGTAGTCTCCTAATTTTCACCTGTTTCCTGCAAATCTTCCGAATACACAGAAACTACGCATATATATGATAATGGGGGTTAATTGTTAGCAGTAATGACGTAATAAGGTATTAAAAACACCTTATTTGTCATATAAAATGAGTACCTAGAAAGCACCAACACTCTGGCAAAATTACATCGGAGGAAGAGATGGTATAGCGTTTCATGTATCTGTAGAATGCAGAGCTCACAAGTGTAGGAGTCTAATGCCATATTCCTCATTTGTAACATGTCTCTGGTATTTACTCTATCTTTTAGGATTAACCAAAAAAATACCTTCTGCTTCATTTGGCATGATGATGTCCATAGCCAGCCATAGCTTGGAGTTACAGTTTGTACCAATAAGCTGTTTGTATGCTCTTCTTGATGTGTATTGATGCGAACCCCAGATGTATGTCCACAGGTCTCTTTCATCAGCCAGCTGCAATTCCACCATGCTCACTT
Organism: Eragrostis nindensis; assembly: GCA_012490785.1. Taxonomy (NCBI): domain Eukaryota; kingdom Viridiplantae; phylum Streptophyta; class Magnoliopsida; order Poales; family Poaceae; genus Eragrostis; species Eragrostis nindensis. The sequence continues at coordinate 519,033 of JAAXCT010000142.1, read as the reverse complement.
GTAGTGCCTCATATTGAACAAATGCCTCCTCAGTTCGACTTTACAACATTGATACCTTGAGTTAATCAAGCATTAACCTTGTTTATGGATCGCACTTTCAGCATAAAAAAAGTCAAAACCATCAATGCCCCACCTATGGTTATAGCTGTTCAAGTATTCATAATAAATCTTGAAGCCTACATCTTAACCTAGATCATGAGGTGCATTCCAAGCCAACCATAGTCTGTTAATACGACGTGGTGCACACTCACGAGCTCCTTGGGTTACAAGTCCATACCTATATGTGTGATAGTATGTTGAGAGATCGTTTCTGACATTTAGAAATAAACTGGTATGACCTCTCCTCTATCTAGATACTAGCTAACCAGTTTCATTTTCTTATCTAATATCGTATGTATGGCCGAATACTTTATTTTGCAGTATTTTTAAAATACTTGCGTTATAGTGATGCTATGGTTCAAATTCTAGCCTCTGTAATCATATAGGTGTCAATATGTTTAGTCCATGAAATAGATCCATTCACTAAATTGAAAAATTTATTATGTGCCTTTGCTGAAATATATTTCATTCTAGTTTTTGTCCATTGTTCCTAAATATATATCATTCTGGTGCAAAACATTTCAAAGGGAATTGTTAACCTAAAGATTATCAACACATTAGCACTCTTATTGAATATAGCAGAGTAACAAACATAAAACTTTATATTCATAATGGTAAAATAGGAAGGCTACTATACTACTCCCTCTGTCCAGAAATATAGTGTACATCTAGTTTTGTCCTAAGTCAAACTTTTTGAACTTTGACCAATAATATCTAGAAAATCGTAAGGGTGACAACATAAAAATACTTTTACTAGATCCATCGTGAAATAAGCTTTCATAAGATATAACTATCTTACTTTGAAATAGTATATGTTTTTAGATATTGTTGGTCAAAGTTTAAAAATTTGACTTAGGACAAAACTAGATGTACATTATATTTCTGGACAGAGGTAGTATTTGAAAATCAAAATTACTAGTACTATAATACTAGCATCTCTCATTTACATAGCCAAGTTATTCATTGCACTAATCATCGTCATATAGTACCTACCAGTTTGGGTCCTGTTTTTTCTCTCTAGAAACATCACTCAAATATCAACCATTAGATATTTTAATAATATATTTTGTAATTTGAAAATAACATACTACATATAATATTACTAATATCCTATTAGATTATTTATATTACAAAACAATTTGGAGGTGACATTAGGATTTTGCAGTAAGATAATAATTTCTAAAAGAAACAAAGATTGGAGATGGTGCATCATGTGTATGGGTGCACTCCTGCAAAAACAATGCAGCTTGCATCGACGATATGAATACCAATTAGGTTTAACTTGATCAATTCATCATGTATGGCCACTAAGAGTAGACCGTATCATAAGATGCAATAGGAAACAATTCAGAGTTCCTGCCTCACATTGACATCTTCAATCCATACATAAATAGACCAAGAAAACTTAAAAGCTGAACCATGAGGTGGTGCGGCCCTGTAGCAACTTTGAGTAAAGCACCATGTGAGCTAGATTTGAGCTCGAGAACGAGAGGGGAGGAATTGGGGCAAGGGGCAGATTCGATCCATCCATGCTGTGCCGGCCGATCCCTTTTTCTTGCTTAGTGCTAGAGGGGAGGCCTGTGCGGGTTGATAGGATTACCTATAGTGGACAGAGTTCGTGTGCACGCTGGTATTAAAACGATATCTCTGGTGTTTAAAATTCTTTAACCAAACATTTGGATACGCTAATTGGCAGGTATATGACAGTTTTCTTGTCACCACTCATTTTTGTGACTCGTCAGCATATTTCTTGTAGCGATGACAAAGAATTCTTGATCTTTTATTTGTTTGAACTCTGGCAAATTGCATTCCCATGGTATTGTCAGGACAAGAAACGTTGGAATCCAATACTTTTGAGTGCCCATGTGCTATGGCATTATGGAATTGCTTTTTCAGTGAAGATGTATAGTATGCTTTGGAACTTTAAGACTTTTTGAACGAGGATAATATGCTTTGGAATCTAATAATGCTTTGAGTGGAACCATATGCTCTGGAACATGAAAAACCTGAAGGTTGTAGTTATTGGAGCTTTTCACACAGCTTACATGGTACCAATTCCGACAGATCCTTGCTTGCACTTAAAGAATCAACATTTTTCATACGGATATCAATGCACACTGCTACCATTTATTAAGACAATATTACATTTGGAAAAACTCCATGCAGCCGCTGAAAAATCACAAAGTTCGACGGTGCCTGTACTCTGTACTGCAAATATCAGTGCACACTGATATCCTTTATTAAGACAATATTAGATTTGGAAAAACTCCCTTGAGCCCCCGTTGAAATATCGCTTAGTTTGGACGGTATCTGTACTGCAAACAACTTGACGTTCATGTCACCCCTCAATTCACTGCTGCACGATATTCCGCTTGCTGTGAGGCATCGTTGGGTGGATGATAAAGACGAAACTGGAATAGGTTCGTCGCGTACAGCCATTGTCGCGTGAGATAAACAAAAGCCCTGTCAAGTCCTTCTCTTGCAGAAAGAGCATCAAGAAAGACAAAGGCAAAAGAGGCAAGGACCCTCCATGCATATGTGATCGCTTGCACCAGAAGGAGAGGGACAAATGGGACCCTTCACATGTGACTTGCCTAATCGTCATGTAACGTTAAGTGTATAGGCGTAGCAGCTCGATCACCGCTCTATTTTTGTTCCCTCCTCCAGGACCTCCACATATGTGCCATTTGCTCGCCGGCAATTCTTGGGCAGGTTCCGACACACTGACCGTCCACCTCCGCCTCGTGCTCTGACTTTCCGGTGGCGATCTCGTCTGGCAGGGCCGGAACTCCGGCCGCTTGCGTAAGTAGACCTGACCGTCTCTTGCTTCCTCCACAAATATTATGTAACAACGAGTAGCTTATTGTATTTTCTATTGCAGCATTCCTGTCCTCAGATATCTTCCTGTGAGGATCCATGGAGATCGCCATCGGCGCCGCGCGCTGGGTGGTGGGCAGGGCGCTGAGCCCTGTGACGGACGGCCTTCTTGAGTCCTGGGCAGCAAGCTCAGAGCTCGGCCCCAACGTCCGCGCCCTGAAGCTGGAGCTGCTCTACGCGCAGGCAATCCTCAACAACGCCCGTGGACGAGAGATCCGTAACCCGGAGTTTGAGCAACTGCTGCTAGAGCTCCGGCATCAGGCGTACAGGGCGGACGACGTGCTGGACGAGCTGGAGTACTTCCGCATCCAGGATGAGCTCGAGGGAACCTACGAGACCACCGACACCGAGGCCCGTGGTCTCGTCGGAGGCCTCGTCCTCAACGCTCGCCACACGGCGAGGGCCGTCGCCAGTAAGCTGATGCTATCCTCGTGCTCGTGTGCTGCTGTGTGCCCACATCATAGGAGACCAAAACTGAAATTTGATAGGGTGGAACTGTCCAATCGGATGGCGGAGATAGCAGAACAGCTTAAGCCGATATGTGCCAAGGTATCCACCATTCTAGATATAGAGCTGTTGGGATCTGCCATTCACAAACTGGACCTGATTGCCTCCAACGGCGCCACAAGCCTACAGGGCACTTCTTTGAACCAGACCAGATATACAACATCACAGATTATAGACCCAAAGTTATATGGGAGGGATCACCTGAAAAAGGATGTTGTAGATGACATCACTCATGGTAAATATAGTGCTAACAACCTTACTGTGATTTCAATTGTTGGTCCAGGGGGTCTTGGCAAGACAAAATTCACACAACATATATATGAAGAAGTGAAGCACCAATTCCAGGTCCGAATATGGATATGTGTCTCTCAGAATAATTTCAGTGCAAATAGGTTGGCGCAAGAAATTGTAAAACAAATACCTGAAGGTGACAACGAAAGAAAGAATGCAAGTGCTGAAGAACTGATTCAAAAGAGATTACAGTCCAAACAGTTCTTGCTTGTCTTGGATGACATGTGGACATACCATGAGGACGAGTGGAAAAAACTACTGGCTCCGTTCAGGACAGGAGGAACGAAAGGTAATATGGTTATAGTCACAACAAGGATTCCAACGGTTGCACAAATGGTCACAACAATAGCTTCTCCCATAAGATTGGAACGTCTAAAAGATGAAGATTGCATGGTTTTCTTCAAAGCTTGTGTGTTTGGTGACCAACAATCATGGGCACAGCATAATAATTTGCATCATGTTGGGTGGGAAATAGTAAGGAGGCTGAAAGGTTTCCCTCTTGCCGTGAAAACTGTTGGTAGATTACTGAAAAATGAACTTACACTAGAATACTGGATAAGAGTACTTGACAGTAAAGAATGGGAATCTCAGGTTAATGATGATGACATTATGCCGGCACTAAGGCTGAGCTACAATTATCTTCCATTTAATCTACAGCAGTGTTTTTCACATTGTGCCTTGTTTCCTGAAGATTATGAGTTTGGTTGTCAAGAATTGATTCACTTCTGGATAGGACTGGGTCTGTTAGGTCCCGACAATCAAAACAAGAGAATTGAAGATATTGGATTAGATTATTTGAAACGCTTGGTTAACCATGGATTCTTCCAGGAGGAGAAAAGAGAGGATGGGCATACTTGTTATGTTATCCATGACCTACTGCATGACTTGGCAGTAAATGTTTCAGCATATGAATGTCATAGCTTAAAAAGTTCAAATTTGAGGTCCATATATATTCCTGCATCCATACGTCACTTGTCAATCATTATAGAAGATGAAGCTGTCAAGGACAGAGGGACCTTTGAAAGCTGTAAAAAGGACATTTACACATTTGGTAAAAGATTGAAAGCTGAAAATCTTCGTACTTTAATGTTATTTGGATATTGCCATGACAGCTTTTGCAAACCATTTGGTGATATATTTGGAGAAGCAAAATCCCTTCGTGTAATTTTTTTGTCCGGAGCATCTTATGATGTGGAGGATCTGTTGCATAGTTTTTCACAACTTGTCCACCTTCGCTACTTAAGGATCATGGGAACTATATATAATGAAAAAAGTATCTCCAGTAGCATCGCAAGATTTTATAACTTGCTGGTCCTTGATCTAAATCAATGCAACTATTCTGGTTCTACAAGAGAGATGAGCAATCTTGTGAAAATTCGTCATTTTGATGTGTTTGATGATGTGTGCCACTCTGGAATTTATGATGTTGGGAAACTAAAATCTATACAAGAGTTAAGGAGATTTGAGGTGAAACTAGAAGAACATGGCTTTGAATTGAATCAGTTGGGTCAATTACCACAGCTCCATGGGTCATTGGAAATTTATAACCTTGAAAAGGTAGAATCAGCTACAGAAGCGGGTGAAGCAAACTTAGTCCACATGCATCCCTTAAATCGGTTACTATTACATTGGGGTACTAATGGATCTGAGAGGAACAAAGAAAAAGAAGATATTCTTGAAAGCCTTAAACCCCACAATAATATTAGAGAGGTGGGCATTAGAGGACATGGAGGGAGCACATACTCTGCTTGGCTAGGTACAGACAACACCATTGAGAATTTGGAATGCCTTTGTCTGAATGGTGTAGCCTGGAAAAGTCTTCCACATCTAGGAGAGTTGTTGATGGTTGGCAAAGAGCGTCCGTGCAATGCAGGCCAAATCTTCAAGAGTCTGAAAAGGCTAGAACTGGTTAACATATCAGCTCTGAAAAAATGGTGTACAAATAACCCTTTCTCGCATCTAGAGAAACTCACCATCAGTGACTGTTCGGAACTTATAGAATTGCCATTTAGACATTATACCAGCCCTCAAGAGCAACAAGAGAAAAACAGGACCATGTTTCCCAAGCTACAGCATTTATATATTTCGGAATGTGCAAACCTGGTCACAGTTCCACAAATTCCCTGGAGTAGCGCTCTGCACAGTGTCACGTTGTCGAACGTGGGTACCAATATTGACTACATTAATTACATAAAAAATCAACAATATATTAGTGTTAACATCAGAATGGATACTTTTGATCAAGAACTTTGGAATGTGTTGGATTTTAGTAGTTTGAAAGACATAAATAAGTTTGATATTCATCAATGTCCTCTGGTGCCTTTAGATCACCTGCAGATGCTAGCATCTCTGAAGACCCTTGATATGAGTGACTGCAGTAGCATCTTGTGGCCGACTGAACCTGAGAATGATGCCCAATTCAAGTTTCCAGTTGAGGATCTCACAGTTCAGCGCTGTTGTGTTACTGGCAAGGAATTGACACAACTGATCTCTTATTTCCCTAACCTCTCAAAGTTGCAACTATGGGATTGTGATAAGCACAAAAGTAGAGCAGAGGAAACAGAAGCTGCAGTGGAAGGACTGCTGCCCTTGCCGCTCCGAATAAAGGAGTTGTCGATTTTCCACTGCCCAGATGTGAGGCTCTGCTCCTGTTCACTCCAGAGTCAGACCTCCCTCACATCACTGGTTATACAGGATTGCCCCAAGCTTCTATCCACCAGTTCGAGCTTCACTTCTTATTGCCCTTTCCCCACCTCCCTTCAGTGCCTCGAACTTGGTGGCGTCAAGGATGACATGTTCATGCTGGCTCCTCTCTCAAGCCTGACCAAATTGGTACTATCGGATTGTGAGTGTCTAAGATCCGATGACATATGGCACCTCCTCGCCCACAATCATCTCAGAGAATTAGAACTCCGTCGATCGACCAACATATTTGATTGCTCGGAGGCTTCACGAATCATGCAGGCGCTTGAAATGGATGGGGAATCCGGAAACCCTGCTGCGGTGCCCATCAGTGTCCACTTTTCCTCCTCCCTCACCGAACTGACCATTTCCTTCCCTGACATGGAGAACTTCACGAGACAACAATCAGAGGCTCTTTGTATGCTCATCTCCCTCCAGGACCTTCGAATTGAGGTCTGCACTAGGCTGCAGTCCCTGCCAGCTGGGTTGAATGGGCTCCCTAGCCTCAAGAGCTTAGATATCGAATTCTGCGACTCCCTCCGTTCGCTTCCCAAGGGCGGCCTCCCAAGTTCACTGACTGAATTAATGATTTGGAGCTGTCCGGCCATCCGGTCGCTGCCCAAGGGCACCCTCCCTAGTTCACTGATGGAACTGACGATATGGGACTGCAGTGCCTTCCGGTCGCTACCCAAGGGCAGCCTTCCTAGTTTGCTTACACAACTAGCAATCTGGGATTGTCCTGCCATCCGGTCACTGCACAAGGACAGGCTCCCGAGTTCACTTCAAACACTGGATGTCAGAAGTAGCAACGAGGAGCTAAAGAGGCAGTGCCGGAAGCTGAAAGGAACAATACCAATCGTGTTAACCGACGACTAAACTAAGGTAACAAACTCCTCCCTGTTTGCTCTATTTTCCAAATTCCTCCAACTAATTGCCCTGTTCATTACCTAACCTTGTGAATGTGAAGTCGTTTTGCCCGAGTTTTGTTTGACACCCCATGTACCGAGTTATCTGAACAATACACGTTTGCTTACCAACTGTGTGCAGGTTTCTTCGTGGACATGTTTTTCCTTCTGCCATCTTATAATCTGCACAGGATGTATATTGACTTCAAGTACGAACATGTAGACCTGTATATTCCATCATGACGTGAAACTGGTATATGCTTCTTTTATTATCCCATAATAAGGCCATAACTATGCGGTATACACAATGTGCAGTTCAGCGTTTTAGTTTTGGCTGTTGTTCCTTTTTCGACCGTGTCGACTGTCGAGTAGGGATGATAATTCTCCTTTTTTGGCTTTTGGTTTTCAGGTTCATCGGTATGAACTATTTGGTATGAGTTCCTGTCAAGTCAATGTTAGTTGAAATGTGGCCTGCTATTTATGGCATGAAATCTGAAAGTATCAGGTCTGAGTTGCAACTTCTTTTTACTGAAGCGGATATACCTCTTGTTAGCCCTTCATTAGTTTTGTGTTAATTCATGTTTATTCACGTTTTTCAGCTTCTGGTGCAACCTCTAGAAGTTCTAAGGAAGACTGCTTGTCTGCTTGCAATATTCTCCAACTTCCACCTACTATCGATCCTGTTCATGTTTACACAAGGTAACAGACGCTTCCCTGTTTGTTCTGTACTATTCTCCAATTTCCTCATACTAACTGCCCCTGTTCATACCCTAATCTCCTCAATGAAGTCGCTCTTGTTTTGTTTGATATCCCATTCACTGCATTATCTGAAGAACACACATTCCCTTAACAATTTAGTGCAAGTTTCTTCTTGGACATATGTTTTCTTCTAGGCTCTTATAATCCATAATTCCGAGATTTCAAGTAATGAATACATGACAGGAAAATTCCCTCATAAGGTAAAAGAGGTTCATATGCAAACCCCCCTTGCTATTTTTAAAATCTGAAAGTGCAGACCTGCACTTCTTGTTTCATCGCCTCATATCTGGCTGCTGTTTTCCCTTTTTTATCTTTGACTTCCACTATTGTTTTGCCTGTTTGTAAAATTTGATATTCCTCATCGAACGTAGCTGCTTTCAAGAAAATATAATTGCAAAACTTTAAAAAGTTACTGATAATAAATAGTAAGTTGTAAATGATGTTTTTGAAAAAAAAAGAATCTAAATTAATTTTTTACCCAAGCAATCATAATTGAACTTATCAGATGCCCTCGTTCATAAATTTGAATCTGATTTAGTGATATCAAGTAGATAACTAGTTCAATTCAAAAAAAGAAAAGTACATAACTAGTTTACTCTTTAACAAAATGGACATTTTCTGTTTACTTCTCCTGAATGTGCATGTACCGTGATGACATGATGCAACATAAGTGATCACATTTCTTCAAACTTTTGCTATTTATTAGGGTTATTCTAAACTGAAGTTGTTTTTTGCACCAGGACAGTGATAGTGCTGCATCTGCAAAAAGCGCATTCATTTCAATACCAACAATATGCCCAGAACAAGAATATTGGTAATTTTTTCTCCAAGATAACAAGATTCAAAAGGATGAAAATGTCTGGGGATGAACATTTTAGATCTTTTGCTTCAGACCTAGAAAGGTAGTAAACAAAGTTTAGTCAAGAAAGTTTTGCTTCAGGTTAGGAAAATCAAGTTTCAGAGAGAATTTGTTGGTTTGGGTTGCAGTGGTTCATCACTGTGCAGAATATAGTCTGTTATCAGGTTCCCAGATTTAGCGGTTTGCATTTGGTATAAGTCATTAAGTCCCTACCAAGTTTAGGCTATATCTTTGACCCGTTTAGTTCTTTAGTTATGACCCGAAATCTGAAGGTTGTCATGACATAATCAGCTTCTTTTTCCTGAAGTGGACACCTCTTGTTAGCTCAGTCTTGATATGTAGCGTGGTTATTGCGGATTATACATGGGTTTTACATTAGCAGTGTTCATTTTTTTGTTGAAGTCTCTAGAGATGCTAGAAAGACTGCTTGTATGATTATGTCATCATTTATAATGGAAAGCTCGGCAGTGTGCTGCATTGAACCAGTGGTTTTTTATTACATCTCATTTTGAGGAGACTTTTCCACGTAAAATCATTTATTATAGTGGAAATTTCTGCAATGGGCTGCACGTCATGTTGTTTTTTTTTAATTAAATAACTTCCTGGGTTACAGTTGTCCTAGTAGGCTACAAGAACACCAGCTCCAATTTTTGCATGCTCAGGACCTGCAGGGTTCCAATCCCACCCACGACAATGGCATAAAAGTGTAAACCTATGTACAGCATGTTGCAAGCAAATAATAACAGTGCCGTTTCTGATACCTGTAATAACAGTATGCTTTAGGTAGTGTTTGACTGAGGACAAAGAACGCGATATAATCCATTCAACCCATTATTGGAAAGCGCTATTTCCAACACGATACAAAGAAACACCAGTACATTGATAACAAAATATTGTCATGACTGAAAGTTTGGCTCTCGCTGATGATTGACCATTGCTCAAAAGACAATTACATGTTATTGGGGAATAGGAATGATATTCATGTTTCAAAAGTTCAGAGCTGCCGAATTGGCACACGAGCAAGAACAGGTGACGCCACAAGCTAAACAAACTAAAAATGCCTTTTTTTTTTTGAAACGCTAGAAATGCCTTTCATTTGTCTGTGTGGCCAAAGGATTCAGAGTTTCACTCTCAGCAGCAGCATTTGCTGAAAGGTTTTGCCCATCAAAAAGCTTATCTGCCGCTCAGCATGCTCCCGCTCACACTGGCTAATTCCCATAATGATGCCTTTCCAGTGGTGCCAAAGAAGACCAGAGGAGCCAAGGATTTCTTCTTTGTTCCCACAGGAATAGCAACAAGAGCACCAGCAACAGAGAAGAACCAAGTACCTAACACACTGCATGATGCGAAGAATTGCATCAGCAAAATATTACTCCAAGTAAGAAAGCTCTAAGAGAATTCACAGTCTTGTTCAGTACAAAAACATCTGAGCGAAGCCTAGATTGCTTTCATATGCTTTTTCTAATGCATTTTCAGTGTTGGCGCTTTGTTCTAAACATGACACAACAATCAGGCAAACTCAAGATATGGTATAATTATTTAAGTACACAATCATCCTTATAATTTCATGACATTCCAATAATAGCTTTGTTTGCACCATGTGCCCACATTTCCAAAAAAAAAAAATTGTTCGTTATATACTCAATATATATCAAAGCGATACAAAACCATAACAAGTTGGTGGACTATGCTAGAGCCAGACACCAAAGATTAACCATACATAACCAGACCGAGCCACTATTGTTGGAGCTTCACAAGATGCTAATAATCACTATCCGAGCTTCCTTTCGAAAAAAAATCACTATCCGAGCTTGAGCTGTCTTCAGGATAATTGATCGCAGTGGTATTGCCACCACCATACAAACGACTTGATGGATGAACCATCATAGGCCGATAGTTCTTGCAGGCGTAGCAATGACCTACACAGAAGGGTTCAGGTGAATGTTAGGCTGAAAAAAAAACAAATAAAGATGTAAAATAGTTTGAAACAAAGCAAAAATATGCACTACCTCCACCAATCAGGTGATATTTATGTAATGACGGAGCACACTATATACTCTTATGTATACAAGTAAAGTGATTATCACTTGACCAAACATGCTTCAGTTTTGTTACATTTCGTTTGAACTGTTGCATCGTGTTTGATAAGGTTGTTGCAGTGTTGTAGTCTGGCAACTGAAAGTATACTTCATGAAGCCAAATTGGTAGACGTCAGTTTTGCATAATACCTCTCTAGTAGGCATGGAAACGTTATTTTAAGCATGCAAAGTTCCTTGTTAAGAACTTCTTAAGACGTGGGTTACAGCTATGACGTTATGAGAAACAGTTTCGAGCATCAGAAAAACAGTGAATAAGAAAGAGAATGATACCTGCATCTTCCTCTCCAACTGTACAGCACACCAGAACATCATTCTCACTACGAGGGAAGTAATTAATTTCAGCGAAGAAAAGCTGTGTCGTTGCAGAGTGATGGTTCTCAGGCTTTGCTGTGAAGTTGTAATGATAGCAGCCCCCACCAAACTCAAAAAATGGACACATCTCTTTTATCTCCACCAGCTCAAACTGAAAAACAAAACAGAGAATTACACTTACATGTTAATCTAATATTCAATAATCAGATATAGTTTTCACACACCCGCAGAGAGAGAGAGAGAGAGAGAGAGAGAGAGAGAGAGAGAGAGAGACGATAGGAGGGGGAATGGGGCAGGAGAAGTGGTTACCTTGGTGTTATTTGTTCTGTTATATTTACGCAATGCTGTCTCAGCATGAGACAGTGAGGCCTGTTTTCTTTGTGCAGCTCTTTTTTCTCGAATTGCACCCCTTTCCTCTGGAGATTTGTGTTTCTTTTGTGGATGGACAACGGTCGGAGCTAGATAGGCAGCTTTATAATCACGTATTATGCTGTCTGTAGCCGGTGCTGAGTGCTGAAACCGCCAAGAATGTTCATCCCTTCTGTATTCGGGAGTGCTCCTTCCCATCGAAGCCCAACCGGCTTTACTTCTATGTCATAACAAAACGAGGATCAAGACCATATACGAATCCTTATAACTAGCAAAAGCTCATGTGCTTAATAAACGTCGACAAACTATGGGTGTGCTTTGTCATTTGGCAAATTTAATTTGAATTTGGCTTTGTGAGGTCACGGATGGATGTGCTGCAAGTTTGTAATGACTGGTCGTAGCCTCTATTGAGGTCAAGGCTGGATACTCTTTTTCCCAATATCTAAAGAAAACATAACACATGAGACCTATCTAGGTGTAACCAATTTAATTTGTCAGGATACATGAATTAAGTGGCTGCATGTTCGAGTTCCCTTTTAGCTACCGGAAACGCCCAAGTGCATGGTAAATCAAAAGACAAAACAACAGGCTAGTAGCTCTACCTTGGATACCTAGCCCTTGGAGCCGTCCGTGAGGCTGCAACTTCTGTAGGTTGGGACTGATTTGGCTTCCCCGGCAACGCATCTTTGAGTTGTTGCAGTGTTATTACAGAGGAGGGTTCAGCACTGCCCCAGCCACTAGTATACTCCTTGCAGCTAAACCAGAACATGGCAGAACAGATCATTAGCATAATGCTCAAGTAATTAAGACAGGAATAAATAGTTAATAACTTCAGCAGATTTAACATATATAACACAGAATAAATTGCTCTAAGGTGGTAATCTCAAGTTAGGCATGAGACCACATAAATTTGATACCCTCGTATGACACGTTGAACAAGGTTAAGTAACATTTCAAAACTTTAACTGTCAATATTTTTAAAATGTTGAATTAGGAAACATAAAAAAATCATAAATGATTGTTTTGAAAAGTTTATCATGATGTTATACGTTTAATAGCTATTTAACTCCAATTCAGTAGGTAGTAGTGATGTAATCGCAACCAAAAAAAAAAAATAAACAGTAGTGATCATATATACACATCAAATAAAGAACATTCAATGGCATTGCATATTTAGTACAAACACTAAACAGTAGTAATTGCATTTTTTTTGTCCAAACATCATAATAAAATGGAGAGAGTAAATCATGGTTTAATGCTACATACTTGTTCATCACTAAACTAGATTCATTTTTCTTCATGGCTATTGTCGAGAATGTCTCCCCTTCTTCATAGCATCACCAATGAGACTTGCGTCCTTACTTCCAATAGTTAACGGCATGGCCGGGGTAAATTTTATCTTATCGATCGGCATAGGGAAACTGGAAGGTGAAACCGATCGAAGAGTGCAGGTACTAGCATGCATATAGGCATACAAACTTACCAATCCTCCTCGTGGTGCTCGCGGTCCGCCATGAGACTGCAGATGAGCCGCGCGTGAAGTGCGCGCCGCAGCCGAGAAAAATCGATCGATCTAGCTTAGCTAGGGGCCTAGGGCACCCGCGCCTGATGAATCGCCTCTTCGTTCAGAGTTCGTTCGCGTCCAACGTGTTTATAGGCCGCGAGACGCGGCGTCGATCGGTTTGCGTCGTCCCGACTCGGAGGCGTGACAACAGGCCGGCAGCGGAGTCACGGTGAACTAGTGTGGTAAGCGTGTCCACACAGCAACCCGACAAAAGGCACTCCACGCGTCCTCCTTCCTCCCCCTGCTCCACCACTCCACGTCTCCACCCCGCCCCTCCCCTGTTTTCCTGCTTTAGACTCACTCCAACAAGGATGTGCAGTTTTGATAGAGATTGCCTCACGCGAACAGTATTTTGCACTCCCTTCGCACGACACCGTCTCCAACAGTGATTGTAATTCTTTCGCATCTCACCTGCTCCGCCCCGCATCGCCTCGCATCGCCAGCGCTCAATTGCAATGTCTCCCGGCAGTGGCGGCGCACTGCTCCTCCGCTTTCCTTCCATCCGCTCTAACGTGCCACCAATCCAAGCAGTGCGCAGCGCGTTGCGCTACTTGCTGGCGAGCTTGGATACGATGAGCGCTGCGGCCGCCGCCTCGAGCGCGTAGCAGGTTGGAGCATCACCCGCCGGCGTCGCGGAGTCCACAAAAGTGAAGCCGCCGCCACATCCGTGTGGCTGAAAATTGAACACAGGCCAGATTTCACGAGCTCCACCCTGTCAAATTGTAGTCCTGAGCTCGGCGACGGGATTTTGTTCTTAGATTAGACAATAATCAAATCAAACTTCTCTTAATCCAGATCAAACACCTCGATAGCGCAAACACAGATCCACGTACAACCAAATCGTACAATTTGTTATCAAATTGGAGAAACACATACCAATCTATGTGCTCTATGGCGCAAGAAGCGCAGGGGATGGCAGGTACAACTAAATCGTGTACTGAAGCTCTGCTGCTCGGTTCGACGGGCAGGGGATGCCGACGCCGATGCGCTGCTCTGGTGTGACCCGCCCTGGTGGAGCTCCTCGTCGCTCCCCTTCGCCGATTGTGGAGACGCAAGGCACAGGGGTGCGGGCACCGCGAAGCGCGAGGTGGCGGACGTTTCGGGCACGGCGGGAGGCGGGGCTCGATGGTGGAAGGCGACGAGCCCCATCGCCGGCGGGCCGACGCCGACGCCGCCTCCACCTCCCCGCATCGCGCCAGTCATGCGTAGCTTGACCGCACCAGGCCTCCGTTGCTCTCCCGCCGAGACCTCCTCAAGGGCTCCGCGAACAAGGCTCCCATCCTCCCCATCCCGCTCGCCTGCCCGGTGCTCCTCCGCCGTCGCAGCTCGCCCAGCGCCGCTGGCAACTAATGCATTCTAGGAAAGAGGCGATGTATTTTTACATCGTCTCTCTCCTCGGAAGGAAAACTGCCTCTTTGCTTATGCTGTTGGAGGAGAAATTGGTGATGCACTGTATAAGATGAGATGCATATATGGGTTTGGCTAGTGTTGTTGGAGTCCATCTTTATAACAATTTTGTTTTCACAACTTAAACACTCACAACGCACGCATACTCATCTCTATAATCATCTTTATAAATGTACACACGCAAACCTTATCCTTACTCTTATGAGCATATGTGAAGACTGAGTTGGCAAATCCTCGAGATTGACGAAGTCACCACTGACGCCTCGCTGTCGACGGCCACGTCTCTTACCGCTGAAAGTAGAATACCATTAAATTCCAGAAAATTCGCTCCCACAGGTAGTCGAACCCAAAACCTGAAGTGTTACTGAGTCTTTTGTAACCATACTAGGCTATATGCCTTTTCGCTAGTATAACACAATGATATGTGATATCGGGGTGTTCGGTTGGAGGATGCAGTTGCAGTTGCAGTTTGAATAGTGAGAGAGAACACTGTAGCGGAGGAATCTGGCACTGTAGCAAATGTGAGGAGGTGTAGCAGCAGCAGCAGCCGCCGCCGGCTGCAAATCCGCACGCCGAACGCAGCCATTTTTGAAAAAGAAGATGAAAGGGTTTCATTCGGAATTTCAAGCAAAAAAGCTTTCAAACAAAAAAAAGATTCAATCAAAATCAATCATTATATCAGCACCAACAATGTGCCCAGAACATCAATGTTGGTAAAGTGTATGTTAGAAGAACAGTAGCGTTATCTTCATTGCAACTGGTGAGGAGCAAGGGGTCGTCGGTACGTTATAAGAAAGACGAACGAAATTAATTTGGGTTATGCCCCGAAACATATTCCAACGATCGCTAAACAGCTGCAATAGATTAGATGTATTGCAACCATTTATAATTGGTGTCACGATTGAACTTGAAAGGGAATCTCGGTTCTCATCATTTTCTTATACTATGTTACAACAACAAAACAAACGATTTTTTTTTATGTTCGTTGGCACTCTCTGGAGACGCTCTTTTTTGTTTTTGTTTTGTTTCACTGGGAAACCACCTCCTGTTGCCACTAACTCAACAGTACCAGCAGCAATTTACCGGGTATAAAAAATGAGGAAATCGTATATTGTGGAACAGAGGAAAAAAGTTGCAAAGTTCCGGAGTGAGCGAGAAAGGGTTAACGGAAACCACAGAAAGAATATTGCACCAAGTTGCCTAATGAATGTCGCATAAAAAATATAAAATGACACTGAGACTTGTAATATTGTGACAAATTACTAGTGTGAAATACGGGGCTAATACAAATCCAAGTATTGTCAAGCGTGCAGTCTGTCATAAATAGTGTTTGATTGTGGACCAAGAAGCACACGATATAATTCATTAAACCCTTGACGAAGGCGGTTGTTAGAAATCATCATCTGTTGTGCTTTGAATCGCTGCATACATCAATAACACACCATTGTCATGACTAAGAGTTGGCTTGTTATGATGACTGATCATTGCTCAAAAGACAATTACACCTTATTCGGGGATAGGAAGAAGAGCCATGTCTCAGAAGTCCAGAGGTGTCGAATTGGCACATGAGCAAGTACTACAATATCATGACAGGTGATTCCACAAGTTAGGATAATAAATGACGCATTTCATTTGTCTGCGCTGCCAAAGGATTCAGAGCTTTCACTCTCAGAAGCAGCATTCGCCGAAAGGTTTTGGGCTTCCAAAAGCTTCATCTGCCGCTCGGCATGCTCCCGCTTACACTGACTAATGCCCATGATAATGTCAAGCATGGTTCCTGTGGTGCCAAAGAAGACTAGCGGAGCTAAGGATTTCTTCTTTATGCCCACAGGAATGGCAACAAGAGCACCAGCAACTGAGAAGAACCAAGTACCTAAAGCACTGCATGAACGTGAGAGTAGCATCAGCAGACCATTACTCCAAGTAACATATCTCGGAATGAATTCATAATTTTCTTTGCTACAAAAACATCTGATCCAAGCCTAGATTGCTTTTGTATGCTTTTCTCTAGTGCGTTTAATTGGTGGTGCTATGTCAAAAACAGGACATAACAGTCAAGCAAACTCAAGATATGGTATAGAGATTCAAGCACACCAACACAATGCATGTTCTGTAAAATTTGAAATAATCAAAGAGCTACAAGGACTTGATATAATTATGCAGTGAAAGAAATATCCATGATCAAAGATTCAGAGCTTCCGCGGATTGCTTAGCCTCATTTATCTTAACGGCAAGGGAGCTCAATCGATGAGCTATTACACACTTTTAGGCTCTCTATGCACCAATACCTCCTTTATCACTAAGTACTTTGCGCAAACAGTCAATGCACACAAAATTTAGTACTTTGTATATCAAATTTTAATGAGTGTACAAGTAAATATAGCCAAGATTCATTAAAGTCCAGAAGACATGATCAAGATGGAATAGGTTCCACAGATGCACATTACTTCTTCATTAAAATGTTTATTTTTGACAACAAGCAACAGAAAAAATTACTGGACAGAACAAGATGTCGCCAATAAGAAACAAAAGATCATAAACATTGATAAACCATGAATGTTTTGTGTTTTTAACTTAACAGCAACTAGTTTTATTTGAACACGGGATTCTGGAATCAGAAATATCAAAGCTATTTCACTAGGTTTTACATAATAGCACTGAACTATAGTTCTAACTGTAACTTAAAATCCTAGCATTTTCACGTGGTGCTGATACAGCCTTCTCTTTTGAACATATATTTTTCGTAAGTATGGCCTGAAGTTCGTGAAGATTTCAAACAGGCATGTTTCGTTTTTCAATAGTGGAGGCTGTATACCTAACATTTAAATTATTTTTCAGTAAATATAATTTCACTTCACCAGTTCAGAAGGACCTGTCTCCTAGTCATAATGCTTGCAGCAGTAATTTTGTAGATTGACGATATATAGCCATGAAGTAACATAAAGCAATGCCACATATTTCCCCAAAAACTGAAAACAGATCAATGCAACATGATAACTGAACTCAAATGTATCACTATTGCATAATGAGCCTGAGAT
Organism: Eragrostis nindensis; assembly: GCA_012490785.1. Taxonomy (NCBI): domain Eukaryota; kingdom Viridiplantae; phylum Streptophyta; class Magnoliopsida; order Poales; family Poaceae; genus Eragrostis; species Eragrostis nindensis. The sequence goes on along the minus strand of JAAXCT010000142.1, from coordinate 501,265 downwards.
TCGATATACACACATCTGACTTGAGGTGTGTAAATTTGTACAACTGAAGGCAGCTCTAGTATCAGGTTCAAAAACTCAAAAATGATGAATTAAAGAAAGCAAGCTACTACTCAAAACTAATCGCTGTATTTTCCGACCAAAACTTCGACTCTTACAATTTACTCGGCCAATGAACCAGACAGTTAACAAACCCTTCCAGTCTATGCAAAGTTTTAACTATCTTTTATCTGGCATACTTTGAGGAAAACATCATAACAGGCTAATATTGTCATCTATTCAAAGTGTGTTTTTGCATCTATTTAGCATGTGTTTTTGTGTCCATTGCCCAAGTTTTCGATGGTGATGCTAGGCATATAGCTGTGTCCAAATAAAACACAGCTATTTTGTCTGAAAACTGGGAAATTGGTCTGCACCCGGTCTTGTCTTCCTTTCAACAGGCAGGACCTAATGACCATTGATATGTGCAAAAAGAATACGTTCACTAACAACACGCAAGGCACAGCTAATCAAGACTAATCTGCAGCACAGTTAGAACAAGAATTTGCTAAGGTATATCGAGATGAAGGCGAACAAAAGAGTGTTTGCTCTACAGCCCATAGTTCCAGATGCACAAACACTAGAAATGCCGGCAGGGTTTCCAGTCCACGCTACCAAAAAGGAAAAAAAAATCGGAACAAGAATAGCACAGGAGCACCAAATAACGCCTTTGGATCAGAAAAAGCAAGCTACCGTCTTCCTAACAATTAGCGGCTTAACGAGCAAGAAGATAATTGAGATGAGGCAATTAACAACAGGGGTTCCTTCTTCTGCGAATATAAGGTCAGAGATGGGGAAAGAGAGGACTAACTGACTTGGCCACGGTGCAATCCTCCAGCTGCTTCTCGCCGCTGCCGACCCGGTCCATCGCCGCAACGCTCACGCCGTCGCGGGTGGCAGCGCGCCGCCGTCGGGGAAGAGAAGTGAAGCAAGGGTCCGGCAGGCAGGAGAGAGACGGGTTGACTTGACACGGCGGCGAGGAGGAACACCCTGGCGTCGCTGCGGCTGCCGGCGGCGGCGCGGAGATGGGGAATGGGTTGACACGGCGGGCGCACTGCAGCACGAGCAGACAGGCTTGGTCACTTTGTGTCCCCCCTGTACCGAAATGAGAAACTCGAGCCCAGCAAGTTCATCCAGCGGCCCATTGGAAGCCCATATCCGCCATGCCCTCCTCGCGGAACCCTTGACTAAACCCTCGCTTCTTCCCCTCCTCCCTCCTCCGGACGCCGGCGGAAAGCAACAGCCACCTCTTCCCTACTCTCTCTCTCTCCCGCCCCCGCCATGGACCCCAGCTTCCGGTTCGACCCGGACGGCTCCGACGGCGAGGCTGGCCCGCCGTCTCGGGGCCGGCCGGCGCAGTCGCCGTGGGAGTTCTCGTCGTACGCGGAGTCCGTGGCGGAGGAGCACGCGCGCCGCCGCACCACCTCCATCGACGAGAAGATCTCGCGGCAGGGCCGCCGGAAACCCGTCCTCTCGGACGACTCCGAGGCCGACGAAAGCGGTAGCGGGGAGGATGATAGCGACGAGGACGAGGAGGCGCTGGTGGAGGGGGAGAGCAGCGGGGACGAGGAGGATGAGCTGGAGGAGAGCGAGGACGAGGATGAGCAGGCGGTGGAGGGCAGCGGGGATGAGGAGGAGGTGGACGCTGAGGGCGGCGACGAGGAGGAAGATGGTGAGGACAAGGAGGAAGGAGGCGAGCAGGAAGAAGAGGATGGGGAGGGGGAAGAGGAAGAGGAGGATGCTCAAGAGGTGAGCTTCGTGTATGTTCAGTAAAATTCAGCTGCTGCTGCTCTGCGCAGTCTATATGCAATAGCTTTTGGTGCATGTCAATGCCATTTCTGTTTTTCCTAGAGTTGTGAAAAACTCCCGGATTTTGTGATGGCAGGAAGGTGAAAACGCTGAGCAGAACGGCGTGTTGGAACCTTCTAAATTTTTTGCTTCGTCGGAGGGAGCGTCGTTCCATGCAAATTCGTTCCTTGAGCTGAACTTATCTCGTCCACTAGTTCGAGCATGTGAAGCACTTGGTTACCAAAAGCCTACTCCAATTCAGGTTTGCACTAGCTTACCAAAAGCCCACTCCGATTCTCGTTGCTGTCGTTTATTTTAGTATGAGTTGTGAAATACAAAGCAGTTCCCTCTTTTTCCACACTTTCTGTGGGCTGGGACTAAAATGCATGCTCACATGCCCAGCTCCACTGCATTACTTCCCTTTAAAATTGTTGCCAAATGTGTCATAGAAGTTTGTACGCAGGACTTGTTCCTGCATATAATTTTGTAGTTGGGATATTTTAAATTCTCGAGAGTACATGTGTAACAATATTGAGACTGATACAAAACCTCAAGAAAAGATGTAATATGAAAGTCAACTGGTCTGCATTTTCCCTACTACTTGGTACTACTAGGAAGTCCATAAATAATTACTCCCAAACAAATAGTAGTCACTGTGGCCATAGTTCATTTTACCTTACCTCTGTATATAGATTAACTGATTGAGGATGTGGTCTATGAGTTCGTGTGTCTTTACATTGTATTTTAGTTTATTGTCCACTCTAAGTGATGTAACTGGCTTAAGTGACTTGGAAGGTCACAAAATTATTTCCAACTTCATGTACATGTCTTGGATCTTTATTGAGAATTACAGCGCTGTAACGGGGTATAATTAATGGAGCTGCTAAGCTAAGAGCACGCCATAACTGCTAATATCTTTCTGTGTGTTAGTGGTTAGCGATTTGTTTACAGTGCCCTATTTGTTGCTTCGAATCTCTATTTTTTTTTCCCAATTGGCAAACGTAATCCTGTCTTTCCTCTGGTTAAAGAACGGCTTATCAGCACTTTTTAAAATACTATAGTTATCAGCACACACAGCTTAATTTTGTTTATTATCATTTTTCTCAGTTCCCTCCATATTTCAGGCAGCTTGCATTCCTTTGGCATTAACTGGACGGGACATATGTGGTAGTGCTATTACAGGATCCGGGAAGGTATTCCTAAATAATACAAATATTCATTTTGAAATATCTTTAAGGTAGTATATAGTTTTGGCTAATCCCTTTATCTTAGACAGCTGCATTTGCTTTGCCTGTGCTTGAGCGTCTACTTTTCCGTCCCAAACGTGTACCTGCAATTAGGGTGCTTATTCTTACTCCAACCAGAGAATTGGCTGCTCAGTAAGTTCTACACAGCTCTTTTTCTTTGTTTTCAGTCATAAGACATGCTTGAACTACAGTGCCAATGTCCATTTTATTTTCCTTAACTGTTTATCAACCAAAGTGTCTTGGTTCTGGTGATATACCTTAGGGTATCAGTGTTGTATTTGTTATCATCTCTTTTAAGTTTCACCTTTTCAATATGTTTCTTTGTATACTTATTTCCCACCCTCGCTAGGTCAAACTCCCATAACATTGCTTCTTGAAATTTTCTTGACTTTATATTTCTAACACGCATCCCTCACCTTAGTACTTGTATATATTAATATATAGTTACAAGTTCCGTTCCGATAACTACTTACAATCCTTTCCCCTATGTACGCAGAGTACATAGTATGATCGAGAAGTTAGCTCAGTTTACCGATATTCGTTGCTGTCTCATTGTGGGAGGGCTTTCAACTAAGGTATTCTTTGTTATGTTTTTCAGTTAATTAATGTATTCTGAAGGTTTACTCTTTCCCCCTTGTGATAGATATTCATATGCAGAGTCCTTTGTTGTACGCATTAGGGCTTTTAATTCCCCTTAGAAAATGCTGCATGTTTAGCCAGCCAGTTTTCCACTTATATTGTATTTGTTTGCCCGTTTGTCTATTTGTTTGCCCGTTATAAACTCACTGGTTGTTTTTACAACTGATACAGATCTCAGTTTTTTAAAGGAAATATTGATCTCAACTGTTACTATGGTAATAGTGTGACATGACACTGAAATACATTTTGATCTGTCCTTTCATTACTGTATCAAATCTGTTGCTCCTATCATCTTGTCTGATGATATAGACTTTCTTTTGTTAATTTGAAAAATATGTTCTTGCACTTTTCTTGATGTTCATCACAGTTTGCATGATTGATTAATTGTTGTCCACTGGATTTGTGGTGAAACGTTGCTAAAAATATCATTATATTGCTGATGAAATTCTACATAGGTACAAGAGATAGCGTTGAGGTCAATGCCTGACATTGTTGTGGCAACTCCTGGGCGCATAATTGACCATCTACGTAATTCTAAATCTGTTGGTGTCGAAGATCTAGCTGTTGTGATCCTTGATGAGGCTGATCGTTTGCTAGAACTTGGTTTCAGTGCTGAAATTCAAGAACTGGTAATGGCCGAACTCCTGTCTGCTAATTTCTTGTTACATTTCACTTTATGGTAACATCTACCACTAGTACAATACTGGTAGTTGGACTATGAGCCCATACTTCTTTGGATTTTAGGAACAGCTATGGTCCAAAATTTTTTCCTCTAATGCACCTCTGCTTAATAATTAACAGATTCGCATGTGTCCTAAAAGAAGGCAGACAATGCTTTTCTCTGCTACTATGACAGAAGAAATCAACGAACTTATAAAGCTTTCACTAAACAAGCCAGTACGTCTTGAAGCTGATCCTTCTCTGAAGCGGCCTGCAACGTTGACTGAAGAGTATGCTCATTCTTTTCTCGTGATAATTCCTTTTTAGTTTTAAAGTAGCGTGAAATAGGATCATCATCTGGTTTATGGCTGTACATCTCTGCAAATCTGGGTGTCTTCATCTCCTCAATGTTTGTAAATCATTGGTTGCATAAATTGTATCTAGTATAATTTCCATCTGATTTTTTACAGGGTTATTAGAATACGACGAGCACGGGAAGCAAATCAAGAAGCTGTTCTACTTGCACTCTGTTTGAAGACTTTCAAGAAGAGCGTAATCATTTTTAGGTCTGTATTCAGGAAACTTTCAACTTTTTTATATTTTTCTGAAGTTCGAGAGGGCCCCTTTCTGGGTAACACAAGTGCCTGGTGTTGTGGGTGAAAAGATCTGGAAACATCATAAATTGATTCATGATGTTCTCAAAGTTAACCAAGGGGTTCTCCACAATTTTGTGCATGTGCATGTTATCATTTTTTTTATTTGCTGAAGAATTGCAAGATACCTTTTTTCAGACAATGTTGTCATGCATTTTGCTGTTGTTAAATTGTTATATCAAATTTATATTTCTTTTCTTTTCCTCTTACAGTGGCACAAAGCAATCAGCGCACAGGTTAAAAATAATATTTGGTCTCTCTGGCATGAAAGCTGCTGAACTTCATGGCAACCTTACACAGGCTCAGAGGCTTGAGGTGATTTACCCCTTCCTCATTTCCTTATATGTATGTTGACTGTTATTATGGCTCTAAATTTCTGTTATTCTGCTCACTGAAAGTGGAAGCAGCACTATTGCAGTGTTTCAGCTTCTCTAATTTCGTGTAAAGCCTCTATTGCTAAACATCTTACATGCCATTTACTAGCGTATTTATAACTCAACTTATCGGATAATTTGGTGAGAGCATAAGCTTCAAACTATCTCAGAATTTGGTGTTGGGCTAGCTATATTAGCCTCTCCAGTTCACTGAAACCACATTGATTAGGGTATAAGGTGCTGAGTACAGAATGTTGAGATTTGTTTCTCCAACAAACCAATTGCAGAATGCTGTCTTGTTCCGACCAAACATTTGAAAATTACAACACTAATGGTTGTAACCAGACTGGAAAATCTGAGGTACAGATGGTTGAATATGGAATGTTTAGTTTTGGGTTTTAATGTAATAATGCTAATGGGCCTGAATTGTTTGGTAACTTGTTAGCATTTGAATTGCATTCCGTAAGTCCGAACTTATTGTGCAGGGAAGTAATTGTTATGTAGTTTCACCAGTTTGATGAATTTCATTTTTCAATAGGCTTTGGAAGTTTTCAAAAAGCAAGAAGTGGACTTTCTGATTGCAACTGATGTTGCTGCTCGTGTAAGTGACATTGTGTATTGGATATTTTGTTTTCAAGATTTTAAATATTAGTCTCACATTGCCGTTCTTCTTTACTTGTAGGGAATTGATATTGTTGGTGTTCGGACTGTAATAAACTTTTCTTGCCCACGTGATGTCAAAACGTAAGCACAAAATTTGCAAAGATACTCATTCTGTTATGTTACCTCGTATTTTAGGTTAAAGCTTCATAACCTAGAGCCAGGTTTTTGTAAACGACAAACGCTACATGGGCGGTGAGGCCCCGTTTAACGTTTAGAATGTTTATACGGCGTTTAGACGCTGTTTAGACGGATTAAACGGTTTGCTACTGTAGCACGATGTATCAGCGTGAGAAGGAAAAGAATCAGGAAAAGAAAAGAGGAGAGAAGGAGAAAAGGAGAAGGGAATGTTGTCGGCCCATCAGCAGGCCCACGGCCCATCTATCCACTTCCCTTATCTCCTAGCTGATCGACCCCATCAGGTAGCCAGCCAGCCATTCTTCTCCGCCGCCGCCACTCCCATGCTCCTCCCCTGCTCTCTTGCTCCTCCACTCACGGGATCCACAATCCACAAGACCACAGCTCTCCCAGCTTCCACTTGCTCCTCTGCTCCCTGCTCTTCCTCTATTCCTCTGCTTCCTTGCTTCTCCCCTGCACTCCACTCGCCGGAGAATCTTGCGCCGGTGGCAAGCGTCGGGGCTTGTGGGGCCATAGATGATGGTGGCTGATGGCCATTCTTGCTGGTTTCCCTACCTCTCTTCCGCTACTCCTGCCATGCCTGCCCGCCACCATCTCCTAATCGTCACCCAAATCGGCCAAAACGCCGCGCAAGACCGTCTCAGCAGCATCCCGTGTGGGGCGTTTCAGCCGTTTTGCGACGATTTTGACCGATTAAATGGGTCAACCGTGTAGGAGTCCGCCTAGCCCCTAAACTGCACGGTGGCCTCCCGTATAACGTCCACACGCGTGTAGACGGATGTCTAGAACCGTTTAGGAAAACATGGACCTAGAGTATTCAGGATGTCAGTATTTCCATTATTGTTTGTTGAATTGTTGTATGATTATAGGTTCGAAATTCTTTTATTGACAACATTATTATTTTTTGTTATTAGAGTGCCAAAGGGCCTCTGGTTGAGTTGGCTAGAGGAGCCCAGCGGCACTCCTCAGGTCCTGGGTTCGACTCCCCGTGGGTGTGAATTTCAGGCTCAGGTTAAAAAATCACCTCGTCTGTCCCATAGCCAAAGCACAGGTCTAAGGTCTGGCCCGGTAGTGGTTGTCTCACATGGGCTACGGTGCCGCTGTGTAAGGGTGGGGCAGGGGTTCGGGGGTTTTCTGGATCTGTGTGAGAGGATCTTCTCCCCAATAGAAAGCCCGGGGGCGGTCATACCCCCCGCAGGTCCAGTTTTTTTATTTGTTATTAGAGCTGAACTTCTATATTTTGTGCGTGGTCAATGAAAATATTTTAAGCAGACAGCAAAAAATCTGTTAATTTCAATTTTTGAATATTTGCATAAGTTTTTTTAATTATTTAATAATTTACGTTTTTCCTTCAAAAGTTAGTACATATATTATGGAGTGCTGTACTTGTCATTAACAAGAGGGATTTGGTCATTCAGTTTAATTTGGGTTCTTCCAGGAGAGTAGAAGAAAATTAATTCATTCATCTTAATTCATGTTATTGCAGCTATCTTCATCGTGTTGGCCGCACAGCGCGAGCTGGCAGAGAAGGTTATGCGGTGACATTTGTTACAGATGATGATAGATCCCTCCTGAAAGCAATTGTAAGTATTTTTCTTCATGTACACTGTACAGTCTCTGGTTTACATGATTTCTGATATTCTAAGGACAGAAAATTTTTATTCATTGGCGTAGTTGTGTTTACAAACCAAATTTTGTTAATGTTAATCAAACTATTTAAATCACCATCACATCATTATTACTGAAGTGCTACTTTCAGGCCTTGGCATCAGAACCAAAGTTTGTAGTTTACTTGTAATTTTCTTCATCCTAAAAGTCTTATCATTTTCGTAAAAAAGAATGATGGATTGGGATATTCTTGTGTTGGCATGTTTATGATCATCCAACTGTTCGTTGCTTAGTGTGAGATGTAAATACTGGATCTATAAATCATAAAATCACATCGCTTTCCAAATTTTGTTTGCTAATTTGATAGTTAGAATTGTACTACCTGAACTAACCAGTATCATATACATATACATATATATTAAAAGAGGGAGTGCACAGATACTAAAGTATGTATCTGACCATCGAAGCTTAACCAATGATGTTTTCATTTACCCTGTTCTGGTTGTTGCTCATTGGTTTTATCTGAATATTTTCAGGCAAAGAAAGCTGGTTCACAGCTAAAAAGCCGCATTGTTGCAGAGAAACCTGTGGCTGAGTGTGCCAAACTAATTGAAGATTTGGAAGACCAAATTTCAACCATTATTCGAGAAGAGAGGTAACCTACATGCTGCCTTACAGTTGACTTTTGTCCAACATATGTTAATATTTACATCCTTTGCTTTTTAGGGAGGAAATGGCTCTTCGGAAAGCTGAAATGGAAGTCGCAAAGGTTATTCTGTGAAATCTCAATTTTTAACCATAAATAACGAAGTCTTTTTTTTAGTTTAGTAGAAATTGATTTAACATACTTAATGACTGTATACGTGATACCTTTGTTTCCAGTTGCATGCTTGATTCTATATTTAGTTGTGCCTTTATTGTTTGAGGAAAATATCTATTGATGTGCCTTTCTTTGCTGTATCATATTTGAATCTATCAGGCAGAGAATATGATAGCTCATAAGGAAGAGATATACTCACGCCCAAAACGAACGTGGTTTGCTACTGAAAGAGAAAAGATGCTTTTGGCCAAGGCTGCTAAAGTAAGTTTGTCTAAAATTCTATCATGTATTTTATACTTATCCATGGTTTATAAGAAGTTATGCATTAAACTTCATGTGCAGCATCATAAGCATATAACAACACTTTTTCTGGTACATGTATTATATGCATGATATTTTTGTTGACACTGTTATATACATGATATTGGTTGCCCATACTAGTGGTTCACTGCTTAATCCTAGCTTTGATGCTTCTCTCAGAGAGGTTAGAACCAAAGAATGTGATTCTGCTTTGTAAATGTGCCTAGCACCTAGTGTTGTTGTATGGAAAAGATAATTATATACATTTGACTGCAAAAATGGAAGAACGGAATAAAAAAAACAATATGCTATTTTTGAAACTGATTTCATCTGTTGTCTGCTATCGACTATCGAGGATAATGTCTAGTATTATATTCTTAGGAGCACTTGACGACCACATCGGTTTCTTTTTTAATCCTTAATGTGAATATATCTGGTGAAATTTATACACATTAATACCATCTGCAATGTCTGACCTTTTTTAATTCTTTGTCTAGGAATCTTTGGACAAAGGTAAAAATAGCTCTGGAGTTATTAGTGCTAAGCAAGCTGAAGATCTTCGGCTGAAGGAGAAAAAGAGAAGAGAGCTTGAGGTCTGCTTATGAAAGTGATAATTGAGTTATTTGTTAATCGGCATGAGATTTATTTTAGTTTGTCTTTTGCTTATGTCCTTTACAGAAAAATCTGCCTAGGAAGAAACGCCGAAGATTAGAGGCAGAACGAGAGATGTTAGAGGAGAGTGAAGACGATGAAGATACAAAGGTAGGTTGAGTTATTTCAGTTATTTTGTTCTCTTTTGTTCATGAGTACTATTTCCAGCCTGTGGGAATCTCCTGCAAGTAATGCACTAACTGAAACTAATTGAACACTGTACTGGATAGAGGTCATGCTATGAATACTTTTTTATTTACATAAGTTGCTTTGCTTTGCTGCGGTACTCCGTATTTAGAGTCTATTTATTTTAATCTGTACCGATTCCTATTTTCACAAAACTATGTTGTATTGCTTGTTGGTAGTTTTATTATTTTTGTATGGGTGTGCCATGGATAATTTTGATTGACATTGTTGCTAAAGAAAACTGTCAAGGTAGAGTCACTTGTCCTGGTTGATGAAAGTAATTGCACTTCACTTGCCTTAAGATTTGAGTGCAAGAGAACTTAAAACCTTTTTTGATTTGCATGGATGTCTTGAGATGTATTTTTGAAGTTCTAATGTTGGAATCTAGTTAACTGTGAATTAATGAAATTTATAGCGACTCCTTACAGAATCATCTACGTCTTATTTCAGTTCAGTTTTGGTTGGCAGTTCGATTGATTTGTGTTTTATGGGTAACTCAATACTTAATTGGTGATAATATGAAGACTGAGTTATTGTAGTGTCATCTGTGTACAAAAGATCGTTAGTATCCATCTCAATCGGAATGGGAAGTTCTGTTAAAAACGGTACTTTGGTATGCACATTCTAGAGGTGTTCATCACAAGGAAGCATAGCTTAACATGGGGCTTCATTTATATATTTTAGCTTGCTGCAAAAATTTTGCACAGGGCTTTATTCAAAACTTACATGGAGAGCTTCCTGTAGGAAAGTAAAGGAGGAAAGAAAGCAAAGAAAGGCCAATCTCTAGTCGACGTGGCTTACCGTAGGGCAAAGTCGATGAAGGCCACCAGCAAAAAGGGTCTTCGTGCAGGCAAAGGGAAGATTGATAAGAAGGCTAGGCAACATTCTGACAAGGTCCCGACAAGGCAGGAGGAGATGCATGAGCTGTTCCAGAATGATATGAGCGAATGGAAACAGGGACGTCCCTTGAAGAAAAATAACAATTTTGCAAGCAAGAAATCAAAGAATGCGTTTAAGAGCAAATCGAGGTATGTGACTGATGTTTTTATTAGACCAGTTTGCTTTGCAAGAGAATAGAAAAAGAATATCGGTATATGACCACCTTACAACTATGTGATGCAAAATACTAGGTGACACGGAATTTCTAAGCGAGAGGTCTTTGTTTTTTTTTTTTGTCAGGTACAAACGCCGAAAGTAGAAGACACCGTCTTTTAGAGGTCGTCAACACACACACAATTTGTTGGAATCCTTTGTATCATTTTTGACTGATTGGTCCTGAAGAAATTGCAGGATCCATATGTTCTGCCTTTGCATTTGTTATTTGTAGAGCTCTTACAATATTATGTACTAGCAACACTCATGTCTAGTGTTAAATGATCTCTGAAACTTATCCAGTCTCAAGTCATAGATTGTCACAAAATCTCAGATTTCTCTTGGATCAGATTTGGTTGCCTGACTCTTTACTGGTGTGCGCCTTATCATTACAAGTCTGCAGTTCCTGTTGCATTGCGAGGTGCGAGCTTTTGCAATGTGTATCGTGCAGATGGCGGTTTCTTGCCTGGAACGCAAACATTCTGTTCTGATTCTGTGCTCTCTCCAATCTTCACCACTCCAGCTTTCCTCGTAGTGTACAATCCTACCTGTGTGCCGGCGGCCTTCACTTTATTCTGCTCTGAACATCTCTTTCACTGCTTCTAGGATCTCTCTCTCCTTTCTTTACGAAAGCCTGCATGGATCCCAGTCTGTGTCGCATCATATTCTTCTGCTGCAAAGAGGCAAAGAACACCAGGAGATAGCAGGGCCAGCCCCATCTTCTTTGCACCCTTCCATTCTCTGGTCCTGCTCACTTTGCCTGCAGAGAGTGCCCATTGCATGCCATCATCACCATGCATTCGTCCAAGACAACCAATGTGCTCCCAACCTTCAGACTCATTGCCCTGTCCAGTCACATATAAATGTCAATGTCAGCTGTGCAGCTCGTGTCACGCGGAAGCAGTGGAGAAGCTAAGGAAATGGCGGCACCACCGCGGAGGCGGATCGAGGAGAGCGCATGGGTTGCGGACGTCGAGGAGGCTGTGCGCGACGACGGCGGTGCTCTAGCGGCGGAGGCGGCGTGGTGGAAGCTGCACTCGGTGTACCGCGTGCCGGCGTGCATCAAGGACCTGAACCGGAAGGCGTACCAGCCGCAGGTGGTGTCCCTGGGACCGTTCCACCACGGCGAGCCGCACCTCCGCCCCATGGACGCGCACAAGCGCCGCTCCTTGGTCCACTTCCTCCGACGATCGCGGCGGCCGCTGACGGATTTCGCTGCCGCGGTGGGCGCCGCTGGCGAGGAGCTGGAGGGCGCGTACGACGGCCTCGGCGACGAGTGGCGCGGCGAGAGGTTGGTGGAGATGGCGGTGACCGACGGTTGCTTTTTGCTGGAAGTGATGCGGACGGCGTTGGGGTGGGCGGCGAACGACTACGCCGGCGACGACCCCTTGTTCAGCCCCCACGGCCTGCTCTACACCGTGCCCTACATCCGCCGCGACATGCTCATGATCGAGAACCAGCTGCCGCTGCGAGTGCTCGACCGGATCGTCGCCGTCGAGAGCGGCAAGGACGGGGTACGTGCGTCAGCTGTGCTTCAATGATCATTTTGTTTTTCGGGAATCAGTTCAATGATCATTTAGATTGTTATATTAATGCATCATGCATGAGTGGCACAATATAAGATTAGCTTCGGAAAACTTAACACTTTCGATTTGCAGGTGAAGATCCGTACTGTAAAGTGCAGTCAAATGGTTCTTTAATCTGTGCATGCATGCTTTGAGGTCTTTTATTAATTTTGTTCGGCTTTTCCTCTATTCTGTTTTGTGCTTTATCTTTGCCATGCATGTCGTGCCAAAAAGTGAAAGCAAGTGCACAGCTGATCTGGCGTTGCAGTTGGTTTAGCATGCAAATTTCGCAATACTCAACATATTGACCACCCTTAAGTGCAGAACGAAGAGCTGATCAACCGGCTGGTTCTGAGGTTCCTCTCCCCAACGGCATGGCCACTGGCGACCGGCGTCGGTCTCGCTCTCCACCCACTCGACGTCCTCCGCCGCAGCCTCCTCTTCGGCCCCGCCCCCGCACCCCGGTCACCGCCGTCGTCCTCCACCCCGCCGGACGACATCATCCTATCGGCGGAGGAGCTGTACGAGGCCGGCGTCCGGTTCAAGCGCTCCCAGACCAGCAGCCTCCTGGACATCCGCTTCCGCAACGGGGCGCTCTACCTCCCGGCCATGGTCGTGGACGACACCACCGAGTACATGCTCCTGAACCTGATGGCGTTCGAGCGGCTGCACGCCGGCGCCGGGAACGAGGTGACGGCGTACGTCTTCTTCATGGACAACATGGTGGACTCGGCGCGGGACGTGGCGCTGCTGGCGGTGTCGAGGGTGCTTGTGAACACGCTGGGAAGCGACAAGGCGGTGGCGAAGATGTTCAGCGGCCTTTCCAGGGACGTGGTGCTGGAGCCGCAGAGCGCGCTGGACGTCGTCCACCGGGAGGTGAACGCCTACTGCCGGAAGCCCTGGAACCGGTGGCGGGCGAACCTTGTGCACACCTACTTCCGGAGCCCCTGGTCGTTTCTCTCCCTCGCCGCCGCCGTCTTCCTCCTTGTCATGACCGTCATGCAGACCATCTACACCGTCCTGCCATACTACAGCGACAAGAACTAGCTCTCTGTATTTGAAATGATGTCATAGTGGTTGGTAGTTGTTTTCTAGGTCATTTCTTTGGCCTCCGAACGATCAAGAATTTCAAATATATATGACTTCTATCTATACCTACCAGACAATTAAGCAATCCCCTTGCAAAAAAAAAAAAAGACAATTAAGCAATCTATTTGCATCAGTTTGTGCACGACCAACTCGTTTTCATATGGCGATAGAATTTGCTCTGTGATGTCCATTACACTATGTCAAATTTTATTTGTCTTCAGTTGGTCGAATTAGATTTAATTTTCTCGTAATGCTCTGAAATGTGGTATCTGGCTCAGGTCATCAGTTTATCACTATGTTAGATATTCTCTGTATTTGAAATGATGTCATAGACTCATTGGTTGGTAGTTGTTTTCTAGTTCATTTCTTTGGTCTCCGAACGATCCAGAATTTCAAATATACATGACTTCTTTCTATACCTACCCAACAATTAGGCCATCTATATATTTGCATTAGTTTGTGTTTGTGCACGACCAACTCGTTTTCATATGGCGATAAAGTACGTAGATACTTCTTTGTCATCCGCAGGGCTTGTAAATGGAAATGAATGAGCCCCAGTGAATTTTGTGAAACTTCATTTCATATGTACAAAAGTTTCGGTTTCACAACATAATACATACAAGCAGTATGAACAATTTTCTTTGGACGAAGGAGGCTCTACTCTTGCTCTTCGGCAATCTCATCCTTGGTCACCGCACTAGTACACGCAACAGGAGAAACGTTGCTTGACTTGCTCAGCACAGCGTTCTCACAGCTGCTCGTCACGGTATTCTTCTTACCTCCGGCCTTCATCTTGAGATCGATGTCCTGCAGGACAATGTCGTGGCACGGGAATGCCTTGCTGCAATGCAACTTGATGGCGTCCTTGGTAGCCGAGGTGCCTTTGATGTTCTTGAACAGTATATTGCTGAACTGCACCGCTGACTCCTGCTGCTCACACACCTTTGGCTTGGTGGGATCACTCGTTATGCAGTAGTTTTGGTCAATGATAATCGGGTTCTTCACGTTGTCCATGACCATGTTCATGAACTTGATGTCCTTGGCGTACCCTCGGCCTCCCTGCCAACTCTTGATCCGAGCACCGAACAATGCTCCGGACAAGTGAGCCACGTCGATCGTGATGTCGGACACTTGCGCCTCGGAATTGTGGTCACCCAAGCTTCCGATGCTAATCCCATGGCCCGGACCGCACTCGATGTTGTTAGCATACAACTTCTTGGTGCCCGTCTCAATGGATATGCAGTCATCGCCGGTCTTGATCGTGGCCTTGAGGATGCGCACATCCTCGCTCCGAGAAATATGGATGCCGTCGGTCTCGGGACTGTTGCCGGCCGCGGTGATGGTGAGGTGCGACAGCGTCACGTCACGGCAATCCTCAACCCACAGGTGGATCTGCGGGCTGTTGAGAAGCTTGATGTTCTCCACCTTGAGATGGTTGCACGAAGTGAACGAGAGAGCGGTCGGCGCCACCGTGCACGGGTTCTTCTTGTTCGTCCTGCACGAGTTCTTCCACCACACGTTGCCGTTGCCGTCCATGGCGCCGGTGCCGGTCACGGTGAGCTTGTCGACGTTGCTGAACCTTATCCAACGTGGGAGGTTCTGCTTGCTCCATGCCGATTTTTCCTTGGGGGCAACCAGCGTTCCGTCGAGCTTGAACGTGACCGGAGACTTGCAGGGGCCGGAGAGCACGACCTCCTTGACGAGGTACTTCTTCCCGGATGGAATCGTTAGAACAGCAGGCTGCGCCGATGAGCACGCCTTTGTCCAAGCTTGCTGGAACGCCTTGGTGTCGTCGCTCTTCCCGTCGCCAGCGGCGCCGTAGCCGTCGACGTTGAGGTTGACACCGCTCTCTGCCGCCGGCGCCTTTTGCAAGAGCCTGCGTGCCGGCGCAATTTTACGGCGGCGCATGTTCTGGAACGCGTTCGTGTCGTCGGCGAGACGCTTGCCGTCGACGCTCGCCGGCGCGTTCGCCTTCGGCCAGGGCTCACGTCGTCTCAGAGCAAGTTTGCGGTGCGCCGCCGCTGGCCAGCTGGAACTTGCTGCCTCGGCGTGAGCGCCGCCGAGCGCCGCGACGATTAGCAGGAGGAGGAGGCAAGCCGAGGCGAGGACCTTCGTTGGTCTCTGGAGCGAGATTGCGCTGCCCATCTGATCTGGGAGAGACGAGACGACGCTTGGTATTTGGCAGCCTAGCCTGCTACTGTTGTGCCTTATATAGGCCGTGGTGTCCGAGAGCTATAGCATGCACCCAGTCCGATTTGTCATACTTTCTGCCCGCGACTAGCCGGCGGAGTCCGAGACCTGCTCGGTCAGGCACACACCATATCCGATCAGGAGACTTGCTAAGCATGGATGGACTCAGACAAGACTATCGAAGATGAATCGGACTGAGAACACCGTAACAGCAGCTGGGCATGTCAAACACCATTCAGCGTATCAGACATACATGCACAAGCACAAATAAACGCCGCAAGCAAAAAAACCAGATTTTGCGTCTACAGGCGGGGGACGAAATCGCGATCACTCATCAGGAAAAGGCCGATGCACTGTATTCGCACTTCGCAGGAATAATGGGCGAGGAAGTGGAGCGGAACACAACCATCGACCTAAGCGCCATCAACATGCCCTCAGCTGCACTGACTCATATTGATGAATCTTTCACGGAGGCGGAGCTATGGGAAACCATCAGAGCGCTGCCAGCTGACAAGTCCCCCGGCCCAGACGGATTCACGAAAGAATTTTATCAATCGGCTTGGCCCATTATCAAAGGATACCTTTTGGCTGCCGTCAATGCTTTCAACAGGGCTGACCGGCGGGGCTTTTTACCTGAAGCTCCTCCCATCGTCCTTTTCCCCTTTCCTCGAGTTGAGCTCGAGATCGACGCGAGATTCGAGCCATGGCCGGCGATGGCGCCACCGCGATGTCGCCGGTAAATTCTCCTCGCCCGGTGCTCCGTTTTTCAATTCATCATGCACGAAGCTGGACAACCTCCTCACGTACGACCCCGATGTGATCTCGTCCAGGTTGGTTGGCCGAGACTACCGGAAAGACGAGTTTTGGCCACCGCCGCCGTCCGCCGGACCCGGCCCTTGCCGATGAACTCCACCCTCCGGCACTCCGCCACGTCGACATGTACCTTGGTGAGGACCCCCTCATCTCCATGAACCTCGTGCTCGCTTTCTTTTCGCTATTCACAGGCTTTTCTCGCCAGGACGCCGCTTCGCCATAGCTGCCGCCGCCGCCGGCCTACCTCCGCTCGACGTCCACGTGCATATGTTAGGGTTATAGGGTC
Source organism: Eragrostis nindensis (assembly GCA_012490785.1). Taxonomy (NCBI): domain Eukaryota; kingdom Viridiplantae; phylum Streptophyta; class Magnoliopsida; order Poales; family Poaceae; genus Eragrostis; species Eragrostis nindensis. The sequence continues at coordinate 484,470 of JAAXCT010000142.1, read as the reverse complement.
GCCTCGTCGCCCTGGTGATGGTGATCCCCTAGCCACCCTCTGTCTCACCTCCAATCGACGGGAACACACAGGCCCCGCCATGGCCGTCGCGCACGCGCGACGCGCATCAGTGGCACTGCTACAGTGTCCGCCTTTTCTTCTTCTTTCTCTGCTTTTGGCTGAAACTTGTAAAATCGATATAAATTTGTATAAAAATCGTAAAAATGTAAAACCCACAACTCCTAGCAAGTAGTTCTAGTAACAAGGTAGAGCGCACTAAGGAGTATCCTTAACCTATATAGCTAGTTGAAATAGATAACACAAGCACACCACACTAGCAACCTAGCACAAGATATATAGATAGCGGAAGACTTAAGCTAAACAAGGCAAGGCAACTAGATAATAGAGACAAGACAACCAAAGATACTAGGCACACTAAGTAGAGTCCTTAGAGCTACTAGATAGGCTACAACAAGTAAGCACACGAGCAAGGCAAACAAGCAAACCTAGTGAAGCTAGTAGGTACCAAGATAAACGCACAAGCTAGATAGAGCACAACTCAAATACTATAAGTAATCATATATAGTGCGATAAGTAAATGAATGTAGTAAAGGAGAAGGGATAGAGAATGCTCATGATGTTTTCTCGTGGTCTCGGAAGGATGGTGCCTCCCCTACTCCACGTTGGGTCACTCCCGCCGGAGTCTCGACCCCGTCCTCCGCTCGATGGCGATCCCTCCTAGAGCACACTTCACCCTCCGAGTGAAGTCGCGGGCACGTCCCGCCGGGCTCTCTCCCGGGTACTCTTCCGGAGGTAAGGCTCCGCACTTGATGCGTGCCAAAGGGCGCTCCACTAGTGATGCTTCTTTCGCACGGAAAGCTCCAAAACCGTGTACAAACTTGTTCCGGCTTCCACAATCTCCTTGGACAGCTCAACACCGACGCCTAACCGGTCTAGGCCTTGCCATAGACCAAGAGTAACAGCTCTAGATGACTCTCTCAAGCTCACACTAACCTAGAGATCAAGGGATGCAACTTGTTACTCTCTCAAGCACTAGGATCACTCCAAATCCTTCTCAAGTGCTTCATACTTCTCCCTCTTGGCTTCTTGGCAGCACCTCCCCTCTTTCCTGGATCCAAGAGCAACTCAAAGGGGCGAGCAACTAGCTATATATATAGGCCACTAACCTCAAACTAGCCGTTGTCCAAAAGTTCCCAGAAACCGAGTCACCGTAGGATCCACCGTATGATACGGTGACCCTGAGCACCGTATCATACGGTGACCATCCTGTCACCTGCCAGAGCATCTCCATCTCTGGACTTCCTTCTTCAGGCATCACCGCATCATACGGTGACCCCCACCGTATCATACGGTGGCTTCGACTTCTTCAGCTTCCAGCAACTGCCAACTCTCTGAAAATCATACGGTGCCCACCGTATCATACGGTGACCATCTCACCGTATCATACGGTGACCTCTGTCTTCATCTGCCAGAACATCCTCTTCTCTGGACTTTTCTTCAGTGCCCACCGTATCATACGATGACACCCACCGCATCATACGGTGACCTCTTCACTTCTCTGCCAGAAACCCTGCTTCTCTGGTCTTCATCTGCTGCAGTCACCGTATCATACGGTGACTGGCACCGCATCATGGGGTGACTTCACTTCTGCTGGAACTCGACCATTTCTTCGATCCTTGCTTCCAACGTCTTCATTCTTGGTTCCTTCAAACTTCTTCTGCCACCCTAGCCCCTGAGAGACTCACCATACATCCAATGATCTCTATAACTAGTGTGCACTAAGAGAACCACCTCGAACCCTCTTGATAGTCCGGTTTTTCCTATGGACTCAAGCTAACATCTAACCAAGCAACACTCGCTTGGATCTAGCATGTCCTTAGCCTTGATCCATATTTTCTCCGCGACTCCATCAAGTCTGTTCTTGTGTAGATGAAGGCAACCAATCATCCTTGTTATTAAGTTCATGGTGTGTTGGCGTTCACCATCAACGGACGGAGCTTACTTTATATGTGACCTATAAGATCTCACAAAGAGTGTTAGTCACATTCATGGTTCTCATCCTATCACCAAAACATTCATACCTTAGGGTTTCCCTAGCTCCAATGGTCATGAAGCTTACACATCGCCACCCACCGCATCCTCCCGGCCCCACCCGCAACCTCCTTCGACGGCCGGCGCAGTTGGCGCCGGCCACACTCACCGCCGCAGCCTTGCCCGCACTCGCCGCAAACCACTCCGATGTGGCTCCCCCACCCCTGCCCTACCCAACACTCTCCTTCACTGCCGCGATCGGCGGTGCCCTCGCCCTGAGCCAACCGCCGCGCCGGCCGGCCTTCCGCGATGAGCCATTGTCCGGATGAGGAAGGAGGAGAGTTGAGGGGTACAAACCCTGTGGGTTAAAGGTTTCTCGGGGGTTCCCTACTAGCGCCCACCTCGACCACCATCAGTCGGTGGTGCCGCGCCAGCCGCATCCCGCTGCCCGACCTGATCTCCTTTCAAAACAAATAACGTTTAGCTTTGGTCAAGGTCAAATTTCTTTGTTTTTAACAATCAATTTCTAAAGAGCGACTTGCACAAATTACAACTATTTGTGTCAAGGTTTCGGAAAACTACAACTTTTGGAACCTATTTCAGAGAACTAAAACTATTTTGACCATGGGTTTAAGAAAACTACAACTTTTGTGTTCGGTCCTACATGTCAGCCTCACAAGTGGTTGTATTCTCAAATTGAGATTGACATGTGGGGCTAGATGCAAAAGTTATAGTTTTCTGAAACTCATGGTAAAAATAGTTGTAGTTCTTTGAAATAGGTTCCAAAAATTGTATTTTTCTGAAACCTTAACACAAATAGTTGTAGTTGGGTGAAACTTTATATAGTTTACAAATATAATGTTTGTATTTTTAGATCGGTCACAAGAAACATTTTTTTGTATAATTTATACGTTAAAATATATACATTTAAAATATTGATAGTCAAAGGTTATGATTATTGAGTTTCATAAAGCTAAAATGACATTTATTTTCATATGGTAATATTTATTTGTTTTTCTAATTAACTTAGCAAGCTCGCTAGCATGTTGATTAAGGTCGCCATTGACGCTACTCTTTGTTGTTAGCATTCACATTGAATCCATCTACTGATCGTTTTTAAAGTAACATCTGTAATTCTTTTGTGCAATTTGAAAAGAATTAAATAACTTATATAGTAAATAAAGGTCTTTAACGTATCAATTTAGAGGTTTTTGACCATCCTTGCAGGGATGCGAAAATGGTACAACCAATTATAACTTCAGTGGTTAAAAAAAAAAACACCACTTGGTATCTCCTACATTGTAATTTATTACTGCTTTTAATTAAAAAACTATTACCAATTTTATCACGTGACATTTGGTCTGAGAAACTGTAAATTCAACCATCGTTTGATCCAGCTTATTCTGGCTATCGATAGCTCCACACAGCTCATAACCTTTGTTCTAAGCAATTTATTTAATTTGTTTCGCTTATTTACCCTTTCTGGAATTTGGATTTGAGTAGGGATGGCAATTCGGGGCCGGGTACCCGATACCCGGCGGGTACCCGACCCGACGGGGCCGGGCACGGGGCGTGTTTTTTACCCATGGGTGGCACCCGTGCCCGACCCGAAGTGAACCGGGGTCGGGGCGGGGATTTATCCTCACCCATGGGGAACCCGGCGGGTACCCGAAAATTTGAATGCATGTGTATTCCACTTCCAGTCTTTCCAGCCCAACCCAACTTCTTCAGCCCAGCCCAGCGCGACGCATCACCGCGCCTGCCTTATCCCCAGTCCCACCCACGGGCCACGCGCCTCCACTGTCCACTCCCTTCCCACTCCCACGCGCACGCCGCCACTCGCCCTCGCCCTGTCGCCCACCCCGCCGCCGCCGCACCGCCACTCTCATCCGCCTGCCGCGCCACCGATACTCGCCCCGTCTGACGCACGCCGCCGCCACCCGCCCGACGCACGACGCCGCGGCCCGCCCGACGCACGACGCAGCCACCCCGTCCGACGCACGACGCCGCCGCCCCGTCTCGCCACCCGAACGGCGCACGCCGCCACTCGCCGGCCAGGCGCGACGGATTCGTCTTCCAGGAGTGCTCGCGGGCGACATCGCCGCGGCGGCCCGCTAAGGCTGCCGTGGTTCCTCACCGCATCTCGCGGTCGCGGTCGAGGTCGCGGGCGCGGCAGCATGGCGACCGGATCTGCATCCGACACCGGCTCACGAGCTCGTTCGCGTCCACCGCGGTCTTCTACTTCGACGAGGAAGCCCAGCTCAACCCCGTCCTCAAGTGACGCTGGTCACACAGCTGCTGGTTCTGGTACGCCGCCGTCGAGTGCTGCTGCTGGTGGTGGTGCGCCATCACCTGCTACAAGTGTTCATGATCAATCAACTCCAGCAGCTTCGGTTGACGGTACGCCCGTTGTCAATGTCGATGATTATGATAGTGCTGCTGTTGGGGTGAAAAGGAAGTGCAAATCTGAAGTGTGGCTAGAATTTGAAGAGGTTATAGTGGCTGGAAAACCTAAAGCTAAATGCATTTGGTGTAAGAAAGAGCTAGTTGGAGGTAGTAAAGATGGAACAACTCACTTGCATAGTCACCTTAAAACTTGTTCATCTAGGTCAGTGCAGAAAGGACTAAAGCAATCAACTTTGAAGCTAGGGAAAGACAAGAATGGAGGTGTGGTGGTGGAGAAATATGTGTTTGATCAGGGAGTGGCTATGAAAGAACTTGCGCTGATGATATGCGTGCATGAATACCCACTGTCCATGGTTGACCATGTTGGCTTTAGGAGGTTTTGTTCTGCATTGCAACCTCTTTTCAAACATGTGTCTAGAAACACCATCAAAAGTGATATATTGGAGATGTATGAGGTCTCTAGGCAACATCTGATGGGGCAGTTGCAAAAGTGCCAATCTCGAATTGCTGTAACTACGGATATGTGGACAGCCAATCATCAAAGGAAAGGCTATATGGCTGTGACTGTGCATTTTCTTGATGATGAATGGAAGCTGAAAAGTTTCCTTTTGAGGTACTAATGCATTTTCCATTCATTCATTTTGTTTGTTGTACATTTTTCATTTGATGTAATCATGACTATACTTGTTCTCATTGTTGTAGGTTCATATATGTTCCAGCTCCACATACGGCTGAGGTCATAAGTGATGTGCTTCAGGAGGTACTACATGATTGGCAGCTTGAGAAGAAGGTGTCTACGGTAACTCTTGATAATTGCACTACCAATGACGGTATGATGGTTAAGATGAATGATAAGTTGCCCCTTCGCTCTCTCATGCTTAATGGTGAATTACTGCATATGCGTTGTGCTGCTCATATCATAAATCTGATTGTGAAAGAAGGAATGACTGTTATGGAAGAGGGAATAGAAAGGGTTCGTGATTCTGTTGGTTTTTGGTGTGCTACTCCCAAAAGGCATGAAAGATTTGAGCGTGCAGTAGCACAAAGTCACCTTACATACAACAAAAGAATAGCTCTAGATTGTAAGACCAGATGGAATTCAACTTACCTAATGCTTAGCACTGCCCTAGAGTATCGTGTTGTTTTTGATAAACTTGCTGGAAAAGAAAGTCTTTGTGCTGAATTTAAGCCAACTAAAGAAGATTGGGAATTTGCTAGGGAGCTTTGTGATAGGCTGAAAATGTTCTATGATGCAACTGAGGTATTATCAGGGACTAATTATGTTACAGCCAATCTATTTTTCCCCAAAATCTGCGGTATTTCTTTGGCAATTGATAAATGGAGGACTAGTAAAGATTCTAGAGTAGAAGACATGTCGGCAAAGATGAAATTAAAGTTTCAGAAATATTGGGCAGATGTACATGGACTCATGGAAGTAGCTACTGTGCTAGATCCTAGGTATAAATTGAAATTCATGAAAGCTTTTTACAGCACCATTTATGGGGAAAACAGTCCTTTGACAGAGAAAGAAGTTGCTAGAGTTAGAAGCTTGTTGTATGATCTTGTGTTGGAATACCAAGGCTGTATGGAAGGTATGGCAACAACTAATGGTGTTGGTTCAGCTAGTAAAACTGTTGGGCAGAATGAAGGGGATGATCTTGTCTTTGGCTTATTTGACAAATTCTTGTCTGAAGAACCAGAAGAGACTTCAACTTATGTGAGGACCGAGCTGGATTTGTATTTGGAGGAGCCAACGCTGCCAAGAACTCAAGAGCTCGACATCATTCATTGGTGGGAATATGCAGGTGTTAAGTACCCCACTTTGAGAAAGATTGCTCGAGATATAATGGCAATTCCTGTTACAACAGTTGCTTCTGAGTCTGTCTTTAGTACTGGAGGAAGAATTATTAGCCCACATCGAAATAGACTTGCTCCAAAAACAGCTGAAGGATTGATGTGTATGCAAGCTTGGGCTCGTGCTGACCTGTTAGGTGATCAGTCATGTTTTGTCAATGCACTAATGACTTGTATGGACGAAGAAGACGAAAAAATGGTAACAAGCCACTCCTTTACTATTGCTGCTCATAATTTCTATTTGCTGAATTTTAAACATTGTCTAATGAGATTCTTTCTTTACTTAACAATGTCTGAATTGTATCTTGATAGGATGACTCTGAATCAACTATCATCGACTGAAAAGTGAAAACTTGTCCAAGGTCAAGTGGTGCTGCTGCGATTATTTCTACTTTCAGCTATGAGATGTGGTCATGTGTGTCAGACTGAATTTGTTTGTTTGAGACTATGTTGAGACTGAACATGTATTTCCTTGCCTGTATTGAACTATGTGAGTGTGAGAAGGCCTAAGTCTGTGTAAGTGCTATTCTGGACAGTGATATGCATGTGTGTGTTAAGTCTGTATGGTAGACAATGGCCGGCACTTCGACTCCATTTGTTAATCTGGATGTGTGAGACTGAAATTTCATTCTTTTGCTTGCGTCTGACAATGTGAAATGCATGTGTGTTGCCCTGTATGGCACTATGGCTTGTCAAACTGATAAGAAAACTTGGTTATACTGTCTTACCCGGTGGGTACCCGATACCCGCCCCGATACCCGACGGGGACGGGGACGGGGATGGATTTCCACCCATGGGGACGGGGGCGGGTGGGGATTTCTACCCGACACGCTTAACGGGGCGGGCATGGATATGCTCTACCCGGCCCCGCCCCGCCCCATTGCCATCCCTAGATTTGAGAAGATCGGAAACTAAAAGGAAATCTTTAAGGCCCTAATGGGCCGATATGGACCCGTACTTCTAGGCTGAAGCTACTTCAGCCCACTTAGCTGCACGATAGACCTCTCTGAACAGGCCCATCAAGATTTGCGATGCCATCATTGTAGAGATTGTTTTCCTGAACATACAATCGAGAGTTCCCCAAAGGGAAAAAAAATGGAGAGTGTGTAAGAGAACTCCATGAGTTATGTGACTATATTTTTACGAAAAACAAAACTAAAACAAATTCCTTTTTTAACTGAAGCAATATCTATTGGAATTTGAGTATCAACAAGCAGAAGTGGAGGAGGACTATTAGAAAAAGTAACATGATAGTCCATTTTTTTAATTTATGACAACAAAGTTAGTGTAAATTTGCACTAACTAGATTATCTCAACGTCAAGAAATAAAAAACTGAGGGACTACCATGCTGTAACCCCTTGGTTATCATTCCAGATATCTCCATACAAGAGAGGCTGAAACTATGTCAAACACGGACATCAGAAAATGCCCTGTGGCCAGAGATTCGTTTCATGCAGATGACTCCAACCATGGCTTATCACAGTCAAGCTACTGATCATCCAGCCTCGCCCCAGTTAGGCAACCAGAACGGCCGCGTGGACATTCTGTTGGAGATGTTGCTGCTGTTGCTGTGCACTTGAGCGTTGCCGCACTGCAGGCATCTGTTCTGTCTGCAGGTGCTGCACTTGGACCGTAGCAATCCAATCAGACGGTAGGTGCGCGTGGTGCCTGTAGCCCACGGAGACGTGTTAATAATCATACCATCAGTTGATGATTGGGAAAGAAGTGATCAAAAACTGTTCGGTAATTTATAGGTTAATGTTTTGTCTTGTTATTTATATGTTAGGTGCACCAAATTTTAGTGAATGTGCTTTGGTAGCCGTAGAGGTGAAAGAAAGAAGGGTTATTCGTGGAAGAAAATGAGAGAATGAGAAGCATAGAGAAAGAGGAGAAGCAGCACAGGGGCGGCAACAGAGGAGCCAGTTTCGGTTCATTCGTTCAATGGCGTCGCCCGCTTGCCGCCCTCCCCTGTTATTGTTGAAGCGCCTTCGCTGCTTTCTATTACCCTCGCTACCATGGCCCCAACAAGCAGCAATCGATACATATGAATGGAAGGGCAAAGCGGCAGGAGTTCTGCCATTTCATTAGAGGAGAATCCATACATATGTTCTTAACATAAATTAGGCAATGCTGATGAATCCAGGAGTCTGGATTTATTGGTGTTCCTTAGTTGCTAAAATGTTGAAATCTTCGAGAACAAAGCTTGATTTCGCTGGTGTGACCATTCTTGAGAAGTTATATTTCTCGAGCAAAATTTCGATAAACTGGACCGCAAATTGTACTTTCAGATTTTCAAAGCCGTGCCAGAACATAGTAAAGTTATGTACTCTGAAGGAGTGAACATATTTAAACAATGAAGGTACCTTTAGGCGTACATAGTTATCATAAATCAGTACTAGCCTCTTACTTCTTCTGTAGGACCACACATAACTGTAGTTGTGGTACCCTAGTGGCAAGAAAAAGAACCATTTGATTATGCAGGTCATCATGAGCTTGGCCAATACGATTATGATTAGACCACACCTATCGTGCAGGAATGGCACCATGCACCGCCTTGAGATCGATCTCTTGTTTATCTTTTCTCTTGCTCCTTTTTTCAGTACAATCTTGGGTATGATTTGTGCTATCAACCTGTGGCACGCTTACAGGTATGACCTCTATTGCGATCCTGGTAGGTTTTCTAAGGGCCTGTTTGTATCCCCTCAGTTTCTTATAATATGCTTTCTTGAAATGGTTTTTTAAAAACTGGTTCCTAAAAAAAACTGCGTGGGACTGTTTGGACGTCGGTTTCTTAACAACCATAAAACAGTTTATTGCAAGTTAATGACTAGCCTATCCTTCCTTTCTTGGAGGGAGTGTTGTGATAGATTGATGTAAATTCTCTAAACTTCATGGGGGATAGTGGGTCTTCTACCATGGAAAATTTTGCTAATAGCTATGCCATGCCAGATTACTGGTTTCTTAAAATTGGGTATCTTATTTTTAGATATCGGTCAAGAAACTGACCCATTTGGATCCTTTTTAGTTTTATAGAGCAAATTTCTTGTTTGCCATTGAAAATTATACTCTTATCTTATTTGCCATAAAGATTTATATTTCTCTTATTTGCCACTCCAATCGCTTTAGCTCATAAAAAATTTGATCCTGTCACAATAGTGTTCACGCTACAATACCAAAATAGGATTGTCTCAATGTGTACTTTATGTCAAATAAATATTCCAAAATATTCGGATGAAAATTAAGGTAATTTTGAGTTAAAAGCAAAATATTGCCTCTAGTGTTCACGCTACTATACACTGAGACGAATCCATTTTGCTACTGCTACACAAACAATGCAGCGATGAGAGCAAAATAATTTAACAACCAAAGTGATTGGTGTGGCAGATGAGAGAAGTGAATTTTGAACGATGGCAAATAAGAGAAGTGCAAAAATTCGATGGCAAACAAGAGAAGAGTATAATTTTCAATGGCAAATAAGAAATTTGCCCTAGTTTTCAAAAGCCGGTTTTCGTAGTAACCAGAGGGGTCCACACATTCCCTATGAGTCTGGGTTGAAACATGGTAATCTTACAGGAGTTTCACAAAAATATTCTTGTACTCATAAGAATCTTGAAAAGTTTCTGAACGTGCGGCTTAACCTTTTTATCACACATTTAATTTGTAGTCCTCCTATTCAAGAAAGCTAGTTGCTGTGCATGGCACAACACCTTTGGAAGGTTCTTGCACATGGCAATTCAGTGCAGCGCCGGACCACACATTCTGACATCCTATGAAACGGCTGCTAGGCTCTAGGCAGTTAGGAAAAGGAAGGTATAATTGACAAACACACTTTAATTTGGCGTGTGGTTAAGTGCAAGTCATGTGGGGGTAGGGATATCCATCAATCTAAATGAATTTCCTTTTTTTTTTCCATGATGATGCCAAGTATTTTTCAGGATCAGTTAAAACTTGTGTGTGGTTTGATCTCTTCTGCCTCAATTTCATTTCAGTCCCCTCTTTTTTTTTTTTGGTGATTTCACTTATCAAGGTTGACATGTTTTCCAGGCTAGGAATTGTAGTTCATATACGGGGCGAAGCCAGAATAATGATCCACTGGGGTCATGAAGCACTTATCCCTCTTGACATTGGGATCATCTCCTGCAGGGAAGCAGTTTTTACATGGAGTTAACAAATATCGTCGAGGTATGACCCTGACACTTACATGTAGGTTAGCCCCTGATATACGGTATGGCTATAGTACTAAAATACTAGCGCACGAAGCCTGCGATTATGGACAAAAGAGGGCACAAAGTTACTCTTTCCGTCCCTAAATATAAGAGATCAAATGTTTGGTCAAAGTCAAACTTTTAAATTTTGACTGTCAATAACTAACTGTTAAGAAATATTAGGTAAGTATAAATTATATAATTTGATTCAGTGTAAAAACATCTATCATAATATGTAATTTTTTATTAAAAATACTTTATTTTTATAGATATCGATGGCCAAAATTGGAATAGTTTGACTTGACCAAAGCTTCAATCCCTTATATTTAGGGATAGAGGGAGTATCCCATTTGACTTGCAATCACAGCTATTTTCCTTTGCAGAAACAATTATTTCACAGTCAAAGAGTATTTTTCTCAGCTTCTGCAAGTTACAAATAGCCTTCTTAGCTAGCCTTTTATACTTGTCTAATAGTAGTAACTTGCAGTGCTGACCAAAGATGTGGCTTTTTTTTTTTGTAAACTATGCAATACTACAAAGCAGCACCACCCTCATATGACTAACATAGAGTTGAATAATTCGAAGGCGTGTATCCATTAGCACCATGAATTACGGCCATGGATGTTGGACTTTTATTGTTTAGGCCCTCAAGGTTAGCTTGTTCATGATCTTGCTTATTGAGGGAAATATGGCAGCAATGTTGCTTTCAAGATGATGCATCCCTTCCCTAGTTCCAATCTATAATCCAGCCTCTGATCTGCTCAATGATTATTGCACGAGTTTGCTAGGCACAAATATACACGCGTAATAAAATATACCTTTAGAAGCTGCAACACCAAGTAATCTGAGCGTAACAACCATCAAGATTTTTTTTTTTCTCAGATCTAGTAGGCTACTACTAGTATCTAGGTGGTAATGAAATGATCGAAAACCATCTTTGTCAAGAGGATGACAAGTACTACAGGTAGTAGCTTGCATGGTGGGACAGGGATAACGACGTTATGTTTGTACGGCGCTGATTAAATTAATCAGTTGCTAAATCTCTCCTTTGTATTTGTCATGCTATTTTTATATATGTGCACAGCTTTTTCAGTTGAAGAATATATGCGTCTATTAGGTGCCATGCATATACGTTTTCTTTTGTGATGTATAGTAAGCGGACTAGTCATTGCAAATAGTTATCGTTTTGAGATTGTCCTAAGTCAAACTTTTCTATTAGGTGCCATGCATAATTTTTTATATGTTAAGTTTTGAAATGTGAGAGTGACATAAGTAGATTCATATTGAAATATTATTTCATAAAAGTACACTTCAACTATATTTTATTAATTTTTATAGCAAAAAGTATTAGTCAAATCTAGGTTTTGAAAACCATGTTGATGTCCAAAACGACAACTTTTTTGACACTGGAGGGAGTATTCCTTTTTTGCTGATGGAAAAATGCTCATTGGCACCAAAAATCTATGGATGTTACTAGATGAACCAGAGTCATTTTTTGGATCTCCGTTGTGGTCTGCTCGATGGCCATAAAATCCCTCAGAAAAAAATCATCAGAAAGTGGTCTTACAAAAGAAAAACAATCTTTGGGTTGTTGGGTCCATTTTGCATAATAAATTGTCTGTGAAATAGGAATGTTTTATCTTACGATGAAATCACGTAAATACATTATTTTACAATACTTAAGGACATTTATAGAGACTTATATGTGAAATTAATTATCCTTTGAGGAGGCACTTATTTGGATAATTGTGTTCATGTCAATTTATTTCATCACTTCTTCACTTCTACTAGAAAAATATAGTGACCATGAAAGGGGGGGGGGGGGGGGGGGGGGGATTATGCTAATTCGTTGTTTATTTGAACATTTGTCAATAATAGGATATATAACAGCTCATTAACTTATCTGAATCATGTCATAGACGATATATTACCAAAGATCTAATTAGCTAGAAAAGTGGCACAGAAAAGTATTGATTACCTTAGTAAAGAAATTAGTGCAATTGTTACACTTGCTAAGACATATATATACAACTAGGACATCATGACACTTTCTAATTTGTTAAACACACAAATAATGCCACCAACTGCAAGACTATTTTTAAATAAAATTTCTAAGATGGACATCCTTAATTATTCCTCCATATATGAATCCATAAATATTTGTCCATAGATGAATCTTGTCTCCACATTAGGACCTTAGCATTGCAACCCCTTTAGCGGCACCCCAGGGCTTACATTCACTATACCACGGTCCATTTTTACCGACGTATATTAGCTACTGATCATCAGTCGCTAAAAGTAGACAACTTATTGTAAGTCGGTAATTCTATGTGTAGTGATCTACCGTTGGTCGGTAAACATTGTCTTGTATAGCGTTGCACCGTGGGTCGCTAAATGTCATTCCTCACATCTCACGATGGGTCGGAGAAAATATTGATGGGCCGAGCCCACTAAAACGGTGGCCCTCCCGTGACCAACCCTAACACAATCGCCACTTCCTCTTCCCCTTCGTCCAGCGCGCTGCCTCAATCTCCATCTCCCACCCATGTCGTCCTCCCCGACCACTGCGCTCAAGCACCAAGCCGCCGCCGCCGAGCACCTCACCCCCGACCGGGACCAGCCACTACCGTCAACTAGGAATACCCGCGGCCTTCAGTCTGGAGGAGAAGCCGCCACCGCCCTCAAGCACTGGCATCCCGCAATGTGAGTCAAGTCCTATCGAAGCCTCCATCCAGATCCCGTCTCCGGTGCTCAGATCCGGTCATCTTCTGGCCAATTCGAGCTCCAGCCGCCGGGCCCGCCATCGCCAGCTGCAAGCCGCTCCTTCGCCCCACCAGCCGTGCGCCGTCCTACAGCTGCAGATCCAGGCGTCGTAGTCCAGATCGAACTCCAACAACCGTTGACCAGATCGAGCTCCACGCCGTTCTACAGTTGCACATGGAGCTCAAGGCCTAGGCATCGCCATTGATCCGTCGTACGTACTCTCGAGCACCAAGTGACGTGACTCTTCTGCCTTCTTCCTGACTCCCAGCTCCAAGCGCTGCCTCAGCTAGATTCCAGGTACAGCTGTCTACTTCTCTGCTTCACTGCTGTAAGTTAATTTACAGCAAGATTATTGAGCCTACTCCTATTTGTTTTGGTCATATGTCACTTCGACCTGTATTCTGTTTTTCAGCGAAATAGTACTTGGAAAGGTAGAATATACTATATTGCCCTGCATAATACAATATACTGTTACCTGTCTATGGATTGCCGATTGAATGATTGCATAATGCAAGAACAGAGTGACGCTTGCTGGTGCAATTGTGTGTCTCCTGATTGATTTGAGATACAGGTTCATATTCTTAATTTTGTTATATAATCCTGAATTGATTTGAGATATAGGTAGACACATTCTATATCTGTTTGGTAGGAGCAGTTACAACGAAGTGTCCTTTTCAATTTCAATCATGGATCTTAGTTACGAACACTGGATCTTAGTTACAAACAAGTGTTTGTTTGGTAGTAGATTGACAGTTCACATTTCCAAACTTAAATTACTTCATGTGTTGAAGTGAAATGTGGTTGGTAGGTAGTCTTTTGTTTCAGGAACTGTGTCATCGTTTTTATTTTGTATCAGTTCAGATCAAGACTTAACAACAATGTGTGCATGTTTCAGGAAGTGCCGTGCCCTATTAGGTAGCAGCTGGATTATTCAGACCAAGCAGATGGTGTGTGGTGCCTCAGCGGCTGACTACGACCTATTTCTTCTCCGTGTTAACCATTTTTTCCAAGGTCTATCCGTATTTCCGTCATTCCCGTTGCGTACATGTACCTTAGTTTACCTTGTGCTTTCATATCAGCATCACACATGCACATACTCTTTTTGCTACCTTTGCTCTTTTGTTCACTCAATTCACTTCTCCTTAGTACCTGTTCTGCCTCGTCCCTATGCTGATGTTAAGTTTTGCCATTCACTTAATTCAGTTCTCCTTAGTACTTGAATGCGTAGACCACCACCAAATCTGAATGGACTTAAATTGGAAACTGTTTTGCAGGTAACTAGTAGGTGTTTAAGGAAATCTTTGGCTGTCAACTTCAGGTCTTTTTTCCCAGGGTCTGTTTGCTGTGTCTCCAGAGGAGTCATGAAAACATAACTTTGAACATTGTGACCTCCTAGGCACTAGATAACTTTGTATATGCTGATGTATGACTTAGTGTAAAATTATGCCTTGTACTTGAAAGAATGTTCTCATTCAAGAGTAATTTGTATTCTTGAAATGGTTGATTAAGTGATTCTATTGCTGTAATAAATTACTGCATCTCCATCTGGTTATTTCTTTATCCTGATTCATTGAAGATCAGGGTAAAGAAATAACCACCCTTTTTTTAAAGAAAAATATGGTGTGCAACCGACTGTTGGTCGGTAATTATATGATGTAGCATCTGACTATGAGTCGGTATTTCTATAGAATGAGCGACTGATGATAGGTCGGTAAAAACATGTCGGTCGGTAAAACTTTTACCGACGCCAGTTACAACGACCGATTACATAGGTCGGTAAAAGTCTTTACCGACTTATGGTGGGTCGGTATAAGGCCTTTTAGCGACTGATGGTAGGTTGCCTATACTGAACCGTGGTGTAGTGATTGAATGCGTGGATTGCTTCGGGCTTACATTGAATGAGGTCATTTTCTGAGATTTATGCATGCCCCTGATGCAAAAATAAAATGACACTTTCATGCTGTTGGGACATGTTCTACCCTCTTGTGGTGATCCATGATAATTTCAAATATGTGTAGGAGGTTGTCGGACAAAAAACCAATGAATATGCCATGCAGCAAGGAACACAAATAATGTTTTTTCTTGAACGTGCAGGAGAGCTACGTGTCATTTCATTAATTAAGGAGGAAAAAAGTGTTACAAGTGCCATACTCTGACCGAGGTTGGACCGTGACCCATCCAATACAGAAAATTCAAAGCATAATGACATGATTCTGATCAACCTCAAAAAATATATCAAGCAAATTAATTTTGGAGAGTATCCTGAAGTTATTGATGTTTTGTAAACAAATTCAATTTATGCAGGACATCTCCAAAATGTTAAGAAATACGACAATTTAGATGCCGACAAAATGTTGCGAGGTAGCCAAATCGTGTTCATCACTGCGCTAATTAACACAATGTAAAAGCCTCAAATCAACAGAAATTAATCCTATCCGTAAGAGAACACGGATGCTAATGATGATGTTAGTTCGCAACTTCACCCAGCTGCCGTTCTTAATTTGGCCACAAAGTATCCATGAAGCCATCCGGCCTCTCGCTAATGTAATCAGAAGACAATATCGCAGCTAATCCACCAAATCAGTCCATGTCCATCAATCAATCAATCAGTTGGCCGTTCGTGTTCGCTGCCGTTACCGAATAAGATTCGCCTTTTACGTAGCAATGTCGCGGAAGTGCCTGGTACCGTGGTACGAGCTACTAGTCCGACCCGTTACTTTACTTAAATATTTATAGACGAATACGCGCCACCTTTCTTCACGCACGCAGTTCAGCACTTGCCTGCACGGCAAATGCATGAGGCACATACGTAGCCGGATAGTGTATACTCATATATGCTGCCCTGTCCTGTCCCGTGAGGTGAGGTGTCCAATTCTTATCTCTTTCACATCCTTCTCAGATGAAGCAATAACTTTGACAGAACCTTTGTTAAAAGGAGTCAGGAAATACTTGCACTTACATATGTGACAACTCGAACATTGTGACAAAAATTCTCTCTTCCCCCTCCTATCCCCAACCCTCCCTCCCCCCACCCCCTCCCGGGTGAAACTAAACAACTGAGTCACTTCAGAAGAAAGAAGCAAATACACTGTTTTTTCTTTGACAAATAATATTGCCTCAAATGATTAGCTCAAGCAGTATGAAAGATTCTTCTTCAAAGTTGACAAAGTACTATCACGATTGCATTGGTCAAAACTGAGGGCTGAGACTGTGTATCAATGCCTGAAAGGACCATCCAGTTGTGTATATGCGAGTACGGAATGGAAGTCGGCCAACAAATTTACCCGGGACCATATTATGGCGACTTAGCCACTGCATACATGTGAAGGCTTCGTACTACGAACTTGTCTTCATAAAGTCGTGCTACGTTTTTTCTACAAGATGCTAGAACGACCAGCTTTTGGAAATGGAGTGAGCTGGAGTAAAAAGCACCAGAGAAAATGGCTTTTCTTATACTAAATTTAGCTTAGTTGTAATTTTACTTGTATTTCGAGTTTCACCTGCGACGACGAAAAGAAATATGAATTCAATAGTAAAGGAGCTCATCAGCTGATCCTACGTGCAGAAAGATAATACCATAATAAAAAACATATATGTATTCACAGTCTGAGCCTGTATAGTTTATATTTCAATTTTTTTTGAACTGTTTATATTTCAATCTTACAATAACAACTTAATTAAATTCAATATACTTGATAGTTCACACCCTCCTCTTCTGAACACCAGAATCAATCACTCATCCTTACAAGCACTCAATCTTCCCTTTTCTTCTCCGTGTACCCATGTTCAGAATACCGAACATCATTTATGTCCGTCACCTTCGCCACATGTGAGACACACTATTCCTCCAGCGGTGAGCAAATTCTTCAACGCAATTTTCTCGATTCTTTGCCATATCCTCCTCCTCAAGTAGCATGTCATCACAAAAGTCTACCCAATCCGAACATTTGGTCAAGATCATTTGCTCCATTTATAAGTAACTTATTTGTGAAATGGACACATCAGAATCTATTGACAATTCAGTAGCTCCTCATTTGTCAGAGTCATTGGTAAAGCTTTAGGTGAAGATTGAACAATTGCTTGCATGCACAAAACTTTTGCCGTGTTTTATGAGCATTGGAGATGCGACCTTGCACGACGTGTGATGTTGATCTGTCTCTCATCTAGCTAGTGAAACTCTCCTTTTCTTGATGTAGACAAGTTTATTTGCGCGGAAATATGAATCATGGTATGCGATGAAACTAGAGTTTATTTGTCTGTTTTATATTACAAATTTTGCTTGGGTATCATATTTCATATATTACTAGCTAGGTTAGGAACATGGATTCATGGGTTCTTGGCCTCTATTTGGTTCTATCAACGGATTCCCTCAACACTTCTTCGTCATTCCTGATCCATGCCTAACAAAAGGTATGGATTTTTCTTCTTTACTATGAAAGAATGGAGAAACCATGAAAGTCGCATTGCGGGCTTGGTGCAACATAGGTCGTTAATTTTAGGGGCTCGTGCCATAGTTCATTCGAGTCTTGCAGTGAAACATTAGTCGTTTTCAGGAAACTACGTGGCTAGGTTCAAGTCTTTTTACTCTTGAATTTGTGTGTCTATTTGATCGGTATGATTTCTTGACAAAAAACCGTTTAGCTTCTTCCTAAGTTAGATCCCATTTTCTAGAGTTGCGTTTTCCTTTGGAGCATATTTTTTTCCAGAGTTGCCTACTTCAGCTCCAAACCGGGCATATTACCAAAACCACACTGTGTGACCTAAATTTAGTGAACCTCAATTGTTCCGTTCAGATTTCCAGTCTTGAACATACATTTTATCAGCAAATTACCGTCGAAATTCCTCTGCCACCGAGCGTAATACCAGCCGTTGAAATCGTGATCCAACAGCTGAGGACGCGCCTAAAACGGCACACGGACGGTGCCACTCGTGGCCTCTGCACGGAGGATCCGGGATCCGCTTTTAGCCCGATTCGTCTTCGTGGGTCGCGCCTCCTCTCTCCTCTCTCTACCCCGATTCTCTCTCCTCTCTCTCCGTGTTCTCTCTCTCTGGCGCTCGCTCCCTTCCCTCTCTACACCTCCAAAGCCGCCATTCCCGAGACGAGCAGGCAGCAGCCCAGCTCGTCTCCCCAGAACCAGGTGCCGCCGGCTCCACCCCGCCGCCGCCACCACTGCTCCTCGCTTGGAGATCCGGGCCGACATTTCTCGGTAAGCGTCAGCTCCGCCCTTGAGCGACTTCCCCGCCCCGAATCAGGTTCTGGAGTGTGTCCGCGTTCAGATTACACGCGAATTTGCTGTTCCGGAGGAGTTTGTGGCGGCTCCCGCGAAATGCGGGCTCGCCGGTGCCGCGCCGCCGCCGCCGCCGTCTGGATCTGGAGCCAGCTTCATGTGCTTCTTCAGCAGAAAAGTTCCAATTTTTCGTCCCCTTTGAAGTTTTTCTAGTAGATTCAGCTGCGCTAGTTTGCCAAAGTTACGTTTTGGCTGCAGCTTGCGTTTCCTCTACCTTACGTGTCCAAATGGGGGAATATAGATGCGTTCTCACTAGCGAACCTAGTTGTCTTCTCCCCGGAGCTCTGCGTTCCTAAGCTCTTGATTTGAACTTCCTCTGCTTGGCAGTTGCGACTTCAGTTGATGTGGTTGTCCAATGTATCTTTCTTCTTGGCTTCTTATTTCCCCTTTGAATTTCTTTTTAGAATTCCTCAGCAGTTAATCTGGTACGTGTAGCTGTTGCCATGTCTCAATCACTGACTCTGGATCTCATGATCTCTGCAGGGTGGCCACAGGTTGCTGAACTTGTTATTAAAAAAACCTGCTTTTTTTTTCTGGGAGCTCTCTGGAGCTTGTATCTTGGATGACGTCTCTGTGAAAGTTACAAGCATTGTGGAATGACTTGCCTGCTGCCGGCGACGGGCTAGGTTGGCACACTCGTTGTCTGTCTACTGAATCAGTCTGCTGGGGTCATGGGGTCGTCTGGCTGCAGCTCAGAGATAGTTGAGTCCACCGAAGAAGAATTCGACAGTGCGCCTGTTGGTTGCTCCAGCTTGCTTCATATTAAAGTGAAATCTGAAGAGAAAGGCGGCAAGTGTCGTGATTACCCTGTCGAAGATGACCTCGACCAGCTTCTTAAAGCGATCGACAGCAGGACCTTCCGCCGGGCGCTTAGCCCTGCCAATACCGGTGGAGATGCGCTGGGAAAGAGTGCTCTCAAGAAACCAGCTAGATCAGGGTTGTCTCAAACTGCGGGCATCGGGATATCCTCAAAGACTGTTAATATGAAGCAAGCCCTGAGAAGGTTGTGCATTTCCCAGGCTTCGGAGATGGCTGCAATGAAGAGGTTGTCAATGTCACCTGGATCATCAAGTTCATCTGAAGCTGGAACCATCCACAGGCTTTATGCTTCTTTGATGGTCCAAAGTAACAGTGAAAGCCCTCTTCATGATGATGAAAAGATGAACCTTATTGAAATATCAATCACCCCAGGGAGGATCGATAAGTGTTCATCTAGAGGAACAAGCGAGTTCAGTGAAGACTGTGATTTTGAAACAGCTGATGGAAGCGCAGTCACCTCCATCCGCTCTGCATCTTCCAATTCAGCTGAGGTAAGGAAGATCAGGATTCAAGATGTCATCAGTGGTGACCCTGCAGATATTGAGAGTTCCTTGGTGGAAAATGGTAACTTAGGAAATAAAGCTTCTGCAGCAACTGATGATAGCTCTCCAAGATTCCCAATCTTGAGCAAACCCATCACTACATCCCGTCTTGTGAAGCCAGTTTTTCGATGTAAAACTTCCAGTAAGAAAAAAGTTAAAGAGGAACCATCTTCTTTAGGTGATTCCTCCAATAGTACTAAATTTTGTTCTTCAAAGGAGTCAGTCTCTCTTGCATCAACCAGCTGCTCTTCAATATCCAGTGTTACAAATCCCACCAGCTGCGCAGAAGAAGAAAAATCAAATGCTGGGCCTGAAAAATCTGATGAAACATCATCTGAGTGGTTGGGGGTTGAGGAAAAAGGCGAGTGTTCCCTGAATTCAAAGGACAGCGTTAGTGAATATGGCTGTAGCACAAGTATCAGCGACGAGAGCCAAATTGGGTTGTGTACCTACAGTAACAGGCCACACATGGCAAAGGATCTCCGCTGGCTAACCATTCGCCAGTTAGCATTGCAACAGGGATCCTTGGGTCTTGACAATTTCAAGCTTTTGAAGAGGCTCGGCTGTGGGGACATTGGGACTGTGTATCTCGCTGAGCTGATGGATTCAGATTGCTTATTTGCTTTGAAGGTTATGGATATTGAATACCTGATTAATCGAAAGAAGATGCTGCGAGCACAGGCTGAAAGGGAGATACTAGAAATGCTGGATCATCCGTTTCTTCCTACTCTTTATGCCCATTTTACCACTGACAATCTCTCATGCTTGGTCATGGAGTACTGTCCAGGTGGTGATTTGCATGTTCTTCGTCAAAGACAACCTGGAAGAAGCTTTCCAGAGGCAGCAGCAAGGTAAGTTTCATTAAGACACAGAATGGATAGGACTTAAATTCAGTCTCCATAGATTTTTCTGCTCCTTTCCCAACCTTTTAAGTTATCTAGGGCTGAATTTGTCTAGTTCACTGATCACAAGCTCAGTGCGATCACACACACTGGCTAGATTAAAATTGCATGCTAAATTATGCACACAGCTGGATGAATGCCTCATTCAATTGTCATTTGGGGGTATAGTTGTAGACACACAAGTTTTGTACTTCATTTGGGATCAGATTCAAATTTCACCATCGGTCATCTGCAAGAATGAAATGTCTTAATTGGTTATCTTGAATCAGAATGAAATGCCCCATCAGTATGCTGGGAACAATAAACATAGGGTCTTTTTGTTCTTTTTCTTTTCCTTTTTGTTTATGCGATGAATAATCAGGAAAGAAATCTTATCCTACATGTCATCAATAGACAAGAACTAATAAATCATTGTTAATAGTTAGATGTAAACACATTACTTTCTTTTGTACTTTTCTATTTATAGTCTATTGTACATGTGAATCTAATGAAAGAAACCAATATTTGCTTTGCAGATTTTATGTTGCAGAGGTTCTCCTTGCACTGGAATATCTGCACATGCTGGGGGTCATATATCGTGATCTGAAGCCCGAGAACATTCTAGTCCGTGAAGATGGACATATAATGCTATCGGACTTTGACCTCTCACTGAGGTGCTCAGTGAACCCTGTGCTCCTTCGGTCATCCTCTATAGCCGCAAACCACCAACCAAAAAAACTTACGGGACCATGTGCAGAGAACTACTGCATCAATTCATCATGCCTCCAGCCCTCTTGTGCTCAAACGTCTTGCTTCACACCACGCCTACCATCTGTTCCAAAGCCTCGGAAGCCTAAATCGTCCCAGAAAAGGCTTCCTCAACTTGTTGTAGAGCCTGTCGAAGCACGTTCTAATTCCTTTGTTGGCACACATGAGTATCTTGCTCCAGAAATCATCAAAGGGGATGGCCATGGAAGTGCCGTGGACTGGTGGACCTTTGGTGTCTTCCTTTACGAACTTTTGTATGGCAAGACCCCCTTCCGAGGACCTGGGAATGATGAAACACTGGCAAATGTGGTCTCGCAAAATCTTCGTTTCCCAGACAATCCAGCTGTGAGTAGCAACGCCAAAGATCTCATCAGAAGTTTACTGGTGAAGGAGCCAGAAAACAGACTGGGATCTTTGAGAGGGGCAGCGGAGATCAAGCAGCACCCTTTCTTTGACGGCTTGAATTGGGCACTGATAAGGTCCGCTGCTCCACCGGAGACACAACCATGCAATGTCGTGACTCTGGCAAAGTCGCAGAAGAAGAAAGATGGCAAATGTCTTGAATTCAGAAGTAACTCGGAGGACTTGGAATTTGAAGTTTTTTAGTGAGGTCTTGGTACAGTTTAGAACTGTTTCTGCTGATAGAGTCTACATTTTTCTTTGATTAGCCAAAGGCTGGAGGTGTACATGTAGATTCTTGTATTTTCAGTCATTGCTACGTTCCTGTTAATAGCATTACTAAATTTCCAAAAGAATAAGCAGAGCTTATGGCCTTATGCTATTATCATTGCTCCTGCATATGATTTGCTCACTCTGGGAAGCTCCAGTTGATTTTACTTGTATTTTTTGTTACCACTTTTCTGCTTTTTTACTGAATAATTTCTGGCGACTGCACATATTGAAGCACTTTGTTTTGTATATTTGCAAATGTGAATCTGTTAACCTGAGTTCTTACCAGATACTTTATGTGAGGCTTAATCTAATTTTTTGTTTCCTACTCTAATTTTCTCCGGAAGCTGTTTCTTGGACAATAAGGTACAAATAGTATTGATTCCACTATTAAAGCAATGATAAAAAGAAAATATTGAACTCTTTTGGTCCCCACTTCTTCATTACCAGTTTCAATGCAATGCATCGAAGAATCCCAAGCGGGGTCACAAAATATTGAAACTGCTGCGACTCCCTATTATCAATACACATTTGTCGGATTCCTCCCTAGGATTCTGCTGCAGAAGGCATCAACACCACTTGGTCATATGGACGCATCAGACTCTTGCATAGGAGTACCCACATGCCTACAGCATCACTTTTGAAGTACTCGGTATGTATTATTCACAGTAGTTGCCAGCTGCCGCAGGGCCAATGAATGTCAGCGAATTATGAGCTGAGTCGGCAAAATGCAATTCTGAATTCATTATAGTTTTTATCTTACACGATGGCTTGATTGCAAGTTTGCAACTAACTGTCGCAAACTGTCGGATGAGCCCCAATGGCATGACAAGGACGCTTGCTTGTGGCTGTTGAACCTATCATTGGTGATCCATGACCGACACTGCCATGATCAGGGCAAACACCTAACAGCAGAGTAATTGTCGTGTAAGAAAACGATATTCCTGATACCATTAATATTCTTGTTGTACCTGCATCTAAAATGGTGAAGAAAAAAAATACATTACAGTAGTTCCAACCTTTTCTGACGGTGCCATGTTATCGAAGCATACATCCACGTTTACAGGAGTGAAGGGATTCGTAGGCCGCCGATCTGAAAGCTGAACGGCCCCTTTACCTTTTCTGCTTTAGGCATGCAATTCTATACAAGAAAGTGATGGCCATGACAGCCTTCCGAACATTCATTTACACTCTTATTACACTGTCAAAGCAGGTCACTTTCTAGCATGCAACGGAATGTCTACCCTAGGCAGGTAAGGAAACATCCACTCCACTTCTGAAGATGCTTGAAGAGTGTGGTTTAAGTACAAGTCTTGTGGCGAGCCATCATCCATGTTCTTTGGCCTTTGCAATGATTAGCCGCATGATCCCTAAGAAAAGGTACTTGTGGTGCTATCTTACTTTAGAGTTCAGAGTTTAGAATGTGTCAAGTAAAGAGCGACTCTTTCTCCGGATGATAGGGGAATAGTGAACTTTGCGTTGTGGGATGATTGGTAAATTAAAATGCTGAGTTGCATATTCAAATCAAATTCGATCAATAAATGGAATCTCGTTTTTGTTTCTGCTTCTGCATTCTTTAGTCTTTTCTCTCCTCACATCTCAGATAATCTGCAACACAGTGGCGGATTCCTATCCTTGCGCAGAAAAAAAAAAAAGAATCCTTCAATGTTACTCATGTAGGTTTCTCTCTCGCAAAACAAAAAAAAAAAAAACATGTAGGTTTCTAGTTATGCAAACTCAAGCATGCTTCGAGTATTTGACGTCCCTGATGTCTTGTGTCCTGTCCTTGGAAGGCCTGAAGCTTCAGGACCAAAGAGAACTTCTACACAACTGAAGCAAGGGACACCTACTCTGATCAAAATTGTTTCCAGGAACGAGGCATGTATACTGCAGTCTTGTCCATCTGAAACCTCTACTAAATTGACGCTCAGACATCAAGCTGTTGGACCACCTTTCTTCTGCAATGAAAATGAAACCCTTGTCTAGTTGCCTATACAGTGTCGTCTAAAAGATCTTGTATGCATGATAGCCAGCCTGAATTTGGGAGTTCAGATTTGGTCTGTGCTGCGACCGTGAAAACAGGCACATTGTTTCCAGTTACTCAAGTCGTCTGCGTGCATAATTTGATTTGGTGCAGGCTTGGATCATATCATCCATTCGTAAAAATCAGAAGATTTGGCGGTTTTGACATGTGGATTGGATACACAGAGCTGGGCAGCAAGCCTTTCAGAATCTGGGACTGGACCATGTTGATCATGAGAAGAGAGCGTAGGCTAGCCAAGGTGTACAAACCGATTAGCAGACATATCTGAAAGCTGAATGGCTAATACCGTTTCCCTTTTTTGCTTCAGGCACGAAGTTATTTACAAGAACAAATATGAACTCTTCTAGATTAGCAGGCTCTGAAACTAGCAGGTCAGAAAACAATCACCATACATACTGCTTCAACGGTGCAACAACACTTTGCAGTTGCAGTTCGTGGCAAGACGTCCAATAATCCTGACCCCCGGAGATATATTGTACAATTAAGGTTTTGTTACTCAACCATAAAGTCACTTGGGAAAATACCCAATACTCTTATTATAGACGTTGTTGTCAACACTGTTGATCTTTTTTTTCAATCGTTCGAACTTCAAAGTTCTATCTATGCTCCCACCTTCACCTCCTACGAGGTTGTCTTCAGCACCTCACTACTATTTTGCATAGTTTGCATTGTACCCAGTTATTATAAGAAAGCCGAGGTTGTAGAATTTCATTCCAAATGCACCATTATCCCATTTTTGTTCTCTCACGGTCCGGTATTTCTAGCGGTGACAAAAGGTTTGAAACTAACTGACGTAACTGGTTTTTATGGTTTGTTGAAACTATAAACAAACTGTATACATTAAAATAGGATTTGCTCATTCTCATATGACTGAGATTTGTAGATGCCACATTTTTGGAACAAAAAAAAAATGTATACATGGAACATTACATTTGTGAATCTGGAACGTTTTTCGATTAAAGGTGGAACAATTACTAGATGACTAAAATCTGACACACTTCTTTTTTTTTTTAGAAAATCTGACATACTTCTGGGTCACATTCTACGGAACTAAGATGAACATTGAGAGAGAGTGTGAAGATCTAGATGGTTATATCCACACTCAACTGTTGAAAATTGTCTGAGAAGGAGAAACACTCAAAAAAAAAAAACCTAGCCTTCTATTCATCCCACAGCCCAAAACTGCCCGAAGCGGAATGATGAAGTCCATGTATACAAGTATGATTACCGTCTTTTATGATGGCAATGGTTATCATCGAACTTGTTCTTACTAAATAGTTTTCGGGTAGTGTTTGACTTATTGTAATTTTGCCGTATCATGTGCTCTTATGTCCCAATTTTCATCGGAATGAAGAATGATATGTTTGACATTACTTGTTGTTTTGTACAATTTTCACACAAAATTAAAATAGTTGAGTTCTAATAATTTGTTCAGAAATTTCACTTTGAATCAAATCGTACAACCTGCTGTTCTTTTTCTTTGTTGTTTTGATTTTTAACTGAAATGTACTACAAAATGAATGAACAAATTATTTACTCCCTTTGTTTTTTAATTGTTGTCGCTTGAATTTTTTTCGTTACGTTTGACTGTTTGTCTTATTGAAAATATTAGTTCAAATATATAAAATTATAAGTTATGTTTCACATTTCTGTAGTGATAAAACAAATCATAACAAAACATATGATAATTTTAAAAATTATTTAAATAAGGCGAATGGTCAAACATAATGAAAAAAAGTTAACGACGATAACAATTTAAAAACGGAGGAGTACATCGTAACAAAGCACGATAATTTTCCCAGCACTACTTTTCCCCTTTGCTCGGGACCAAGGCAGTTTGAGATGGAACTGGACTAAAATTAGTCTTTCCGATCCAATTATGACTCCAGAATATGGTTTCTTTTATATATATATAAAAATCCAGAATATCTTTTAAAAATTCGTAATATAGAAAACCTGAGTCCTAATCCAATTCCGAGGATTTAACCGCCTTTCGATAAAACCGGCCGGCCGTCATCGAAAACGTTCTCTCCAACCCACCCCGATCCCTCTCTCGGCCTGATCGACTCCGCCGCCGCCTCCAGGTCCTCTCGCGCCGTCCCGTCGACTGCCGATCCGATCGCCGGAGGTATTTCCACTGCCCACTCCATCCCCTCCGTTTACTGCATCGGGGTTTGATGCTTGTTTTACGAGTAGATGCAAATTTGATGTTCGTTCGAGAGTAGATACGGGGCACTGGCCGTTAATTACTTCCTGATTTCTGCTCGATCGTCGGGTTTCTGTGTCTTATCGGGAAGAACTACTACACAATCTTGCTACCTATATTTTGCGCTTCAATTCTGAGAGACTACATCTTAGTAGTGTAGTAACATTGATCCTGTCGTGTCACCGATAAACATACTGGCAATATTTTCCCCTTTTTTCCACACTCACACGAGATTGAATATCTAGAGAAGACTCACCGAAACAAGCCTCTGGTTTGAACCCAAATTTTAAAGCGTATAAATAGTCATTGATTCACTCTGTTCTTTCCCACCATTGCAATTTTTTACCCAGGAAGATAATAGGATACATTGGGGACGTACCCTTTATAATCCTTGTGCATGCACAGCAGGTGCCAATTTTCCTCTATCAGTTCTTGTGTGACCGTCAAAGTCGTCCTAGATGTTGACATATGAATTGCTTGGAATCTTGATCTGTATATTGATAATATATAGGAAGTAATATTTTTGATATTATGACAATGTATTTGTTTTATAATATCGTGTTGTACAGGAATAAGTTTTCTTTTTACAATCTTATCTTCCTTTGTCGTCTTTTTGATTCAAAGCTGTGGGTTTCCATGATGAATCACTAACATTTAGTCCCTGACTTGTACAAAAACAGGTAGCTAAGTTTCGCTGCCATCTTTCAAAGTGGAGGTCTCAGAAATTGGAGCTTACTTTATGTCTGAACAATCTCTGCTTTATTTGGGACTGTTGGGAGCATATCCCCCTACGATAAGAAGCTTGACTCAAGATGGCGCTGCAAAATATTGGTGCCTCGAACAAGGATGATGCCTTCTACAGGTACAAGATGCCCAGAATGAGAACTAAAATCGAAGGCCGTGGCAATGGAATCAGGACAAAAATTGAGAACATGGCTGATATAGCAAAAGCACTTGCCAGGCCAGCGTCCAACATAACAAATTACTTCAAACATGAACTTGGAACAGGATCTGAGTTTGATGAGAAAACAGGGGCTGCTGTGGTTTATGGTGCTCATGATACCGCAAAACTGGCTGGTCTCCTTGATATCTTTATCCAAAAGTATGTCCAGTGTTATGGTTGTCGTAATCCCGAGACCGAGATTTTCATCTCTAGGTCCCAGATGGTATCCCTGAAATGTGCCGCCTGCGGCTTTGTCTCAGATGTTGGCATGAAGGACAAAATCATCAAGAACCAACAAGATAATAAGAAGGGAGGGAAAGACAAGAAGCTGCGAAGAGCCGAGAAGGAACGCCTGAAGGAAGGCGTGGCTGCTGATGGGGAGCAGCAGAAGCTCAAGAAGGATGCAAAGAAGAGAGATGGACCTTCCAAGGGATCCAC
Source organism: Eragrostis nindensis (assembly GCA_012490785.1). Taxonomy (NCBI): domain Eukaryota; kingdom Viridiplantae; phylum Streptophyta; class Magnoliopsida; order Poales; family Poaceae; genus Eragrostis; species Eragrostis nindensis. The sequence goes on along the minus strand of JAAXCT010000142.1, from coordinate 456,612 downwards.
TGAGGATCAGTTGATTTCACCAACTCACAATCTCTATGGTGCAGGCGACGATGCAGACGAGAGCGATGACAATGATGATGTGCAGTGGCAGACTGACACCTCACTGGAGGCAGCGAAGCAACGGATGCAGGAGCAACTGAGCGCAGTTACTGTCGGAATGGTTATGCTTTCCAATGATGAGTCTGAGAAGAAGAAGAAACAGGCGCCCCCACAAGATGTCACTACCAATCCTTGTGATGGACTGGTTGAACAGATCAAGGCTAGTTTGGGAGATGCTGCCACAGCAAACCAACTCAAGGGCGTGCTGTCCTCCTCAATGCTGCCTGCCCAGGATGTGATGAACTCCTTGTTCGAGGCGCTCTTCCACGGTGTGGGCAAGGGATTCAAGGAGGAGGTCGTGAAGAATATGGAATACCTCTCTGCTGCTGTGCCTGACGAGGGCTACCAGGCCCTGCTGCTCCATGCCATAGAAACATTTGGTGGCAAGTGCAGTGCTGAAGCCCTGAAGGAGATACCGTTTGTTCTGGAAGCCCTGTACCATGGTGACGTCCTTGAGGAGGTATCCATTGTCCAATGGTATAAAGTAGCAGCAGCTGGTGGCAGGAATTCACAGGTTCTGAAGGTTGCCAAGCCGTTCATGGAGTGGCTACAGAGCGCGGATTACGAGTCTGAGGAAGAGTGAGAGCTGACGCTTGCTTCGCTTGTATACTGCTGTCTGTTTGTCGTTGCGTATTTCAGGTGTTGGTATTTGCGTATATCATAGTCCAAAACCCTTTTATTCATCATGGGTCTTATGTCTATCGGTCTTTAACAAGCAAAAAAAGGGCCTTACCTGGTTGGTTTAGGTAAAGAATACTGCTATTTCTTGGATTATGGTTTTAGCTTATTGTCCCTGTGGATTGGTAGTATCAAATTGTACTTCCCAGGATATCTCTTTTTCTGCTTACTACATTTCCTTTGCTTGAAAATTGTTGCGATCTAATTTTGTTAGCCCTTTTTGTACTAAGCCAAGATCATATCGAGAACATTTTCTATACAAAGTTGTAACTCTCTTAAGGAAAAGTATGTTTCTTAAGCTTCAATGTTTATGTAGCTCTGGATGGTTTGTTTGATGCGTATTTCCTGATACTCATTTTTCAAGGAACAAGCTAAAGGCTTACCTATTTCTACAAGCTAAAAAAATTAGAGTTAGGAGACAGAAATAAATAGAAGAGGGAGGAAGACAAAAACGAAGTGGAATATCCATGCAAAAACCGATCCTCCTTATAAAACATATGCAAAGGCGTCTTCTCCCACAAGGATCGAGTTTGGCCCCCTTATTATTTGACCTTTGAACAATTTGTTGTCAGAGTAACTTAAAAAATTCATGCACCACAAACCATGCATCTAAATGAAAAACCAATTTCACCATTGTGTTTCTCGCGATGAGATCTTAGAAACTGGATCCTATTTGCTTATATTTTGACATTTGTTTTGACAAAAAAAGGTATTTTTCTTTTTTCTTATTTTGTTTCTCCTCAGGTCTCGAGTTCGATTCCTGATGGGAGCGAATTTCGAGCTAACGTTAGAAAAATCCCCTCGCCTCTCCCAATTACCAAAGAGCGGGTTCTGTGTAAGGGTAGGAGAGGGGTTCGGAGATTTTCTCGGCCAGTGTAAGAAGGTTTTCTTCTTCTTAACACAATACCGCGAGTGGAGGTCAATCCCCCCGGCTGAGTTTTTTTCTTGGACCATTGATTTCCCCACCTTAAAAGCTTCCAAAAATTATGCCTGTCAGCAAGTTCAAGAAAAATACATGTAGATTTGGCAGATTTTCAAATTTGTTTGAATTTTTGGGCATTGGTACATTACTAAAGAATTCAGTAAAAATCATGTAAATTCAAGTTTTTTCAAGTAACATATTTTTTGTTGGTGCCCAGATGTATGCTAAATTTTGGAGTTACTTAACAAAGCATGGCAAGATTTGAATTTAGACTTCGAATTTGAGTTGCAAATGACTAAGTTTCATGCACTATTTTTATGTACACACAAAGTTATCATATAATCAAAAAAAGTTATGTTAGCCCTCCACATTAGATATATATTACTCTTTGACCTGGTTAATTCCTGAGTCCACGACAAATGAGAAATCCTTCTTTTATTATGTTGGCATTGGTCAACTTCATCTCGTTGAATGAACAACTCAGCTTTATCTCCTTGCTTGCGGCTGGGAGAGGCTGGCGAGGGCATCACCTATTGCATATAAGGCGCCGTCCGTTTTCCATTCCGCAGCTTTCTTGCCACCTTCAGGCCGCCCCTCGGGTCCCCCGCTCCATTGCATCTGCACCACCCGCCGGATGCAGCGCCACCCCCGTCGTCTCGTCCAGGGATGAGCCCAGGTGAATTTAATAGTAGATTCAGTTGGCAGATAAAAGCCCGTTACCTTTATATTTTGAATCGTTCCAGTTGAATTGTTCATTTCCAGCTTTAGATTGATACTGTTCGGATGCAATTGATATTCCCTTAGTTATCAGTTCTCTCGTGTCCCTATGCAATATTGTACCCCAAATACCGTGTTACCCTCCAGTGCTAGTAGAGGAAATGATCCGGAGCTATGGTTGGATCAGTTTCCAGAACTTTGTGCTCGCCCTTGTGGCCAGCGATTTAGCTGGGCCTGTTTTATAATGGAAATTTTGTTTCCAGTTTTCTGAAGTTGGTTATTGGCACAGCGAAGCGAATCCGTGTGGGGATATATCGATTTGTGCCTCCACTCGAACACAAGTCAAGTCTTCCCAGAGTTGTTAAGCCATCATTGTCACTTTGAATGTGATAATGTTGATTAAGTAATAAACTAATTAAGTGCATTGTTTTTGTCATTTGTTAGGAGTTGACTTCCGGATTTCGTGGCGGTGATGCCGTTTCTAATCCATCATTAGCTTGATCCACATTAACCATACCTAACAGATCCATCCACGGGACAGCGGAGGGAGAGGAGAGGTGATGGAGGCGACGGCACTAAGCGTGGGCAAATCTGCGCTGAGTGGGGTGCTTGGCTACGCCAAATCCGCCATCGCGGAGGAGGTGGCATTGCAGCTCGGTGTCCAGCGGGACCAGGCTTTCATCAGGGATGAGCTTGAGATGATGCAGTCCTTTCTGATGGCTGCACACGAGGAGAGAGACGAGCACATGGTGGTTACAACCTGGGTGAAGCAAGTTCGAGATGTGGCCTATGACGTTGAGGACTGCCTCCAGGATTTCGCTGTGCGTCTGGAGAATGTAACCTGGTGGCACATCTCCCGCATGCTGCTTGACAGACGTAGTGTGGCTAAGAAGATGAAGAAACTTAGAGCTAAGGTCGGGGATGTCAGCCAAAGGAATGTGCGTTATGGCATCATCAAGGGCTCTGGCTCCAAGGTGAACAATGCTGCTGACAAGTCCAGCCTGCCTGGCTCAGCAACTATGTCTGGAATTGAGGAAGCAAGGCGGCAGCAAGACAAAGCAAAAGCAGATCTCATTCAACTCATTAACAGGAAGAAGGATGACCTTAGAGTGATTGCGGTTTGGGGACCAAGTTCTGTACTCGGTGAGACATCCATTATCAAAAGGGCCTTTGATGATCCCAAGATTTGCAGCAAGTTTGAATACTGTGCATGGATGAAGTTGACGCATCCTTTCAATCCAGCAGAGTTCCTGCAAGGCATTATGCGGCAATTCTGCATAAACTGTCTTCAAGAGACGGGGGAAATACAAGATAAAGCAACCCTGGGGGCCCAAGTATTGCAGAGGATGAAGAAGATGGAGGTAGATTGTCTGGCTCAGGTGTTCAAGGAATACATGGTTGACAAGATTTGCCTGATTGTGCTGACTGATCTATCCACCACCGAAGATTGGGATCAGATTATAGCATGCTTCCCAAACAGCAAGGAAGGAAGCCGAATCATAGTCTGCACAGAACATGTTGAAATCGCAAGCTTATTGTGCTTTGGGCAAGGGAGTGGAGTACCAGAGCGCAAGCAGTTGTCTGCTGACCAGGCTCTTTATGCTTTCTGCGAGAAGGTAATATTCCAAATGCTGAAATCATCTTACTAATGATATATTTTCTTTTTGATTTTGTTCCGCCTCTTGGCCAATTAATTCTCTAAGAATTAGTATGTCACTAGGTAGTAGGTATGTGGTTACTAATGTTGCCTTTAAGGAAGATGACACATAGCTTCTTGTATCTGAATCGAGTACATGCATTCATGTAGCAATTACCACTTGAAGCTGTGGGTCATTATTTAAAACAAAAATGCACGTGCATTCAGTGGGAAAGGACATGTCCGCTCTCTGTAGGTCTTGCTTGCTCAATTCCTTGTGTATGTAGTTGTACTTCCCTGCTTGTTTGTGAGCGTGATTGGTGAGTGGGGTGTGCATGATATGCGTCCTTCTTTACTTTATGATAATGAAGGATTAATTCTTTTCCTAAATAAGAGAATAAAGTGCAACTAACTTATATTAAAAGTTTTCTGTAAACCTTTATTTTGCATTCGTGTATGATACTTTTTTTTGCTCCATCAAATTTTGCATATTTACATGCTCTAGAATATCCGTGGCATCCATCAATCTCTTATAGTGCATTCAAACTTGAGCAATATGTGCATATGCATCTTTGTGATTCTATCTCCATGAATATAATTTCTTCTATTTATTATGGGTTCAGTCTAACCTAATTAACATGTTTGAGGTTTTAACTGATTCCAACAGTTTCTCCGGTTGTAATTTTTTTTGATATTGGGATTCAACACTCTTTCAATTATATGAATGTGAGATAGTAAAAGGGAATTCCAGGATATTCTTTGTGATTGTGGATATAGCTATTTCAACATTTGCAATGTTTTAAGATGACCAAACATTGTCCTGAAAACAGAAGCAATGTGGTAGCCAGGTGGCCCACAGGGCGAGATAGGTGCATGTAAATGCAAATTAGAACCTAAATCAGTATTGACTGGTTAAATCAGAGTCCATGTTAGTTAAAAGTTCTTGCTTATATACTTCGGTATTAGGGTCATGCGCCATAAGAACCTAATCAGTTTCTTTCTGTTTAGGGTTCAGAAGATGGAGATCATGGAGCAGATGTAACAGAGGCAGAATCGGCCATTGCCAGCAATAGTAACGCTATAGATATGAAGAGCCTCACTCGCATAGAGTCAATGGTAGCTGCTTTTAAAGAATCGCAACTCATAGGGCGAGGGAAGGAAAAATCTGATATCATCAAACTAATTACTAATGAAGATAGCCATCAACTTGAGGTCATATCCGTATGTGGTATGGGTGGTCTTGGTAAAACCACTCTAGTCAAAGATATATACCAAAGCCAAGAGCTCAGTGGGATGTTTCAGAAGCGTGCTTGCCTGACGGTCACGCGTCCTTTCAATCCTGAGGAAATCCTTAGGAGTTTAGCTATGCAACTTGATGCAGAATATTTTGAGAATAAGGAAATGGCAGGATTGGTTAGCAGCAAAATGAATCAAGGGGTACAACAGTCACTGGATGGCCTTTTTGATGGAAAGAAGTATTTGATTATTCTTGATGATCTATCATCCATGACCGAATGGGATACTATAATACAACATTTCCCTAACACCGAAAAAGCAAGTCGGATCATAGTCACCACAAGGGTAGAAAAAGTTGCTAAGCATTGTTCGAAGAAAAAGGGAAACATATATAAGCTCAAAGCTCTAGGACACAAGGACGCATGTGACTTGTTCACGGAGAAGGTACTACAAAACCACAATATATGCTGCAGTTTTTTTCGGTTCGAGTGACATCATGAGCATAGCAGTACTCTTCCTTTTTATAAGGCATACATAATGCATAAGCAGTACATTTAGAGCCAATACCAATTTCTCTGGTTTCTTATTATTTGTTCTAGCCTAAGTATTTATGCTTGACCGTGCACAAAAATACACATTTTTATTCATTAACGAAATAGGAAGCACTAAACCCTCTCAGGCTGTGTGCGCTTTATTTGTAGAACCGGCAATGCCAAAGGACTTGTGGCCGGTTGGCTAGGAGCTCCAGCGGCACCTCCTCAAGTCTCGAGTTCGATTCCCGGTGGGAGCGAATTTCGGACTGAGGTTAAAAAAATTCCCTCGCCTCTCCCAATTTCCAAAGCATGGTTGGAAACCCGGCCCAGCTGGGCTACGGTGCTTTGCCCCGGCCCAATCTCACCTGGGGAGCGGGTCCTGTGTAAGGGTGGGAGGGGGGTTCGGGGATTTTCTCGGCCGGTGTGAGAAGGCTGTCTTCTTCTTAACACAATACCGCGGGTGGAGGTCAATCCCCCCGGCCGAGTTTTTTTTTTTTTTTTTTTTTTTAAGAACCGGCAACAACCGCACTGAGTGGCACGTACAATATTACATGATTTTACAATAGTCGTCAAAATCTATCTATAAAACATTTTATCTCCAGTTACAAATTTAATCAAAATTTCACATGACATAAACAAGGGGTACAACAGTCATGAAAATATTACAACACCCTTCAATCGATGTGAATGTCGATAAGGCAGCAAAAAAATCAAGATCTTCTCCTGGATTATTTTAGTAGACAGACGAAATAGTGTTAAAAGACGAACTTGACAATGCCAACTATAACTGCGCCCATGGGTAATGAAGAGAAAACTACATACCACCTATTCCTCACCTGTCTTTTCAGTAGAGATTGCTGGCAAATTTTTGGCACTTGATAGGCAGAGCAAAGCTGGACTTCCAGTGGCATTTCTTTGCGGAGATATTCCCAATTCGAAACAGAAAAACAGTCTGATCTGTCAGGGTTTAAACCCAACTTACAATTATGAAAAAAGCTTTCATAGAAGTTAATGTTTAACTACACAGGGCCATCCTTTCTGATTAAACAGCATATCCTAGAATGGCTTAGTTCAAACATAGCCTTTCATTAAATTTTCAGCTTATTCCCTTTTCCTTCTTCTAGGACAGTTTTATTTTAATTCTGTCTCTAAACTCATTATTGACTTTTTCCGGAGTAACAGACTAAGTTTTAAGTTCATGTAGTTAATGGCTATTAGTGGCATTTACTCCTTGGCATCTTGAATAGTTTTTCTCACAGCTTCAACAAAATAGTAGGAATTGTTACCCTGAGGACAGAAACTCGTCATCCTGTTGTAAATTGAAAGACCAGTTCCCTACTCTACTATAATTTTAAGAGTATATGTTGCAATTGTATAATTTCAGGTATTTGGGAAGATCACAGATTTAGATGAGCAGCATCCGGAGTTAGTTGAAGAAGCAAAACTAATCCTACGGAAGTGCAACGGGCTTCCCCTTGCAATAGTAACCATAGGCGGCTTCTTGGCAAACCAACAAAAAACACCCATGGAGTGGAGAAAACTGAATGAGCATGTTAGTGCTGAGTTGGAAATGAATCCAGAGATTGGGATGATCCGAACTGTCCTCCTCAAAAGCTATGATGGTTTACCTTATCACCTCAAGTCATGTTTCCTTTATCTGTCCATATTTCCTGAAGACCACAGTATTAGCCGGAAACGTCTGGTGCGACGGTGGACTGCGGAGGGTTACTCTTGCGAGGTGAGAGGCAAGTCTGCAGAGGAAATAGCAGACAGCTACTTCATGGAACTCATTGACAGGAGCATGATCTTGCCATTCAAATCGTCATTTGGCAGTACAAAAGGAATAGATTCTTGCCAAGTACATGATCTCATTCGTGAGATCAGCATCTCAAAGTCAATGGAAGAAAATTTAGTTTTTAGAATGGAGGAAGGCTGTGTCATAAATATGCAGGGCACAATTCGTCACCTTGTTATAAGCAGTAATTGGGAGGGAGATCAGAGTGAATTTGAGAGCACAGTTGACGTGTCCCGTATACGATCATTAACAGTGTTTGGGAAGTGGAGGCCATTTTTCATTTCTGACAAGATGAGGTCGTTACGGGTTCTAGATTTGGAGGACACATCAGGTCTAGCTAATCATCACCTTGAGCAAATCGGAAAGTTTCTTCACCTTAAATATCTTTCTCTAAGAGGATCTAATGCTATTTCTTACCTGCCGGATTCATTTGGTGACCTGAGGCAACTTGAAACACTTGACATCAGAGAGACAAATATAGTTATGCTGCCAAAAACAATCATCAAGCTTCGGAAGCTACGACATCTTCATGCTGGCAGAAAATTAACATATGTACAAGAGCCGGAGTATCTTGAGAAGTGTCTAAATCTTCCATGTTTTCGGCTGCTTTTCTGTGTATCATGTTGTGCACCTCAGATAGTTGGTATTGATGGCTTCAACAGGTGTGATGCTTGTTGTTCAGCACTACCACGTTTCACTTCGGGGCTAAACGGAGTTGCTGTGGTTCCAAGAGGGACCAGAAAACTAAAAGCCCTGCAAACCTTACGGGTTGTGCACCTAGCATGGGGAAATGCTGTTCTGCAGGAGATAAAAAGGCTTACACAGCTGCGCAAGTTAGGCGTGGTAGGCATCAACATAAAAAATGGTCCTGAGTTTTGCTTAACGATTTCCAATCTCAGAAGGCTCGAGTCATTGTCAGTGCAGTCTGATGGGGAACAAGGTTTACATGAATGTTTGGATGGAATGTCTTCTCCTCCCAAAAACCTCCAAAGCCTCAAATTAAATGGTGTTCTGGTTAGATTACCTGAATGGGTTGGGAAGCTCCATAATTTAGTGAAGTTAAAGCTACGTGGCACCAGGATATTGGATCTCGATGCTGCTATACTGGTCCTCGGGAATCTACCAAACCTGACTATCCTACGTCTGTGGTGGAATTCATTCCAGGGTGGAGTACTGCACTTCAAAAGTGGGGCTTTTCGAAATCTCATGGTGCTCGAGCTTTGCGAATTGTGGGGAACTGATCTGGTGATGTTTGACGATGGAGCAACGCCCAAACTTGAGCTGCTGCGCATCAGATATTACAGTGGGATAAGTGTGACCAGCTTTTCTGGGCTAGAATTTCTTCCGAGCATCAAGGAAGTACGGCTCAATATTTACTTCATACCGCGTCTAACTGACCCATGTATGGATGCAATTATGGCTGGAATAGATCACGAAGCAAAAATCAAGGAGGACTTGCGGATCCAGCTTGCTAGGAATCCAAAGCAACCAATTTTGAAAATCGAATAAGCTTTAAGTTGAGACTAACTGTCGTTATAATAATAGCTTTAAGTTGAGACCAATTTTGGAACATTTAAGGTGGAAACAAAAAGTTTGTAGGAATGCAGTTTCTTTTTTAGAAATGAATGCCAGATGCAGAGATGCTGTGCTGTGTGCAGGAAGACTGGAAGAGTACACGAACCATCTTTTTTTCCTGAATCTTGAATGAAGTACACTGATTCAAACATCTCAGAGGCTGGGAGTGGCTTCACCTAATTCATTGGATCTCATTTCGAAATCTATTTGCAATCCGTTCTGACCCAATTTCACATTAGAAGAATGTCAGGCTCATTTATGTGAGCTACTGGAAAATTCTGGCAAAATTGATGTACAGATTTGTGTACCTTGTTCTGTACCTCATGGCATTTCTATATCTTCTTCTGTACCCTGTAACTATCCTTTGGCTAATGTTTAGGTAGGCTTCAGCTTACCATGGTTTCTGAGAAATTCTCTCGATACCATTGGAAGAAGTTCCGATGCCTCTGTACCATCAAAAAAATTCCAATGCCCTCTGTACCATTGGATGAAATTTTCCTACCCTTGTGTACCATTCAGTTTTTGTTTTTTTACCCTCAAAGAGGGCTGGCGCACCTGTCATTTTCTTTCTAAATGACCATTGGTGCCCTTCTTCCCCATGGTGTCAACCGCGCTGCCGACCTCGGCAGGCGATCTCCCTGCGACCGCGCTCTCCTCCGGCTTCTTCACCTTCCGCCCCGGCGCGCTGTGCTCCCCGACCTCGTGGCCCACCTCCTCCGTCTCCTCGCCAATTCCCTCCGTGTCGCAGGCCACGATGCCGAGGTAGGGATGAAAACGGACGGGAACAAGCTGGAAAACACCTCAACCGTTTCTGTTTCCATTTTCCTTCCGGACGGAACGAAAGTGGGACGGCCGGGAATGAAAACAATAATGGAAACACCGGAAATCCGAAAACAAGCAAAATCGAACGGAAACATCACTAGATCACTTCACATGAGCAAGTTCTCAACCAAAAGACAAAGTATCCAGATCAGTTCGCTAGATCACTTCACATGAGCAAGGTCTCAAAACCAAAAGACAAAGAATCTGTTGGCGCAGTGAGGGTATCCATATAATCTGAATTCTGAAGTGGGAAAAAAAATGAAAGCAGATGCATATCCCTGATGAATTGCCGATGCATGGTAGAATGGGATAGAATATTTGGAATGCCCATGTGTGGCTTTATATAGGTCAGGATTTTGGGAGATCAAGAGCTAAAAAGGTTCAGATTTCATAATAGGGAAAAAAATTCAAAGAATAGATTCATAGCAGTATTCACTTGCTTTGATGCCCATCCGTTATTGAGCAGTAGTGGAATGGAAACATCCAGAGGTGCGTGACAGCATAGTAATTTTAATGCCATTAACACCATTAAGTTGGGTATTTTTCAGTTGCTAAAATATAAATGGGGCATTGGAAGAGTGGATGTACTGGAATAATATGATGGTGAGGAGCAAATAGATCGTAGGGAATGGACGGCTGAAATAACAATGATGATGTGACTGCACCAGAGAAGAGATAAATAGGAATTAAGGACCTTTAGTTGGTTGCACTTATAAAGATATAATAATATAGATATAGATAATATTAGGTAGTACTATGATCTGAAGGTCTACATTTGTTGTTTTTCATCCACCAATAAGAGTTAGTATTTTGTTAAGCTGAGAGTTTTTTTTTCGGAATATCACATTATAGCTTGTTTATGTTACATCTCATGTCACTAATCTAGTAAACTAGTGGGCTAACTGCCCGATAAATAAGTAATTATCGACCTAACTCCTTCGTGACAAAATTTAAATTAGTCAATAAACAATTTAATTTTGAAATTAATTTAAAAATACTAGCTAGTCTTATCGTTATAATAATAGCTAGTATTATAGACTGTAAAAGTTCTCGGGATTAGCTTCAGGAAGCAAATGTGACCGTATTGCAACATATAAAGATAGCTTGATAATATGCATGATTACCTCATCTTTGTGAAAATTATAGCATTTTTCTGAAGTGATTTGCCTTTTGGGTTAACGATCCATGTCCAAATATGATAAATAAGGAAAACCTAAACATCTTGCCCTTTGATATTCTCCCACTAGAAGCGAGTGCTTTTGAGTATGCACGGTAAAGTATTGCTCTCGTGTTTATGGCTAAAATATGAATGTGGAAATTGGTTCATTGCTCTTTTATTTGTGGTGATCTTCTAGGATTTAAAACACCCCAGTGATGATACTAAAATTGATTCACTGCTCTTGAGTATGAACCCGGAACGAGCTGCAACTGCAGATTCAAGCTTCCTATGGTGCTCGCATCTCTCGCCTGCTTCCAACTGCAGATACACTACCTAAGTACCTAGTAGCAGGGATTCAAAAAACAGAAACCGGGCTGTTTTCGATAACCTACGATCGGTTTTTTGGGGGGGGGGGGGGGGGGGGGGGGGGGGGGGGGGGGGGGGGGGTGTTGACGGTCGCTTTTACCAACCAGAGCAGACCGGTTTTGTAAACTATGCCTAGTGATGGTTGCATACTTGCATGGGCTTTATCATACATTATTTGCTCGATACATCATACATTCCTGTCAATGAGCAATATATGCAGCTTATGTTTTTCTTATATTAATTACAATGCCTGAAGATGACGTTGAGCAATATTTGGAAAACAGACGTTGAAGATGGTGTTCAAGAGGAATGGTTCGCATCACGTCTACTGGTTTTGCTTTGCTCTTTTAATGCAGGAATCGTATCATTTGACTTATTCGAGAAAAAGATCTTGTTTCTCCGCATTTTTTTGGTAAATTGTCCTTAATTATCACCCACAATGAAGAGTCGAGAAAAAGATTAAGCATTCATCAAACCCTTTTCCATAATACTAGAAGATACATGTCACTGAAATTTTGGTGGATCTTATTAATTAGGAGATTAATTAAGTAGCAAACATATCTTCCTCAAACTCATGAGTGTTGTTAGCGCCCCTTCGGCGTTGGCGGACTTGGGTGCGATGGCCTGTGTAGATGACAATTAAACTACAAGTGAGATACACTTAGCAAAAACTTACCAGGACACGCAGCAGCTGATACTTTTTACAAAGAACAATCAATTACCCGGAGCAGTAATATCTAAGATTCAGGATTTTTATGTCCACGTATTCCTTCCTCTCTTTCTGCGTAAGTAGCTTGACGATGCATTTCATGTCATTGTTAGGCACATCTCTGACCTTAATGCAGCAGGGACCATTAAAAGCGGGGACTAACATGTGTGGTGGTCTATAACGACTGATGCACTCGACGCAGTTGCTCAGGATGGCCTCCTTCTGTTCCTCTGTGCATACTGGATCTTCACCGATCACTTGATCGATACATACTATTGAACATAACAGCAAGACAAGAACTGCTCCTTTCTCAGGCAGCATCTTAGTTCTTAATAAGCTATAGGAGGAGGTGCCTGACTGCGAGCGAAGGGAACTCCAGCATATGTGCTCCTATAAATAGGAAGAAAACCACCCATTTATTAATATGAAATTAATGCTAGTGGAAGATAGATACTCCATAATGGGGCATGATATGTTATCATTTATAGTGATAGATTGTTTTTACAGGCTCCAACAATGTTTGATATCAAAACAGTCCATTAATTTTGTGGAATCTGGATCATTCGATATTTAAGAAATATCATGTGTACAAGAAGTATTTGGCGCAATATATGCACAAACTTGTGCCGCAAGATCTGATCTTGATGCTTTAAAATATTGAAAGTTTAGAAAAGTCTCACCCAAGATTTTAGCAGACAAAAGTCTTTTCTTTCCGAAAATATTTGCTTCATCAGTGGAAATTCTCACCCACGACTTTAGACATGAACGTGATCCAACCGCTTTCAATGAAGAGCAACACTATAGGTCCGACCTAATCATGTGGTCCGACCTAATCATGTGGACCACTGTGGTCGGATCTATAGTCTTTTAATGAGTTTGTGTACATGTGCACCAAATGCTTCTTGTGCACTTCATATTTCTCCTTCGACATTTACGTTTATGTGAAGTAAATAAGGAAAATTTCCAAAAATACCTCTGCAAGTTTCTTGCGGTCTTTAAAACTCCCATCATCATTTTTTTTTTATCAAGTCTCACACCCACAATGTTTTGTTGCTTGCAGTAGCTAGGCAAAAGACATGCCTATTATTTTCTTAGATCCTTTTTTTCCCACACTCAAGACTGTATTAGAATGCCCAAAGTTGGTTTTGAAATTAGAAATGTGCTCCTATGGATCTTTTTCAAAAGTAGCATGAATCACCAAGCAACCTCTCTAACTAATTGCCCTGCCACGATCGAAACCCAACCCAGTCCAAACCAGCAAATTCATAATGAACCGAACAGTAGTAATCGTCCTCCTACCTCCATTCCTGTCCCGAGCTGCATTTTTTTCAATTTTGACTAAAATTCGCTTAAGAAATGACTGAAATTGATTCTCTTGTCTCTCGTGCCGAAAACCCAGTGGTGCGTTGTGCTAATTCTAGTACTCCATCCATTTCGAAAATGTTGTAGTTTTAGACTTGTCATAAGTTAAACTTTTCTACCTTTGACCAATAATTTCCACAAATTTCTACTCAAATTTAATGACGTTGGTTAGTGCAAATTTACACTAGCTAGCCAATGTCATCAAAATAAAAATGGAGGAGTATAAGTCAAGAACATGAGAGAATATTATGAAAGTGTATCTCATGTGGGTTCTACAAACATAAGTCTTATTTTGTTAGATAATTGAATTTTAAAAGTTTCTGGTCAAATATTAAATAATTGAATTAAACATAAGTCTTATTTTGTTAGATAATTGAATTTTAAAAGTTTCTGGTCAAATATTAAATATCAAACATAAGTCTTATCATGTGGGTTCTACAAACATATCAAATATTTCAACCCAACAATACAATCTTTTTGAAACGGGGGAGTATTATGTAGAAGATATTTTTTCAAGCTTCCTGGTTTCCTGCTAAAAACGAGCTCATATGTTTCTACTCCTGCGAACGGTAAATTCAAGCTGGACCCAAGTTAAATACTAATGTTTTATTCCTTGTTTCATTTGTTTATAAAGCTATCTTTAACTTGTAGTGATCCTTCCTAGCTCATAATCCCGCTAACAATGATATATCTTCATACTGATACGACCTCTGCTTAGGTACGCAAAGTACTTTTTTTGGGGCCAATCACGAGGCCTTTATTCAACAGCAGCAGGATTACAATCGGTTGTTGTTGCCTCACTAATCCAGTTCGGAGTACAATAGACCCAATGCAAGTACAGGCTCTAGACGATACCAAAGCCATCCTCGCGCAGCAATGTACAGCCTGAATTTCAGATGGTTCGCCACAAGCTACAGATTCGTAGAAAAGAGAAAGGAATAACAAAACAGATTCACAACGCCTTAAGTACATTACTGCAGTTTACTGGGTGCTAACCAAACAGATTTGGATTCATATAGAAGACAAAAAGGAATAACAAAACAGTTTCAGAACATATGCATAACAATAATTTTAAACAAATAGGGCATTTCCATTGTCAACATTAGAAAGCATGCAAAAGCGGAGCACTAATTCATCAGCTGCTAAAGGAAATACAAGTAAACATGACGATTATGCACTGTTTTTTCCCCTTATTACATATGATTGTTATGTACACATCACCTGTACCCGCTTTCAACTGAAACAGACCACTCTCAGATACACACTATAGTCTGGATAAGTCATCTGTAAGAAAAACTGTGCCTAACTATGAGCTGCTGTGGTATGTCGCAAAGATACATGATGCAACTGAACAGACTTGCAGGACGAAATAAAACCGAACGACGTGTGCTTTTCCCAGAGATGACAACCCATCGTGACGTGCACCTTAAGAACCCGCTGTTTGTTGTGCTCGCATCACCATTTCTTCAGTTGTGGTGCCGATGATCTCATTTGCACGCTTCAAGGGAACGCATACAATTCTCCCTATTGAGTCCTGAAGAGCAGAAAATAGATAATATTGGCACCTGCCAGAACTAAGTTTTACACACAAACCCATTCACCTAAAAAATTCTTAAGCTGTTAGGAAATAATAGCGGATCGCCTATTTCAATACACTACTGACACTGGGCTCAGCCAGGCCTGCAATATGGGCTCATAGTGAGCATCAATAGCGCTTCCATTTAGACTACGGACTAGAAAATCTTTTCTTGAGTTCAACAAAAGCAACCATACCACAAATGCCTTGAGTTCAATGAAAAAATTATCATATTTAAAAGCACCAAGTCAGATGCAAAATGTGGTGAATGATCGTCAGGTCATAAAATCCAAGGCATTTATAACATTTCGAAAAGCAAATGAATCCATTAGCTATTCGGTTATGCATGCACAAAGGACACCAAATAAAATGGGGGTGCCGTGTGCTTGAGACCACAGTCATGGAGGCTTTTGCCAGACATGTGGTTGGCAGTTTAGTAATAGAATTCAGTTATAGCTTGTCAAGGACAATGGATTGTATGAGCCTTGTTTTGAGACTCTGCGTGTTTGTTTGAACCTTTTGTTGTAATAATGAAGAACTATATGCATTGGTCTATGGCTCTATGCAGAGGCTGGAATATTGAAATATATTTCCTTTTCTAAAGAAAGTAAATATCATATAATTATACTTTTCCATCCACAACAGGAAAAATAGTGCCAAGTGCAGTAAACCATAATTGTGAGATAGTTGAAATCACATGTTGCTCCTACCAGTTAGTGTCAAGCCTATATATATTTTTTTCCAAAAAATAAAATGGTTCAAACAGCTCTGGGCAGACTTTTCAAAACAGACTGATTAAATAAGCTAAATCTGGACACAAATGAAGGGTCAAAACCATTATCTGGTGTGACCATGTCACCATGATGACACAATGTCCCACATGTAAGTAACATATGGCATCCAAATTTCAAATTCAAGTAGTAGCATTTCTTATAGCAAACCTTGCTTCTTGTTACCTGTTTACCAGGAAACCAACCAGAAATAAGTCCTAAACTACCGACTGAAGCTGATTCAGTTTTTAAACTGACGTTCAGAGGCTTAAGTTGCTTACTGCATAGTAGTTACTAGTACGAAATAAACTTCAACGTTAGAATGAATCGGTTGAGATTTACCCGGTGCACGATACCAAGTTTCTCTAACTTCTTTACAGCGTCATGAACATCAAAATTGCACTCAGCACCGAACTCTTCTTTGATCAGCTCTTCACAGCGTACATCAAGATCCTGGAAGCAACAGCATTTAAACAAAATACTTTAAGGTCTCTAAATAGGTAGCTGGTCCTAAGATAAGATAAGCAGTAATGGCCCATTTGCCAGCTGTAAACTCCCAACTTGCATTCTGTTTGCTGGAACACATCAATTTTCTTATGGTAACAATTCTGAACATAGCAATTTTTGCTTAAACATAACTGAGCATCCAAGGTTAATCAAGCAAAAAGCATATCCATGCAGTATGCCGCAACCAAGAAATAGAAGAAAGAATTACAATACAATTGTTGGATTTTTGGGATTTATAAAATGTTATGAATCTAAAATGAACAATGTTCCTGTGCTACAATAGCTATCAAAGTAATGCAGTTTTTTGAGTGAATAAAGTAACACAATGTTACGCTAGCATGAGGAGTTTTCTTAAGGTCTTAAGATAATTATATTGCCGTGTAACAGTGAATGACAATATGCGTGCATGGCTTTTATCAGCCAAAGGGTGAAACAGGAACAGAAAATACGAAGCATGGGGTCCCAAAAGGACAATGTCACCTTGAGGGCAAGGGCATAAATGCCAACAAATTCATTTTAACAAAAGAATAACTGATACATAGAACACCACCAGTTAGTCATGCTTACTTGTTCAGTTGCCTTCCCTTGCTCCATTAAAATGTAGTAAGAAATTATGACCTCTTTAACCTACATCAAGGACGGCAAGTGAATAAAGCAAGACATAGGGACAAGATTGAGATTTGAAGCATCACTTTTAACTGTTTCATACTTCTTGTTGTATCACATCATCACATAAGTGAAGAAGAGTTCCTTTCCCACTATCAAGCTGTTTATCATACACTGATTTTGTAATCATGTTCTGATAAATTGTCATGTTTTGCTGAAATCTGAAAAAAAAAAGAGAACCAAATCTGTCATATACAAGTTGTAAATCAACAAGATATAACAAAAACTTATCTAACACACGGTAGAATCACTTAACTATTACAGAAAATAGTAGCAAGATCGCTCTAATAATCAGAATGTTCAATTTATTAACTACAGGAGTTTGGTCCATTTCGGAAGAGAGTTATCCATAGAGAAGCAACATTTACCAAATGGCACTCAATGTAACCAAAAAAAAGGGCACTTACGTGAAGTAGATCTTAGCGCAGTATCCAATCACACCAGACAAGATTGCTATGACAACCCATATGTCAGCCTTTGGCATTTCAAGAGAACTAACTAGCGTGACCTGCGAGCGTAAGCTATTGATATGGTAAAAAATCACCAGTGTGGAAAATCAGGATAGCCAAAACATTAGAAACATACCAAACCAATAACCGCGGAAATGAGAAATTTGACCCAATCCATAGGCGTTAAAGTAGGATTCTTCTTTTCTGGCTACAAAACAACTTACAACTTCAGGACATCGATAACAAACACAGATGCAACTAAAAGATGCTAAAACATCTACATATATATATCTCACTTGCAGTGATCTATCTTACAAGAACAATTTCCATGTCAGCCATTGGAACATGTTTGAAGTGCTTCACAAATATTCCTCGATCAGGCTTATCCTTCGTGCCAGCTCTCCTGTACATATGTAATTAGCACAACGACTAATGCAACTGCATCAACAATAAAGCAACATTGAATCGACAATGAAGGTGACGGTTGTGTGAATAGCACATCAAATCTACCTGTACACCATAATAATCCTATCGAATGTAGGTTCTTGAATCGTCATCTTACTGAGAAGATTTCTCAAACTGCACCAAAAAGTAAGATACTGCATCTTAGAGAAATATTTTTGTAGTCTACTGACTTTATTGAACGGACTGTGAGATATTGCATCTAAGAGAGAAAAATCTGTGGGCTACCAAATTTATTGAGAGGACTGTACGCAACCTTAATTCCATTTTTTCTAATCGGACTCTCTCAACAAAAAGTTCGGGTTCTTCTTCATCTTCATTAATTTCATCAGTCTTCTTTGTGTCCTTCTTTGGCTTCACCTGTGGTTTCCTAGCAAACAATCTATCGATCCTGTAACAAAATAAATTCATCAGTATAATGAAATACAATATTTTGTTATGTTACAGTAGATTAGGCCAACAAACTAAAACATGATATTGAACAAGCTCATATACCTGGTAACCCTGAGCAAAGACCTCCAAGCTCGGGATATCAACACATTAATTTTCTCCATAATAAAGTAGTCAGTTGTTCGGTCAATCCCAATGCCCCGGCGAAAGATGATATACTGCAAAGATGTGGGGATTATGGAACAGTGACTTTGCAATTTGCAAGGAATGTGGCCACTGGCCATGAGGAAAGCAGGTAGAAGATCATGAGAGCCGCAACATGCTTTATTTACTATCAATCATCATAAAAGGAAAAAATAAATTATGCCTTCAATAAAAAAGATAACAAGAAAAGCTGCAAGAAAAAGAAAATTACCTTGTCGGCAAATTCTGGTAGATTGTTATGTGGGTGCTCTTTAAAGTACGTTGTCAACAACTTCTTGTCTAGCTACATTTCAAGGTAAAAATAAATAAATAAGATTGATAGAACATTTTTTTTTTGAGTCTGTATTTCGAGAAGCCAAAATTCAGACCTTAGATTCATCAACTTTAATGGGAAGGTTCAGAAGATATTTTCCAGATTGTGCAACATCGTACTCTTCATCAGATAACAACTTGAAGTTGCTCTTTTCCATTACCTGCTTGATACGTATAACAAAACTGGTCACAAATGATCAAACGAAAATAGACTTGCTATGTCACAACTTAAGTCAGAAACAGGACTCCCCATTCTATGTTCATGTGTTGGAAACTAATTTTCTCAGTATTATATATTTCAGTAGCATTCTCTTGTAGGGAAAATTAAAGAGCTAACTTCATCCAAATGAATTTAGTCGGCCCCGAACTTGTGTAATCGTATGTCGGATTGAAGGGGAGTTAAGGAATTTTTAACGTAATATTTCGTGGACTTTGGCCAGGTATCAAGATAATATACATATAATTTATTTACTTTGTGCAATAAATGGCATTTTTGTGTTATCCCTAAGCATGTAATTGAATATGATCATCCGCACTATATATTTCTCAACATCATTTAATCTAAAAGAATACTTGCAACAACAGAGCAAATTTTCATGAATTTTTTAAAACAGAAATTGAAAGTAGTACTGCATCAAGAAATTTATTTCCTATGAGAATTAAGGCCCATGAAACATAACCCCGTTAACCTAAGACTGAGGTGATTCTTGTTGGTCTACCCTGTATCCATTATGGATGCTTTGTATCCACGTGTATCTTTGTTGGTGTATTATTAGGTATTTTGACGCAATCAGCAAGAAAGTATTAGGAATCAGTGTATCTGAAGATGAGGAAGATGTTGAAGTAGGGTGGAGTTGGGGAGGTGGAGCTCTCCCAAACACCCCTTATATTAGCAGTGCAGTGCAGTACTAAAATAGAGGAACCTGTACGGACTGACCTGGAAGAGGTACGTCATGAAATTGAACTCGAGTGTCTCGATTTCCTCTTGCGTCAGGTTCTGCTGTTCCAGCCTCTTCCCACCGGAAACAGGGTCAAACAGCAAGTACAGTTGCTGCACCAAAAACAGACATTTGGTCATTGGGCCAGATGGGATTGGGGCATCGAGGATAGGATTCAAAATGATCCAAACAATGGAGGCAAAAACTCGTTACGGTCTGCTTCAAGAACTAAAATGGCTTACCATGAGGTCTTCGAACTGGAGTTGGTACCAGGCCCGGATGGTGTACTCCACCTTCTTGCACAGCCTCAAGAACTCGTTACGGTCTGCTTCATGCTCTGCGCACAATTTTGAGGGGAAAAAGGTAAATGAATGAATTGAAATTTGGGCAGTTCTGAATGAAAACAGAGGTTTCATTCATCCCAATCCATTGCAGCAGAAATAACGAAAGCAGGGCATCCATGGCTGCATCATAACTGGTACAGCACAGCACAGCTGAGCTGCAACACGTTCTAGTAATCAACTGCTCGGTTCGCCGCAATTAGAGCATGGCCATAGCTCACGACGAATGCCAGTACGCCACCACCAGAACGAATAAACTCGGTATCACCTCAGATTATTCAACTACTCCAAGCACTAGAGACTAGCACAATCGAACAACTAGTACTGTCACGGCCGTACGTAGTGGGAAACTAGCAGAGGGGGGCGTAGGTGTAGCGTACCGATGAGGTAAGCGAGGCGCATGACGAGCTTGGGCTTGAGGATGGGGATGACGGCCTCCCGCTCCATCCGGACGACCTCCTTCACCACCCCGTCCTTCCTGTTGTCAACCCCCACCTGCACCTTCCGCGCCGGCGCCGCCTCGTCCTCCTCCGCCGCCGCCGCCGGCGGCCTCCGCTCATCCGCCGCCGCCATCCTTGCCGGCCTCAGGTGTTCGGAAACGGAAACAAACAGCCAACTGCTACGCGCTGCGCTGCCGACGCTTCCTCAGGTGGGATACGAATGAAGAAGCGGAGGGACGCGGCGTGGAACTAGCTGAATTATTGGGGGGCTCTCCGCTCGGGCCGCCAGCACGTGGCGGACGGCGAGGGATGTCGGCGGGCCCATCGTTTGGCTGTGGAGGCAGTCACTGACAGGCGGGGACGGACAGGGGCGGGATCCACATGTCATTGGTGTTACCGTTGGGTGCGTCGGTACGGTACTGCGTGCGGCGGGGGGATTGGTACAGCGAGCGAGCTCGAGACCCGGTGGTTCGACTTCGTGGCGCTCCATTTCGGCACGCGTGGCGTGTCGGGCTGCCGGCGATCGAGCGTGGCTCGCCTAGTCGCCTACCTGCAGCAGCTTCCAATTGTTTCGTCAGAAATAAACGCGCGCACTAGCGCACAGCTTACGGTTCTTTCTTCGTAAGCTTGTTGCGTTGTCTGGCGCTGGTAATGTCAATACTACTACCAGACTCATCTAGTCGCCTTCCATTTGGTTTTTTGACAGCACTGACCCTCTTTAGGCCTAACTCGACCGGGTGTGCGACGCGTGCAAGTTTTAGAAGGTGGTAATGTGATAATCTTGCTTTACAGCGCACGTAAAGAAGGGGACACTCTTTGTGCGCCATTAATTCATTGTCTCGAAATGTGGCCTGGTAACAGATAAGAGCAACTCTAAGAGCTTAGCTAAATCCCTCTCTCTATATTTCTATTTAGCTATCCATTTAGCCAGGATTCTATCTCCAGATCTTAGTGTACTCCAACAGCCTCTTCAAAAACAAACTCTCTGTATTCAAAAGCCACTTAATCTGTCAGCTCATACGATTGAAGCAATTCACCGAACAGCTACCATGCGCCGTGCAATTCACCGAACAGCAGCAGCGCGGCGCGTTGGCGAGTGAGCAGCAGCGCGGCACGTTGGCGAGCGAGCAGCAGGGCGCCGGCGAGCGAGCAGCAGCAGCACGGCGCTCAAGCGGCACAGCGGCGTGGCACGGCGAGCCGACAAGCGAGCGGCAGCGCGACGCGCGGGCGAGCGGCAACACGGCGCACCAGCGAGCGAGCAGCACGCACGAGCGGCGGAGGTAGTGGCGCGGCGTAGGGAATGGCGCGCTACTCCGGCCACTACGCCAGCCACACGACCAGGTGCGTCCCACGCCGCGGTGCGGTTCCAGAGGTACGAACACGGCGGCGGCAAGGGCGCGTCGTCGGTGAGGCACTTGTACCGCTCATCCGCCCGCGGAAGATGATGTCAAGCATGAACTGGTCCCCCGGCGCCGTCACGCCCCAGCCCTTCGGCGACGGAGATGGTGCTATTCTGACAAGGACCGCGGGCGAGTGATGGATTGGAAGACTCCAGCTGCCGGTGATGCCGGACAGAAGGGGAAGAGATATTGAACAGGACGGACGCCAAGCCGCCGCCGCCGCCTTGCGAGCCGGAGCGCAGGTAGAACACCAATGCCAAGGTGGCGGTGGAAACAACAGCCCGGGAAGACGCCTCCCTCGCCGTCGCCGGCCAGCGTCTGGCCCATGCCGCAGTTGACCCCGCCGCCGCCTATAGCGCCGCGCGGGAGGACGAGCCACCGCCAACTTCAGCACGGCCGCCGCCGCCGCCGCAGATTTGGCCCCACCACCGCCTCCAGTGCCATCGCCGCCGCCGATTCGCCCCCGCCGCCGCCTACAGCATCGCGCGGGAGACGATCTGGGCGTGCGGGAGGACGAGCTGGGTGCGCGGGACAAAGGGATGGCGAGCGGATGGGGTTCGCGAAAAATGGCTAGCGGTGGGGGTTGGATACCGAGTTAGATGGCGAGCGGAGGTTTTTGGAGAGACTGTTGGATCCTATTTTTACTCCAGTTTTGCTATTTTTAGCTACTCAACTTGTTTTACAAAGGCTCTTGGAGATGCTAGATGATGATGATGGTAGGGAAAATAGTTCTCCTTCCTTAAAAAAAAAAGCTAGGGAAAATAGAGCTCGGTGATAGCCCGGCCTGGCCACTAAAGGTTGGTGGTCCGCACCAAGCAGCCCACCAGGGAGAGCCCAACTGCGTGCATCCGCAATGGTCCAGGCGACGAAATGAGCTTGCTTGCTTGCTTGCTTGACAGCCACCACCTACGGAACGCGCACACGCACGAGTTGTTTGCCTTCATCGCATATTTTGTACTGCTAGTGCTGTCCAAGCCAGGCTAGAACACCTCAAAATGAGCATTTACGATTACTTTCTCGGACCAAGCACTTGCTACCCGCGCAGATTGTAGTAATTTACTTAGTTCTGATTAAAAGAAACCAAAGCTCTGTTTGAATGTCATGGTTTTCCAAAACTAAAATATCAAGAAACCATAGTTTTCAAGCCTACAACCATGCAATAACAAAAATTTAGAAGAAGAAAAAAAGAGTTTCTAAAACTCTAAAATAACTGCACTTTTAGCAACAGTATGGTTTTTAAAACTGTAAGGTTGGTTATATCCAAACACTTCTTCAATTTACAAAACCGAAGTATTTTTTGTGGAACCGTGATATTCTCTCAAAACTCTAAACTGTTTTGTATCCGAACAGAGCCTAAAGCTTGAGATATTCGTCAAGAAAGCAAACCTTTCATTCGGAGAAAATAAAAGTACAGCATTAGGAAGTAGGTCAATTCTGCTGGTGAACACCGTGACTTCGTGGAATTGGCTGAGGAGATGATTTTTTATGAATTCTTTATCTTGATACACATAGCACATGATGACTTAAAATTTTGCGTATGCATTGTTGCATTCTCTGACTATGTGTTATTTCTCATAATTGTTTTTAACTGTTTGAATTACTTTCCAACTTGAAAAATATTTATTTTTCAGATTAAACTAAGGCTAAATTGTAAAATGGGATTTGCAATTAACCCAAAGAAAAAAAAGTCACCAACACAGCTGCACAAGCGCCCGAAGCATCAGGCCATCCTCTCCTGCGCTCTCCCCGTCCCCGGTCGCCGAGCTCCAACTCGCTTTGCTTTTCCAGGAGAGGACGGGCGGGCCCACCGCGCCAGGCGCTGTCGCGCGAGCCAGCACTGGGAGTCTCAGAGGGCCAGCTCGTGGTGGGGGGGACGCCACAGCGGCTGCACCAATCTCCCACTCCCTCTTTCCTCCCTCTTTCCTCGGATCGCATGGTACGGGCGTCAGGGAAAGAAAAAAAAAAAAAGAGGCCTCCCCACTCTCCCGCACAAAGTTCTTCGAGTTCTTTCACGTCGTCGAGGCGCGAAGGCATTTCCAGCACCACGAAAACGCAGGCGAAAACGCAGAAAAGGAGAAGAGAACATTAGTAGTAGCACGCGGCGTTTGCATTCCGATGCATGTAGGAGTAGTATTATATAGTACGCAAAATGCAGACGGATTGTGCGGCTCGTGATCGACGAGACGCCGAAAGGCCCACGCCGAAAGGCCCGTCGGATCGGATCGGACGCACGCAGCAGGCCGGCCGCGTGCTGGTGGCTCTGCCGGCTGCCCGCCCGGAAAAAGGATGGTCGCCGGCACGCACTTGTACCACCGCTTGTTGCAGCAGCAAAAGGCTCTGTCCGCTTGCTCGTCCAGAGGTGAGCAGACCAGAGAGAGTAGCAGTAGAGCAGAGGAGAGCAGGCGTCCCCTCCCCTCCCCTCCCCCGGCGTGTCACGTTACGTACGAGCTCACCAGTTCGCGCGAGGCTCACCCACTCTATCGATGACACATGAAGCATCATGCGATCCGTGCGAGTTGCGAGCACATTAGCGATACTGTGGGGTTTGTCTAATGATTTACTGCAACTGTCAGATTAACCATTCAAGCTCCGCACCTTTGTGCTAATTTTGACCGTAGTTTTGCATACTCCAAATGTTATGTTACTCGATCCGGCTTTGAGTCGACCTTAATTGTGGGAGACTTAAAGCCCTCATCAGTCGGTTTTATAGAAAACACACACACACCACAGGTTTATCACAACCCTGTTTCGGGCAACATTGCCGATTGGGAAATGCAACTTGTCATGCACATGTCACATCTGTCCATCTCGGTCATCAGCTCCTCTCTGTGTTGTAAACAACGAAATGAAATCCTTCATTGAGAGTAGCCCAAATATCATTTTGGCTTTTGACGTGATCTCGTAGCCCTTATCAGTCACTTTTACAGAAAACACACCGACCGCTGCCTGTCCTTACTACAAACCTATTCGTGAAATATTGTCAAATTGGGAAGGCACCTCAACTGTCATGCAGACACATATCGCATCCATCTCAACCACCAGTTCCTCTCTGTGTCGTACACATGCATGCATGAATCCAGGTTGGCCACACGTGCTTGCATAGCCGTCATGTAAGTAAAACACAGGTGAAGACGACGACACCTTGCCCCTTGCACAGTCGGTGCATCTGGACGTCAGTGGCGGAGGCAGGATTTTCAGATTGGGTGTGCATTAAAGATCTATAAAATCAAAAAAGTAGTACAAACGGCTCTCTATCACGCAAAATAGTTCGAAAACATAACAATATCATGAGCTGTTTTGATGATTTGAGTCTAAACTAATATAATATGATCAAATACTAATATATACATATATCATACCTATTGAAAATTGAATTTGTCTCAAAAAATATTGGGTGTGCATGTGCACACCATGCACCAAGGTGGTTCTGCCCCTGCTGGACGTACGCTCCTCTCTCGTACTGGTCTCTTTTTAGAATTTGCGTTGCGTGGATGATGATAACGACGACGACGATAACTGCACCGTCAATTAATTATGAAAATGAAATGAATCAATTTGGCTTCACATCCTACTATGCTCTTCAAAATGCCATACCAACTTGACCATATGCAAGTCCGAACCGAAAGTTGGAAACCTTGTCAATCAGATTGACTCAATCTTTGTTGCTATAAGTAGTACTCCGTACGTACATCTTACTATGCTCTTCAAAATGTCGGACTACTTGGCACGCTTTTACACTCGCGACAACATTAGGCTCGTGCTCTCTATCTCTCTACTCGAATACGAAAGGGCATCACAACTGCCACACGTACTGCCTCCATACAACTCGCTTTTGATCGTCTCTTCTACGCGCCGCGCACTGCAGCATCACATGAAGTCATGACTTTGATTGGCGAAAATACTCCATTTCCATAATCATCATCGCCCGCATCCGGAAGCCCAAAAGGCGAGCCCTCCCTGTACCCAGAGCGGAAAAGCGGGGACCCACCCCGGCCCAGGACATGGCCATCCCGAACAAAAACCGACACTACTACAGACGACACACCGACAATCAGGTCCCACGGTGGTCGGTCCCAGGCGTCAGTTTCACGGGCTCGGTAACCGCCATGTCGCCGGAGGAATCCCGGGAAGTAAAGCAGCGCGACGGCTGGTGGCGGGCACACGCCACCTCCCCCACCCCGGCGCGGCAGGCACCACGTGCCCCTGCGCCCCGCTCTGTCCCTGACGCGCGGGCCCCGCGCACGTCACGTGGCGCGCGCCAGGAGGCCGGTGGGCCCCCACGGCCACGGCGCTCCCTTCAATCCGCTCGGCTCCACCGAACAGCGGGCGGGCAGCGCGCGCCTCGCCGCTCGCCGGCGACCTCCCGATGACACTGCACTCCGCAGGGCCTGACGCGTGGCGCCGCTGGTGTGTTGGGCGGCGCAGCGGATCCGCCGGTGCGTTTCCGATTTGGCATTGATGAGTGCCTGCGAAAAGCTCGGAGTAACCTCGGATTAGTAGCGGCAGCAGTAACTGTAGAAAAGAAAAACGCGCGGGTAATTGTTGCCACTTGGCCGCGGGCCCCCCGGGACGATTGCGCTCGGCGGCGTGAGCCTCCCTCTCTCTCTCTCTCTCTCAGGGGTGCGGTCACCGCCGCCGCTGCCTGTCGCGGCTAGCTCCGGTGGAAGAACGCGCGGTCTGAACTCACAGGTTGTTAAACACAAACAGCATTGTATAGTTCAGCAGATTTTAATTGGAAGAGTACTATTAGCTCTAGCAATTTCTTGAAGGTAAAGACGATCACAATTGCAGCTCAAGTTGGCTCAACTCCGATAATTTTTTTTGATCGTTCGGATCTATCGTCCTCTGCATTGTGTGATTAGAGATGTCACACGGCCCACTTAGAACACAACATTTCAATCGCCTTAATCACTTGAATATGAAAAGACAAGTGCTCAAATGTTCAGCTCTAGTTAATGACTAAAGCTCAATATAGAGTGCAACTCTCTCCTGGGACACAATGATATTGATCGAGAGCGTTCTCCATCGGTCACGATGGAATATCAAAAGGTAATAACTGCCTGCTGATTTCTCAGCTCTTTTTTCTTTGACACGCTGAATTCTCACTTCTAGTTGGCTATTAAAACACAATATGCAGTCGAGAGCACTCGAAATTATCGTAGTTTTGTATTGCGTGATTAGTACGTAATCGCTTACCACATTGAGACGTCATGCATGCGGGTCATCCGAAACACAATATTCGAGCTGTCTCGATCACAATGGATGGAATGAGTTCTTTAACCCGTTTCATTAGTTAGCCCGACAAACACAAGTCCCTCAGAAGCATAGGAGCGTTGTGGCATGCGAACAAACATTACTAACCTAATTATAGTATACTGCTATCCAGTCCTTGGAGTCATATACAAATGAAACGAACAAACCTTCGTCCACACACATAATCGCGGCAAATGCTAGAAACAAACGCACGACCATGTCCATGTCCAACCAGCAGAGAAGCTCACTTGGAAACTCAGCCCCGAATGCAACAATGGCCAATGACAAGTCGACACTGTTTCGACGATCCAAAGCAAAGCAACTTCCTCGGTTCCTCCCTCGGTTTTGCCACTAATTAATCTGGAAGTAGATGATCAGCACTACTGCTAGCTAATTGTGGCCACACGCCTCCTCTGACCGGACCAACGCCGGGCGGCAGCTCCCATCCCTGCCGCCAAAACCGAGGGGACACGCACGCCAGTGCAGAAAACAAAGCACTGGCGATTAGTAGGATAATTGAATCCAGATTGATTAATTAAAGGAGCTGGAAAGTGCACTCCGTCGTCCCTTGCCTGCGGGGGAGAGACAGGCCCACGCGGCCCGGGCCCTGGCGGACGCAGCCCGCGCGGTGAGCTCACCGCCTGCCTCGAGACGGTCGCGGTGGGCAACGCGAGGCGGCTGGCTGAAACTGACACACTCCTCTCTCTCTCTCTTCCCTCCCACACGACAACACACAACTCTCACGCAGGGCAGACACAACAAAGCGGGAGGGGAGAGGAAGTGGGAAAGAGAGAGAGAGAGAGGGGGAGAGCTGAGGAGGAGATGAGACACAGAAACTGACGTCGCCGTCGCCCCCGCTGCCTGCCTCTACATAAATCCTTTCCCCGCTTGCCTCCTCCACCTGAATCGCACAGCGCGGGGCGGGAGCAGCAGCAGCGGCAGCTCGGCGGGCGGCGGGAATTGGGGTCGGCGGGGACGTGCATGTGAGATCCGATGGCGGCGGCGGCCGGCGGCGGCGATGGAGGCGGAGGTGAGTGCGCGTGTTGTGGTTGGCTCTCGTGCCGGTGTTTGGGTGTGCTGGGCTGTTCGTGACCCGGGTTTGTTTTCCTCGGCGCGCAGGTTTTGGTGGCGGAGGAGCTGGGAAGGACGCGATGTTCGTGGAGCTGTGGAAGGCGTGCGCGGGGCCGCTCTCCAGCGTGCCGCCGCTCGGGGCGAAGGTCTATTACTTCCCGCAGGGACACATCGAGCAGGTGAGTTGAGTGTGCAGGGGGGCTTGTTCCGGTCGTTCCCGCCGGAACTGGCGACGATGCTGTTTCGCCGCGTCTTTTCAAGGTGTTTTTGGGTCGCCGCGCGCGCGCGTGTCGGAATTCTCGCCGAATTCCGCGGCGTTTTAGCCTGATCGCTGCGGATTACGGGGTTTGGAAGGGTTTTGGCGCGGGATTGCTTGATCTGCGTGGTCGATATGCGGCCCCTCTATTTGGGGGGATTTCGAGATTGGTAGTTGGTTTTGGAATCCTCGTCCTCCGCGAGCTGGATTCGTGGTTTCGGTTCGTGCAAGCGCGCGCCTTTGTGCGGAATCTTCGATTTCCTTGGAAATTCCCAAGTTTTTCTTCGTCTATTTCTTTCCCGGGGTCCATTTGCTTGCCCATTGTGTTACTGCGGTCTGATGCCGAGACGCTGCAATGCGAGCGCCCTTGCTGATTTGGCCCCGCAGAATTTGCTTATTTTCGGGGAATAAATTCGACGTTTCTCCTGATGTTTGGGAGCTTTTCTACTAGGTTTTGGAGGTGGTCGGTTACTTTCACTGTCGTGAGCTCAGCTGGGTTCTTTCATTTGACCCTGGAGATTTGGTCTTTCTTTAGTGCCTCGTGTGGTATTAGGAATCAGTACCTTTTATATTTTTTATTCGCCATCCGAAGTTCAGGAATTTTTTTAATACTGATGACATGGAAGATTTGCAATGATTCCTCTGTCAAAGATTCTTCTTCTCTGCGATTTGGCGGCCCTGATTGAGCGGCCTCTGCTTATTTCTGCTCTGTTGTGGCTTCAGGTGGAGGCTTCGACGAACCAGGTCGCCGAGCAGCAGGGCACGCCGCTCTACAACCTGCCATGGAAGATCCCCTGCAAGCTCATGAACATTGAATTGAAGGTAGCAACACCGTGTAGCTTTGCACGGTTGTAGCATCTTTGCTGTTTTTTGATAACATTTTGTGGGAGTGATATGAATGTTGATCCTTGTACCCTTTGTCCCGTTCTGTAGGCCGAGCAAGATACTGATGAGGTGTATGCCCAGCTCACCCTGCTCCCTGACAAGGTCAGTAACATTGCAGTGCGTGCTTATTCTCTTAGCTTGGAAGACTAACCACATATTATGTTTGTGTTGGTTTACAGAAGCAAGAAGAGAATGCCTCTACTACAGATGGGAATGAGGAGGAAGAGGATGTGGCGGTGCCTGATGCGCAACCAGTTACGAACGAGCGGATTCGCATCCATTCCTTCTGCAAGACGCTGACCGCCTCCGACACAAGCACACATGGTGGATTCTCAGTCCTGCGTCGGCATGCAGATGAGTGCCTCCCACCACTGGTTAGGCCCAGGAACCCAGCACATGTTTGTTGTTTTCATTGTTGGTTCAGCACTGCCTGTTGTTGGTCTGATGATAGTGATGCTTTTGATGTTGCTCCTTGATCAGGATATGAGTCAGCATCCTCCAAATCAAGAGCTGGTGGCAAAGGATCTGCAAGGGGTTGAGTGGCGCTTCCGTCACATCTTCCGAGGTGATGACTCATCCTTCTCATTCTGGATGTATTCAAGACAAACATGCCATGCTCTTTGCTTGTTTGTGTACTGTGATTCCCTTTTAGGAGTTTACTCTTAATGCAGCCTTGCTTGTTTGTAAAAGCAATAGAGGCCGTTTGTGTGTTGACCATTTTACTTCGAAATTATGACAGTCTGACACAATAAAATGACACAATCTCTGAAAAGTTGTATGCACACATCTTTTGCGTTGAAGTTTATTTGGAGAAAAGTTACTCCCTCTGTTTCTATTTTCTTGTCGTTACGACAAGAAATCTAGTCCAGTCCCAACGACAAGAAAACAATAATGGAGGGAGTATATTTTACTATCCTCGAAAATTCACATTGTCCATTTAACCCACAAACAACATTTAGACTCATTTCACTACCCAAAGAATTCAATTTTGGTCAATGTACCCCCTGTTTAGATTTGCTCTTTTTGTTTCTTTATGTAAAATTTGTTATTTGTTTCCAAATTTCATAGGATCATAGAAGACGTACAACCCTACTACAAAAGCTAGTTACAAATTTTCGTGACAATGTTCTTTGGGCCAGGAGCTACCTTTTTAACAGCAAGACACAAATGGGTGAAACTACACAAAAATGTTCTAAAATCCATTTACATAGGGTATAATGCTTAATAGTATCCTAGTCCTACAACATTTGAAATTGAAAATACAACTAGTGGAAAGGGAAGAATAAGGACAAAATTTTATAGGCTTAAATTGTCCAAGATTGTCAGTTTAGTAAAACAGTTGTCCTACTCCTTTCCTTGCTTAATGTGTTTGCACTAGGATTTCTTGCTTGTCATGCTAAATTGCAACTTAGCTAGATTTACTGTGTCAGATACATGTTAACATCCACAATTTGTGTTCACTTGACAATAGGCCAGCCACGAAGGCACCTTCTCCAGAGTGGTTGGAGCCATTTTGTTAGTGCCAAGCGTCTTGTTGCTGGGGATGCCTTCATATTTCTCAGGTGTGATTGTCTGTCATGCTTAACTGTTCAAGTTGCATCTCTCAACCCACTTTAAACTACGTTACGATACTTGTTTCCTTCTATTCTATGAGCCAGAAGTGAGAATGGGGAGCTACGTGTTGGAGTTCGGAGGGCACTGAGGCACCAAAATACTGTTCCATCTTCAGTCATATCAAGCCACAGCATGCATCTTGGTGTTCTTGCAACAGCATGGCATGCGGTGAACACTGGGAGTATGTTCACGATCTACTACAAGCCAAGGTTTGTGAGGTATCTCAGGGACATAATTTCCATGTTCTAGTGTAGCTGTATTGCAGTTTCGTATGTTAAGCATCTTGATTCCACTTTTGTGATCATAAATTGAACTGAGATCCACACTTGTCTTGCAGGACAAGTCCAGCTGAATTTGTGGTCTCACGTGATCGGTACTATGAATCCATGAAGCAAAAATATTCAATAGGGATGAGATTTAAGATGAGGTTTGAAGGTGAAGAAGTGGCAGAGCAAAGGTAAGCAGCTTTCTTAATGGATATTTGGTTTATTCACATACCATTCCTAAAGTCCCCTGGGAGTTAAACATTTTGTTCTCATTTGGTAGATTCACGGGTACAATAGTTGGAATAGGTGCTTCTGATCCATCTGGCTGGGCTGACTCAAAATGGCGTTCTCTGAAGGTATTTATCTTATGTATGTAAATTCTTTTGTTGCAACATCAATTTTATCTGTACCAGCCTTTACTAATCTGTTATTGTGAAATTAGGTGAGATGGGATGAAGCTTCCTCTGTTCCTCGTCCTGAGAGAGTTTCCCCTTGGCAAATAGAATCTGCTGTTAGCCCTCCTCCTGTGAACCCTCACTCAGCTGTCAGAATCAAGAGGTCTCGTCCAAATGCTAATGCTTCATCACCAGACTTGCCAGCTGTAAACAGAGAAGGTTTGAATTTGATCTTGTTACTGATCTCAGGTTTATATAGTTCTTGCTATCGTTTCTAATGCACACATATCTTTTCATCTAGTTGCTTCTAAAGCTGTACCAGACTCTCAACAAACTTGTATCCCAAGGGCCTTACACAGTCAAGGAATTACACCTTTGACAAGTCGATTTGGGGACAACAGTGATTTAAAGATTCCTCAGGATCTCACCATGTGGTCATCCGGAATTAATCAAGATAGAAACTGTATAACTGCCCAGACAAAGCTGATTTTGGAGGGTTGGATGCAGACGAGAAGACCTGAAGGTTACAACCAAATGTTATCAGGGTTTCAACCAGTGAAAGATGCACATAATTCACTTTGTTTTTCTACTCATATATCTGGAAATCGTTCAAATACCTGGGACGCAACCAATGCTCGTTATCCAGTCCAACAAGCCAACCACAATATGCTGCCTGGCACATGGTCTTTAATGCCCCATAATAACACAGGTTTAGGGATGAATCAGCATAGTAATCTGACAATGTCTGACACTGCATTTCCTCATAGGACTGAAAATGGAAACTTTAGTGGGAATGGAGCTTTCACTTTGCTTCAAGGACGCAGTCTTGATCAAAACTCAGGCTGGTGTGGCCATATTGAGTCGAGTTCCCACATATACCATTCATCACCGACATTGATAAAGCCCCGTCCCTTGGTTATTGATAACGATGTTCAGAAAACTAAAGGGCCTTCATTCAAACTTTTTGGAACTCTTGTTCACAACCTAGCAAAATCTGAGCCTCTGTCATCCCCACCAAGTGTCGCATATGATGGAAAGCTCCAAATATCTCCATCAGAGAATGGGACTCGGCTTGATTTAGCTCAATTTGGTGATTGTTCTGATCCTTCCAAGATTATGAAGCCACCTGATGGTCCTCAACCGGAATCTGGTATGGAGAATAATCAGCCTTGTCCAGAAGCTATCCAAAATATTCAGAACAAAGCGCAAAACGGTTCGACCAGAAGCTGCAAGAAGGTTTATTACCACCCATTGCACCTATTTCCTTGTTAGCTTCTCTCTCAATAAATCAAATGTTTACTGTGCCAAAGCTTCTAATGGATAGTTTTAAAAGTATTAACTGGCTGGAACTTCTTGATAGAATATTCCCCCCTGCAATGTGGTCGTATATACCTAGAAGCTATGTTTATCAAAAGTTCCACAGATCTAAAACTTGCTAGTTGTCTTATGCTAATAATTTGTTACTGTTAACTTGCATGTTTGGAGCTGCCTGACATTATCCACAAACATATTTTTATGTACTTTTGAGTAGAACTGAAAAAAAAGGTCAATCATTGAAGTGTCTGACCAAACTTTTTAGTGTTTGAAAGCAGCATGTGTTCTGAAATATATTATGTAATCTTGGAATATAGTTAGCTCATTAAAATGATGAGTATATTCATCATTCAATATGCATGTTATATATATAATGCTGCTGCAAATATGTAGTGATGAATACATCTGTCTAGTAGCCTAGTTGGGCCATAAAAAGAAGTCATATAATACCCAATATCCATTTACATGCTTCGTAAACTGCTGCAAACATGTAATGATGAAAAAATAATTGGTCATAGTAGCCTTGTTGGACTGGGAAAAATATTATAATTCCCAATATATGTGACTTGAGGTAGTATGGCAGTGTGCAATGTTATTCCCAGTTGCTTCCACTTGGATTCATATCGTCTGTTGATTTCATGGTTCTTGAATATGACAAGGCTACCCATTTCAGGTCCATAAGCAAGGCAGTGCACTGGGCAGATCGGTTGATCTGACAAAGTTCACTTGTTACGATGAGTTTGTTGCTGAACTGGATCAGATGTTTGACTTTGATGGTGAGCTGAGCAGTCCCCGCAAGAATTGGTTAGTAGTGTACACCGACAATGACGGTGACATGATGCTGGTTGGTGATGATCCCTGGAAGTGAGTCCTGCTATGTTTGAATATGTCCTCTGCTTTCCACGATCAATATGCAGTTATGAATATCTAATGTTGATTTAACTTCCTGTTTTGACAGTGAGTTTTGTAACATGGTCCACAAGATCTTCATCTACACAAGGGAGGAGATTGAAAGGATGAATCCAGGTGCCCTAAACTCAAGGTCCGAAGATAGCCTGTCTAATTCGCTGGAAAGAGTAGCTTCAAAAGAACTCCAAGGAGGCCCGTCCACTTCGCCTCTCGATTCCGAGAACTGCTAATTTTTCAGTGAGGTACCACTTCAGGTCAATATCCTGCCCTGGTTACAATATTAGAAACAATGATTGTTGATACTGAACTTGTATCATGCAGCCTTTCCCTTTTTTTCAGGTCTTCTGTTGAGGTGAGACAAAGGGTGACAAATCTGTAGAAGGGAAGCTGCGAGAGAATGTGAGCGTGAAGGCTGGTAGTGGTGTAGTATATGCTTTGCATGCATGTCGTGTAAGCCCTGCAGTATCTAGTTTGTAGATGGTGTTAGTTGCCTGATCTAATTTCGCCGGTATATGTTTTGGGAATGCTTCGTTCATGGGTAAGTTATTCTAGTAGCAGAAAGCAGCGTGCTTGCTATCCCTGAGGCCTGAGCATTGTAAATAGCTTCGCTCTCTAGCATAGTATATCGTTGAAAACCATATCAACATGGTATTTACAAGAAGGCGAGATAACACCTAACTTTAGTTGGTTGCTTGGAAGTGCCTTGATTCGCTTGTTTGTTTAGTGATGAGAGATGTTACTGTGTGCCCTGATATAACTGGTGCGATATTCCCACTCTAGAGAAGTCTGCCAAGCTTCTTTTTGTTTGCTCCATGGATGATTCACTTATGCTGGGTTGGTGTATGCTCGTTGTGAATTGTGACATTCGACCGCAAGAGAGGTGGACTTGTGTATAGTAATGTGTTTCACTCTAGATTCTGATGCTGAGAAGGAAGGTCTGTATCAACCGAAGGATTCATTCAGTTTTCCTCTGTTTTGTTGGGATACTGCCAAGGTGTCTGCAATAGACGGCTAGTTACATGCGCCAATGACTAGTACAGGGGTATGCCTTCGTGTGTCATGATACTTCCCCATCACCTAAACAGAATGAAACCTATTACTAATGGATGTCTTAAGATGATTGAGTTATATAAATAACTATGGAAGCAAAAATGCTGGAAATAGTTAAGGTGACACCAAGGTACACTAGATGCAGAAGAGCTTGACGCAGTTGGGAACAGAGCAAGATAAAACAAACAAGCTAATTTACGCTATGCACACCTTCATTGTGACTTGAGTTATCCTAAACTCGGTCACTTGAGGGGGCCCAGAGAATGGCCAAGTCTTCCTCAGGATGCATGCTTCTTCGCGTCCCAGCATCGAGAGTGGAGAACAGCACACAGAAGTCGCCTGCCCACCTGCTTCTATGATATTGACGCTCGTTGAATTACAGGAACAGAATTACTCAAAGCTAACATCTAATCTTCGGAAATGTCATTTTTGGTTGCCACAAATGTGCATGGAGCCCGAGAAACATTGATCAATTTACCCAGTTTGACATTTTCGCAGCTGCTTATTACCACGTTATTGTCACCACTGCCCTTCATCTTCACATCTCGGCTGGGGACGTTCTTGCTGCAGTGAAGAGTGATCACGTCCTCGTAACATAATCTTAAAACTGTTGGTAAAATATAACATTTTTTTTTGGCGATGAGGTAAAATATAACATTGTTCCATAAAACTTCTCTCAACCATACGATCTGATGGTCATGATACTCCATCCGTTCTTAAATTGATGTCGCCGTTGGCTTTCTATGTTCCATTTAACCATTTGTCTTATTCAAAATATTATAAAGAATATCATATATTTTGTTACGTTTGTTTTATCATTAAAAAATTTAAAACATAACTTATAAGTTCGTATATTTGAAATAATATTTTGAATAAAACTAATGGTGAAACGTACTCAAAAAGTCAACGGCAACATCAATTGAGAGTATATTACTAGTGTAAAACTATCGATAGCATAAAACTCTAAACGAAATGAGTCAGAAAATAAGCCGTTGATCTCGTGACTTCTAATATGTTAATAATATTATCAATTTCAATATATAATACTACATCCGTTCTTAATTTGATACGTTTAACCATTCGTCTTATTTATTTTTTTAAAAAAATTATTATATATTTTATTATGATTTGTTTTATCATTAAAGGAAATAGAAACATAACTTATAATTTTGCATATTTGAGCTAATATTTTGAATAAGACGAACAGTTAAACGTAATTAAAAAAATCAACGGCGACATAAATTTAAGAACAGAGGCAGTAACAAATTATATCGATGCTTCGACCATTTTTTTGTTGGTCTAAAACTGCTCTGTATTCTTCACTCAATAGTACATGGGTGGGAATCATTTCATTTCTTATTTTACAACATGATTGTTGTCGCACAGTTCATCGCATAGGCTGATACACCCACACGCACAAGCTCAGTCCAACGAGATGAGACCATCTCGTCTCTTGCTAAGATTGAGTGAACCATACAGTCAACATCATGTACTTTCCTCACAATTCAATGAAGCAATTGAAATTTCAGACCATGGAAACGAAAACGATGACAACATGAAACATGCTAACTATGTGGAAGCTATGATGCAAACTGCACATATAACATTATGGAACGGTACTATTGAGTCTAAAATAGGCCATAACTTCAACTTAGAAGCCCCAGGTCAAACGAAGGATAATCGTCGATTAACCTTGGGATCTTTACAAGTCAGGATGTAGGTAGAAGTAGATGCGGGGCCATCACATTTCCCATCCACCGCACAGCTTAGCTGCAAATGCAGTCAGTCAGAAATTCAGGATCATAACTAGTGCTAGTATTCCTTCAATCATTAAATGAAGGTCGCTGTGTAAAGATATGCAGTCAAATTTGAAAAATTGGCATTTAGTATATGCAGTACCATGTCGATTGACCAAAGGAAAGCAGTATCAATATCTGTTTTTGGAAGAACTTTCACAAATTTAATTTTGAATTATTTTCTTAGGATATATAATTAATAAAACAATTGCAAGACATTACAATGAAGAATGAATGTGGCATAAAAATGGATACTAGTACTTCCATGCTCCAATCTCACAAGAAAGAAAACCAGGTCTGTGAACAGTGCCATAGGCCTAGATTAGGCAGCCCTGAACCCAAGCAGTGCGACTGTTATGTGCGCGGATCACCCTAGGGCCGGCTGCTGGAGGTGGTGGCGTTGGAGGCGGCGGCGGCGCTAGAGAGGAGGGAGGGAGGCGTGCGAGCTGGAGAGCAAATAGGGTTGAGCCATTTTCTTTCTTGATTGGATCTGAATTACATCCCTCTCATTATATAGAGAGGACCTGACTTGATTCTCAAGTCTCAAGTAACCTAAACTCATCTCCTAAGCTAGATCAAAATCTAATATCTATCTCTCGAAGGTTCCCGGCGGCGGCTAGCATTTTGGGCCTTGCGCCTAGGCCCAATAGGGCTTGGCCGGCTGGACCCTCCAGGCCCATAACAACGACCATCATGATGCCCGGCGGCCGCACCACTCTTGATCTGTTTCTTGCTTCATTAACTCAGGACCATGCGCCCAGCCTTTTTAGGCACAGGCTTGCACACACGTACAGATAACTCCCCAACAAAGTAACAATAGGTCTAACAAACTAACAATAATCCTATCTTATCTAACTAACTGGCTGAAGGCCTTATCCTAACTGATGATGGTCGGTTGATGCCTCAAGTGCAGCACACTAGAGGCTTGGACCCATGCTGGTCCCTAGCTGTCACGCCCATAACATCAGTCAATATAAGCAAAGCAATTGTTGCTCCTGATTATATTTTATTTCAGAAGTTCAGAAAGGTAAAACTTCCAGTTCTGAAAAATGCATACAGGGTCTGCTGTTCCACTTTTGTCGCCTTGCAAGCCTGGGTCAAGAGGAACAGTATCTGTCAAATATGGATCAAACAAAAGCGCAATTCATTATTTTCTCAATTGCAATTGCATAATGCAAATGTATATGTTGGTCCGAAAGCAGTACAGATATGAACTGAAGCAGATTTCAAATTCAATACCATTAGAACAATTAGAACTTCCCATATGATGATTGCTTGAATCTGGTTTCTGCTCTTTTGCATTGGATATCTCAGATGCTAGGATATCTACCAAGCACAAATCCTGACTCTCAAAAGCTGTTGGTCTCCTAAGAAGCATCATTGAAGTGAATAATACAGTTGTTAAACTTTTTTATGTTAAAGTTGTTACAGAGCAGAGCCTACCTTACTGCACAGAAATAAAGTATTCTAGAATACAAATATGAAACAGACAAGATCTTACATAATGTCCTGAGTTGGAAAACTGTTCCCTGATGATTCATTCCATTGATGAGCCATTACTGAGTTCTTTTCTGTGTAGTTTCTAAGCTCAAGCAAGATTTTACAGATGTACGAAGCACGGTAGCAAAGCGAGCCAATCCAGAGTGTCCACCCGCCGAATTGTTTGTACAGCTTGCATCAGAAGACACCAGTGACCGTGCTTGTCCAGATGTAGTACTTAGGGAAGGTTTTGCGACTTCTGATTGGGGCTTCATGATAGATAGTATTTGGGATGCATCAGAAGACACCAATGACCGTGCTAGTCCAGATGTAGTACTTTGGGAAGGTTTTGCGACTTCTGATGGGGGCTTCATGATAGATACTATTTGGGATGCTAAAGATAAGAAAGAATTTGTTATTATATCAAGCACATGAATCTGAATAGCTAAGAGTAGTTGTACACTTCAATCAAGTTGGCCCTAAAATCCACTAGGCTCACCAGCAGACACCTTCAAAAATGAATTTCATCAAAAAGCTCATACACGATTACAATGGCTGCATACAACTGCTTCATTTGTGTAAGGGTGTGTTTGTTTCCAGGGGTCTAAATTTTAGAGGGGTCACATCAAAGAGAATCTTATCATTTAGAAGTACTAAACAAAGTCAAATTATAAAACTAATTTCAGAACCCCCTGTCTAATTCGCGAAACGAATCTAACGAGGGTAATCGTGCGGCGATTAGAAGATGGTTACTGTAGCATCACTGTAGCGAAACATAGATTAATTAGGCTCATTAGATTCGTCTCGTAAATTAACACCCATCTGTTAAAAAGGTTTTGTCATTAAACTAATCAAAATATTTCTAAATGTGAAGATTCTTTTTGATGTGACAGGTCTAAAATTTAGAGGGAAGGAAACGAACAGGGCCTAAGTTATGATCCCAAAATTGCTAATTATTGTTGTGGTGAGAAGCAAGAAAAAGTTTTAAAAAATCATCATGGAGGCATAACAGCAGGATTGCCAAATTTTAAACAGAAAATGAGAATAGAAACATCAAATCCTCTACATTCATGTAAAGCATCTCTAGATTGACTATTTTCTTATACAGTGAATTAAGCCTCAGTTACTAGTAGTGAGTAAAACAGGAATTGACAGTTATGTGAACAACCATTTTTCCATTTACAGTGCAGTAGAATCATCTGTCTTTAAAGAACCCCTTTTAAACCTAAGCTACCAATTGAAACCAATGATATTAGACCATGATTTTCATATACTGTAAATTTGTTGTAAGATTAGGCCCCAGTACCATGAAATTTTGGTGGATCACCAACGCTGATAGAACATGATTTCCCAACCTCAGGCCCAACAGAGTTGGCGGATGTACCCCTCTGTATATCTGTAAAAGCAGTAGCATTACCAAAATACATAAAACAGGAGTGGAAAATGGAAATGATGTGCATAATTAAGCCCATATACCATCAAATTTCAGTGGATCATCCATGATATTAAATGTTGATTCACAATGGTCTGCCCTTCCGTTGACATTACAATCCGATGTACTGCTACAAAGATCCGAAAATACTGGAAACAAACACTAGTTATATTATTGAACAATAGGAGAAGCAGGGACTAGAAATAACTGGGAGTAACATTAAGCTCATCTACCATGGATATTTGGTGGCCCATTCATGTTATTACAGGTTGTTTTGCCAATCAGTGGCCTATTGGAGCTTATAGTGCTTTCACAGTTTTTCTTCTGAACATCTGCAGAACAGGTGGTAACCAAGAAAATATAATAATTTGCCGTGCAACTTCAAAAGCATGTACCTTGGAACTTAAATGGACTAAAAAACTTTGGATATTTACTCACCCGTTTTGTCACTTGTATCCTCGTTACTTCTGTGTCCTGTCTGACTCACCTTCTCCAAACCCTCTATACATATTACGTATACATGCATCAAATAATATAGCAGTAGGCATGTGTATGTCATAAAACAAAATTCAGAGGTCTTCCTATTTGCATAAGAGCACTGTCTTGTAAGCTACATGTTGGATAAAAAAAATTAAAATGCTTGGGCATCAATATACTAACCATTCTTTTCGTTTCTGAGCTCAGATACTTCAATAAGATAGTTACGTATCTGGCATTTTGTCCCGCTTTCAACAGATTCAACTGATTTGAGATACCTGCGTCCAAGCACTCCACCATCCACATCCAGCAAAACAACCTAAGCATGCAGTTAAAAAAACAGCAACAACTTAAATACCATGGAATGCTGATGATTCATTTAACAGAGAACAACATCCTCTAATGATACTCTAGGACACCAACTTAGCACTAGCAGCTTCTCAATCTTTGTGCGATAGTTTCTCAAAATGATGATATTATAAGCATGCAAATTAAATGTTAGGCACCAGTTCCTGACCTGTCTCGCGTGCGAACCAACTTGCATCAGTCTTATTACGCCATCATGGTACTTCTTTGCTTTTTGAGTAAGGTGGGTGGTATATAAGGCATTCCATTCTACAAAAGGTGCAAATCTCAGAAACTATAAGAAATTAACTTAAAATTATTTGGTATAGTTCTTCAATTTAGAGAGAAGCGCAGGGAACAAACCTTTGAAACTTGAGTCTGTTCCCATAAGGCTCCCTGAGCTGCCAGCAGCTACCACTTCAGGATTACCAGTCTTGCCTGAACTAGCAGTGACTTCTGATTTCGTCTCCTCGCGATCTACAAATAGCACAAACAACATGATTCAGGTCAGACATCACGATATGAAGGAAAAGGTGGAATATAGCAAAATATTGCGACTTTAAGCCAGGTACCATGGAAGTTTTGAGGACTGATAAACTTTGCAATCAGTCCCATCTTGTTACTAGAATTATTCCCCCTGCTCTTTGTACTTTTGTGCACCAGAGGTTCCTCCAAAGTAGTTGTACCTGAATATTGATCAACGCAGAAACAGCATACTAGGGCAGTGATTCTCATGACTCCATGAGGGACAGGTCCACAAAAGTCGATAAAGGTGTCATGAACCATACTAGGGCATGTAGCCATGTACAAAACTAACCTTCCTTCTCATTTTTTGCCTTGCAAATCTCAATCAGATAAT
Source organism: Eragrostis nindensis (assembly GCA_012490785.1). Taxonomy (NCBI): domain Eukaryota; kingdom Viridiplantae; phylum Streptophyta; class Magnoliopsida; order Poales; family Poaceae; genus Eragrostis; species Eragrostis nindensis. The sequence goes on along the minus strand of JAAXCT010000142.1, from coordinate 415,147 downwards.
TAGGGAAAATGCACCTCTTCCCACTCTCAATGGATTCTCCCGACTTGAGGCGCCTTCTGCCTAGTACTTGGCCATCTTCATCCAGCAAAACAATCTGAACATTCAGTCCACGAATCATGTCACAACTTTTCTAATAACCTGATTGCAGGACAACTTAAACATGCTATCAGTACACATTACCAGCGTGGCACACAACACAACCCACAAATCTGCAGAACATGCACGGAAACAAGAGCCACCAAATGGGTGATGCTTCTTATTACCTGCTTCACATGAGGGCCGACCTGCACGAGCCTCACAACGCCGTCGTGGTACTTCTTCGCCTTCTGGGTCAGTTAAGCCGTGTAAAGCGCCGTCCACTCTGCGATACGAAAGCATATCAAAATCGTTCGGCACGTCTTCGGCGCAGGACATCCATAGACCACAGAACACGCGTCGAACAGGTGGAGCGCAAACCTTGGAGCCTCGAGGCCGCCACATCGACGCCGCCAGAGCCCGCGGCTTCTTCACCCTCCCCGCCGCTCTTGGTCGAGTACAACCTCCCCACGGTGCTGGGCGGACGCGCCCTGGCCGCGACCCCGCCGGAGGTGGAGCTGGAGCTCGACCCTGCGCGGCAGGCCTCGGGCTCTCCTACGTCGACGAGGTAGGAGTGGAAGGAGAGCGCGGCCCCCATGGAGACCTGCTCTCTGGCGCGGAGGTACCTGGATTCGAGGGTGTCGCCGGTGTCGTCGAGGAGGACGAGGCGGCCGGAGTCCGGGTGGAGGACGAGCGCGCCGTCGTGGCAGGCCTTGCGCTTCTGCTTCAAGTGCTTTTTTTGAGCGGAAGTACAGCAAGGGAAGCCCCTGCTGTTTGATTTTATTGCTTAAAATGAACTGAAAACAAAACTGTACAAACCAGGAAAGCAAATGAAAAAGAAAGAACAGCTGCTATGAACAGCATTACAGAGTGGCATCAAGCCAAGCACAAAAGAAATTCAGGTCAGCTTCTTTAAGACGGTGCCCTTGAAGCCTGCATTCTTCTGTGAAATTTCTCTTCCATGCCTGGAAAGATGGGGCAATATTTTCAAAAATTTTCCCATTCCTTTGCTTCCAGATATTCCAGGCCGCTATAATGGTGATTTCCATGAAGAATTTACTGTGAAAGTTACTCTGGGCCTCAACGATCATGTTGAAGAAGGACAGGTTGAAATTCCATTGTATGCCAATCTTCTCCCAGCATCTTTTGCTAAAAGGGCACGTGAAGAAAAGATGCATAGCTGTTTCCTCCACGCAACCTTGACAAAGAACACATCCATAATTATTCCCTTCTACTTTGTGGTTCTTCCTTCTCAGAATGTTTCTTGTATTTAGCCTATCCATAATTAGGAGCCAGGAGAAGACCTTCAATTTGTTGCAACACTTTGATTTCCAAATCCATCCAAAAGGAGCAGGAGGGTGAAAGTTCCTGTAAGGGAAATTGTAATACTGTTGTGATGAGTATTTTTGGGTGCCCCAAATGTAAGACCATACATCCTTGGAGCCAGGTTGGACTTGAATCTGTTGTATAATCTGCTGTAACTCGAGGAACTCTAGCTGTGCTTCTTCTGAAAGAGGAAGATGGAAATTAGTGGATGCATCATTGTTTGAGAGAAAGTCTTTTACCGAAATTTTCTGATTTCTAGCAAATGAAAAGAGTCTGGGAAATTTAGTTTCCAAGTGCAGATTATTCCAGACATCTGACCAGAAGAGACAAGTTGATCCATCACCAATTTTGCAAGATGCTATTCCTCTGAATTTGTCAGCTAATCTCAGGATGTCCTTCCACCAGAAGGATCCCTTTTCAATGCTAGCATGTGGAATTTTCCCATCACTGTAATAAGTATTCCAAATGAGGTTCACCCATGGGATGTCTTTTTTGTTGTAGAACTTGTCCAAGTGCTTGATAAGGAGTGCTTCATTTTGTCTTCTTAGATCAGCAAGCCCAAGTCCTCCCTTGAGTTTTGGTCTGGTACACTTTCTGAAAGCCACCAGAGGTTTTGATTTTGCATTGACATCTGATCCCCTCCATAAACAATTCTTTCTAGTAACATCAAGTGAACCAATGACAGCCACTGGTACGAGCATAGTGCACATGGTATATATGGCCATGGATGTAATCCCTGTATTTGCCATTTCCACTCTTCCAGCATGATTCAACATCGAAGAGATAGCTGTCAGTCTTCTTTCTGCTTGGTTCATGAGAGGAGCATAATGATCTACTCTAGGTTTTGTTGTACCTAAAGGTAGACCGAGGTAAGGGAAGGGTAATGTGCCAAGCTGACAACCAAAGACACTAGTTAGCAAAGGTATTTCTTCTTCTGCAACATTGAGAGGAACCATACATGACTTGTTGTAGTTTACTTGCAGGCCTGTGGACTGGGAGAAGGTTTGGAGCAGTGCTTTCAGACAGAATAGTTCCCTTTGTGAGGCTTTCATTATGATGATGGTGTCATCTGCATACTGAACTATGGGGAAATCAGGGCCAGCTGTAGCAGGGATTGGCATGGATAGGAGGTTCAGCTGATGGGCTCGGTTGATAACACATTGGAGAAGTTCCACTGTCAATACAAACAGTAGGGGTGAGAGGGGGTCTCCTTGCCGAACACCTCTTTTGCATTGGAAAGGTTTTCCTGATGCTTCAAGTGCTTCGTGTACGTCGCCGCCCACCGCCGCGGCTCCGTCTCCATCGGGAGAGCTCGGCTTGCCGCTCGCGGCGGAGCAATTGAGTGGGGAATTGGGGGATTCGAAAATTCGAAATGGATGAAAGCAGGTTTTATGGGAGATTCGAAATTTCGAAATGGATGAAATTCCTATACCCCCTTTTTTTTTAGGAACAGGGGGCCGCCGATACCCAGCGCGTGCTACGCGTAGCCTGGTCTTTTTTTTTTTTTTTTTTTAGACCACGCGTAGCCTGGGCTTAGCGCGGCCCACGCCACACAGCGGGAGCTCCGTTTGTTCGCGCGAGGAGTGGAGCGTGAGCCTGATAATTTTTTTAAATTTTAATAGATTTTTATTATATTTTTACTAATAACCGTTCGTTTATGAAATTTGAAGAACTAGTCCACTAGTCGCCCACACGTAGACTAGTCGCCTGAACACGGAGCGACTAGGGCTATAGCTGGCCAACGGGCCGTGCCGGGCCAGCACGGCACGAGCCCGGCCAGGCCCGGGCCGGCTCAGAGGCGGCACGGCACGGCACGAATCCTCCGCCGTGCCGTGCCGGGCCAGCACGTGGGTCGGCGCCTCAAGCCCGAGCACGGCACGCGGCGTCGGTGGCCGTGCCGTGCCGTGCCGGCGGCCCGTCGTGCCGCCCGTGCCCGCCCGTGCCGTGCCAGCCCGAAGCACGGGGAGGCGGTGGGTGGCGGCTGTCAAGAGCGGCGACTCGCGGCGGTCCAGAGCCGTGGCGACGAGCGGCGGCCAGCGGCGTCAATGGCGTCGAGCGACGGCCACGAGCGGCGTCGGGGGCGCATGCGACGGCTCAGCGTCGGCTCAGAGCGGCGTCGGCGGCGCTCGACGGTCATGGGAGAGGGAGGGAAAGTCGGGAGGACGACGGCCGGCGGCCATGGCGACTGAGGGAGGGGCAGTCGGGAGGAGAGAGGCGGAGTTGCGCAGAGGGGAGATGAGTTTGAGAGAGGGCGGCGGTGGAGAGAGGACAGAGGAGGAGTTGCGGCGGTGGAGATTTGATCTGAATCGGACCGGTGTTAGGGTTTGGAATGGAGGAAGAAAAACAATATATACTGGGCCATTGGCGGGCTACCTGGGCCGTGCCGGACCGGGCCACGGCCTTCGTGCTTAGCGGGCCTTCATGGCGGGCCTGACGGGCTGAATTTCACGGGCCGTGCTCGGGCTGGCACGGCGGGCTTGAGGCTAGGCCCAAGCACGGCCCTAGGCGGACTCCAGGCCGGCACGGCCCTTGTATGCACCAGGCCGGGCCGTGCTCGGACCGGGCCAAATTTAGTGGGCCGCGGACCGGCCCTTTTAGCACGGCCCATATGGCCAGATATAACTAGGGCCAACAACAGGTGGCAAGAATTAATCGCCTGTATAAAGGGCAACAGTGTTCTAGTCGCCTCGGTAAAGGGCGACTAGTTCTAGTCGCCTGTACATCCCATACAAAAGCAGCTCTCACGTGACTGGCTAAGTACGTCAGCGGCGAAGGAGGAACCACCTGACGTGTGGAACGACCTACAACAGCTGCCGTGTGGGATGACTTACAATAGCAGATGGTGTGTGGGATGGCCTACTATAGCAGTTGGTGTGTCGTAGACTCGTAGTTTTCCTTCGAAGGCTGTTTCATTAGTGGTGCGCCCTCTAACTACAATGCAGGAAGTGTATCCTGCTGCCCCTCAGCCATGTACGCCTCCAAGTCGAAAGGCGTTCGAGATCGTCGGCCGTAACGCTCAGGGCACGCACATCTCATCGTCGTAGTCGTACTCATCCATCTCTAAACCTATAAGAACAAAGTTATTGTTATGCAAAATTTAACTATAATATATATGTTGTAGAATTGATCCCGACTCTACTGTAATCCCCTGTGCTAGGTCAGTCTATTAGGAGAACAACACCTTTAAAATGAGTATATTGCCGTACAAGATAAAACAATGTCAAAGAAATAAGTTTGTAACGATCAAGCGAGGCCTGGTGGCCCCTGTGACTCGGGTACGTGTCTCTCAGGACCGGGATGATGTGAAGTAGGGTTCCCGATCTTTCAAAAAGTTCTGATAACTATCGATTTGGTGGAAACTTGACACACGTCGATCCGGCTTCTGAACAACACGTTCCGAACCCCGCAATCACAGCAGCACGTCTCTTCAGGTTATCGACGGGCGATGCACAGTCGACCTCGCTAAGAAGGCTTATCCTTGCCTACGAATCGAAGAACACAAGCAAGAACATAGAAGAATGCAAACAAATTACAGATATATGATTAAACTCACAAATTGGGGTCGCACAAACCGATGAATGGCGAAACTGTTCTTGACAGAATAACTAAGCAAAACTCAAACCCTAATGATGCGACGGCTGCTGTTTATGAAGACTCTAGGGTCGTGGCTAGACCCCTGGACGCGTCCCTAATGGGCTCCAACATGATACAAAGCCCAAAAGCCAAATTACGGTGGCGCAGCACCTAGACAGATTCTGGTCGTCCTTATTTCGACGATTCCCGATGACTCCAGCCGAATTTTGACATGAGACCGGTGCCATTAGCAAGGTTATCAAATTATATTTCCATGCATATATAGAACATCTAAAACCAAGCCCGCATGCGACCCGGGCTACCGTTTTAGTGCAGACTGCTCCTGAACTCCGAAACGGACTCGAAATCGACTTGGACTGGGCCTCCAACTTGACTCGGACGCCCTTGCTGGCCCTCCACGCCTCCAAGCACCTCTCCATCTGCCTCTTCATCATCTCTATGGTTCCTAACAATAATTAAATTATTAGGTAGCAATATATTCCCAAAAACATGTAAAGAAAGCATTACTTGAAACGAGCTCACCCGTAAATTCGATTGTCGCGCATGAGCTCTAGTGATTAGACCTTGCATCATGTACGGCGGAGGAGCATTGGGTGTATCCGAAGAAGTGATGTCCTCATCATACTCCCTCTCTTGAATTTGAGTCGTCATCGAATCAAGCTCACCTCTTTCTCCCAAGTGTGGTCTCAAATCTAGAAACGTGCTCACCTTATATTCAAGTTCAATGGTTGTATATGGAAGTTTCATGCTCTCATCATCATCCCCTTCTTGACAGCAAACCGATCTGGGTTTAATCAAATTTTTCATCCTTATGGAGGCACATGGAACGATTGTGGTACTCTGTGGTGACAACTAACAATGCTCCCATTGTTGTGATTGATCCTGTTTTTTAAAAACAAAACCAGGAGCACTTGACAAGACATGTTCAATGTTAGTGCAGCAAGCTAATTGATTACATTGTTGCACAACACATGTTTCTTTTAGATCTGAACAAATGTAAACTCTATGAACCATAAACACACCATTCTTATCATATTTGCCCATGGCATGAAAATTGTTTCTAGACAACAAAGGCAATTCAGATTTGAAAAATATTCTCCTCTCTACATAACTTAGATCACAAAGATCGTCAAATTCAATACAACACAAAGTATTTAGAGAAGACAATAATTTCAGCTCAACGTATTCACAGGTAATGGGCACCAAATGTTTAATTTCAGCACAAGTAGGTGACTCAAAAACAGAAGCATCATGCTCATTCACTAGTTGTGGTAAAGATATAAGTAAAGCATCATCACACAACTCCTCTGTATCACAAGGAACAGCAGGAATATCGACTTGTGATAAAAGTAAATTAAGAGAAGGTTCCACTAGATGTTACTCTATATTAGCATGGTTAGCGAAAATTCAGCACATTAATAGAATTCTCACCTTCTGTGTGTGTAGCACCATGAGCATCACCTTTACTCTCAAATTCGGCAATAATATTTGGTGCATTATGATCTATACATGGGGCAACAAGGATCTCCTCTTTCTCCTTGCTTCTCTTCTCAATTTTCTTGCCATCATTATTCTCATTTTCCTGTAAAATGTTAGGCATAGCAGGAGGTACGGCAAGGTGTTGCTCCTTTTCTTTATGTTTATGCTGAAAGACATTAGCTCCAACAAGAGGCAAGAAGAATTGTTGCTCTTTTATCGATTCAGATTTAGATGAAAGTGTGGCAACATGTGAAACCGCCCATTCTTTTCGAAAAGGTTCATTCTTTCTGCTCTCAAATCTTTCTAGATCAGCTTCTAAAATTTCAGCAGCAGTCATAGGTACAAGAGTAATTTTGCTGCCTTTGTATTTAAACGAATATCTATTGGCAATCTTATTGTGCAAAACATTATTTGTATAAATCCAAGGTTTACCTAGCATCAAATGACATACTTGCATAGGTACTATATCAAATTCTGCACTATCTTTGTAAGAACCAATAAAAAATTCGATGCGAGCAATTTTAGTTACCTTTATCTTATCACAAGAATTTACCCATCGGATGTAGTGTGGACATGGGTGCTGCCGTGTGGTCAAGCCAAGCTTCTCAACCAACTCAGAATTTACAATGTTGCGGCTACTCTCACCATCAATGATCACACGACAACATCGATTCATGACAACAAAGAAAGTCTGGAACAAATTGTTCAATTAATTTTGCTCCACCTTCTCCATTTCAGAACTCAGCACTTGTTGTGCTATAGAACGCAGCAACCCATCAATTTGAGTGATGTAACCTGTCATTGTTAGTAGAAAATAAGAAAAAAATATAAGAGTATATTTTCTTATCACTACTATATGAATGTGAAGACTCTCAATAAACAAATGGAAGCATCTTACTAAGCTCTTACAAGGTTCTTACTTGCAAAGCAAAGGATACCTTGAGAGTGTGATTCAGCGATTGCAACGGTCAAAACCGTGTTGTTCCGAAGAATATATGTGGAGCTTGGTAGGCCAAATATGTGAGTAGCAAGGAATAGCAAACTTCGAAAATAGAAATTGCAAAGTTGAATAAAAGTCCAAAGTGCAAGTCTATGTTGCTGGCCTAAATCCCGTCATTAGACCTAGATTAATCTAGCAATGAAAATATACCACAATACCTCGGACTCAAAGGATGCAAGCACTCTGATTTTTGTTCACTTTTTTTTCCTTTTTTTAATTCTTTTGTGCGGCTTTTATATGTGCAGTTGCCTTTTTTTTCTCTCTCTTTTTGCTTGCTTTTTTTTTTTTTCACTTCAGAAGTGCCGCACAAGAATTACAACTCCAACACAATGCTACTCTGGAAAAGAGCTATCGACAAGTGCCAAAAATAATCTGTAGTTGGCACGCTTGGGGAAAACAAGGAATGCACAACAGTTGAGATATAGCAATAAGTCCTTAGCCACGTGCACAGCTCAATTCAATAGAAGAAAAAGGATCTGGAAATTTCTTTTGAAAATTTGGACTTCCCTATCGTTTCTTTCTTCTCGAGCAACAGGTTGTGGTGAACTGAAAAATATTTCCTTTCTTTTTGTTCCAGCGCAGCAAATAGGAAATAGATGATCTGTTCAATCTCTAGCGCCACAAACAGGAACCAGAAGATTTGTTGTCTCTTTTTTTTTTTAACTAGCGCACAAGAGAAGGTTCAGGATAAAGCTCTTGCGCATTACAAGACAGAACACACAAGCTGACTGAAAATCAATCTCGCCAAGGAAAGAACCAACCCAAGTCCTGACGCGCAAAGCAAAAACAGGAGCTAGCGACTCCACCACTTAAATCCACACTAGGATAAACGACACGAAACTCGACCAGCACAACACGACCAACCAGGGACGCAAACTCAACAAAGCAAACTGAATACAAAATTTGCAACGGCACAAAAGGTGATAGGACAGCGGAAGATGAACAAGTAATATTTTTGTAGGGCAATTTTTTGGACTCTAAGATGGAGCTAATTAATCTAAATAAACTAGGATAAGGGTGAACCTAACGGTATACCTAAAGCTCTGATACCACTTATGTAAACTAGGTTCTCGATCTTCCGAAAGGTTCTGATAACTATCGATTTGGTGTAGAATTGACACACGTCGATCCGGCTTCTGAACAACACGTTCCGAACCCCGCAATCACAGCACCACATCTCCTCAGGTTATCGACCGGCGATGCAAGGTCGACCTCGCCAAGAAAGTTTTTATCCTTGCCTGCAAATCGAAGAACACAAGCAAGAATACAGAAGAATGCAAACAAATTGCAGATATATGATTAAACTCACAAGTTGGGGTCTTACAAACCGATGAACGGCGAAACTGTTCTTGACAGAATAATCTAAGCAAAACCTAAACCCTAATGATGCGGCGGCTGCTGTTTATGAAGACTCTAGGGTCGTGGGTAGACCCCTGGACGCGCCCCTAATAGGCTCCAATATGATACAAAGCCCAAAAGCTAAATTACGGTGACGCAGCACCGAGACAGATTCTGGACGTCAACTTGTTTCGATGATTCACAATGACTCCAGCCGAATTTTGACATGAGACTGGTGCCTTTAGAAAGGTTATCAAATTATCTTTCCATGCATATATAGAACATCCAAAACCGAGGCCGTATGCGACCTGGGCTACCGTTTTAATGCAAACTGCTCCTGGACTCCAAAACGGACTCGAAATTGACTTTGACTGGGCCTCCAACTTGACTCGAATGCCCTTGCTGGCCCTCCACGCCTCCAAGCACCTCTCCATCTGCCTCTTCATCATCTCCATGGTTCCTAAAATAATTAAATCATTAGGTAGCAATATATTCCCAAAAATATGTCAAGAAAGCATTATTTGAGACGCGCTCACTCGTAAATTCGATTGTCGCGCATGAGCTCTAGTGATTGGACTTTGCATGTACGGTGGAGGAGCATTAGGGGTATCCCAAGAAGTGATGTCCTCATGAGTCCGGTCCAGGTGGGTTTGGACGAAACCCGACACACCGATCTGGATTCCCCGAATCCCGCAATCTTAGCACCGCAGCTTCGGCGTCCCCACTCGGGGAAAGGCCCAATCGCCCTAAAAGACTAGTCCGATAGAGGAAGAGTGGCTCTCCCTTTTAAGCTGGCTTCCTCCTCCCAAGCTAAGCAAGGTGGGATTATTCAGAGGCTCACAGCCGCCCGAGTACAACTAGGCCACTCGTCCTGTCTTGTTGCGTCTTTGCCAGCAGGTTATAATGGAGGATGTCCTCATCATTCTCTCATTCTTAACAAGGGTCCAGCTCTGATACCAAAGCACCGACACTTTGAAAGCCCAAACCGATCTGGATTCCCTGAATCCCGCAATCTTAGCACCGCAACTCCGGCGTTCCCACTTGAGGAAGGCCCAATCGCCCTAAAAGACTAGTCCGATAGGGGAAGGGTGGCTCTCCCTTTTAAGGTGGCTTCCTCCTCCCAAGCTAAGTAAGGTGGGATTATTCAGAGGCTCACACGGTCGCCGCCCGACTACAACTGGGCCACTCGGCCCTTCTTGTTACGTCTTTGCCAGCGGGTAATAATGGAGGATGTCCTCATCACGGGATGTGCCTTTTTGGCACCGCGGGTGTGTGCGTCCTCCTGTCCATGTGCGAGGGGTGTACCAGCATAGGTACTCCTCGTAAGCCTCGGGGTGAACGGCCTCGTCACCTTTGTGACCTCCTTCAACGCCTGGTCTCACTGTAGCACCCATGACTCCATACGTGCAGTGGTGGCAGAGCTGAGATTGCTCGGCCGGATATTCATATTTTGATAATGGTCACAAAAAAATTGAAAACAGCAACAAGATCTCCGGGATTTTTATCTTTCCGAACCCTTTATTTGTACGCATTTCACGAACATAGAGCTTCGGTTCAAAACTAAGCTTGTGTAAATCATCCGTTGAGAAATCCATAGGATAAAACCTAGAAGTTTGAGCAAGTGTTTCTCATTATAGGCAGCAAATGAATTAGCATGATTGATTGCTGCCATGCAAATGATATGTTTACCTCATCAAAGCGGTCATCGAGTTCCTGAAGTTGTCGATCAATGACTCAGAAGAAAACCTCAACACAGAAGCGCGGCAAGGCCTACTTGTCACTCGTCAGCGCGCGCCCCTACGGCGGACCGACGGTTGGCGTGCAGGGCCAATTCTGTACGCGGTGGAGTAGGACTCGAGCAGGGATTTGGAGAAAAAATTGCTGCTGTTGCCTTTTCAAAGAACGAGTGGATGTCGCATTGTTGCTCTCCAAAAGTAGAAGAAACAAGTCGATGCCTGCAGCCTGTTTGCGCGCGTGCCTCTCTGAATGAATGGGTTGTGGGCGCTGGTGAGTTGAAAACTAGGTGAGACAAGGTAGTTTCTTGGTCCAAACCATATAGATAATATAACATGGGATTTTTTTTCACCAAAATTTTGAGGCATTCATATGAAGGCCTATGAATCTAAGGAGTTCCGCCAGTACATACGTGGATCACAAAAGCTCTCGACAATATCTACAACTTTTCTATCCAAAAGGGATGAGGTCTTGAACTCCAAAACAACGTGACAATACAGTGTTGTTTTTAGACTGCGCGAATTGATCTTTCCTTTAGGATAAATCTTTTAAAAATTCTTAAGCAAGAATTTAATAGTACAGAGGAGAATGATCCGCCACCAGTACATCGCGACGGCCAATTTGTTTTTGAACTAGTGAAAAATTACAGGGTATTTTAAAGGAAGCCGGTCAAAGGAAGAATGCGAAAGAAATCCGGTCAGATTCCAAAGGATGCAATATTTAAGAAGCAATTAATTTTCTATAGGTATTTAAGCTACTGAAAATAGTTGAAAATTGGTCATACAATTGACTTTATGCAGGTTCAAATGGTGTCTTTGATAGCACCTTAGGTCTCCTACTGGACATACTAGGTAAGACAAAGGACAGGCTCAATGCACAAAAAGGCTTGAAAAAGCAAGGAATAAAGCAAGAGCTTCACCCTTAGGAAAGACCGAATGGAAAGTATTATACCTTCCACCGGCCAGCTTTAACCTGACACTAGAGGAGAAAAAAGCAATATGCAAGTGCCTACGCAGCATTAAGGTACCCACTGGTTTCTCAACAAACGTAAAGACCCTCGTCTTAATGTCTGAGTTAAAGATAAGCTGTTACACAACGCATGACTGCCATATGATGCTTTCGTTGTTCCACGCCATCGCTGTAAGGGCTATCAAACATTCATATGTCAAGATGATCATCACACGGATGTGCCACTTTTTTAACGATGTATCTAAGAAGGTCATCGACATTGAGGAATTGGAGAAAGACAACGGTAGTGGTAGACACGACGTCAGCGTCCGCCACTGCTGCCCGGGTTTAGCAGCGGTGGAAGTATAGTGGCGCACGTTTTGACCGCCCACTGCTAGTCCAAAATACCCGCCACTAAAAGCTCTTATTTTACTAGTGCCCGGTGCTGCATTTTGTGCGGCGGATGAAAGGATCAAGGGCACCGAGAGGGGGGGGGTGAATCGGTGTGTCAACAATTTCTCCCAAACGTACTTTAGGCGTGAAGCTAGCAAGACTAGATATGGTGATAACAAAAGCAAGCGATGCGCGCACACAATCTAGTCTATGCAACAAGCAACACCCTAGCAAGCAATTCTACCAAGTAGTAAAGAGACAACCTATCATGCAATTCTACTAGCACATAAAAGTAAATGCGGAAGCGTAAATGCTAGTATGTAAAGGAGATAAGGATAGGAATGCTCATGATTTTTCCCGTGGTCTCGGAAGGGTGGCGCCTTCCCCTACTCCACGTTGGGTCACTCCCGCCGGAGTCTCGACCCCGTCCCTCCGCTCGAAGGCGATCCCTCCTAGAGCACACTTCACCCTCCGAGTGAAGTCGCGGGCACGTCCCGCCGGGCTCGATCCCGGGTACTCTTCCGGAGGTAAGGCTCCGCACGTGATGCGTGCCAAAGGGCGCTCCACTAGTGATGCTTCTTTCGCACGGGAAGCTCCAAGACCGTGTACAAACTTGTGTTAGCTTCCACAATCTCCTTGGACAGCTCAACACCAACGCCTAACCGGTCTAGGCCTCGCCATAGACCAAGAGTAACAAACCGAAGTGACTCTCTCAAGCTCACACTAGCCTAGAGATCAAGTGGATGCAATTGCTACTCTCTCAAGCACTAGGATCACTCCAAATCCTTCACAAGTGCTTCTCTCCCTTGCTCTTGGCTTCCTCTGAGTTTCCTGCACTCCAACAATGGCCAAGAGACCCCTCAAGGGGCGGGCAACCAACTATTTATAGGCTACCAACCCAAAACTAGCCGTTGCCCAAAAGTGCCCTGCGAAACTAGAGACCGTACAAAGGACCGTACTGTCCGGTCTCTTCCAGACCGTATTGTCCGGTCTCTATTTCCAGGCGCATCTCCATCTTCTTCTTCATCTCCAATGAAGACCGTACTGTCCGGTCCCTAGGACCGTACCGTCCGGTCGATTGTCCGGTCTTCATTTCTTCCACTTCCAGAAACTTCAACTTCTCTGTCTGGAAATCCTCTGATGACCGTACCATACGGTCCCCAGACCGTACTGTCCGGTCCTATTGTCCGGTCTTCATTTTCTCAGCATCCCGAGACTTCACTTCTCTGTCTGGATCTTCAATGAAGACCGCATTGTACGGTCCCTAGGACCGTACTGTCCGGTCTCTTCCGGATAAGCTGAAAACTTGATCCACTCTTGATCCTTGCTTCCAACTTCTTCATCCTTGGTTCCTCTTCTTCTCTTCAGCCACCCTAGCCCTCAAGAGACTCACAATGCATCCATTTGATCTCTAACCTAGTGTGCTCTAAGAGAACCAATTCGATCCCTCTTGATAGTCCGGTTTTTCCTATGGACTCAAGCTAACATCTAACCAAGCAACACTCGCTTGGATCTAGCATGTCCTTAGCCTTGATCCACATCTTCTCCGCGACTCCATCAAGCTCTCGATCCGAATTGTCGAGGCAACCAATCACCAAGTCGTCGATAGATAGAATATGTGAGACGACGCTTCATTGACATGACCATTTGAATATCCTACAAGGAAATGTTAGTCACATCAATATGGTCACCCAATCACCAAAACATTCATACCTTTGGGGTTTCCAAACTCCAATGGTCATGAAGCTTACAATCTCCCCCTTTTTGGTGATTGGTGACAACACATATCATAGGATAGAGAATGTAAAGCGCAAGAGTGATTGAAAAGATAGAATATGAGATGAAGAACAAGTAAAAACGGAGAACAAAGTAGTCATAGCTCAAATGGTATCACCTGCAAAATAGAGTTAAAACACATGGGCGATATATATGGAATAAATACATGAGCTATGACCACAACTCTGTGATGATAAGATTATAAGATATTCCTGCAAAAGCAAGTGAGTGCACATATCATCACAGAAAGAGGAAACCTGGCAAGATAGATATAAATAAGTGCATCCAGGTAAACATACACAAACTCAGAGCAATATATCAGAGCAATATATCAACAACAGAGCAATATACAGATATATAGATAAGAGCAAGTGTATGTAAATGAAACCAAGTGTATTCTTGATGAGCCAAACACAAGCAAAAGCAAATCAAGCTCAACAAGAACCACGAAGAACCAAAAGAATATACAATGAAGTACCAAAAGATCTCCCCCTAGACAAAAGCTGTCTCACACTCCCCTTGAGCACAAGATCACTCCACTACTCCCCCTAGACCTATACAAGATCTCTCTATCTCTCTCCCCCTTTGGCACCAATGACCAAAAAGAGAAGGACGGAAAGAGAAAACTGCTGTCCTACGCATCGGAGGCTGGAGGAGGTGCAGTGGTGGTAGTCACTGAAAGCCCTGGAGCTGAAGAGGTGCCCTGCTGCGGCTGCTGCTGCTCAGAAGAAGTGCCAGTGTACTCAAACTCTGGAGGTGGTGAAGGAGTCCTGGGAGACTCTGTCTGCTGCTCTGGAGAAGTGCCTGTAGCAAGAGCCTCACGTAACTCCTCACGAGTGTAGCCAAAGTCAGTGAGATCTGCTGAGGGCTCAACAACTCGAGGCGGAGTAGGTGTCCTGGGAGACTCTGTCTGCTCCACTGCTGCTGTCTCAGCTGTAGTAGTCACGACCTCTGCCTGTGAAGCTGTAAGAAGTGAGTCTGTCTGCACTGAGGCGGTCTGTGCTACTGTGTCGAAGTCGAGTGAACGAGCTGGCAGTGGTGACACAAAGAAGGGACTCGTCAGCTGAAGCGGTGAGAAGCTCGGAGCTGTAGTAGCAAGAAGAGCTGACGGAGTCATGGAGAGGCCTGGTGAAGATAAGTACTGCTGAGAAGGTCCTGCCTCTCCTGTCAATCCAGCAAAAGTGGACGTCGACGGCCCCACCGTAGGTGCACCAGCAGGTGAGATGGGAGCCGTGAGTAAGGTGCTGAAGTACTGTCCCTGGCTGGAAGACTGTCCTCCCTGTGTCTGAGCAAACTGCTGCTGCTGAAGCTGCTGAAAGCGAACTGTATCTGGTGGCAGCACACCTGGGAAAGTGATAGGTGGGAACGACGGGAGTCCTGGCAATGCCTGTCCGAAAAGTCGAAGAGTCTGAGCAATCGCCTCAAAACCAGTGAAAAGCGACGACAAGCCAGAAGCCATCTCCCTCTGAGTGTGTACAACACTGTCTAGCATCTGTCGATCCCTCTCCCTATCCTCTCGCTGACTCTGGATCTCTCTGCGAAGGGCTGCTAGCTCTGCATGTAGTAGATCTGTCTGAGCTGGAGCTGTAGCAGACGCTGAAGGTCCTGCTCTAGAGTCCGGAGTCACGTCCTCAGGAATGGACTCCATATGGCTACCAGTCTGTATGTGCAACTCTGTCTCGGTAGCCGTGTCACCTGGCCCCTGTGAAGAACTCCCCTGTGAAGCTGACTCCCGGGCAGCAACCCGTCTGTCGGAGGCAGGTAGGGGTGTGTACGCTGTAGTCACCTTGGGCAGCTCGTCATAGTCCTCCTGAGACAACAACTGTAGCCTCCTCAGAATGTAGCAGATCAGAGGCGCAAAGGCTAAGTGTCTGGCTGCTATGCTCTCAGCAATAACATCCTCCATCTGGCACAGTATCAGATCAACTAAATCAAAACCTCTGTGCCTCAGCATCAACATCACAACCCACTGAGTAAGAATGGAGAACTGATCTCTGTATCCACTCCTGGGAACTATCGTCCTGCTCAGTATACTTCTGAGAACTCTGCCCTCATGTGTAAGTCTGGTGTGAGCTCGGCTGAAGTTCTCCGGGTGAGGTGGAGGGAAAGCAATGCTCATATCCTTATCTGAAGGTAAGTGTCCTCCAAGAGGTCTGCGGGGAGGCTCCATCCCTGGGTGAGCAAGTGGGAACACTCTGGTCTCGTGCTGGATGGTCTCAAGGGCGCTAACAAGGTCCTCCCTCGTAACTCTGTGGGGCTGTCCTCTGAGCATGAACCATATAGCTGAGCGGTCTGGCGCTATCCACAAAGATGCATAGAAGTCCATCACGATGTCAGTATCCCATCGCATCGCTGTGGTGATGATCTCCTGGAGGCCCGGGATATAAGACAGGTGCTGTGTGAAATCCGTCCCGGCACCTCTGCTGGCAGCCTGTATGCTGCAGTGCTGGTGAGTGACAAAGAGCTTGTCAGGTCCATCTGTCCGCAGTCTACTCCTCAAACCAGCTGCTATCCTCTGCTGAAGAAGTGTCCAGAAACGACCTCCTGCCTGTGGGTCTCTCCTGGTAGGTACCCAAGTCTCCTCAGCAACTCTCCTGAACTTCTTGAGGACGGGGCCTGGCAGCCTGAGTGCGTCCTCAGCAAGCACGTCCCTGAGAGTAGCAGTCCTGTCAAGGGCACAGAGCTTCACGGCCATCCTCTGTCTGTCACCCTCGGTGACCTCGGCATCTGAGTGGGAACTCTCCTCTGCCTCTGACTCTGGCTCCTCCTGCGCGGTCCTCGACGTACCAACCTCGCGGGTGGACGGAGTCCGCTGCACTGTAGCTCTAGCCCTGGAAGACCTCCTAGGAGTCTCCCCCTGTCCTCCAGCAGGTGTGTCCCTGATCCTGAGGCCAGTGTCCCTGCTAGCTGGTAGGTCAACCTCTGCTGCCCTGAGAATCCGGTCCAACTCTGGATCACCAGTCCTCTGCTTCTTCTTCTTGGGCTGCTCGACCAGCTTGGCCTTGCCCCTGTCACGATCTCCTCTGCCCCTGCCTCTGCCTCTGCCAGAACCTCCTGCCATAACTGCTGACTAGGCTGCAGACAAGATAGGGCGAGTGAGCTTGGCTCACCAACCCGTCCACTGACGGCTGACTGCCAAAGATAGGACTAAGGGCTTGGCCCTCAATCCGTCCACTGTCTCTGCTCTGCTGTCAACTGCCCACTGTCCGCTGACAACTGCCACTGCACGGTAGGAATAGACAGGGTATATGAGTATAGAATAACCTACTATAATCTACAAGCAAGAATCGTAGGTAAGCGCATGAATCTATATGAAGTCCTAGCGCAGAGGTAAAGGACACAATGCCGGCAAATATGCAATGGGGAACTACGGCATTGTCGATTATCGGTGGAGATCAACTAGTGTACATAGATCATATGCAATAGACACAATGTACCACTAATCGAGGAAATGCTAGTGTCGAGCTAGGTGTATGGTATGGAATCGATATCGACACAAAGCAACCAACATGTCGTAGGTATAAGAGATGAAATACGACCTCTACGACATATCGTAACCTAAATTGCGAAACAATAGATAGCAATGCATATCGATTTCGCAATAAAGGAGCAATTTTGATCGAATTTCTAGGGATTTTCAATCGATGAAGGATGAATGGCTCAAACCCTAGATAGGCAATGTAATCGAGGTTATTGTGCGACCATTTTGATCTTCAGGAGTCTCACCAGAGCGACCAATCGACGATGATCGTCGGTATGTAGCGGCTCAGGTCTGGTGAAGGTCGCCGGTGGAGGAGCTCGCACGTGAAGGGAAGGAGCACTGGTCACGCGCGATGAGGAAACTCCTTGGCCGAGAGCACGTCGACGACGTCGTCGTCGTCCTCGGCTTCAACACGGCGGCGGCGCGCGGCAAGGCGGAGCGGCGGCTCGGTGGTGCGGCGGCGCGGCGCGGTGGAGCTAGGGTTACGCGGGCGCGAGTGCGAGCGGTGTGCGTGGAGGAGCAGGCGGTGCGCGGCGGCTGCGATGGCTGGAGCTCGTCGGCGGCGAGCGCGGCGGCAGGTCGGCGCGCGCGCGGGAGGCGAGGTGGTGGCGGGAGCGCGAACGGCGAGCGGCGGCGTAATGGGGAGGAAGCACAGTAACTCGCCGGAAATCCCGTTAGGATTACTTTAGTTTGAATCGACGGCTGAGATCGATCCAAATCGGAATCAACAGATAGGATTGAATGTATCTCACGATGAAATTAACCAGACCGTATGGTACGGTCATAGGGATCGTATTGTACGGTCTCCTTTGGAACCCTGACAGTTAAGCTATAGAGACCGCATTGTACGGTCTGCAGGACCGTATTGTCCGGTCTCCTTTCTGCCTCAGGTTTCGAGGGATCTCGTGCAAAAACACACCGTATTGTACGGTCCCTTTGACCGTATTGTACGGTCAGGTCCAGAAATGCTGATTTTCAAGGAATTTCCTTCTAAGTCCAAGTTTCTCACACAAGAACCAAATAAACACCAAACATGGACTAGAAGGGGAACTCTCAAACATTCCTTTGAAAATAGACCAATATAGGTTGCGCATAGGCTTATAGTAATTTTTCAATCGGCAAATAAGATGCAACCAATAAGAACCAAAAGCGATAAAACCAAAGGAGGGGTATGTATGAGCCATTTGCCTATGATCCGTGCAAGTAGATTTAACCTTGAGGATCATTTAGCAAGACTCAATGGGCATGAAGCACAATTCTTTTCTTTAGTCACACTTCTATGAGATGTGAGATCATATAGTGAATGAAGCACTTCCTCATAGTGTGACAACTCCTTTGTGATTTCCTATATGCAATGCATGAGGCAAGCATATCATACAAATGCAAGGGAAAATAAACATGCCATGTGATATGCAAGCAAAGTTAAGACAACGCATAAAGGAAACCTACTCAAGGCCAAGTTTGAACCTCTCTCAAGCTTACTCACTATGAGCCAAACCTTGCCTTGAGTCCATCGGTCCACCAACTCAAGCATCCCCCATGCTCATAGCTATCTTGAGAAAGTTAGACCTTGAACTAATTTTTATGTTCTTTTCTTTTTAGTTATTAACATATGCATGAATGCAAACATACTAGTTCACAAAGGAGCACCTAGCTACCATGCAAGCAATGCAAGAAAAGAAACTACTATGATACAAGTTACCTCCTTGAAGAGTAGATTTGTCGATGAAGCACTCGAAGCTTGTGGTGGACGTTCATGAGTTGACGTTGCGGCACACGGTCCACCACCATCACCCTTCTAGGTCTTGTTCTTGGGAGCCCACTCGCACTTGGTTGGCCTCTCAAGGTCAACTATGCATTTGGGCACCCAAATCTTCCTCATCATCCTCTTCTTGTCGGGTGATCCAAGAGCCTTTGCCTTCACCTTGCCTTTCTTGTCCCTAAAGAGCTTGTAGTGTGTATTTCCATGGAACAAGTTAGCGTTAGGCAAAACCTTGGAACTTCTCACCTTGGGACAATTCTTGCTAGTGTGGCCGTCTCGGCAACACTTCTCACAATAGTAGTCGTCCGCCATGAGGGGGACTACCCAAGGTGGGATGTCCTCGTCCTTGCCGATGAGGTTGATGGCGGCGGGGTAGGAGCCGAGTCCCTTGTGCCCGGGGTTGTTCACAAGGTTCCGACCAAGTATCTCCTTATGGATGGTCCTTCCCCTTGTGAGCCTCTCGAAGCCGTCCATCACCGAAGCTCTCTCCTCCTTGAGTTGATGATATTCCTTCAAGATTTTCTCATCAAGAGAGATGCTCTCAAGAGAGGGAGTTAGTCCATCACAAGTAATATATGAAGAATCGGAAATAGATGAACTAGAAGAAGAAGTGTTACACTTTTCGAGGAGGGATTGATGTTCTTCCTCAAGAACCTTGAACTTGCCGTTGAGCCTCATGTGTTCAACCTTGAGCTTGTCATAGCTTTCATCCAAGGTCATGAGCGAAGTGGAAAGGTGCTTGATCTCATCCTCTAGTAACTTGGACTTCTCCTTGAGCTTCATGTGGTCTTCCTCAAGCTTGTCATAGTCTTCATCAAGAGCCTTGTGAGAGATGGATAAGTCCCTAAGCTCACCCTCAAGTTGACGAACTCGGAAAGCGGCCACTTCGTGTTCCTTCTCCAACCGAGCAATGGTCTTGTCTTTCTTCATGATCATCTTGCCGGTTATGAGAATGCTATCCAAGAGTTCCTCATATGTGGGCTTGTCCTCCTCACCAAACTCTTCATCGGACTCGCTCTTCTCATCTTCACTACTATCATCATCTTTGGCCATCAAGCAAGTAGGTGGTGGAGGTAGAGTCTCGGAGATGTTGGTGAGAGCTATGCCGGCCATCTTCTTTCCCTTGGAGGATGAGTCATCACTTTCTTCTTCATCACTATCATCATCCGAAACCCACTCTCCAACATAGAGTCCCTTGCGAGATGATCTTCTCTTTTCTTTGCCTCTAGAGCTTTCCTTCTTGACAAACCTCTTCCTTGCCTTGTACTTGCTTCTAGGGTCTTCTTCTTCATCATCGCTTGACTCTTGAGCCTTCTTCTTGCTCTTCTTGATTGGCTTCGGGCATTCCTTGGCAAAGTGACCCTTCTCCCCACAATTGTAGCACTCGGCATCTTTCTTGTTGATGAATCTTCTCTTGAAGAAGTTGCTTCTCTTCATGAGGAGTGCTAGATCATTGGGATGAAGTTGCAACAAGTCTTCAACGTCTTCTTCAAGCTCTTCATCACTTGAATCTTGAGTCACCACCTTCTTCATCTTCTTGCTTGACCCCTCGGATGCAAAAGCAAGATTCTTGGAGGGCTTCTCATCAAGCTTCTTGTCGAGGTGGTAGCTCTCGAAGGCGGTGATCTTCCCAAGTAGCTTGTGGGTGGTGAGGTCTCGCATGTCGGTGTTGAAGAGGCATGTGATGAGTGCTCCATATTTTTCCCTTGGGAGAATCCTCAAGATCTTCCGCACAAGGTCACCTTCATCAATCTTCTCCTTCACACCGAGCGAGTTGATATCCTCTACAAGCACATTCAAGCGAGAGTAAGCATCATTGATTAGCTCATTTGAAGACATGGCAAAGTCATCATACTTGTTCTTTAGCACATAGTATCTTTCCTCTTTCACGTCCGTGGAACCCTCATGAATTTGTTGAATTTGAGTCCACACTTCATGAGCGGTACCCGCGGACTTGACTCGAGCAAAGACCTCTTTAGTGATAGCTTCAAACAAGGCATTTTTAGCTTTAGCATTTGCCTTTGCAAGATTCACATCTAGAGTACCAATGGGAGTCCTTAGAGAGACACCGGTACTTACCACCTCCCATGCGAGAGGATCGAGAGCCTCGAGGTAAGCTTGCATGCGAGCTTTCCAATAGGCATAGTCGGTCCCATCGAACGGGGGCGGCCCATGATCTCTCGGCATCCTTACTCAAGGCGGTTAAGCCCTATTTGAGCAACGAGGCTCTGATACCACTTGAAAGGATCAAGGGCACCGAGAGGGGGGGGGGTGAATCGGTGTGTCAACAATTTCTCCCAAACGTACTTTAGGCGTGAAGCTAGCAAGACTAGATATGGTGATAACAAAAGCAAGCGATGCGCGCACACAATCTAGTCTATGCAACAAGCAACACCCTAGCAAGCAATTCTACCAAGTAGTAAAGAGACAACCTATCATGCAATTCTACTAGCACATAAAAGTAAATGCGGAAGCGTAAATGCTAGTATGTAAAGGAGATAAGGATAGGAATGCTCATGATTTTTCCCGTGGTCTCGGAAGGGTGGCGCCTTCCCCTACTCCACGTTGGGTCACTCCCGCCGGAGTCTCGACCCCGTCCCTCCGCTCGAAGGCGATCCCTCCTAGAGCACACTTCACCCTCCGAGTGAAGTCGCGGGCACGTCCCGCCGGGCTCGATCCCGGGTACTCTTCCGGAGGTAAGGCTCCGCACGTGATGCGTGCCAAAGGGCGCTCCACTAGTGATGCTTCTTTCGCACGGGAAGCTCCAAGACCGTGTACAAACTTGTGTTAGCTTCCACAATCTCCTTGGACAGCTCAACACCAACGCCTAACCGGTCTAGGCCTCGCCATAGACCAAGAGTAACAAACCGAAGTGACTCTCTCAAGCTCACACTAGCCTAGAGATCAAGTGGATGCAATTGCTACTCTCTCAAGCACTAGGATCACTCCAAATCCTTCACAAGTGCTTCTCTCCCTTGCTCTTGGCTTCCTCTGAGTTTCCTGCACTCCAACAATGGCCAAGAGACCCCTCAAGGGGCGGGCAACCAACTATTTATAGGCTACCAACCCAAAACTAGCCGTTGCCCAAAAGTGCCCTGCGAAACTAGAGACCGTACAAAGGACCGTACTGTCCGGTCTCTTCCAGACCGTATTGTCCGGTCTCTATTTCCAGGCGCATCTCCATCTTCTTCTTCATCTCCAATGAAGACCGTACTGTCCGGTCCCTAGGACCGTACCGTCCGGTCGATTGTCCGGTCTTCATTTCTTCCACTTCCAGAAACTTCAACTTCTCTGTCTGGAAATCCTCTGATGACCGTACCATACGGTCCCCAGACCGTACTGTCCGGTCCTATTGTCCGGTCTTCATTTTCTCAGCATCCCGAGACTTCACTTCTCTGTCTGGATCTTCAATGAAGACCGCATTGTACGGTCCCTAGGACCGTACTGTCCGGTCTCTTCCGGATAAGCTGAAAACTTGATCCACTCTTGATCCTTGCTTCCAACTTCTTCATCCTTGGTTCCTCTTCTTCTCTTCAGCCACCCTAGCCCTCAAGAGACTCACAATGCATCCATTTGATCTCTAACCTAGTGTGCTCTAAGAGAACCAATTCGATCCCTCTTGATAGTCCGGTTTTTCCTATGGACTCAAGCTAACATCTAACCAAGCAACACTCGCTTGGATCTAGCATGTCCTTAGCCTTGATCCACATCTTCTCCGCGACTCCATCAAGCTCTCGATCCGAATTGTCGAGGCAACCAATCACCAAGTCGTCGATAGATAGAATATGTGAGACGACGCTTCATTGACATGACCATTTGAATATCCTACAAGGAAATGTTAGTCACATCAATATGGTCACCCAATCACCAAAACATTCATACCTTTGGGGTTTCCAAACTCCAATGGTCATGAAGCTTACAGCGGAGGGGTGGGCCGCGAGGGGTACCGGATACGTGATCGGCGACTACGACGATCCGTCCCTGAGGCTAGGCGCAGGACGGCGAACAAGGGACACCGTGCCCCAGCAGCTGGCTGGCCAAGGACGTCTGCAGTGTAAATGCGTTTTGGCGGCGGCGGCCGGCAATTGTTTGCCTAGATGTGAAATGGGGACGCGGCACATAATCGATTGCGAAATGTACACGCTACTCTTGTGGCAAATGAAAGTAATTTCGTTGATACATGTACAATTATATTAATGGTACTGAGCATCGTAAAAGTCCTCTAGTAATTTGTACATCCTCGGTGTGCGAAATGTGGATCCCATCGGCCTGGGGAACGTTGCTGGGTGCCGAGATGGTGATGTGGGATCACATCACGGCAATATTGCACGAACAAATGAATCTGCTGGCTGTTGAGAAGCTTAACGTTTTCCACCTTGAGGTCGCTGCGCGAGGAGATGGTAAGAGCCGTGGGCGCAAAGGTGCATGGACGACTTGCCGGTGTCATCCAAGGTGCCCTAGCTTGCCGGTTACAGTGAGCCTGTCGACATTGGTAAAGCTTATCCAAAGCGGGTAACCATTCTTGTTCCAGTTCGTCTTGTCGGAAGCCACCAAAGTGCCATGAATCTTTCCGGCTGGCACGAGGATAACAGAGGGCTGCGCCAAGGAGCAAGCCTTGGCCCAGACCGTTTGGAACACCTTCGTCGTGTCGTCAGTTTGGGCGTCGCCGGCAGCACCGAAATTAATTGTTGACGTTGATCAAGTCGACGCCCTGGGGCGTGTTCTTCGGGGCCTTGGTCGTTTCTCCGAGTTTGTGATGCCAGAAAGGACGAGGACTTGTGGAACGCCTCTACTCCGCGTCGATCGCCGGTGACGCGGTAGCTGTCCACGGTCTCGGGTGCCGTCGTCTTGCATTGGCCGAGAGCACACGCGCGTCACGACATTGCCATCGAGCGCCTCCATGAACAGGAGGATGAGGAGGCAGGCCGCGGCGAGCGACGAGATTAGGGACTCTCATCATGCATATATATGACTTGTCTTTTGAGCTTGAAGAGTACTCTATCATGTTGTCATTTAATTTGCTTATATACTAATGTATACATCTTTTTTAATTTGGAAACATAAATTGGTAGGGCACATACTTGTATTAGACACTAACAGGATCGAAGCATTATGACGTCAAATTACAGAAGTCTGGCCGATTGATCAGGCGATACACATTGCCAGCTGATACATAGGACGTGCTTTTATTTTGGACCGTTAATCAAAAGTGTGTACTGAAAGGAATTAAAGGAAACAACAACACGGTCGAGCAGCAACGAGGAAGGGAGACATGCATAGACGCCGACTCTGAATGACAGGCTCCACGTACAGAACAAGCGAGACGACCTGCCGTGCCCTGCCCTGCAAATGTTAAAAGTATCAGAGAGTCAATCATGAGATGATTAAGTGATGATCGATGCTGCTGGTCCAGTCTCAGTTAGGTTCTAATCCAGCAGAAACCAATGAAAGTTTTTCTTTTTAAAAAAAAGAAAAGAAAAAAAAGAAACCGATGGAACAGCTTATCGAGTGCACGAAACAGTGCTACTGCTTCCGCTGCTAAGAACCTTAGATTTTTTTTTTCAACGGAAGAGTTTCGTTACCTGTTTGGAAGCTTCATACAATGTCGGGTTCCGCCTTCTTCACTATCTCCATTTTCCAGAGCGCATTGGCACCCACGTGTTCGACTGAATGATAAATCCCAAGAACTGTTCCCTCCTTCACGTGCCCGAAGAGCCCGTCGAGAGTAGGGCCGGCTGCCAAGCCGGCTCGGCTCATCTCACTCTAGCTCGCTAGGATATCGAGCTAGCTCGGTTCGGCTCATTAAGATAAACGAGCAAAAATTGTAGCTCAGCTCGGCTCTATATGCTCACGAGCTAGCTCATTATGGGTCAACGAGCTAAGGATGAAAAAAACATTTTTCAATACCTTTTTGAAAGAAAAGACAGCAGTTCATGCGCAAACAACATATATCATCACTTCTATCCAAGGTAATTCAAATGTAAATCACACTAGACATCTACACATGCAGCAGATGCAATGCTTTGTTGCTTGCTCACCAACGTTGCAGTCTTCAGGCTGGTTGAATGGGCTATCGCGCGTGCTCCTTTGTCGATGACGGCAGTGGCGGCGATGTGGCATGCGTAAATGTATATATATATACGTGAAAACACAACAGGTGCCGTGACATGTTCTTATACATTCAGGCTTGTCTGTGGGTTGGATTTTTGTAAAGCAAAACTGCGACTAGGGGCCTGGGTCGTGGGCTAGGTTTTTTATGCTCACGCAGCTCATTTTGGCTCGTGAGTTGCTCATGAGCTGGCTCGAGTTGGCTCGTAAAATTAATGAGCTAAAAGCCTAGCTTAGCTCGTTGAAAAATGAAACGAGTCGAGTCGAGTCGAGCCGAGTTTGCTCCGAGCTGAGCTAGCTTGCCGCGAGTTTTATTGCCAGCCCTAGTCGAGAGCCATGGTTGTGTCCCTGAGCACTCGCACACGGCGCCACCCGTTGCCGTGATCCTCCTTCTTCCGTCCACATCATCGAGAGATGCGTCTCACCGCTGAAGATAGCCAGTTGCACCTGCAAGCATGTTTTATTTTTAACAGCAGCTGCAAAGGAAAAAAAAATGGGACAGGTCGAAGAGTTGACCAAAAGCATAGTAACGGCGACCGCCGCCCGTGGTCTGTGTCCGAACGGCTCGGTCCAACTCGTTAAGGTAACAAGCCAGCTCAGCTCGGTTCAAAATCTTTTCTTATTTGTGTAAGATTTGTTCCTTTCAGTTTCATCAAACAAATTACAGTAACAACTCAAAAAACAATTACAGTACTGACCCAAGCAACTTTTGATAACAATTGTTTTGTTGGTAAATCCACTCTACATTACTACACTTTGCATCCAACACAGATACAATTGTACAGTGCACAATTTTTCTCTTTGTGCAAGAGAGGAAGCTGCGCTTATCCATGGGCACCAGAAGAACCAGCATTCTTTATTAATTTCCATATTATTACTTGACACAGCTTGGAATTTCCTTGTCAGGCCGATGGAGCGTCAGGCTCCTTTTCAGGAACTGGAACATCAAACGCTGGGATTTCCATATAGGCCTTGTAGAATCTCTCCAAAATAGGGTATTTTGACTGCAAAGCAGTTGCCTCTTAGCATTATTTTTTCAGTACGTAGTTAAAGAGTATGCCAAAAAAGTACGTAGCATTATGTTACACCCAAGAGTTATAGGTGAGAATTATGCTAACCATATCGATTTGGAAGCTCTTCATGGCTGCATGGATCTGGGGTGCAAGAAACACATCCGCCTGTCCATAAGCAAAAGGGGCAACATCAGACTATTCAGCACTACCATGTAATTCACAGTATCAAATTGATCATCAAATACAGAAATACATGTCTTCAAAAAAATAGACACAGTAGAACTTGTGTAGCAGGAACTTATCAGAAACAATATAATAGTAGCATAAAAGCATGTAGTGCGAAGAAAACCATATGCAGTATGGTTATCTTAATATTGATTTCAACAAAGCCTTCTGCTCCGAGAAGGGACTTGTGTGGACAGAACAGTATGTATAAACTATAAAGAATAAATCCTGATTAAGCACTAACCAGTTGGACTTCATTTGCCTGTAGCGTATTTGCTGTCACACCATTCCAGAAGTTTTTCAATTGCTGAGATGAATCCAACAGATAGTAAGGGTGAGACAACACAAAATACATAGACAAATGGGAAAATGAATACTAAATATGAGGTGTGTTATAATGCTTGTGAGGTACTCAAGGTACCTTCTCTACAAATGATCTCATCCGTTAACTGAAGAAAGGGTTACTTAGGAAGAACAACAAATCTGGTAAACAAGGAATGGTACAAATTATTATTGGATTTGGTCCTATAGTTGCCCTAACATATTCCCTAATCTCAGCTGTCAGCTTATCCACTGTCATGCAGAACAGCCTCTCCCCATCTTTCATAAAAAAAAACTCGACCGGTGGGGGTAAGACCGCCCCCACGGCTTTCTTTTAATAGAGAAGCTCAACCTTCTCCGGTCGAGAAAATCCACGAACCCTGGTCCCACCCTCAAGGAGCCGCCCCCTATGGTTCGGGCCTTAACCCATGCTTTGAGCCCACCCCATACATGAGGGCCCGCCCACCATAGGTCGGTTTCAACCGAGTAAATGGGACGCAGCGAGTGGATTTTTTTATTTTCCATAAATTATGCAGCCACCCAGGGATTGAACCCTGGGTGGGAGCTCCCCAGCCAATGGACTTTACCACTGCACTATGAGCCCCTTTGCCTCCCCATCTTTCATCACCTAGTGAGCTTTTAAATAACCTTCATTTCATTGAACTTAAACAAATTCGTCAAATCAATCGTCCAGGTCCACTCACATTGACTCATAATCACCAGCCATAAATACTTATCTCTTCATTTTTTAATACCCACTTGAACTGCTGATATGCTAACAGACTAATACAGCAGAGAAAGAAACCATCTTGATTGCGGAGTTTCTAGCTTGAATTGGTTGGATCATAAGCCACCGCCTTGAAAAAAAAAGATATGCAATTCAGCATGTAATGTACTAGCCAGTTTCAGTTTAGTAGATGCCCATGCTGTGTCCAATCTTGATTATTGTTTATCGCCTTGAAAAAAAAAAGATGCAATTCAGCATGTAATGTAACTAGCCAGTTTCAGTTTAGTAGATGCTGCTGTGTCCAATCTTGATTATTGTTTTATGTTTTTGCGGATTCATTGAGCTTAATTTAATCACAACATTCATGACCATAGATGGATTGTTTAATTGCATTTTATTTTCTTATATTAGCATTGTTTGCTGATGTGAGCTTGTCACCTTGCGAGAAAACCATTAGTGGTGATTTCCTCTCAGCATCAACGAGACATATCAATAATTAAGTAAATTACTTATCTTTCCATAAGTTGGTTAATTTTCTCTCTTTCTGATGGATGGATGGATTACCTTTCTAACCTTTGGCTTACTTAACCTTGGTACCTATCCCCACAATTTTGAGTACCTTTTGACAAGTGCCTTTTCATGTATATCGTGCAATCGCTGCCAATAAAGATACCATAGTACCATGTACCTTATTGCGTGTTTGAGGAAAATGTACTTTATTAGGACTCTGGCACACCTCACTAAATATAGTGACAGGACAAATTTATAATACTTTACAAGGGAACTCCATTTATGTTGGGTTTATCTGGCTAATTGTGAAAAAATAATTGGTGAAAATAAATTATACTCCCTCCATACTTCAAAAGGAAGTCGTTTTGAATATTGACACGATCTTCAAAATACAACTTTGACTACTATTTTTTGCTATTAAATATTTACAAAATCTAGTGAAAATATACTTTTATGAAACTACATTTCAAGGTGAATATACTCATATAATTTTCACATTACTAGACTCATTATATAATAATTTATTTGTAGTCAAAGTTTGAAATCTTTGACTGAGAACATATCCAAAACGACTTTCTTTTGAAGTATGGAGGGAGTATGACATTACAGGAAAATAAACTAAATAATGGAGTGGAGCAAAACACACCTCTAAATCCCTTGTCAATGTAATTACGAGCAATCTGAAGGCTCTCATCATATCCTAACTTGCCATCAATCCGACCCTGATATGGGATATAAGATAAGGTTGCTAAGATTTTTGCAGCGATACTGGAAAGGAACGAGAATTAAGTTTTTGTGCACAATTGCTGGTTGTGAATGAACCCACAATTACAGCATAAGTCTGAAGAGGTTGAATGTTCGAACAAACTATATTTGCAATCTGCAGAAAAAGATGAGATATCTGTTATCAAAATGGAGTTGGCAACTTATGATGTTACTGGTAGATGTGTAAATGAAACGAATGAACAGCAACCAGCATTCTTCAAATAAACTTCGTACACTGTATTTTCCTTTTTCCTTTACATGCCACTTTATGTGTTATGTGCAAAACTAGCCACGAAGAAAAATACTCGAATCACCTCCAGACTAATTTGGAAACCTTAAGAAAACTTTACCTTCATACAATCATACTATAAGAGATTGCAACTCCTGAGTAAAATATGTACCTGCAGATTTAGAGCTTTCTTTTTGATATCTTGAGGCAAAAGAGGGTGCTGAGGATATTTGTCTTCAAGATACTACAACAGAATGAGATTGTCAAGAATGCTAGTCTACCAATTCATTAATCAGGAACTTAATTGTAGAAGATATTTCATTGATTACTCACCAATATGATTGCGAGAGAATCAGAAACAACAAAATCCCCATCAACCAATGCTGGGACATACTTGGTTGGATTTATCTTCTCATAATCTACAATATGATCACAAGAAGAAAACTCAAACTACTGTGGGGTCAACCCATGGTTTCACTAGCTGGAAAACAAAACAAAATTTTTAGATTGCACCAAAGGAGTACAGACCCAGACAAAATGCCCACACTCACATTCATAGTCAAATCTTCTATTTTATCTCACTTGTTTATGCAATTTTGTCTTCCCTCTAATATCAACACTCAAATAGGCTAAAACAGGGACATAGGGATGTCTAATACTTGAGAGGGCACTGTAACTAACACAAATGGTCCATGTTAATTTCAAATGCTTCATAGTCAAATCTTCTAATTTTCTCACTTGTTTAAGAACTTTTGTCTTCCCTCTAATATCAACACTCAAATAGGCTAAAACAGGGACATAGGGATGTCTAATTCTTGAGAGGGCACTGTAACTAACACAAACGGTTCCATGTTAATTTCAAATGAGCTGACAGAACATGGACATAGGCATTTTATACAGTTCTTTCATGCACTGGGCCAACAACCTCATACCTCAAAAGGTTTAGTTAATATTCCATGAAAAATTGCCAAAATCTCCTTTTTGAGTGAATATGTACACGTTACAAATGTCCAATTCATATATTAGGTGAAAAAGAGATCAAGCCTCACTTCAGCCCTAAAATCCATTTGCCATGACAGAACAGTACTTATAATAATTACAAGGGTGGAAAGGGGGTGCAATTAAATTATCGCCAATCCCTTAATCTCAAGTCACAATCTACAGTGCAAAGTGCAGTTAAGAAGTCTGATTACCCAGTGTTATGTGTAACATCACCTGAACATGGTGTTTGATGTCAATTACAACGTGAAAAGGATTACTTACACATAACTTAAGAAGACTCGGCAGTGAGCCGACAGGCGATTATATTTCACATGTTTAAAATTGTTAATAAGAAATTTGTCACGGCAAACCCAGATCAAACCAACCTTGATCAAGCTTTGACACAGCTCTATACTGGTAGTCCACACCTTCATCATAGAGAAACAACATAGTTAGGTTAGGTCACAAAAGGTTGAATATTGGTAATTAAGCACTCTGCATCTGACTATTTCAGTCCTGCTGACTTCTGAGCGTTCAAACACTGTCATTCGAGTTGTGTTGATTTTTCATATATTCCTGGGTTAATTCTTTAAACCATTTACATATAATCCTATATGAGTTTGAAGCTACATAGTTGAGTTGGCAAGACAACTGATGATTTCCACAAGTTCAACATATTGACTAGAAACAAGCAGTAGTAGTAGTACAAATCCGTATAATCAAAGAAGGCATCCCAAAAGTTTGGAAATTCTGACAATCTGCCCAAAATCAACTACAACAAGGGTCTGTCTATTCAACAGGTGACCGAGATTTTGCCTTCCCATCAGTCAATTTTCTGGACCACACGATCTGAATCGAACGGCTGTGATTGTTTCTTCAACCTCTCGCCATCGTGCCCAGCTGCCGACGCCCGTACGCCCGCGACGCCCCACCCACCTGCCCCGCCCCCCGCCCCCGCCCGCCGCCCGCCCGCCGCCTCGCAGCCCCCCCGCCGCCCCCGCCACCTCGCCGCGCCGCCGCCCACCGCCGTGCCGGCCGCCGCCCCCGACCTTCCCTATACCTGCCGGCGCCATGAATCCCCAGCAACCCAGAACCCTAAACCCGCCCACATTGAACTGCCAGCCGGGCCGCCGCGTCGCACCGCCCGCCCCACCCCCGCGCTCTGCCGCCGCCCACTCCAGCCCTGGCCGGCCCGCGCCGCCGCGCTCCCGTTCTTGCGCCGGCCGCGCGCCCGTGTGCCCGCGCCGGCAGCACGCCACTGCCCCTAAACCCGCCACGTGGCCTCTTCCCATTCGGCCATTAGGAGACTGAGAGATTTGCTAATCTCAGTTAACTAAGGATTAGCAAATCCCCTACAATAAATCATAAACACTTGAAATATGAGCCTGGATTATTTTCAACAAGAGGTACATACACATAGCTTCCATGTTCCTAGTCTAAACAGTACAGTAGCCACCAATCTGTTGAACGAATCAGATCAAGATTCAAGAAAGACCATGCTTTATCTCAAGGAAACAATATTTTAGAGAGAACTAATCGATTACCTTTGAGATTGAGGGCGATCCGGACTCGGTAGGAGCAGGAGCTCATCCACTCGTTGTACAGGATGGGCTTCGTCGACGCCATGTCCGCCTGCTCCTGCTAAGGCAGACGCAGACCAGCAGAACAAGGCAACAAGCGGTTGTTGTGAGAGCGAGGAGAGAAACGGGATGATTGCTGAATTTGGATTCGGCTGTTTTGGAGCGGTTGTTGTGAGAGCGTTGAATTCTGAGGAAAGAAAAAAAATCCATGGGTGAAGCCGTGAGGAAAGAGAAGGGCATGCACCTTCCTTCTTTTATTTATTTCCTTCTCTCTCGCAGTCTCGCAGCGTCACACTTGGTCCCACGAGTGGCATATAAAAAATAGCCTGTTCGGCTGGTATAGACACCAGCCGCAGCCGCAGCCGGCTGCCGCTGCTCTCAATCACTGTTACCGCTGCTCTACGTCTGAGCTTCAATTCTAGAGCTATCCGAACGTCGTTGAGAGCTAGCTTGATTTCCCCGGGGTGGGTCTCTTCTCTCCTTCTTATAATCTCTCCGGATGGTTTGGATGATACCGTTCACATCTCATTGGGCATTTGGGCTGACAAGGATAGCTTGGTACTAACTATAGATTATATGATGCTCTTGTTTCTTTATTAAAGATAAATGCTGTGCCGACAGCTTTATATATTGATTAGGACTTCTCTCATCGGATCAATATCACTACAACAAATGTGACTTTCTATGACATTTTCCTGATGACAACATATCGTTATGTCATAAAGCTTGTTAGGTTTATGACATTTTTGAGGAAATATGGTGTTTTATGACAAAACCCAAGATATGTCATTAAATTTGACCGCAAAATTGTCATAAATCAAGACGCCATTATATTATGACAAACAAAAATGTCATAATTGGCAAAAAATAAATGTCACAACAGTTATGACAAACATCAATTGTCATTACCAATTTTTCTTTATTTTTACACCAGAATTTATGACATATATGAATTGTCTGGCACACCTGTCAAATACCTGTAACGCGGGACCCACATATATTTTTATTCAAAAAATAAAAGCAAAATGTAATTGATAAAATGGGAGTATTTGGTAAATAATTTTTTTAGATCATGCACACGTGGCCCACATGTGGATTGGTCCCACATAGGGATGAAAACGGAATGGAAAATTTCCGTTCCGTTCCGTTCCGAATACCGTATTTTTCTGATCATTTCTGAAATTTTCGGAATTTCAACGGAATTGGAACGAAAATGAGTTGAGGTTGGTCGGAATCGGAATTGGAAATGATTTGCGAATTATTCCGATCATATTTGCGGTTACCATATTTTGATCGGAATTTTTCCGTTTTCTCCCGAAGTCAAACCAATCGGAATAGCCCAAGCCAATTGCAACAAGCCAACACAACCGGCAGCCCAACAGCCCACTGCGGCCTCCAACTCCAAAGCGCAGCGCACGCCAGTTCGCCTCCATCGCTCAACGCCTAGGCCCAGTACCACGCGTGTGCCTCCAGTACATATTCCTGGTAGTGGTATTAGAAAAGAATCAAAGTGTTCTATTTTTTCAAAAAAAAGAATAAAAATATTGCAAGTAATGCTAGAGATTAAGAACAAGAGCACTAAAAAGGCAACAACCCTAAAAAGCAAAATATAATTTGAGGTGGGACTCGCATTTTAGTTTTTTAAAATATATAAGAAAATGTAATTTGTGCTTTTTTAGAAAATAAAATTTGTGCTAAAAATTGAATCCAAATGTAACGAAGGCAAAGAAAATTTCTTTGATTCATTTAGGATGTTAACATTTTTATTAGACAAAAGAGTTATTTTCCAAATTAAATTAGATAATATAGGTTATAATAAATATTATTGATGCATGTTGGATTAGTTTGCAGTAGGGATTTTATTGTGTTGAAATTGTATTTAAAATTTCGTTAGGAAACGTTTTCATTTGATGTAGAAAATAGGAGGGGAAAGAGAAATAGAAAAAGAGAAAGAAAACCCCGGCCACATGGGCTGAATTTTACTCTCCGGCCCAGTCCTTCTCTTTTCTTTTTCTTTTCTTTTTTTCCCACCGGGCCGGCCTCCTTCTCTTTCTTCCCACGCAGCCCATTTTCTCCTCCCTCTCGTGGCCCATGCCCGCGCCAGCCCAACTCGGCCCAGCAGCGTTCTTCTCTAGTTCTTGACCCTTACCTCTTTTTCTCAATTTGATTCATTCCTAAATTTTGAAAGTTGTATATATTTCGCATACGAAATCCAAATGACCTCTTTTTTTCCTCCGCGTTGATAAAAATATTATCTACCTATTTGTAGAATATATGGAACTGCTTTATATGATATAACTGTGCCGTATCCCTAAATAACCACTGGACATTTTTTATAAAATTTTTGTTATTTTTGTAAATCTCGAAAGAAAATGTTTCTGGACATGAATTTTTATGGAGATGGAGAATTGAAGCACCTCTACACAAGAAATTATGTTACAATTT
Organism: Eragrostis nindensis; assembly: GCA_012490785.1. Taxonomy (NCBI): domain Eukaryota; kingdom Viridiplantae; phylum Streptophyta; class Magnoliopsida; order Poales; family Poaceae; genus Eragrostis; species Eragrostis nindensis. The sequence continues at coordinate 381,337 of JAAXCT010000142.1, read as the reverse complement.
TTTTGAAGCTTTTGTTGAGGACATTGTTCACTTATGGTTGAACTTAGGTGTCAAGAGTTGTCCACTTTGAACACACTTTGGTGGATTTTGTTTCAAAAAAATAACAAAAATTCTCATGGGTTTGGATTGACATCGAACAACCACAAACCAAAAATCAGTTTAAAATTCATTATATTTTGCGAGATAAAATTTGACAAAACAATTGAAAAAATGCACTCATGTCTTCTCATTTTTATATCTCACGAAGTTTGTTGCAACTTCGGGTGAAATTTGGTAAGAATGTGTATCTGGTCGATCCAAATGAACACTAATTTTGGTGAAATTTTTAAAAATTATTTTATATGTATCATTTTTAAAATACTAATTTTTTATCAGCTTACACGTCTCTGAAATTTACCCATACCTAATGATCAGTGGTCCCTTTGTCTTTCTTCTCCCCACATGTCAGTCACCCCAGCCCAAACAAACTGCCCACTAAATAGAGCCGGCCGCCCTCTCCAAACCCTACTCCTCTCCCTCACTACTTCTCTCCCAGCCACAGCCGCCGCCCTTAGCCATTCTTTCTTCCCCGTCGCCCCAAGTCGCCTCTTCTCCTCCAGATCCAGTCGCCCCCATGTCCCTCCTCATCTCTCTTCCACCATAGAATGCTCCCTCTCCACAACCTTGCTCTCTTCGACGAGATGCCTCCACACGGCAGCGCATCGACGACTACGGCGGTTCTTTGTTCCTCTGCCGTGGACGCCCCCTCCTCGACCCCGAGCTTGCGGATCAGCCGGGGACGGGCGGATCCCGCCGGGGGCGAGTGGATCTGGCCAGGAGCGGGCTGATCTGGCCGGGGGCGAGTGGATCTGGCCGGAGGCAGGTGGATCCAGCGGGAACGAGCGGATCTGGCCGGAGGCGGGCGGCTGCGGCGGCTCGCTCCACGTCCCAGCGCCTTCTTCGTCGGCGAGGTAACGGCGTCCCTAATGATGGAGAGATGTTGCGGCGATGCAACGGCGGTCGTTCTCTGTGCGCGTGCCTGCTTGCTCCCTCGCCGCTGCAGCTCACGCTCAGGTTTGGTTCCTCCTGTCTCAACGGTGCTCTGGCATTGCAATACAGCGTAGCTTTTACTCACAGCCATCTATACTTTAATGTCCCCATTTTGTGTTGGTTGAGCCTCACCAGATCTAAATGAATGGATGGATTTCTAATGGATTGTGATTACCCTGTTTAGATGGATGGATGGATTAGCTAATGGATTGTGCAAACATCAGTTGTTTATTCATGATTGCTAGTATCGTGATTATCCCTGATTGCTAGCATAGTTAACTATGTGCACGTGCAAACTCAAATGCGCCCTGGTAGCGCGAGCTATGGGGGCGACTGGATCTGATCCGTACATATTCAGGCCACTGTCCCAGCCATGCACACTACCTGTTTGATAGAATGCTGCAGTAGAACGGTCTCATCTCATTTTTTTTTCCTGCTGATTGTATAACGCGTCGAGCTAAGAAATGATCACACTTGTTAATTCCCTGCAGGTTCTTTCAAAGGAAAAAAACGAGGAAGTAATGGATTAGTGGCAGCTACCAGCACATGGTGTTTGGTAATTTTGCCTTCTTTCCTCTATTTCTTATTTTAGAAATAGTTAATGGATCATTGGCAGCTTGCACACATGGATAATTAAGTATTGGTAGCTTCCTTGTGTTACCTCAGTTAATGAATCTCTCTGCTTGTACCATCACAAGAGATGAATTTCTTAGACAAGTATAATCTATACTCTATCAGATTTAGAGTAATACATAGTCATTACTTGAGATATCTTTACTTTCACAGAATCCAGTAGCCTTTTAAACTGAGACACTGCACTTAACACTCTGAAACTGCAGTTCTGAAGTTTGCAACACTCCTATGTCCAAGTAGCGTCATACAGTGCTGTCCAAGTAGCTTAACAAATGCCGAATCAAACGCAGCTTAGAAATGTTTTGTTAACTGATATTTGTCTCCTTAAAGGTTCCATAAAACTTTTCTGTCAGCTACCATTGTCTGATCAAGCTCTGAATACTTTTCTGTTAGCTACCATTGTCTGATCAAGCTCTGAATACTTTTCTGTTAGCTACCATTAACTGATTAAGCTCTGATCCTCCACTTTTGCAGTTCAGATATAGCTAGAGCTGCACTGGTAAAATTCTGACTAAAATCATGGAATCTTGTTTGCTTTCTAAGGTAATTATAATCTGCTTGATCTCTGTATTTCACTCATTAATTTCATTTGTGTCCAGCACTAGGTGTTAGCATTATGATAACTATTGAATTTCATTTGTGTTATTGCTCTTCGGTTGCTTGCAAGGAAGACGACAGAATGGCCTGATGTTCAGGTAAAACTGAAAACAAACTTCCAAGTTCACAACTGTACTTTTGTCTGTCTGAATATTGATCACTCAAGAACTAACTCTAGAGATGGATGGTGTTGTATATTGTCTACTTCGAGTTGTGACATATGTGTTGTTATGTGAGACCTCTATGTAATGTGGGATTTGCAACTGTATGGTGGCAATTACAACTGTATGTGATGTGCGTACTGTGATTATAGTATTGATCTTATATGTATGTAACTGGCTATATGGTTAATTGTTGGAAAATTGCTTTTTTGTATATTTGGGCTTGGGTGTCTTGAGTTGGGCCTGAATGACTGGGCCCTGGTTTCAGACCCCATATCTGGTTGAAAGTAAAAAGGCCCGCGAAATTAAGGGGTCGAAAGTATAAAGGCCCGCGAAATTAAGGGGTCGAAAATAAAAAGGCCTGTGAAATTAATGGGTCGAAAGTTAAAAGGGCCTGCAAAATTAGTGGGCCGAAAGTTAAAAGGCTCGCGAAATTAGTGGGTCGAAAGTTAAAAGGCCCGTGAAATTAATGGGCGAAAATAAAAAGCCCCTGAAATTAATAGGCCGAAAGTAAAAAATGTCCGCGAAGTTAATGGGCCGAAGTAAAAAGGCCTGCGAAGTTAATGGGCCAAAAATCAGCCAGGTCCGGTCCAATAGGTAATGACAAAAATCGCAATTGTTATGCAACCCTATGACATATTAATGAGTGATTGTGACATTTTCTAAATTGTCATAAGCAGTTATGACATTTCTGCAAGAAGTCATAAAATTATGACAAAAATAGCGAAAATGTCACAGAAGGTATTTAGCTACACACCTTCTATGACTAAATGATTTTTGTCATTAAGAACTCATGGAAGGTCAGTTATGACAAATTTCAGACCTTCTGTGACTAAAGTAAAATGTCATGGAAAGTCAAAATTGTTGTAGTGTATGAACATACATTAATGCGCATCTCGATATACAGGTCTCTGTATCAATGTGTGTGTACTATGCTTTAACGTGCATCTCGATGTGTATAGATTTGATTAGGACCATGCTAACCTGTCAGTGAATTTTATTTATTCTATGTCAGATCTTGCGTCTGCGTTATTCTTTGCCAGAAGCACACCATCGATATAATTTTGTGAAGAGGCTCCTTCAAGATTACACTTTATACAAATGCTTTACCAAGGTTAAAAGGTTAGATACACTTATTAATGTAGACCTATTACCATGGTTAATAGGTTAGATATGCTTTACCTGCCTTGAGCTTAATTTTCTAGCATCCCTCACAAAATTCTTGTTCTGCTAAGTGTATAAAATGCAAGAGCAAAAACGAAAAAGATGACTACAGATTATCACAGCTCACAAACTAAGCGCAACACAGTTAGCTGGGTTTATTATTATAGAACCTGCCCACCCAGGTTCGAGTCCTGGACAATATACTAGTATTCACACATATATAGCTAGTAGTGAGATCTAGATGTTGACTTCATCAACCTCAATATCAGTTGGCTGAGTTTATCATGTGATTAATTCACCTGGGTAAATAGCTTTTGCTTATTGGACTCCCAATCTTCAACTGAGACCCAAAATATATTTTTTAATCTCACTCCTCGAAAAAGAGAATACGAGTAACCATCCCGATCTCAATCTTCGTGGTTGTTTTGTGATTAGGGATGACAAGGACTTGTTTGTATGAGTTCCTCAAGGGAGGCATGTAATCTTTTGTGGGTTGTGCATCCCAAATAAATCCTTCTGTTTATTGTGCTAGTTCCTTGATTTATTTATTCACTCTCTTTGTGCACATTTGGCATTTAATTACCCCTGTCTACTTGTTTGAGAGTTTTGTGTTGCAAACATCTTACAGGTTCATAGAGCTAAAACGACAATTAAATCGGGACGGAGGGAGTACAAGTTTGGAGCCTAGAAAATGTAGAAGCAACTAATAACGCAGATGAGGAGAGGAGCCTATATACACCAAGCTTCTTTTTCTTAAATTTGTATTAGTTGAAATGTTTTTTAATTTCTTTCTCGAACTAAAATATTTAGGATTTTTTTAAAACATGTTTAATCCTCGTTGTAGTACCAAGTGGTACTACCAATTATAACTTGAAAGGTACACAAACATAGTATCGAAGTTATCATTTTGGTACTACTCGATCGGTATGTTTTCATCTATAGTTGAAACTTCAATTCAACAAAGTTTTAGCTTTCATGTATTAGAAACGTTTTTTAATTGAGACATATTTTGAATTGGAACATTTTTATTTTTTTGTCACCCTTGCATAATATCCATGCGAGCAGTAGTGCCTACCTGCTTGTCCTATAAGAGTCTCAGGGCATGAATTCAGTATTGCAGTAAACTTTTTGTCACCCAGTTTTTGCCTCCCCGGATTTGTTATATTTCTTTGCCCAGTTAGCCTCCATTCGGCTCACCTTATAGTTAGCACCCAAAATGGAGCATATGTGCAGATCATTACATGTTATCTCCTCATGTATGTAATATTGTACCCATTATATAGGCATCTATGTAGATTTTTTGCACCAATGACTGTTCATGCATCTATGCTAGATCCTTATCACCAGAACGTGTTGTGCCAAATAGTTGCAATATATATACATGAAAGCATAACGATCCAATAATACATGCCACTGGCCACCCTCGAGATCGCTGTGACAGACCCCTTTGATCCTATTTAATTAACTAGCTGTGTTGTTCACGTGACAAACTTACAGCACAGCTACTTGTTCACGTGCACTAGTCTAATTGTAATATAGGCGCGCGGTGTGTAGCAGTGAAATAAGTTAAAAAAAAAACAATATTAGGCATATCTCCTTCGTTTGAGTTGCGGAAAGAGACGGAGGGAAGGAGATGCCGTATTAAATTATTCATTCTTAAACTAGCCATATGGCTTAAACCGAGCCAATTTTTGCAAGAATAATGAAATCTTGCATTCATGGATTTCAATAATTTTTAAGAAAATCAAAATTTGGTTTTTTTTTCTCCGTTGTGTCTATTTACCTGAGGTTTTGTTCTATAAGGCTACTGATGGCTCATTGTGTACAATACAAATTCTGCATATGCATATATGCATTTCTTCATTCATTTTTGCTCCTTAGGAAGAATATTGTAACGAACAATGAGATGGATCATTCTCCAAGCATGGACTTTTTATATTTTTTGTACCAACTGGTTTCATAAATTTTCAGCTAGGTAAGTATTTATTTTCTAAAAAAATCCATGCAAACAATAAGAATAGAATTCATAAAAACTACATCAATAGGATATGCAACAATGTATCTTTGAGCCCAATATCAAGTTGTAGATGTATTTTGTTCCAAGGGATAAGAATATTGAAAAGAGTTTGGATTCTCTACCCACATGTCGCCACCCAGTGCATTGTATTCGTCCGATGCCACCACATGTTACAATTCGGCGTTGTGATTCGACACAAACGGGTGTTTGAATTCATGAAATTCGTCAAAACTCAGTAAAATTCACATTAATTTGTTAAATGAATGTTTATCTAATAGTTGTATAAGAACTACGAAGTTTCTTTACAAACCATCATTTTATCACTTAATCAATAAATTAATTTAGGCTTAATAATTACGTGAAGACATATTTAGGATGGTGGAGGTTTCATCTCTTTCATATTTTTTCTCATTAATTAATTCAACTATTTTAAATTTAAATCAAGCGCATATCAATTTTTTGTTACTCATTTTTGGATTGAACCATATGATACTCATAAGGAGTCCCTAAGAATTTTGCTCCAGTTTGAACGTCCGCCATGCTCCTGCTCGAACTACGCCGGGGGGGGGGGGGGGGGGGGGGGGGGGGGGGGGGGGCAGTGTCATGCATGATTCGTGCATGCCCGTTTCTTTCCTGGAGAAGACCACGGCTGGAGATATGTTGCTTGTATTAGGGGATAGGCCAGCTATAGTTAGAGATATTTTCTGTTTTCATTTGATTTGATCCTTGGTGATCAACCCATGTACTCTATATATGCGGCCCCCTAATGCAAAGCCCAAGTGCAATTCTCATATTTGCCTCCAAATCCAACCCTATATCATAGTACAGCATATCGTAAAAGCCAACATCCAAAATTCAAACAGCCAACTTTTCAACTTTTTTTTAGGAGATCCAGCTTTTCAACTACCAACAGACTTTCTAAAATCATATCCAGCCAAAACGAACAAGGGCCTAAATGTGAGCATTATCGATTCACAAGCAGTTCGGTGAACTGAATTTTAGCATATTCCAGCCCATTCAATCCAGCAAACCGTTTTGTAGTGGTCCGGTCCAGTAAGCTCAATCTGGCCCAACAGCAGAATGAATCCTTCGTTCAGTTGCTGTTTATGTGTTTTGTGTATTCTCCCATGCTTGGAGAAAATACACCTGCACAGAAATTTTACACTAGCAAACGTGAAAGCATAAATAAGTTTTTTTTCAAGGAAATCACAAATAAGCTTGGCCACATGACGGAAAGATCAAAATATTCAGTACCTGAAGAGTCCAGAACCATCAAAATTTACAGAGGAAGCCCCCACGTCACCACCCAGGCAACATGGGCGATGAAAACTCAAACCATCACCTTCCTCCTCACGCCTGTCCGTCACCTGAGCCATGACATCAAGGATCGATGGTGGCAGAGCGAACAGATCGTTTCCTTTCTTCGTCTCTTCCAGCGGGGTAAATTGGATACCGTGCGTACGTCACGTCTGCCATGCATCTTCCTACTACGGTCAGGCACTTGGTGTTGATCCAGGTCGCCAGCCTCGCCTTGGGTAGCCACGACCGGATGATGACGGAGGGATGCGCCTCCCTATCATTTGGTTCTCCCTCGTCCCCTTCCATTGCAGATCCGGTGCGACATTGTGCTCGTCGGCGTGCAAGGCCATGCTCGGCAATAGATTCTCTAATTCGGTTGGCGGCGTCCCTGATCTGGATCTTCTGGTGACTTCTCCTTGCCATCGTACATGATCCGGCCCATGGCCTCCAAGCTCGACATGGGTGGTTCAAATGCTGGTGGGGCATGTACTCGTCAGCCAGGATTCTCGAGACCGGCTTGACATTTAGATAATGAGAAGATTGCATTAATCCCGGCATTGGCTTTCTAAGAAGCTACAACCACACTGGTCTCTAGGCGATGAATGTGGTACTCCCTCTCTCGACTCAAGGAGATTGGAATATCTACTCCGCTATGTCATCAGCCCCCTAATCTGCACCACAATGGAGCTCTCTGCATGTTTTTTTCATCGCATTGGTGGCGCCGGATTTCCCCTCCCAGTGCATTGTGTTTGGGGTCATTCATCCAGAAATGGATGCGATCGTCAACCATGCATTATGGATGCTCATTCCATTACTATGGAGTTCACTGGGCTCGTTCCATTGAAGACAATAACGCTCACTAGAAAGGATATGTTCCCGCGTGATGTATCCTTGAATATCCCTTCTCGTGGTTCTTACCAAGCCGACCTTCTGCATTACAAGACAATAAAGCTCACTAGGAAGGATATATATGTTCCTTTTTTTATCATTATGGCGGTTGTAAACATCTGATAATGGCCGAGTTAATCGGTGATTGAATTTGGCTCACTCTCTCTAAAGTCAAGGCAAGGGGCTAGTATCCTTCTTGAGAGACAAGGCTGGGATTAATGCCATCTTTCCATTATCTAAAAAAATTAGTGACGGGAATGCAGTGGGCAGTGCACATCATTGCCAGTCAAAAACAATATTATTTGGCCATTTATTGAAGTTCTGGAGGAGCCTTAATTTGAGACGAAAGGTAGGAAAAGTAATAAAGGTATGCATTGATACACGATTAGTCTAGCTATCAATTAAAATGATTGTCATGTGTGCGGCTCTTTTTTTTTCTAGAGAAGAGAATATCTTGTAGATGCATATAGGTAGTCAACATTACAAAGAATGTATTTTTATATAAACATTACAAAGAAAGCTAAAGAAAGTAATGCCGCTTTGGAACCACTAAGTGTTGGAAACGGTAAACTATGTTAGAATAAACAATTTTATCTACTGCGTTTAAACAAGAACACTATTGAGAGGAGATCATGGATCTATACCACTAGATACGCTTGGCAGCGGACAAAGAGTTGGAGCAGCCCGGTCCAACATAGTAGCGTGTTGATGAAGAGGAAGTTGTCCATGACCGCAATAGTCTCCTCGTCGTCCAGCCGAACAACATTGCAGCAACAACAGCGCCTAGTCATCGAATCCACACGTACAAGCTGGAATGACGTCTGCCGGCGTGCTAGCACGGTAGGCACAGCTGGGGTTCTGTGGGAGGAAAGTGGCATCGGTGGCTAGGGTTTAAAGGCAGCGGATTGTCCTGTCCTAAGTCAGAAAGCAATCTAGAGGCCTAGTACTCTAATTCCTCATAAATCAATATCTGTACATAGCCCGCGTATGGATCAAATATGAACTTTCTATAATTCCCTGTTAGGCACATCACCAACACTAAGCAATGCAATATATGACTTTTGGGTACCTGTTCTCTACTACAGGCACCCATACCACACCTCAATTACGCCCTAATAAGTGAGCACATCCAACAGCCACCTTGTTGAGGCCACCACAATAATCACAATTCCGCCCCACCACCAATAAATCCTGTGCGTTATTCCTGGCTTGAGCCACCATACGAGTATAATCTCAAGCTAAGCATCCTCCTATTGGCTCAGATCTAGATTCACAGTTAGCATGAGCTCGTGCCCTGCCATGAATCAGAAGGTTAATTAGCCCTGTCACCCTCGTCATCCTTGGAGCTAGTTGGACTTCTGGTGGCTTGCACGTACGGGCAAGGACAGAAGGAAGAAAGTAGGGAGATGGGCTCGTCCGATAATATATACGTATGTAATTATATATAAGCAAAGAGTTTGTTAGGAGTTATATGTTTGGTAATTTGCTAAAACCATCGAGAAATAAATGGATTTCAACTTTAAAAATATGGTCCTCTTGAAAAATAGATAATTAAAGGATAGTAAAACATCTGGCTTTCTAAAAAGTACTGTCCGTAATGGATTTCAACATTAAAAATATTTTGTTGGCAAATGTGAGGGACTGCCACTAATTATCTTTTCGGGAATTCCGTAATGGATTATTTCCCCATGTATACCATCTATCAGATGTATGTGTTTCTTCGCATTCTTGAGTGCTATATTATGAAAATATACGCGGCACTTTGAAGCTGATGGTATCGGTTACATTACAAACCTTACATACCCATTAGCAATTAAAGTTTGCCACACATATGTGCCCCCACAAACGTTCTAAAGAGAAATAAACGACTCATGGTATGGTGTCCAATCAAATTTAAAACCATATCAAAAAGACGTCTCCATCGTTTATGGAACAGATATTCTGTGGATTCATACTGACATTAATACGGCAACTCCCCTTCCAACAAATGGTCCTGATGCTGTACATTTCACCAAATTAACATCCGAGCACACTATGTGATAAGTCGGCAGGAACCTAATCTATATATGCTGAAGCTTTGTTGCTTATATTGTATCTGTATAAGACATTTCTTAGTATTGTTCGATGGAGTGTCTACAGAACACTTGTCAATTAGTATTGTCGTAACCCATATATTCAGATATTCCCGAAGACTTAGTTTGGTATTTTCCGAAGACTTAGTTTGGTATTTTCCGAAGACTTGTTTCGCACGAAAGGAAACTTGTAGATAGACTCCGAATCTGTTACTACAGATCGGAAGTCTTGTAGAACAAGGCAAGGACTCCTAGAGGCGGTAACAAGGACTATAAATATACATGTAACCCTCCGATGAGAGGACAGAGCATTGTACATCATACACACCACCATATTCAACACGCCATACACTGGACGTAGGGTTATTATCCTCCGGGAGGCCCGAACCAGTATAAAAACTCTCTGTGCCCTAGATCGATACCTCGATTGATCGTTGTTCCCCGAACCAAATATTTGCCGTTCTCTCGATTATTCGAGCGACGACAGAGGCGCGCCAGGAAGGGGGACAGCGCTGAGGATCCATCTAGAGCTTCAGATGGCATTGGCGAACAAGATGAAGTTCCCGGCGGGCGCCGAATTCAAGTTCGGGTCTTTCACGTTCGTCGCGGACAAGGAAGGAAATCTCCACGAAAAGACGTCGTCGGTGGCGCAAGAGGCGTCCCCGGCGGCCATGAGGGCTCCGCCTCAAACGGATCTGCTGAAAAGAGCTCGTCGGCGGCGCCACGTGTGTCGCCGGCGGCCCTATGTACTACACTCGGACTGCGAAATTCCGCGGACGAGTTCCTGATCGCTTCGCGGGTATCGGGCTCTCCGTTTGGAACCTGCCTAGAAGACGGATCCACCTTGGATCCGCCACCTAGCTCTGCCCTAGAAGCGAGAATGCAAAAGATCGCTCTCGACATCACCGAGGGGCGGTATTTTCCTGGATTCGGGCTCGGTTATCCTTATTACGAGTCCGACTTCAGCGACAATGACTGCCCTGAGATCGGAGATCCAAACCAGGGTCACAATCCGGCCAGAGAAGTCTTCATGGCGGGACGTGACGATGAGGCATCTAGCGACTTGCGCACCATTGGCTCGATCAGATCTCGATCGGTTGCGCCATCCAATGTGACGCCAAGAAATCTCAACCCCGACTTCGACGCCGTCCGGTTCCAAACCGCGCTGGATTCCCTCGCGCGTATGGCCCCTGACGGAACACCACTGGCTCCGATGGTACAACAAGTCGTAGAACTCGCCGGCCGCGTGATCCCACCGCAAGGTCAAGAGGTTGCGGCGCCGACCAGGACTCCAGTACACAGACGCCTGGGGGCTACCAACGAACAGAGAGCCGATTCATCCTCACATGAATCATCTTCCGATCACCCCAGTCGACATCGGCGTAATCTGGAGCCTTCGGATGCAAGACATCAGATAAACCAGCGGAGGAACCAAACTGGCAATCCACCAGGGGGGGAACCAGACCAACGAACTCCAGGCGCTCCAGCTCGTAGAGGGACGCGCCCAGAGACGGCTCCTAAGCCGCCCCCGTATAGGGCTCTGGGTAGCTATCTCCGGACTGTTGAGTGGCCAGCCAAGTTTAAGGTGGGGTCTATCGACAAGTACGACGGCACCATCAACCCAGAAGAGTTCTTGTCAATCTACTCCACGACGATAGATGCCGCAGGAGGAGATGAAAGAATCAAGTGCGCCTATCTACCCACCGCCCTGACCGGAGCAGCGCGGTCGTGGTTGCTAAACTTACCAGCATATCACTTCGACTCCTGGGCAGAACTGTGCGAAGTTTTCAAGGGAAATTTCCTTGGATCATACAATCGCAACGCGACACCAGAGCAGCTTCGAGGTGTTAAACAGAAGGCTGATGAGAATCTTCGAGACTACATCAAGCGCTTCTGCCTAATGAAGAATACAATCGCAGACATCTCCGATATCGAAGTAATCCTCGCCTTCCAAGAGGGGTGTGTGGATGTGAAGATGGTGGAAACCATAGCGGAGAACGAGCCGAAGACTACTGCAGAACTGTTCCGATTGGCAGAAATCTGCGCCAAGGCTGCCGATGCTCGTGCTCGCCTCTCCGATGGCCGGGGCAAGGCTCCGAAGAAGAAGTCAGAAGACAGGGAGGTAAATGCGGTCGATCGGTCGGGATCGGATCGTAATCACTTCCGTAAGAAGCGAGGTCGTCCCGAAGGCGTGGCCAAGTGGTGTCCGATTCATCGCTCCCCAAATCACGAACTAGAAGAATGCTTCGATTACCTCAAGCTCGAAAAGAAACGTCTAGAAGAGGGCAAGACCTCACGGACAACCAGAGAAGAGGATCGGGGCCGCGAAAGCCAAGATCGAGAACACCGAGATCGGGAGCACCGAGATCGGGAGAATCAGGATCGTGGGCGCCGTGATCGAGAATACCGAGATCGGGAGACCAGGGAGCGCGATGACCGAGATGAACGCCCACGCTACAGAAGTCGCAGAGATCATGACGATGACGAGGAGGAGAGGTACCCAGAGATCAACATGATCTTCGGAGGAAGCTCCGCCCTGTCGTCCAAGAGCCAATACAAGAAGCTGCAGAGAGAGGTGGCTATGGCGAAACCCTGTTCAAGAAGACTGGAGTGGTCGGATACCCCGATCGCGTTCAATGCTGATGACCACCCGAAGACTCTGCTGAGCAACCCAGAGTTGCCCTTCGTCGCTAAAATCATTATCCACAGGAACAAGGTCGCGAAGACGTTGATCGACAATGGAAGCGGTCTCAACCTGTTGATGAAGAAGACGTACGATCAGATGGGCCTGCCGCTTAGCGCTCTCCGACCAGTTGGGGAATCATTCCATGGCATCTTGCCTGGGGTGTCTTCGCGTCCTCTTGGGAAGATAGAGTTAGCAGTAACAGTGGGCCCGAGAGAAAATAGAAGAACTGAAGTTCTGACGTTCGAGGTGGCTGACTTCGAATCTGCCTACAACTGCATCCTGGGAAGGCCGTTCCTGTTCAGGTTCATGGCGGCTGCGCACTTCGCCTACGCCATGCTCAAGATCCCAGGACCTGCGGGTATCATCACACTGTGCGCTGATCAAGACCAGGCTGTGAGATGCGACGTCAACGCGCTAATCATAGCTGGCCACTTCGATTCGAAAGATCAAGACTCACAACGCCAGACGAAAAACCCGCGGGAGGATCAAAGGCAGATAGCGGCAGTTACCGACACGAAGGCTTCAGATGCGGCATCTCCGTCGACAGCGGTCGCTCAAGCGCCAGCAAAGACTGTCGACGGGCCAAGCACGAAAGGAGATGAGCCTGCTAAAAAGGGCAGCAAGCCGATTGGCCTCAGCTTCATCGACCCCGGCAAGAAGACCAACGTCGGGGACAACCTCGACCCTAAATAGGAAGACGCGCTCGTAGCCTTCCTCCGGGAGAATATCGATGTGTTTGCATGGCAGCCATCTGATATGCCCGGGATCCCCAGGGAGGTGATCGAGCACAAATTGGGGATCGACCCGGCTTTTAAGCCGATCAAGCAAAAGCAACGAAGGTACACGCCGGACAAACGCGACGCCATACATGAGGAGGTCACTAGGCTTCTCAAAGCCGGGTTCATTAGAACGGTAGACTATCCTGAATGGCTAGCAAATCATGTACTAGTTCCTAAGCCAGACAAGTCCTGGCGCATGTGCGTCGATTACACTAGTTTGAATAAAGCTTGTCCTAAAGACGAGTACCCTCTTCCGAGGATAGATCAGATTGTAGACTCTACATCCACTAGTGAGTTATTAAGTTTTCTTGATGCTTATTCTGGATATCACCAAATTAGCCTCAATGTCGATGATCAAGAAAGGACGGCCTTCATCACGCCGTTCGGAATATTTTGCTACATCACAATGCCCTTCGGGCTGAAGAATGCGGGGTGTACTTATCAGAAGTGTGTCAACATAGTCTTCGAAGATCAGATCGGGAAGAACGTCGAAGCTTACATTGACGACATCGTTGTCAAGACCAAGAAGTCCGATGATCTCCTGGCCGACCTGAAGCAAACCTTCGACAATCTGAGAAAGTACAAGATGAAACTCAACCCTGCCAAGTGTGTCTTTGGGGTGAAGTCTGGAAAGTTACTGGGATACATGATTTCCGAGCGAGGGATCGATGCCAACCCAGTAAAAGATGCGGCCCTTGAAAAGCTGAAGCCTCCGAAGACCAGGCGAGAAGTCCAGAAGCTAGCAGGCATGATGGCGGCCCTGAACCGGTTCATCTCGAGATCGGGAGAACGAGGTATGCCATTCTACAAGTTATTACGCAATCAAGATGGTTCTCAGTGGGATGACCAGGCAGAAGAGGCATTCAAGGAGCTCAAAGCTTACCTCAAAAACATGCCCACCCTGAAACCCCCACAGCCCAATGAGGAACTGCTGCTGTATGTTGCTGCCACAGATTCAGTTGTCAGTGCTGCGCTGACAGTTGAACGGGAAACAGACACCGGGCCCAAACAGTTTGCTGTTTATTTCGTCAGCGAGATATTGAAAGATGCCCAGACGCGTTACCCGATGGTGCAGAAGCTATTGTACGCAGTGTTGATGACGTCCAGAAAGCTGAAGCATTACTTCCTAGCTCATCCAATCAAGGTGGTTTCGGATAGACCGCTCCAGACTGTTTTGCATTGCAAGGATGCCATCGGCAGAATTGCTCAATGGTCTGTAGAGCTCGGTCAATACCAGATTGAATATGTCCCTCGAACAGCCATCAAAGGACAAGCTCTGGCGGATTTCATAGCAGAGTGGACCGATGATGGTGATGACGACAAGAAAGATCCAGATCATTGGGTCATGTATTTCGACGGCTCTTTTACCTTGAAAGGTGCCGGCTCTGGAGTGGTTTTCATATCTCCAGCAGGAAAAGTTTTGAAGTACTCCATCCAGTTGCTCTTCCAAGCTACGAACAATGTTGCAGAATACGAGGGCCTCGTGACAGGTCTCCGCATTGCCAAATCTCTCGGTATCAGCCGACTGCTCGTGAAAGGGGATTCACAGTTAGTCGCCCGGCAGGTACAGAAAGAGTATCAGTGCTCTGATCCGAAGATGGCTGATTATCTCGACGAAGTTCGGAAGCTGGAGAAAGGGTTCGATGGTCTCGAAGTACGGTACGTACCACGACTGGATAATCGTGACGCTGATCATTTAGCTTGCATTGCTTCATCACGATCTCCAGTCCCAGATGATGTGTTCTTAGAAAAGCTCCACAAGCCATCGGCGGCAAGCACGCATGATGCAGTGGAAATGATGGTTATCGACACAGGAGATGGTTCTGTCGAAGACTGGCGTATACCAATTCGCCTGTTTCTCGAAAACAGTCCTATCCCAGATGATGATGCGGCCACAGAGCGGCTGGCCCGCAAGTCCAAGCATTATGTGTTGATTGACGACGTGCTCTACCGAAGAGGTCTCAATGGGATTCTGCTGAGGTGTGTTTCTGCGGAAGATGGTATTCGATTGCTACATGATATACACGGTGGGATCTGCGGTGCACATGCGGCTTATCGCACTCTCATCGGCAAAGCATTCAGGCACGGATTCTACTGGCCCACGGCGAAGCAGGACGCTATTCACCTCGTGCAGACATGTAAGTCCTGTCAATTCTTCAGTAGGCAAAGTACAAGGCATGCTCAAGAGTTGCATACAATTCCAATTACATGGCCTTTTGCTATCTGGGGGGTCGACATATTGGGACCGTTTCCTAAAGCCAAAGGAGGGTATAAATTCTTATACGTCGCCATCGACACTTTCACCAAGTGGATCGAGGCAGAGGCGGTCGTGAACATCACTGAGGTTGCTTCTGTCAAGTTCATGAGGAGTATAGTCACACGGTTCGGAGTTCCCAGAAAGCTGATATCAGACAATGGTCGCCAGTTCATCGGTCGCCGGTTTGAAAAATTTTGTGCTGATCATGGTATAATTCACCCGACATCTTCGGTGGCTCATGCTCAAACCAATGGTGCTGTCGAGCGAGCCAACGGGATCCTTATGAAGGGGATGCGTGCACGAGTCTATGAGAAGTTAGCAGCTAAAGGCAAGAACTGGATCGAAGAGTTACCGACCGTCTTGTGGTCAGCACGGACGTCTACCAGTCGGGCCACGAAGGAAACTCCATTCTTTCTAGTCTACGGCGCTGATGCAGTACTACCACCCGAGATTCACTTGGGGGCTCATCGGATCACCAATTTCTATGAAGACGACCAGCAAATCTCTCGAGAGGTTGATCTACTGCTCCTCGAAGAAGAACGCAACACAGCACTCCATAATGTGGAACATTATCAGGAGGTTCTGAAGAAGCAGTACAGTCGCAAAGTGGTCGGTCGACATTTAGATGTGGGAGATCTGGTGATTAAGAAGGATATAAAAACCAAGGATAAGCACAAGTTGTCTTCTCCATGGGAAGGACCATACATCGTAGTTGAAGATGCTGGACTGGAGGCTTATATCTTAGCCCACATTGATGGTGATATATTGCCCGGAACATGGAACACTGATCAGCTTAGAAAGTTTTATGTGTAATCCATTGTTTGATGAATAAAGCGTGTTCAGTTTCTTCCTCTACTGTGCAAGATCCCAAAGGCTGACCTAGGTCGGTTGTTGGTCGTATCTACGCACCCACTTATATACCGCAAGAGCACGGTGTACAGTTGTAGTCTTTTTCCCCTAGAAGAGTATTCCAAGGTTTAATCGAACCACAAGGACCAATGGGAATTAAGCAAAATCATCAGTAAAAGAGTTAGCCAAGCTTTCTAGTGAGCGTGAGCGTGGGTTTCAGGAAAACGGGGTGTTGTGCCGATCGGCACAGGGGATGTGCCGGTCGGCACCATGGTGAAGTTGTCCGAAGTGTTGTCTGAAGAGCCTAGGAACAGATTAGGTCATGGGGTAAGTTAGCCAAGTCTGCTAGTCGAGATCGTAACCAAAAAGCTTAATCAAATAGCATCATAAACGGGATTACTCAATTATTGATAACCGAAGATCGGTAGGTCGAAGCCCCTTTCCGGAATGCCCTGTCACGACCAATTCGCCTTAATCGGTGACCTCTTCCCACTCTACACATCACCTCAAGGATCATCGCGTATGCATTAGCGGCTGTGGAGGTACAGAGGCAACGTGCAAATATGGCGCATTACAAGATCCCAATGCTACCTTAACCACGATGGAGATAGTGAGAGAACGAATCTTGTCACTTCTTTATGCCACCACAATCAAGATAACATCTAATACTTAGTCGTCACTAAGCGTAGGAACAAGCACATGTAAAGACCATAAAATCCAGGCAATCAATAATCAAAACCATTCATCCACATATTCAACCATACTTCAATGATACATAGTGCAAGATACATCACCATCTAGTAGGCCTACCTTGATGGATCACCTCTTTAGCACCAATGGTTCTTGATCAACAACTAGAGAACATGAAGAACGGGGCAAAGCCCCGGTGGCTCTAAACTTACTAGCTGTGTTGTCCCTCTGGCGGCGGATCCCGAAACCCTAGGGCTTTTACAAGTTTATATAGGGCTGTACATCAGGAAGGAAAGGATTCTCGGGAAAAGAGTCCTTGTGCCGATCGGCACAGGGTCTGTGCCGATCGGCACGCCTCGTGTCCAGCTCGGTTTCCTCCCTAAGTCGGTTCCGAAGTCCTAGGTAGCTTCCATGTGGGCCTTCCAGTCAGTTTTCTTCGAGATCAAGTCTTGTGTTGCTCTTTCAAATCTTCGAGTATCTTTTATCTTCATGATGAATATCTCTCGAGATTGATTCGGATAACTTCCTTCTAGAATAAACTGAATGGTGGGCCAGCTTCGTTGGCCTTGGGGTCCCATGTGCCGGTCGGCACATATCTGTGCCGATCGGCACAGTGGGCCTTTTCTGCTGGTTCTCTTCTCTTCAGGTCCAGATCAGCCACAATGTCCAGAATGTCGTCCTCTTCATCTGTTTCTGTAATAAAGCTCCAGAACGACATATATACAAATATGGTGCTATTATCAAGGGTTAATGGCCTATAATGATAACATTTATGCTCTAAATAAGGCGCAGTTGGCATATAAAATGGTATGCTAGAAATCGCCAACAGCTCCCCCACACTTAAACCTTTACTCGTCCCGAGGAAAGTCAAGAATGAAAATCAACTTGCATATAGTCACATCAATCATAGAAGTATTTCAAATCTACACGAGCTGAGCATTTAGTCATTGTGAGATTAAATCAATTTAGTATTCAGCAAACATGTTCACAATATGGGTATTGATCATGAAAGAGTACTTCCCAAAGCTAACCTTGAAAATATTCAACTTGATGCGCATGACTTTTCCACTTATGTGAATCACCAAAAAGGTATTGTGAGCAAAAGAACTATCCTTCTCAAACGATCAAGTCAACAACTCAACTTCAATCACTCACCTAAATCACTCAAAAGTCTATCCTACTTTATCGATATATGTATGTGTAAGGCCATATGAGTAGCTTGGTGAGGAATTTCAAGGAAAATAGACATAGATCAACAACATATTGCAAAGCTAAGAAATAACTCTAATTGGTTTTACTGAGACTTGTCAAAAGGCCATTAGAAATTGAATTGAGAAAGAAACTCACACCTTTAGAATAGTGGACATATACTTGTGTGAATGAACAATCACAAGTAGAGAATGTAATCTTTTTAAACAGGTGACAAAGCTGTCCTTTCTTCTTTGCATATCTATCAGAAACTTCTGGCATTTTCGAAGGATATCGAATGCAAAGTGGACATGATCGGAAAAAGAAATTCTTGGCTACTAATCAATGATAAGAATTCAAGGGAATTCATCTTCCCCCCACACTCAAATTTTTGCTAGTCCCGAGCAAAACAGCGCAAGGTACAGACTTTATTTACTCTTTTTATTTTCCTTCTTCTTTTTTCTTTTTTTTTTTTTTCTCTGTGTGCCGGTCGGCACAACCTTGTGCCGGTCGGCACACTGTCTGTACTTGCCAATTTCGCTCTGGATTTTTCGTTGGGACTGCTGTGTCAGATGTATAGCCAAGAATACAGTAGGATGTGGTCAAGGATTGATGTTCGAATCAAAGAATTTGGTTCTCAAGTATCGGATACTCGGCGAATTATGCATAATTCCAATGCGGTAATTTGCATAGCTCGAGTTAGAATAGGCTAGAAAATCAACACGATACGCAAAAGATGTTGCCATTTTTCCAAGTCTCATACCCTAAGAATTAAATCTTAACCGAGCTCAATCATCAATCATAGTCTCTACTTAGCAAAGGCTTAAATTGAGTCACATATATATTTGGCATTGGTGGGCATAACCGAATGATATGGAGTAATTCTAAAGCTCACAATAAGAACATTTGAATTTTATAAAGAAATAGGTACTAAGTCATGTCATCCAAAATTGATCTTTTATTTGACCTTGCATGGGAATTTTGAAATGCACTACGCCACATATGAAGTGTTTGCCGAATATACTTTAGTGAAAGTTCGAAATTTTATTTATGCCCAACATCGCTCGATTATCATTAACACTTCTCAAGATAGACATACATACTCGTATCATTTTTCAAATAAAGCATAAAGATCATCATCATATTGGAGTTGAAAGCACGGGCTACATGGTGATGCATCATTCGAAACAAACTACTAGCACACTTGCATAAATAAAACTAAACTACTAGCACACATGCATGAATAAAAGCACACAAACAAACTAAACACACCCGATACATGGTTTCCCAACCCGCTCACACACACATAAGGAAATAAATAAAAAGAGAATGCGAAAGGGAAAGAAAAACGCAAACCGGGAAACCGATACAAGTTGTGCCATACACAACACTCTACCCATCAAATGGAGGTGGCTGATTGTAGTCGAAGCCGTAGTACGCCGCCTCCAATCTCCCGAACTCGTCAATCATCGCATCGGTGTTGCTCCGCATTGCGCCCGCCAAGTTGTCGATGCGTTCAACGTATTGAACGTTGTTGTCGATGTAACGATGCATAGGGGCAAAGTTCGCCCCCGGAGGACCTGCAGGAGCATAGTAGGGCGCCCCCTGGAAGTGCTGAGGGTAGACAGGGGGCATACCGAAGTACCTGGGGTTGGTGC
The DNA here is from genome assembly GCA_012490785.1 of Eragrostis nindensis. NCBI lineage: Eukaryota > Viridiplantae > Streptophyta > Magnoliopsida > Poales > Poaceae > Eragrostis > Eragrostis nindensis. Next base: position 361,370 of record JAAXCT010000142.1, on the reverse strand, counting down.
CGGTCGGCACCTGTCCTGTGCCGGTCGGCACAAAGCCCGTGCCGATCGGCACGGGTGCCTGCTGCGCTGGTTGATGCTGCGCGGCTGCTGCCGCGTCCCAGCTGTCCCACTCTGCTGCTGCGCTCGCCGAAGACTGGCCGACGACCTCCTTTCTCCCGCGCTTGGTCTTTGTTACCTTGTGTCGCTCGCGGAGGTCGGCCTCAAGCCAATTCCCTCCGTTGATCTTGTTTGGGAGGAAGAGAGCGAGCTCGGCGCAGGGAAGCTTGATGCCGGTGCCGCACACGTAGTAGCCGAGCTTGGCGCTGCCCGTGATGGTCTTCCCGCGCACCATGGACTCGTCGATGAGCGCGGCTCTTATCCAACAATCTTCCTTCATCATGAGGTTACCTTCGGTGACTTGGAAGATGATTGTTTGGAGGTAGCCTCCAAAAGCTAGTCTCGCCCTAGGGTTGGCCCTTTGGGTAAACCAACTTGACACCATTGTTCCGATGGGATTGCACTTGCACGGACTCGCAATGGCGTTGTAGAGCCAATGCAAGTCCGGGTCGGAGATGTTGGTGGTGTCGAGGCGGCCGGTGGTGCGCGCGGCCATCCACCGGTGGAGGATTTGGATCGTGGGGTTCTTGATGTGCCCCCTCTTGCGCTCGTCCGCGTCGGCGATGCGGCGCCAAAATGTGTCGAGCATCTCCGTAGTCGCCGCGCCGTATACGGGGGCCTCCCTTTCAAAACCGAGAGCATCGGAGATGCCCTCGATCGTGATGGAGTAAGGCTCGTCCCGCACACGGAACTTGATCTTGTCGTCTCCTTGCTCGTCCACCTCACGGCTCATGGTGGTGATGAACTCGGTGATGAGCTCGATGTCGAAGCTGCTCGCTTGATCGTGGAGGGTCTCCCATCCAAGGTTGAGGAGGCATTGTTGGAGGTCCGGCCATACCCCGACCTTGGCGAGGAACTCCTCATCCATGTCGATGTTGGGGAAGATGCGGCCGCGGATGTTGGTGTAGTAGAACTCCTCCTCGCGACTCGTGAGGGTGAACCCCTCCCGAACCGCGCGCGGCACATATGCCGGCTCGCTCGGCTCGGCCTCCATGGATGATCCGCTCGCCGCGGCGGCGGCGGCGGCGGCGGTTGCGCTCCTCGTGCGCGGCCTTGGTCCTCGAGGGATGCCGATGTCGCGGTGGCCGATGAAGAAGTCATCCCGCCCTCGTGGCGGGGTCATCTCGACGGAGAGCTCGGGGCTGTCATAGCCCGCCGAGCTTGCCCTCCGCGTCGAGGTGAAGGAGCCGGTGTCGCTGCCGGAGTTGTTGTCGCCGGCTTGGTGCGATCCTCCGACTTGGTGTGATCCACCGGCGTGGTGCGATCCACCGGAGTGGTGCGATCCGCCGGTGCTGAACCCCCGGCGAATCTTCTTGCCGGCGCTCTTGAGCGTGGAACTAAATCCCTTCATTTCCTGCGAAAGAATGGAAACGAATCGCGCAAATGGAGGAAGTGGAGGAGTGGAAAGGGTTACCAGGAAGTTGCGGCGAAAATGGAGGAGGTGATGCCCCTTCTTATAGCTCTCCATGGCGTCCAAGGGAAGGAACCGCCGGTTCAAATTCCCCGCGCGTGCCGGTCGGCACAGCACGTGCCGGTCGGCACGGTTCAAAATCCCGCGGATTCCGTCGTGCCTCGGCTGCCACGCCTTCTTTTCCTCTTCCCCATGACTTTTACAGTGTCGGATGTCGGGGAACAGGGGCGCACCTGCAAAAGATCAGCTTTCCCACGCTGTGCCGATTGGCACGTACCTCGGCTTCAGCAGCTTCTTTTCCTCCTCCCCATGCTTGATACAGTGTCGCATGTCGGGAGACAGGGGAACACGTTCGAAATTCGAATTTTTCTGGTGGTGCCGATCGCCACGGTTGCCGTGCCGGTCGGCACCTTTGCTCCATCCCGAGGCTGGGTGCTCGGTGTCCCCTCTGTGCTCGGCAGCTGCATGGGTATCAGTGGTCTCTCCTACTTCCAATGTGCGCAGACTTTGATGACAGAATTTTGAATTCCTGGACTTCGTGCCGGTCGGCATACTGTTGTGCCGATCGGCACTGTGGAGTTCGCGCCCGTTTCAAACTTCGTTGCTTCGTGTTGCCCAAAATTTTGAATTTTCTTCGCGGATGTCAGACTTCCTGTAGCATCGATATTCTTGGAGGTGGCGTTTCCTAGCTGTGCCGACCGGCACCATATTCCTGCGACACAGAAAAATACCAAAAGCACGGAAATATTCTCGGAACAATTGTTGCACTTACCTTTCCGAATTTTTCTTCATCAAATATTCCGCATATTTTCTCCACTTTACCCCTTATTAATTTTCATCTTCAGTTCAGGGTAACTTACAGAGCACGACTTGGCGTGCTTGTACCTGTGCCGATCGGCACAGGCTGTGCCGGTCGGCACCTTCCAGAATTTCCTCTTTTTGTTTCTTTTCTTCCTGCGCTGTTAGCCAACAAGCAAAATACAAAAACAAAAACTGCAGGAAGTAAACAGACAGCGCAGGTGTTCACACAAAAGTTAAACAAACACTTGGACTAACAAATTTTATTCCGGGAGCATTATTGTTGATTACAAGCAAACAATTTAAAGGCCGGGTTGCCCTCCCGGTTAGCACTAAATTTCTAATTTACGGGTTGCCCTCCCGAAAGCACTAACACACAAAGACTCACCCTACGACTCGCTCCCGAAAATTGGGTTGCCTCCCAAAAGCGCTCTTAGTTTTAAAAAGGTCATAGAGCTTGACCTCCCCGCATGAATCACTTCCTTAGTGCCGCCTTACGGGAAAAAGTTGCGACACTACAAGGTTCTCATGTCTCTTCTCCTTCAATGATAGGACATATCCTTCCTCCAATTACCCTCGATTGCTTTATGGTGTGGAGACTTGTATTTCTCAACCCACTTGGATGCCGCACGGCCTTCTTCTCCTTTGGGGCGAAAATTGAATGTGTAGGAGGCTCCACTTATGTTGAAACTTATCTTTCCACTCCCCACATCAATATTCGCCTTCGCTGTCCTCAAGAATGGCCGGCCCAAAATCAATGAAGTTCTTGTCCTTCTATCCATATCAAGCACAATGAAATCCACAGGAACTATATGATCACCAATTTGGACAGGCACATCTTCAGCAATTCCATCGGGATAGCGAACCGATTGATCGGCCAACTCCAAACACATGGCCGTAGGCTCCAACTCTGGCAAATTCAAACTTGTAAAGACATAGCGAGGCATGACACTTACACTTGCTCCAAGATCGCATAAAGCCCCTTCAAAGACTTGAGCTCCAATCAAACACCGGATACTAGGAGATCCGGGGTCGGGCTTCTTTTCTGGTGTAATGTCATTAATAGCTGCGGTGCACTCTCTTGTCATCTTCACTACTTCTTCCGATGCTAAGGACTTCTTGCTTTGCATAATATCCTTTATGTATTTCGCATATGTAGGCACTTGAAGAGCATCAAGGAACGGGACATTGATATATAACTTCTTCATGATATCGACAAACCTGGAGAATTGCTCATCATGATGTCGAATTCTTTCTGTCTTGGTCAACAGCTGCGTATCCAGAAAGGTAGCAGGACCATGTTCCTTGTTCTCAGTTCCCTTCTTCAGACCCGAGAGGTCAATTTCTTCACTGTGCCGATCGGCACCATCCTCGTGCTGGTCGGCACCGTCAGCTGTAGCGTGCCGATCGGCACCTGTGTCGTGCCGGTCGGCACGAGGTCGTCTTGCCCCAGCTGCGAACTTTGGATCTTCAGTTTGCTTCCCAGACCTCGTCTCGATGGATTTCAGCTGTTCTGCAGAGCGGGTATTACCAGGAAGAGCTCCTTTCTCGCCTTTTACCGACTCCGCCAATTGCGCCATTTGTTTCTCCATCATCTTCATGAATTGGAGAATTTGCTGATTAGAACTCCCCACTTCGATGACCTTGTCATTGATTGTTTCAAGCACACGATCAACTTCCTTGAATTTAGCTTGAGTGTCCTTGTTAACCTTCTCTTGAGCTTGAAAGAACTCTTGGCATTGAATACGAAGAGGGATGGCATTTTGCATAGACGACGATGGGGTGAAGCTACTCCTTTGTTGCTGATATGGAGTCTTCCATCCTTGACTCTTGACATAATTGAGCATCTTCACATCCTCGGGGCAATCCTTGCTCACATGACCAAGTTCTCCACATTCTTCACATGTGGAACGGGCTTCCGCTAGCTTGACGGTCTCTTCCTTGGGAATATGATCAATCTTGTCCAATCTCCTTTGTATGGTGTCAAGCTTGTCCATAAGCAACTCATCATAAGCTCTTTCCACCACACTCTTTATTTTTCCCGTGGAAGGTTGAAGGCTTCTACTTTCTCTCTCACCAACCCATGATTGGTTTTGTTCTATTTTCTTGATCAAGGCCGTGGCTTGAGCGGGTGTCTTGTCCAAAAACGATCCTCCAGCCGAAGCATCTAAGTGTTGTCGGGACAAAAGATTCAAACCCGTGTAGAACCTTTCCACTAGCTCCCATTCAGCAAGACCATTATGCGGACAAGCATCCTTGTACTCATTGAATCGATTCCATGCTTCTCCAACGCTCTCATCAGCAAGTTGAGTGAATCCAAGGATCTTGTTCTTCAAAGCTTGAGTCTTGCCTGGAGGGAAGTACTTTGCCAAAAATTCTGCAGAAAGTAGGTCCCAACTAATCTTGGTCGCGGTAGGTAGCCCATGGTACCACTGCTTAGGACGCCCAATAAGAGATAAAGGGAACAATCGCACCTTGGCTTCATTGTCATTCATATGTTCCAATTGAAAGGTACCGCAGATTTCATGAAAATGTTGCAAATGCATATTAGGATCTTCAGAACCTGTGAACGGTTGCTGACCAACCAAGGACATGTAACGCTCCAGCCGAAAGGGTCTAGCTTGTGCAGTGAATTCAGTCTTGGTGACATTGTCCAAGGCAGGCTTGAGACGATTAGCAATTGGTGTTGCGTCTCCCATGTCTTCTTCTTCAGGAACTTCTTCTTCCTTATCTTCTTCCAAAGCTGCAAACAATGCCTTCGGGCTGAGCGGCTCGCTGTTGTCTTCTATGTCTCCCACTGACTTGCTTCTCTTTTCCGCCTTACGCTTGCGAAAGAGAATCTCTGGATCATCGAGGTAATTAAAGGGTTTATTCGACTTAGCGCCGTCCATACCTGTCTGTTAAATGAAACAGGACATATATACTGGAAAAGACAGAGAAATCAAAGAAAGAAAGCTCTGTGCCGGTCGGCACACAGGTGTGCCGGTCGGCACAGAGACCAATTTCTCAAACTTCAAACAATGCCTAATTCGAACAAAGGTCCCCGGCAACGGCGCCAGAAAAAGACAGCTTGTTGGTCGTATCTACGCACCCACTTATATACCGCAAGAGCACGGTGTACAGTTGTAGTCTTTTTCCCCTAGAAGAGTATTCCAAGGTTTAATCGAACCACAAGGACCAATGGGAATTAAGCAAAATCATCAGTAAAAGAGTTAGCCAAGCTTTCTAGTGAGCGTGAGCGTGGGTTTCAGGAAAACGGGGTGTTGTGCCGATCGGCACAGGGGATGTGCCGGTCGGCACCATGGTGAAGTTGTCCGAAGTGTTGTCTGAAGAGCCTAGGAACAGATTAGGTCATGGGGTAAGTTAGCCAAGTCTGCTAGTCGAGATCGTAACCAAAAAGCTTAATCAAATAGCATCATAAACGGGATTACTCAATTATTGATAACCGAAGATCGGTAGGTCGAAGCCCCTTTCCGGAATGCCCTGTCACGACCAATTCGCCTTAATCGGTGACCTCTTCCCACTCTACACATCACCTCAAGGATCATCGCGTATGCATTAGCGGCTGTGGAGGTACAGAGGCAACGTGCAAATATGGCGCATTACAAGATCCCAATGCTACCTTAACCACGATGGAGATAGTGAGAGAACGAATCTTGTCACTTCTTTATGCCACCACAATCAAGATAACATCTAATACTTAGTCGTCACTAAGCGTAGGAACAAGCACATGTAAAGACCATAAAATCCAGGCAATCAATAATCAAAACCATTCATCCACATATTCAACCATACTTCAATGATACATAGTGCAAGATACATCACCATCTAGTAGGCCTACCTTGATGGATCACCTCTTTAGCACCAATGGTTCTTGATCAACAACTAGAGAACATGAAGAACGGGGCAAAGCCCCGGTGGCTCTAAACTTACTAGCTGTGTTGTCCCTCTGGCGGCGGATCCCGAAACCCTAGGGCTTTTACAAGTTTATATAGGGCTGTACATCAGGAAGGAAAGGATTCTCGGGAAAAGAGTCCTTGTGCCGATCGGCACAGGGTCTGTGCCGATCGGCACGCCTCGTGTCCAGCTCGGTTTCCTCCCTAAGTCGGTTCCGAAGTCCTAGGTAGCTTCCATGTGGGCCTTCCAGTCAGTTTTCTTCGAGATCAAGTCTTGTGTTGCTCTTTCAAATCTTCGAGTATCTTTTATCTTCATGATGAATATCTCTCGAGATTGATTCGGATAACTTCCTTCTAGAATAAACTGAATGGTGGGCCAGCTTCGTTGGCCTTGGGGTCCCATGTGCCGGTCGGCACATATCTGTGCCGATCGGCACAGTGGGCCTTTTCTGCTGGTTCTCTTCTCTTCAGGTCCAGATCAGCCACAATGTCCAGAATGTCGTCCTCTTCATCTGTTTCTGTAATAAAGCTCCAGAACGACATATATACAAATATGGTGCTATTATCAAGGGTTAATGGCCTATAATGATAACATTTATGCTCTAAATAAGGCGCAGTTGGCATATAAAATGGTATGCTAGAAATCGCCAACATCGGTCTACTAGTTTGGCTGATGTCTTAGCCACTTGAGGGTTATAAGGCATCGGTACGAACAGCCTCTTCAGGCAAGATTGGTCATAAGGCTTAGCCACACTGTGGTTCATAAGTTAATTGACCCCCATGATGTTCTAGCGAGGGACCCTTAGCCCATGAGGTTAATAAGCGGCTCTCCCTAGGCCGGTTGCACGATCAACCACCCAACAGGCTGCAAGTCTTATGCCATATGGTGCTACCTGATAGCTCGGCCAATGGTTCATAAGTTTCGTAAGTCTCCCCGAGTGTCTGAAGTAAGAGCCTTAGCCATCGAGTTATAAGTGCCAACTTCAGACCACGTTGCAAGATCAACACCCCCATTACTTAGCTTGAAACATAACTTGCCAGGCGCAAAGTCAAATGTTATACAGCTGTTATGAGTTCCAGATATGGAGCAACTTCAGAAAATTAGTTCAAACGTCGCTTGTCATAGGCAAAGCTACGCGTCAATGAATTAATGTGCATTTTTCTATGTTCTTTAGATATTGCATATTAGTGATAATGCTTTCCTGCACACAGTTCAAACTGTATTCAAAAAAGCAGGGGGCTGGGCTGCTATGCATATCTAAATCCAATTAACAGGAGCCTGAGCTCCAATTTACATCAAAATATTGTCTGATTACAGGGCTTTACATATAATTCAGGGCCTCTCCTCATCAGAAGGAGATACATCCAAGTTCAAGTCCATGATGAACTTGTCGGCTGATTCCATCAGACCGTCAACAAGTGCATCACGTTCAACTATACTACAAGTAAAGCCTTGCTCTACAACCTTCACATCCAATTCAGGATGACGATTCTTCAAAGCAGCCAAAGCAAAGGCACAGCCATTGACTAAACTATCAGCAACCTTGTCAGCAAGTTTGGCCTTCTCTGCGGATAGGATCTTGTTGGCCTCCTTCAGCTTCTTTACCTCCGCCTGCAGAGTTTGGATCACTTGGGTCTTGGCTGTGTTCTCGGTGCGTAGGGTTTCATTTTTGGAGCTCAAATCTACAACAGAAGATATTAGATTACTTCAGGAGTATGCAGAAGGCAAAGAGTAAACAGCATATGACAGGAAGAATTACCCTCTGCTGTTTTCGATAAAGCATCTCTTTCCACACGCAGATCCTTGAGGTGCTCCTTATGTTCAGCCTTTAGATCTGTGATCTCCCTGGTATGAGCTTCCTTTGCTTCATCATGGGTTTTGTTCAAAGCGATGAGAGCCGCTTCGAGTTCTCGAATCCTATCATCTTTCCCAGATGAAGCATAGGCAGCCTCAACATCAGAAAGTTTCTTCTGAAGAGCGGCAAGTTCTCCATCCTTCTGTTTGATCCTGTCAGTGAGGCGCTTGCAAGTTCGCAAATGCCACTGTCTGGCAGCGACAACCTCCTGGCTCAGCTTGTCAAACACTAAGCTCTCCCCAACTGTCCCGGATGTGGAAACAGAAACAGTTAGGGCCTGTTCAGGCGCTGATTGTACGATCGGGGCCGGAGGGTTGACAGCAGGAGCAGGTTCAGCAGAAGAAGATGGAACACTACAGCATGATCACATATCAGAAGATCGGATGAAAATGTTTCAAACAGCAAGGGAATTTAGCAAGAATACTCACGAAGTATACCTCTTGGTGCGGAAGCGTCTTCTCTTGGCAGCAGGGCTAGAAGCAGATGTCGCCTGGGAAGACAAGACTTGAGAGATTTTGGAAAATCCTTTAAAGAGACTGCCGAAAACTATTTCGATGGGTACCTGATCGCCGGTACGAGGATTGGCGACGCGAGTTGGAGGCAGTTCGGGGACATCGGGAGAAACAGCTGCTGGAGCTGATAGAGCTGCTGGAGCTGCTGAGGCTGCTGGAGCTGTTGGAGCTGCAGGAGTAGCTGTTCGGAAGCGCTTGCGAGTCGTTGTCTTTGACTTCGCCCCAGCTGGGGGCTTCGAAGACTCGACAGCAGGCGGAGGAGGACTAGTGGCTTCGATACCCACCGGAGCATTACCGGACGTGGGATCGGCAGCTGGTCCAGCCCCTTCGGCTTCTCCTGGTGCTTCAGACTGTTCGACAGCAGCAACAGCAGCCACCTTTCTCTCAAGAGAGCTGGTGGCGTCATCGGCAACGGCAGTATCCTTCTCCCGATCACCGTTGTCTTCTTCATCACTGTCCCCGATGACTATATCAACATCAGGTTGGACATCGTCGGGGCCGGGTTCATAAAGGTTCTGTAGAACACAAGATTAGTATGGCAGAAAATATATCTTCAAGTAAATCGAGGCGATTTACGATCAACATACCTCGGGAGGTGGATTTTCTGCACTGTAAGGAAGAGGCACTGTCGAAGGCTTGGCCTTCGGTCCAGTGCCCATGATATCATACACTCTCTGGAAGACATCGTCTTCGGAGAGTTCGACAGCTGTAAAGGAGAGAAAAAGATGACTTGCTTATCGAACAGAAATCAGATATCAAGTATATACTGATATGTTGATGAGTGATGAACATCTACCTCCAACTGGTAGCCAATTAGGTTCACCAGGACCTGTATAATGCATAGCCAGAGGATCACGCTTTTGAAGAGGGAAGATGCGTCTTCGGATGAATTCTTCCACAACATGTTCTCCTCTCAAGCCCAATTTGATCAATTCATTGACCCTGGCTATCATCTTATTCAATCGAGGAACATAGGTCGGAAGACCCTTGTCCCACTTCTCATGGTTCGGCATTAAGCCGTCAAGCTTGATTGCATTATTCTTCTTCTCCATGTCCAAGATCAGATATCTGGTGACGTATCCGCTCCAGGAAGACTTATACTGATATGGGATGAACTCAGATTTGTTCCTCAGTACGAAGCCTACTGAAAACACCATCATCTGACCCTTGTAATACCGGGGCTGGTGATAATGGCGCCACAGATTCAAGCAGGGGGCTACGCCCAACCAACATTCACACAAGATGGCAAACATGCTAAGCATCATCACAGCATTGGGTTTGAGTTGAACCATCTTGATATGGTAAAATCTACAGATTTGCTCAAGAAACTTAGAAGGCGGAAGGTTGAAACCACACATGAGATGAGCCTCAAATACCGGGATTTCCGTGGTGTTGCAATGATGGTACTCCTCTTCGCCGGTGTTCCGACGAGTCAAGAAAGCCGAGATCATCCCCCTTTTCTCCAGTTCATCCAAATACTCCAGGGAAAGAGAGGATTTCTTCCAGTACTCCTGGAGATTCGGGATTTCTCCCTTCTTCATCTTCTGCTGCGCCTGGGTGAGAGAAATGTTGGAGTCGTGAGAGTCGGTGGATCGATTCTCATTGGGATTGCTGGAGATTGTGGCGGACGAGGATGCGGCGGCCATGTGAAATGTTTAGGGTTTGAGGAAATGGAAAAGAGTGCAGACTAAAGGATGGAGGAAAAAGAATACGGCGTGAAGGGCTTAAGTAAAGCTCGGCGTGACGGTTCGCCTCCCCATAAATGCGAGATTTCCCTTCCTTGGGTTACGTGCGGAATATACCGAGGTGATGCTCTTTTCTGTTATTAAAATAATGCGTTTGGATTTGCGCTCGGTTTTTGGAAGGATAATTACCTGGTTGTGAGGTAAGAAGTTGGAGTATTTTTCGGGATCAATTGCTCCGAATAATTAACAATGTACGATTAACAATCTGGATCGGAAAGAGCCTTCGGTGCGTGAAAAACGTGTTGAGTACTACTCCCGAAGAGTTCTCGACCAAGTGATCTGTTAGTTGCTACGAAGACTCGTTTCATCGAGACACATCAGAGAAGCTAAGCTCAGTTATTTCGAAGACCCATGCAAGGTCCGTTGTCAAGAGAAAAAGAGAAGCCAACATCACAGATACAATATCATTCAGAAATTATAATCTTGGATTGAAGGCAGCCCTTGATGTGTCCAAGGACGCGTCCCAGGACAACCTCAAGAAGGCCTACCGGGAGGTAGCCAAAAGATATTACAAGCAAGACATGCAGAAAACTATCTAGGTTCTGCTCTCCGACCTGCTTGACAGAAGAATAAAACAGGAGAAGAAGAAAAAACAAGAAAACCGAGACTACTGCTAAGAGGATGGCATGATAGCCATCCCCTTATCCTTAGTTCCGCTGATCATCAGCGTCCTCAGGAGCTGCAACAGCAGCATCAGCATCAACCTCGTCCTCCTCATATGTGATGAGGGGAGAGGAGGCTTCGGCAGCAGCAGCGGCAGAGCCTGCACCTACGCCGCCCTCACCATAAGTGATGAGCGGGAGGGGCACCTTGGTGGTGGAGAGGGTAGAACCCTCGTTCAATGCCATGACCGGGTTGATGACCCCAGTAGGAAGGAGAGGATTTTCTGCGGCGACGGGAATGGAGCCACCCGCCTGACTGGATCCGGCTTGAGCGCTCGTCCAGGTAGCCCAGCCAGGATTGTACAGGACCATGGCTTTCTTCTTGGCCGGCTCGTCGTCGTCGCTGTTGTCGTCGTTGTCGTTGTCGTCGTCGTCGTCGTCGTCGCCGCCGTCGTCGTTGTCGGAGTCGTCGAGGAGGATGGGTTTGGCGTCCGCCGGAATCCCGCGTGGCTCCTTGTTCAGGGCGACGTGGAGGCGGCGCGCGAACTCTTCATCTCCCGCAGTGTCCGCCTCTAGGTCTACGACCTGAGATGGATCTGGAGGGGGACTCGGAGGAGGGAGCCCGTAATCTTCCGCGGAGAGCGGAGGAGGAGCAGCAGCAACTGGCGGTGGAGCGCCGGCGGGATGCGCGGAGGAGGATCCCGACCCGCCGGCGAGCTCGTCGTCGAACCACTTCATGAACTGAGGAGTGGTGGGTCTTTTCTTGCCCATGGTGGATGGTGGATGCGAAAGTGATACTTGGGGGCTCCGCCGTCCTAATCATTTATAGCCAAAAGGTGGCCTTTTGAAAACTGAAAGGTCAAGTGCAGATTGGATTTTTTATGTTTCTTCCTGGGAAACCGCGCGGCGACGCGGGGAGTCCAGGGGGAACCTTGGTGGGCCTAATTTGAAGAATAAAGACAAGAAGTTGAAGGGTCGCGTCAAGGTCATTTCATACTCTGAAGCAGAATCAATGCCATGGCTGGACCAAGAAAGAGGGATAAGGATGGGAATTGTTTATTATTTTCTCTGAACTCCCTGGATTGACGGTCCTCTTAAAGACCAGGTGTTGGTAAATTTATTTAAAGGAAAGGTTATTCCGATCACTCAATGCGGTTGCTGTGGTTCCGAAGACTCGGTTCTCTCAGTTGCCCCGAAGACTCGGTTCTCTCGGTCGCTCCGAAGACTCGGTTGAGTCAGTTGCCCCGGAGACCTGTGCGTTCAGTTATTCCGAAGATCAGGTTCGGTGAACTGTTCCGGTAACTCAAGGTTTGAAGACAAGAATATCTGAAGTATGTGTGCTCAGTGAAGAACATATCCCTTGTCAGAAGTTCGCATGAAGACAGGATTTCTTCGTATCAAAGACGAATCGGCCAAGGGACATGTTCGGGGGCTTATGTCGTAACCCATATATTCAGATATTCCCGAAGACTTAGTTTGGTATTTTCCGAAGACTTGTTTCGCACGAAAGGAAACTTGTAGATAGACTCCGAATCTGTTACTACAGATCGGAAGTCTTGTAGAACAAGGCAAGGACTCCTAGAGGCGGTAACAAGGACTATAAATATACATGTAACCCTCCGATGAGAGGACAGAGCATTGTACATCATACACACCACCATATTCAACATGCCATACACTGGACGTAGGGTTATTATCCTCCGGGAGGCCCGAACCAGTATAAAAACTCTCTGTGCCCTAGATCGATACCTCGATTGATCGTTGTTCCCCGAACCAAATATTTGCCGTTCTCTCGATTATTCGAGCGACGACAAGTATGTAAGTAGGTCCAGATCCCACCTCATCATGAGCATGAGAAGCTTAGAAATAGATGGTCCTCGCATATCTAAACATGCCGAATAAAGCATGAGAAGAAGTTTCCAAGGTGCATAACACACAGAATTAACTGATGTTGCACCATAGATCATCCGTTGATACTTGCAGTACAGAAACAGCTAAAATATTGGAGCGTTGGATTGTGCCCCTGCAGGATTAACAGCTAGTGACTAAAGTAAGCACTTGGGGCCGTTTGAAAGGGCACATAACAGCTGAAAAACACCTAAAAATTAGGAACTTAATTAAAAACTTGCAAACGTGAGCATCAGATGGTGAAGGTAGGTCATGATGGTACGTGTAAACTATCAAACCAAGTTGGAATCTTCATGATGACCGTATACATGCACCATCCGATGGCTCATGTTAAAAGTTCTAAAGTTTCCAACTTTTACATATCTTCACCTGCCATGCTGCATATCTAAAACCCCTCGTTTGGTCCATTTGAGCTCCATTGATGTCTACTTGTTCAATGAGAATCTGTGCTCTATAAAATATGTGAGCCGACCTAACCATTTAGAACTGTATGATTTTATAAATATATAACATCAAAATGGATACACGAACCAGAGGCACTGACATATGGCTCGTGACACATGTGATTCATAAGTGGTCAAATGGCATTGGCATATATATATGCCTATAACGAACAGAAATGTGTACAAAGAGGGGAACATTTTTCGTCATTGCCTATTTGGTATGTTGAGTCGATGAGTTGGCTGGTCCTTTAAGGGGGTCAATGTGCAACTCGACTCTATCATGGGAAAATTGTAGGGAAATAGTTTCCCTAGTTTTTTTTCCTTTTCCTAGTAATTTGATCGCTAAGAAAACTTGCATGTTCTAGCAGGAATAATATGCACTTGCGCATGGAGACAGTGGCGGAGCCAGGAAATAATGAATGGGCAGAGGGGCTGCAAGCGAACAAGATTAATGCTGCAACGCTTCAGTAGTGCGGCAGCCTTCGAAGCATCAGCCATCAGCGTGAGCTTGCGGCTTGATGTCTAGGGTCACGACTAGTAGATATGCGAGGAGCATGACATGAGATGCTAGCTACTGTGCTTGAGCTGCTGCAAATGACGCTCGGGCCTGGAGAAATTTTCTTTAGCTGGCGCCGCCAGCTGTGTATGGAGGTTGACAGTTTAGTTCTGCCATGCTTTCACCTATATATAAGTCCAGCATCATATATATATCTCTTTGGGCAAACCCTTTTATGTGAAGTTAGGATGAAAACATCAATATGTTAATGGGAGGGTGTAGTTCATCCAGCGTGCAGGTGGGCTCATGCAGCTTCGACGTTGAGGCCTTACATTGACATTCAAGCCCAATATGCGATCTATTCCAACACTAAAATGTTGTTATGTTGTTTGTCCGAACTGTACACTTGGTGGTTTACCCGAGTGGCCAACATAATTTTTGGTGAACCTCGACCATGGGGCCACATATTCTGTTGCGTTTGTAGTCAAAGTTACTCCTCCCTTCCTTAGCTATGTTCATGATAATCATCACAGTATCATTGGTATTGCTGTCTCCATTTATTTCCTTATCATGGCAAGTACTGCTTTTGTGACCTTGATTCATTGAATACTCCCTCCGTTTTTTAATATATGACGCCGTTGACTTTTTTCGTTACGTTTGACCGTTCGTCTTATTCAAAATATTTGTGTAAATAGCTAAATGTATAAGTTAACCTTAAAGTGCTTTTGATAATGAATCCAATAATATTCATTTCACATTCAAAAAGTAATTATTTAAATCTATATTATTGGTCAAAGTGCAATGAAAAAGTCAACGGCGTCATATAATTAAAAACGGAGGTAATCAAATCCAAAAGAAATGATTATTTCAAATATCACAATCACAATATATGACTTCTTCGAAGACTCATGTACTACATTGCAAAATGCAAATCACGTCCTTGCATTATACTGTATCACTGCCCTTACATGAAGCTTTGGAACTAGGCAAACGCATACTAGTACAATAAAGCTTTTTAGTGACGGGTCTTTTGGACTAGTAGTGATGGGCAAAATATGCGTCACTATGCTTCCGCCACCGTTGTCTTCGTAGCAGTGGCGAACAAGAAAACGTCAGCTCGTTCGCCATCGTCGGTTGGTTTTCAGTGACAGGCAGGGCTGACGTCACTTTGCCCGCCACTAATGAGTGGCTGCAGAGCCTGGTGCTAGCCCGTCCGCTGTTGCTAAGCGCTGTAGAGTAACAGACGTCGAGCTAGCAGTGACCATCGCTTTGTGTCTCCTATTGTTATTTTTTTTGCTCCGTCAGTTTAAACTCGTTTTGTACTAGTGACATGAATCATACTGTGAGAGAGAGAGAGAGAGAGAGGGAGAGAGAGATTTGTGCAGAGAGTGAGAGAAGTGTTGTATTTATGGGTCCCGGCCGGGCTGATGGTGTGCTTCCATATCAACATGCCATCTGGACAGGGCTCTAGCTGTGCCATGATCGATGCCTGCCTATCTACTAGTCATCATACATTGCTACTATTGCTTCCTTGTTAGGTGAAGACGACGATATGCTTCCTCCTAGTGGCGTTTGGTCGATCGACTATTTATGATGCGATATCAAGCGGAGCCTAATGTACATATCTTCCTGTTGTTTTCACTCCGCATGTTTTCAGAATTGTAAACACCGGCAAATTAAACTGTTTCTTCACAGTTGGACGATATGCCCCGTCTAAACATGCCCTAAATTTTCTGGTTTTATTAAGCACCTCGACGCCTCTTTGTTCACGAATTAGGGGATATCCTCTGTGCATTGACGACAACCATCTTTTAAAACAGCGAGACCAATGTGCAAAGTACTTTGTCTAACGCCAAAAACTATTTCGTATATTATAATGTTTTACTAATGTATGTTACAAAAAGCACTGGCGGAGCTCCTTAGATTCATAGGCATTCACATGAATGCCCAAAAATTTTGGTGAAAAATTTTCCCATTTAGTATCTATATGTTTTGGGCAAGAAAACTCCATGGTCTCAGCTAGCTTTCAACTCACCATCGGCCCACAGCTCACAAACAATTCTTTGATAGAGGCAAACATGCACAACAAGCTAGGCTACATGCATCGACTTGTTTCTTTTATTTTCGTTTAAAAGGCAGCAGCAGTAAATTTCTCCCAAATCGCTCGCTCGACTCCTACTTCACTGGGCAGCGTCGGTCCGCAACAGGATGTCGGTGGTTAAAGATGATGCTGTGATAGCACGCCTCAAATTCATAAAGGAGCATGTAGTTAAATTATACTAGCTACTTCTATTGTGTAAGTTTTTTTAACCGTTTCATTTTATCAAATTTGAACAATTTGTATTGTATTATGGAGTTTGGCATTGTTTATTTGAAGCTTTATATTGATTTTTTTTCTTTGACATTTTCAACTTTTTTGTGGCAATCGTCGAAAAATGAATGCCCAGCCGAGCAATCTCAGCTCCGCCACTGACAAAAGGCAAACACAGCTGCAAGTTTGTGAGTCCATTATTCAAAATGAGTAAAAGAAAACAAAGAGGTGCATAATGTTGTGGAAACAACCATTATGTGCATATTTCATTTCTAGAAACTTACAGCATAAAACCGACAACAGAGACAACAAAAGACAGCAACAGGTAGGCGATTCCTGGAAGGGATACTGTTATCTTTAAAAGAGAGAAAGAGGGAAAAAAAAAGAGCAGTATTATGAAAGCAAGACAAGCATTATGATCAGAATATTATAAATTTGACAATATAAAGTGAACTAATGAAATAACCCCTAACCCAAGGCGCTACACAGAAGCAGAATGTGGCCATTGCCATGCTTTTTTCCTCATCTGGCATTGGCTAAACTTCATGTCCAGAGCCCTTGTTATTGTTACATAGTTACTGTAAAGAACCATGAAAATATTTTCTTCCTTTGTTTTTAGGAAATAAATGATTTAGTGCGTCAAACTTTGTTTCATTTCTGAAAAGTAGAAACTGAGAATATAAGGGTTTGTTTGGTTACCCCATGGTGGAATAATTTCCAATAATTGTGCAGGGAAACTAGGTCCTCAAAACCATTCCAAACGGATTGGGTCAAACCCCAACTGATCAAGCAGACCCAAGTTGTGTGGAGATGCAAGGCAACAATTCTGACACCCTATAATCACTTGAGCTGGAGATTTTATATTTCTTGGCCCCTTGCCTCATTTCAGGTACTTACCTTTTCTTTACGCTCAACAACAGGAACAAGGCCTATGGATATACGAACAAGTGAACGGTAAAATTATGCACAAGCTGACTTAATGGTATTTCAATGTGTCACACAAGAAGTGCCTTGAAGCAGCATCTGATAGTGTTCAAGTAGCATGTCACGGTCATGGAAAGGGAGTGCAAGGGACAGTAGGAGGTCCATGTCACCGGAAAGGGAGGTGGAAGCTATTACTACTAACAAGTCAAGGCACCAGCTAGAGGCATGCAGGCATAATTAAACAGAGAGCAGAGTATCTGTAACAGTGACATGTCTGAGAAGGAAATGCAGGATTGAGCATGTAGAATGAGATCTGACAGCGAGATGAATAGATGCCACACTTGGAGGTGCCTTTAAGCACATCCAACCACCACTAAAATATGAACAAAATCGGTACTTAGGCATCCATCAGGGTACAATGGAACCATGGATGTCGCACCGACAGATGGTACGCCAAGATTCGGCGTAAATTTATGGCAGGACACATAAGGTTCTGCAACTTGGAATGGCAGGTGCAGGTAATTGCAGGTTCCTAAACTTAAATGCAACAAGAAGCACCGTGTTTTTGAGAGTTGAAGATGCTAGGATATAAAGAAAAATGCCACGAACATACCAGATATAATTATCAGCATTATTCTGTTCAATGATAGTTAACCAGGCAGTACCTGCAAATGCTGGCAAGATATATAATATATATGTGAATGAATGTTTGAGTCTACTACCGAAATACAGGACAATGAATTGTATAGTTCAGTTATGATAACATCTGCTCCTCACCAATGGCCATTAAAAGTCAGGTGGAAAAACACTGAACAACTAGCTCGTGGAATCAGTAGGTTACGGTTTTGAACTACTATTTACTTTGAGAGGAGCAAATGGACTTCAAATTTAATATACCTGTTGTGGAATGGCGCCGGGGCCTCAGCTCACGGGCACAAGAAGAGAAAGAAATAGTTTTCATCTTCCTTGCCTCCCTCCCTAGGACTCACGGCAGCCCCTAACTAATTGATTTTATCTGCTAACAAACCACTAACTGACTAACAAACTCTTTGCTGCCGCTGAGATGCTGGCCTAGCCCAGCTCCTCTCGTAACAATACCAAACAGAGTTGCTGTCATAACATTTGGATATGAAAGGAAAAGGACATCGGTTAAAACATATGGGTTTCAAAACATTTGGATATGAAAGTCACAGAAGTACATAAAGTGAGTTAAAATAATGCTGAAAAGATGGAGGGTTTCAAAACGATGCAACATCAATAGCGTTTAAATATAACTCCATTCAAACGTACTCTGAGAAACCAGTTTCATATCAGTTTCAGTAGGGTCTTCTTGTTCTCAAGAATCCCATAATAGTTTGGTGCAACCAGCATAGTTTAAATGATTCAGATCCAGTTGCGCAGACAAAGTTGAGGGGAAAACACGATTAACCAAAGAACTGTCATAAATTAGTCTCTTACAATTCTAATGTTTCTTTTCAGATATGTATAAACCTAGTAGCCACAGTACATAATATAAACACGAGGTTACTTTCATGCTTGTTCAACCTGTACAGGAATGCAACTTGGAATCACCATGACAAATAATGTAAAAAGATGACTAACCTACTTTAGAAAGAACCAATGATTTTCATAAATAAGTCTATGTTGTCATCAATATTCCAAGATAATAAAGTGTATATCAGATTTAGCTAAACTAAGATAACCAAAATATGCAAGGGACTAGTAGATATATGAAAGCCTTGATATGGTTACTACTAACAAGTTGCTAATGACCTGGTCTGCCCTGATTTAAATTGCGTGTAAGAAATATGACAAAATTGTCCAAACAGGGTCCTGTATGCATAGCAAGCAAAATAACAAATTCAATACACCGTAATAATGTAACCTGTCCATTGCTATTCTCCTTCCTTTCAAATGTTTCTGGTACAACAACTTGCTACAGTGTAAAGATGAATGAACAATAACACCAACGTTCTCTATTTTCATTGAAGGGATTAAATATTGGTGAGAGAAATGATGAATATATATGCTTGAACAAATATGGAGTGTACCTGAGAAAATGAAACGTTTGGAGGTTATCACCAAAAGAGCAGCATGATACATTAGTGGCACCTAACAAAACTTAGTGCTTAAAACATCATATTGTTTGATTCACCATCCAAAGAAAACGAAAAAGAAAAAGACCAGAAAAAGTAAAGATAGGCAAAAAGGGCTACCAACAGTACAAAGATAGATCAAAAGAGATTATCATACATTGGCAAGGAGTATCTCTCTTCTAAATAATTGTCCTGTAATTATTTACTCTATTCACTCCCGGATTTAATCCATGAAATTAATATTCTTGTCGAAATGGCCCCTCGGAAGGCTGAAGAACTGTACAGGTACAGCTAAAAAGCCGTTTGAACAGCCACAATACAAAATCCTAAAGCAACCATCTATAATCCTGCTTGTCATTGAAAGGAGAGAGGCAGCAAAGTTAATTCAGACTATTTTATCTTGTGCTGGTAAAAGAAAAAAAAAGACATAAAATAAGACAAAATTAGTCAGAAAAGCCAAAACAACATTGACATCACCAAAGGGCACTTTGAAAGAATGATCCAAAATAGAGTGACCTATAATCTAGGAGCAAGGAAAAAGAGGGTCAGTTCTAGGTGATTTGACCCGAATGGTCAGAAAAAAGGGTCAGTCCTAGATGAATAACAATCTCATTATTATACATTACAGTTTTATCCACCCACAAAACTATGTTTTTATTTACTAATGTCTTCATCAATCAGCATTCAAGATGACTACAAAAGAAAACCGATGATAGAGTAAAATAATCAGTAACTGAATGACCATTCACCTATATTACTTGAACCAGAACAATAATGTCAAAACTACTATCATTATCAGCATCACTGGAATTCAAAGATTTGCAAATTGAAAAAAAAAGAGAGTCATGATTAGATAGTCTTAACATTTTTTACCTGCCTTTAAACAACATGCAAAGAACAAAATACATCAAAGCCAAGAATGTTTTGATGTTCTGAAACTATGAAGCATCTTCACTTGTTCCATAATTTGACAACCACCAGATATGCTGCACCAAAGGCTACCAAATGAGGCCTTGGTTGATCAAAATTTTGCCAGCAATTCTACCTGTATTCCATTGTTGGCAGTGGGGTCCGCCATTGGGTGCACTAGTATTGGTTGACAGTTTCAGTATTCTTCGAATTCCAGCAATTCTGCCTGGCATCATGTTTGGATTTACACTCCCCTGGCAGCAGGACAATTTCGAGTCCGGAATGCCTTAGCAGGAGACCAAACAGGGGAAAGATATGCACAACATGACATCCATTCTACCTGTACATACTACGAATCTAGTAGGTCCATAACTGCATACGACCATAACCAGTACTTAATCAGCATATCAAACAGTTATTCAAGAAGTGACTTCGTACCAATCGCTAGTCCACGTTTTCTAGCACAGGCTACAAAGACATTCCAATGACTCTGAAAAAACATTCAACCCCTTGTTCTTTAGTTGAAAAATGGGATCTGGCTCCCTTTCTCTCATCACCACAATCAGTCCGCTTTTAAACACTACGAGGCGAACTATCAACTTAGAACAGAGGAAGATTGGAACTTTTCACCTGCAGCGGCCGAATGCGGGTTCGGCGGAAAGACCCCAAGAATTCAAGATTCTGGGGCCGCGCGGACCTCCAGAACCTGGACGACATGGACGGAAAATAGGGGATGGGAACGGCAGGGTGGCGCCGCCGCCGCTCGCCGGCGGGTCCCTGTCAGGTACTCCGTAGCACGGTAGGATTGTCGGTGGTCGTGGTCGGACCCTGGGGGTAGACAGTAAGCCAGAGGGGGGGCAGCCAGGAAGAAATAAATCTAAGCAGTGCCTCCTGCTTTTTCTTTTCCTTTTTCTTTTAAGTATATCCCTTTTCTTAAGGAATTATATTTGAATTGTTCTTTTTATATGGATAGGTGGACCAGCTTTTTGTGTTGGAAACATGTCCAGCTTTGGGTTCTGCTAAATAGTTGGATAAAAAATGTGCCGTTTGTAACTAATAACAAAAATAAGAAACAAATTAGCAGGATGCCAATTCTGAAGAGAAAATGGTGACCTGTTGGGCATAAGGCTACCCTAGTTTTGCAAACATACGTTCTTTTTAACCTAACAACTACTCCCTCCATCCTCAAAATGATGACGTTAGGACAAAAATTTTAGTTCAAATTGAACTATGGATAGGTGGAAACTGAGAGTGTAACTCGTCGGCTGCAACAAAAAAATTGTTCAATAGTTCACATGATTTTTGATCTGAAATATTTTGGGTTTGTATATTCAAAGTTGGATGGTAATTTATGCCTGTAGGTTTTACACCCATTTCATAGATCTGCAACACGTTTTGACACATATGGACAACGGGCCAGTCCTAGCTATATGTGTCGCATGTGTGTTGTTGATAGGTACGTCAAACCGGGCAAAAAAAAAAAAGGTTGTACTTCCTTACCCAAAGTCAAAATAGTTTTAGTTTGGTGCAATCTACATCAAAAGTGGCGTAGATCTGTGTTACAATGGTTAAAAAGGTTGTACTTTTGTGTTCATATATTTGTGGTCCAGGCAATCAAGCTGACAACAAGCTCCACCGATCTCATCTTGAGAATGCTCAACAACTATACTCAAAGGAAAAGAGAAATGTGTTTTCCTTGTGTAAATGCTCGACAAAATCTCTCTTTGTTTCTTGAGTTTTATTACAAAATTGAATCCAGTACTATTTTAAAGAGAATACCTTTTATTTTTGGTAATAGTGCACGAACCTTTTATTTTGGTAATAGTGCACGCTGACTGTCAGTAATATGAGGTTTTGGGCAACTGCGTTTCTCAATGCATCTCCACTGCCAGCTGCAGTTAAAAACAAAGAGAGTTTCCTCACCAAAAAAAACAAAGCGAGTTACTAGCTACAAGTATCATGCGTATGATTGTTGCTCACGTGGGTATACAACATACTGATCCTATGCAGAAAGTTAATTAATGGTGTTTCTTCACGCAGCAATCCCATCATATCGATCCTCTGCAGAAATAAATTTTTGGAATAAAATGTATGCGAATGCCCAGACAAATATCGTTTAGCTTGTACTTGGATGCTTCAACTCTTTTAGTTGCCAAATTGACGTGACAAGGACATCACTGCGAACTGCATCGCCTGCGTATCTCCACTACTGCAGCCTCTCTCGAGTACATGTGTATGTACTTCGCTCAAAACCCAAATCCTTCAATGCGAGCGCACATACTTTGATGGACCCTGCTAATTAATAACTTTTTCCGAGAATAATGGAACCTAATTATTAGCTCAATGAAGCATGGATTTAGCAGTACAACTACATATTTGAGCTGGGGCAAACAAGGGAAACTACTGCATGATGCATGCTTGCTTTTAGGCGTGAAAATGGATCAAATACGGACTCATTCTAAGATTATCCTCTTTTTTTTGTATATAGTGGTATACCTTAGTACCAACATTGGGAAGTAGAAAAAGTGCATCCTTAGATAATAATGGAATAAAAATTATCCCAACCTCAAGATTTGGAGATGCCAAGAATAAAAGCCAGTACAAACACTCACGATCTCAATTGAGATTCAGATGGATCCAATATCTTCATCGATTGACGAACCATGAACTAAACTGTCGTCGATTGATGGAAGGGTTAATTGCAAATCCCACCCTATAACTTAGCCCTAGTTTGATATTCCCCCTATAAGTTCATTTGCTGCAAAAACCACCGCACATCACTCCTTGGTTTGCAAGGATAGCACCCCAATTTCCATGTGCTCTCCCAAATATGCCAAAAAAGATGCGAAAATGCGTGTCTAGCTCCTAACTCGAGCCTCACACCTGCATATAGTAGCGGTGGGATTGTCGAGCTGTCGAATTCGTTCGGATGTAATTTTAGGCGTTCAAGATGCAATTCAAGCAATGAATTTTAATGCGGCGGGACCACGTCAGTATCGGATACGGAAAATTAAAAAACTTGACTCGACCTAAATTAATCGACTCATGTAGTTAAGTGTCAACAGTGACAATTTTTGGTCTATTTGAAAGAGCATTCAACCAAAACTGGGGTGGGGTGGGGTGGTTTTTCAACAAACAAATTTATGGGGAGGAATATCATACTAGGGCCAAGTTATGAGGTGGTATTTGTAATTAAGCTTTGATGGAACTAATCCCTCGTTACCTATACATTGATGGGTCAGTTCTGGAGGCAGGAGGAGCAGCCTGCAGGAAAGCAAGGAATATTTTCAGGCCCCACACCCGATGAAGCATTGCACGTACACTGAGATGACAAGACAAGAGTACGTACGGGTGTTGCACAAGCCGTCACAGTAACCTCGCTCCAGCCTTTTATTTCAGTTTACGCCTTGTTTTAGTGTGTAAAAAATGTGTAGGGAGGGCTCTCGCATGAGCTTACGTTGGTGGGAATCTGTACTATACTAGCTTTATATACAATTTTCGTAGAAAGTGAGTATATTTCCCGTGTGCTCCAAAACCAATACAAGTATACACTTAATTATTACCCGATAGTCCGTCTGTATACAAGTTGAATTACTGACCGATCGATTGTCTATCTTTACTGGCTAACTTGAGTCGTTGATTTTGTACTGTGATGTAATAAAATGAACAAAAGAACTTGAGCTCTCATAGTCAGTGACCTTCGGATTTGTAACAAACACTGATCCTCTGCGTAATACCAAACGTGCAAAGCACGATCTTGAAAAAAAATGGATTTCGAAAAGAAAAGAAAAGAAAAGAAAGGTTTTGATGAGTGAAGTGTGTTAATGGCAGGGTAGGAGGAATCTCTCCAAATTAAACACGGCTCTCGATGTCCATCGCTACTTACTTACACATGCTCGCATGGAAGAAGCGACGAAAAGCACGAGGAATTCGAGCCATAATCAAATCAAACGCCTTAATTAAGCAGCACACAGTCCACGACATACACAAAAAGCTAGGCTGAGCTAACCGTAAACTAAGTCATCGTCACACACGCGCCAGTGCATGGCTTGTGATGAGCTCAGCAAGCAAAGCCTTTTTCCCACAAAGAAACGAATAGAGAGAGAAAAAGGTCCCTGTCTCGTAGTGCATCCGTCCGTCCGTCCATTCCAACAAGAGAGAGAGAGAGAGAGATCAAAGTTGGGCGCTGTGCTAACGCCCTTGACAGCTTACCTTCTCTCTACTCCAAGCACTTTGAGAGAGAGAGAGTAGCGTAGTGTATGTACATTGTCTGCTACTACCTTATATGAAAGGCACCCTCCCTTCTTTGAACATTCTTCTTCTTCTCCTCCTCTTCCTCCTCCGTGTAATGGTGTCGGCCGCGGCGCGGCCCATCGCCACGAGAGCGGAGGAGGCATGAGAGGATGGTGACGCTGCTCCGGCCGCACCGCCACGCCCATGGGCCGGCCGCCGTCACCGTTCGCCTCAGCAGAAGAAGCAGCCATCAGCAATCATCGTCGCCGCCGCCGTTGCTCCATCGAGCTTGTTGCCGCAGCAGCAGCGCCCTGCTGAGGCCCATGGCCCAGGACCCCTCCCACCCGCACCGTCAGAGCAAGGACACCGCCGCGCCTCCACCGCCGCAGCAGCAACACCAACAACAGCCTGAGCAGCAGCCGGAGATCGCCCACCAGCCGCCGGCGCCGGAGCAGCCGCCGCGCGACGACGTGCACCGGGAACCCAGCACCAGCGGCAGCAGCGACAGTGACACCGGCGCCTCCTCCTGGCTGCAGCTCGGGCTCGGCCCGTCGCCGAGCTCGTCGTCGCCGTCGTCGTCGCGGAGGAAGCGCCGGAGGACCACCGATGAGGCGGCGGCAGGCCCCTCGACGTCGGCACAGCCGGCCGCGCCGCCGCCGCCGCAACCGCCACCCCCGCAGCTGCAGCTGGCTCTGCACCCCGCTGGTCCTTCGTCGTCATCGTCGACGGCAGCAGCAGCAGCAGCAGCAGCGGTGCGTGTCGCGGCGGCGCCGCCGCCGCCGCCGCACGAGTCCGGCACGTGGTTCCTGCTTCAGGCGGCGCAGAATCAGTGAGTGCTCGATCGTGCCAGCGAGCTGTCCGGGCAATGTGGGTGGTTAGCTCATGCCGTTGCCGTTGATCCATGCAGGAGGAGGGAGCCGCCATTGCCGCAGATTCCGAGGAGCTACTTGAGGGTTAGGTTAGCAACTACTTAAACTTAATTACATGCATATGTGTCTCTCTCTGCTGATGACTAGAATTAACATCTTTAATTGCTTAATTTGATTCCCTGTTAATTTGATTGACTGTTTGAGGTTTGTTTGGTTACTATATTTCTTTAGTCTGGTGTTGTTTGATCATGCCACATTGACCTGCTGTGGTGTCTGTGTGTTGCTGATGGGCAGCAGAGACGGGAGGATGACAGTTAGAGTGGTGATGAGGTACCTGGTTAACAAGCTGGGACTTGAGGACGATTCACAGGTATGGCGTGCATGTCCCTCCCCCATATGCTATTTAATTTTCACCACTCTCCCTCTAGCTTGCAATCTGATATTTTCTTGTCCAATATCATCCATGCATGTTTGTTTCTTCATCCACAACGCGGTTGAATTGTGCTTGGGTTTTTTTGCCGCTTTTTGCTGCAACTTTTTTAGTCGATCATAACGTGATCTAGATTAGGTATTTGAGTTGGCATAGCGTGACGAATTAAAAAACGAGGAACTTGCAGGCTTCATTAGATGAGATCGATGAACGAAATTTAACTTGCGGGCTAGCTTCTTCAGATGAGATGAACAGTTTTAAACGATGTGTTATCGCACGATCTTAAAGAGGAAGATGATCAAAAAGGGCTAAAAGTGCTAGAAGAATAGGCTGCTTTGCAAAATTCCACGACATCCGGACCACCACACACGTTGCGCACTATGGGGCACGCTTGTCAGTGAGTGTTAGACAGGAAGAAATTAAATACCTTAAAGAAAAGCCATAAATATATACACTTACAGTTATCACCTCCAAAAAAATAACTACTTGTATTTGCCATTTAATACAGCTTAGAAAAGCACTAGAGAACAAGTTTTGACGACGAGTGGAATGAGGTGACAGGTAGGAGGCACAAATAAGGGCTGGGATCCATAGAGGAAGTTACTACGAGTCACCAGCCCATTGGTGGCCACCATATAAGCATCTGAATCTAACCTAAGCTCTAGCCTCTCTCTTTCTCTCTCCTCCGGCCATTGTATAGAGAGGGTGAGGAGTGAGTGAGTGCCTTTACCTGCAGCGCCCAAAAATTGGTAGGTGAAAGGAGCTTTAGAGCTACGGACAGTAGTTTAGATGTCGAGGTTCCCATCCCATAGGTCTTTGTTGTTGTTGTGACAAATGGTGTAGGTAAGGGGTGTGCGTCTGGCTGTTACATCAGGGGAAGGCGCCCTCTTGGCCCAGCCCCCATGATTAAGGACTCGCTAGCACCTCTTTCTCTCTCCACCCTTATATCTCTCATCTAATTAAGGTAATGCATGCTTTTGTGGCTGCTTAATTAGGTTTGGCTTCTCTCTCCTCCCTCTTTGGACATGCATGGACATCAACAATAGGAAATGCAGCCCACCACTACTGATCGCCAGCTACCGGCCGGTATATAAATGTTTTACAGAAGGTTCTGTGGGAAACATTGTAGTTGCCAACTGTTGGCTGTAGATCGATCATCCAAGCCCTAGCTAGGTCTACATATATATGATGGGAAGTGTAACTTGTTCACAAATTCTTCCTAAAATGGAAGGGCCAAACAAGCCAAGAAACATATCTGCGTGCCCTGTCCTTGAAGGAATTAGTTCCAGGAAGTGTGAGAGTGGTGTTGAGTTTACTTGACGATATTACTGTCCCCAAGAAAAAAGAAGGCCATGTCTCACCTAATCCAGTGAAAGTCATGCACCATCCTATGCACCACAATGTGTGTAGCGCTTTTGCTTATCGAATGCCTGCCTGACCGGGCAGCAATACTCTATCTATCCATATATATTCTGTGGGGAAAAGATTCATGTCATCATAGTGTTCTTCTCTGGATCCTTGCTGCAACTAATAAGCCAGCCGG
The DNA here is from genome assembly GCA_012490785.1 of Eragrostis nindensis. Taxonomy (NCBI): domain Eukaryota; kingdom Viridiplantae; phylum Streptophyta; class Magnoliopsida; order Poales; family Poaceae; genus Eragrostis; species Eragrostis nindensis. Next base: position 334,292 of record JAAXCT010000142.1, on the reverse strand, counting down.
CCAGGCTTGTGGTTGTGGACCTGACATGTTCCATGCAAGCGGATACAAACTGTAGCTATCTTCCTTTCCTGCAAGGGGTGATGGAGCTTTCAGCCTAGCACTCTCCGATATTTCCCCCCTCCATTTCGGTACGTACGCTCAGGTGGTCACCAGGACTTAACCTAATTAGTCTGCTACCAAAAAACATTCGTGCTACGTAGCTAATATGGATCATCGTCAGCTTGCTCCCATGCAAGGGGTTGAAGTGAAGAGCTCGCTAGGGTAGAAAAGGCAGAAGGGCGACGTTAATGCTATGGCATTTTTTTCTGGGCAAATATTTTCTCAGCCATAAACTGAAAATTAATTAATTACAGCCCTTAAATATTTAACAACACTTTAAAAAGATGCATAGATAAATATTTTATTGTTGATCCAAAGCCGTTAGAGGTTTAACAAACTAATCTGCCTAATGTAATAGTTGCTGCAAAAACTAGAGACTGTCGGTGCTGCGTCCTGCATGGGTGGTTGTTGGTTGAGTACCATTGGCATCAGGGAACACTTTGTGGAGCGTCACCTCACCGTAACAACATGAAACCAAATGCAAAAGACAAAAATGCCCCACATGAAGACATTGGATTTAATTAGGAAGTATTATGTGCTGCATGTACTATTCGGAATACAATTTCTAAATCTATTGATACATGTGTATTCAACCTATCTAGGCAAAATGGGAACAAATGGTAATAGCATAAATGTCAGATTTTTTTTAGAAAAGGGAATATATTTCAATATTCCTGTCAACAGCATAAAGTAGTTCCTTAGCCCTACACTGAACTGGCGTTTAACTTTTGAAATTATAGAACATCTTCAATTTAGGGAATGTAGTTGATACATAACGCATTTCTGACATTTAGAGCAGTATACTTTCACATATTGTAAAGATACTCAATCTGAAGGAACGACGGGGAGATTACATGCGAGGTCTTTCGTCAAATATTAAGTTTATATGATTAGATAATTTTTTTTTCCATCCAAGTGATTCATTTCGATCTTATAATGACCACTTTAATATTCATTTTATATATAGCACACATAAATCAGTGGAAAATAGTGCATGTAACTAAACTACTTAACTGGAATATGCGGATTAAAGGTATATAGTGCCATAAAAATTATTGATGGTTTAGAATGCTTGGCACGCCATTATAACTTTGACATACATCATCATTTCTATGTTTGGATTAGACACAAATATAGCATAGATCTAAACACGTATGTCTTAACTAATTAACAGAAGCAATAAACCCATTCCCATGTTACATGTGTGCACAATTCATATTGTACATTGCTCTTCATACTTATTTTAGTTTGCCTTTGAGCTGCACAACAAATATATAGTAACTTTTCTGGGAAGTTTTAGGACTTATTATGTATATTAAATATTTGCAGTTGATTATAACGAAACTCGTACTGTTAAAGTATAACTTTAGGCTAGATTAGTAAGAAACTTCATAATTTGTTTTGTTCGGTAAGTATCTTGGATCTTCCAGCGTGCACATTCACTACGCTCTAAACTTGGTCTATCAAGAGTGGTAGGTGAGCCATGCATGTATGCAGCATTTGTTTATTCGTTTAGACCTTCTAGTAGGTGGTTCGTTCAACTCTGTCTTCTTTTTCACCTCACTTTGCATAATACTCTCCTGCTTGCTTTCGTTAGAGATCAGCCTTGGCTTTTTCTGTGGCCTTAGTTCAGTATGTACATGACTATACTTTTTTGTGGCATTTTGATTTGTATGTGCAAGTGTAGTTGTTATATAGTAATATATAGAAAGCTACCACCTATCCTCGGAAGGCAATGCATGAACAAAAATGTATTTGGCTGCACCAACCGCTCTACACTAGTCCAAAAGTTCAACTACGGATTTAAAAAAGATGAGGCTTCATCATTTCAATCCAACACTCACAGCACTTTCCATTATGCATCTTCAACTTCCACCCGACTATGTGAAGTTTATGTGAACTCAAATATAAATTAAATAGTTGTATTTGATCGTTGGCAAAGTATAACACACTAGTAGTGTGATTTCAAAATAATTCACAAATAAAACCCGGGCCAGAACTTCTTGTTTCAGAGGGAGAATCAATCAATGAGTGTAGTTTTCACTGAGCGGTTGTCTATTTGGTATCTATAGATGACCAGTCCATTTTTTATAGCTAGTGATTGACATATTATTTATTTTCTATTTTTATTTGATTTAATGAAAAGTAATTGGAAGGAATATCGTGTCAAGTTCTGATTATGACATTTCAAAAGTCACTGTGTTGTGATACTTAATTAAATCCAAGGAAGCAAAAGTGAAAATAGTAGGCATTCTATGCCCCTCGCCCGACCTCACCTCTAGTTCGTCCTTCCACCTTGTCCCTACTACATGCAAGCTTACAATTTAATCTCCCAAATTCATCTTTTTACTCAAAAATAAGTTGTGAAACTTTTACATCCCAAACTTGCATTTGGTATTTGGAATTGCAAAATGCGCTAACTGTTGAAACGGGTAGCTAGTGTCCACCATGCTCAGGGCGTTTGTCTTATACCTGGCGTAAAAGATTGCTTGTTGGCTTCCCAAAGATCACATTCAATTCAAAGGTTGCCAACACAATGTCGCTCTGCCGACGCATGGTGTGTGTCGTGCACATGATCTAACGACAAAAAAAGGCCCTTCGGTGCATGTTTTATATACATGGACATAAAGTAGTTTACCATAAATCGTTAAGAGACATGCATGCTGTACTAATATAACAAACAAGACCGTTATATATAAATGACAGCTGAACTAAAAAGATGTCCAAAAGTTACATACTGAAATCTGGAGAAGTACTTGCAATTCCCAGCATCACATGCCGCATAGTGGCCGGGAATTAGTTGCCGTCACTTGTCGCTATGCTGCCAGCTTCACTCCCCAACAGCTGCACAGCACAAGAGGCCGGGCGAACACAAAGCACTGTGCACGCGACGTCGTCCACGTACGTGGCCATTGTTGGAGCTTTCACGAATGGACGTCGGACCTAATTAATCGATGGGACGCGAGCTATAGTGTTATTTTTGTGTGCACGATGATGGGCATGGCTACGTGATCGTGCACCACGTATGTGCAGCATGATATATATATGTAGCATGGCTAGCTGCTCAATATAGATTGATTGGTCCGTGCACAAAGGACAGGCTCCTTGATTAGCTTACGATCCGACGTCCGCCTCCATGCAAGCATGCTGCAGTGGGGGCCGGGGTCGGTGTAGATCTCACATTCATGGAATGACTTGTGTGTAGGGTCTACCCTTCGTTTTAAATTGTTTGATAGATGTGTGCCCATTAGGAATAGTTGACATACATTATACATAGGGAAAAAGAAAAATTATGCAAGGCTAGGGTGTTCTTTGGGAAATAAGTTATGGTCTAACTAATTAATCGGTCATTTCAGTTTCAGGAATAGAAATGCAAAGCACATGTCAACAACATATAAGAATAAACTGGATACATTACACAAGTACCCTTCAAATGTATTTAGTTTCTGATCAACCAATTTGGAAATTTTCCACACTTTCGGACTAGGAGCTAACCAAGTGATGACTAGGCGTATAGTCCCGTACTTAATTGTCAGATAGGTTTTTTGTAGGCATGTCTTAAACTTGCAAATATTCATTGATGAGAAAGGTATGATAAATATTGTACCATCGGTCATCAGTACGTATGGTATCTGCTCATGGTTAGCTAGCTAGAGCTCCAGGAGCTGAACTCCGTCACCTTTGTTATTTTGCACATTTCTAGAGGTGGGTGAGTTAAGCACCCGCCTTTGGAAATGTATTAGCAAAGGCGGTTGATTGTTACATGTACAAATTGTCCATGAGTAGGGTGCCATATGTACCGATCATGGTACGCACATCTTCTAATGCCGTAGCAATGAAATTCGCTTATTTGACCTGCAAGCCTTGGACTACAATCTTCTTTTCTAGCTAGGTTACAGCTGTAGCACACATCACAATACAGAAAGCACTGATTAAGCCAACACGTGCGATCCTACTTGGCCGCCGCTCATGTCTGACAAAAAGGTAGGCACATGTATAGGTGCAACACTGGGCAACTGAACAATCGGTAGCATATAGTTTCATACAAATAAAGTGATGTTATTTTCTTGAGGTTGTATAATTAATTTGGATTCGCTGGTCGAGTTCGTCTTTTCAATCAAAACATCCGGCCTCCTTCGACGTTTCAATCAGATTGTATAGTGTACACTACGATTCCTTCGTTATTATATATACATCAATCGCAGCATTGACCTGAGATTGCAATCATCATTAGATCATATATATAGCAGCGCCATCGCAATGGTCACAGTCTCCATAACTACACGTAGCCATATAAGAAGAGATATCGGTGGTTGTGCTAGTGTATTCCCCACCGACACAACCTTCAATCGTTTTCTAGCCCACTGGCCACTGTACATGCGACTACGAGCTGTGACCGACAAATTAATATAGGTAATAGCGAGACCAAGCAAAAGAGTCCTTAAAAGAATTAATTATTTGAGATACGTTTACCTCAATGCTACGGCATTTTTCAAAGATCGTTCAAGATACGTTTACAAATAGTATCGTAAAGCTACTGCGTAGCAGTCGCTTGCACAACTAATCATTCTGGCTTAACCAATTTTCTTTTCTCCACTGAGCTTTAAGAAAATACACCATGCATTTCTCTATGTACATGCATTAGAAACGTACCCGCACTGAGCGTGCATGCAATCAAAATTTAGTGGGATGCCTTGCACCTAGCTTTGTATGCAACCACATATACTTTGGTCCACCACTAGCCATACATACAACGCTTTCTGTGCTCTACTAACCCAACACATGCAGTTAGTTTAGACCAATGTTAACTCATGATATGTCTATCATTGTTTCCACCTTGTGTGGTGCTGTATCCTCGCGGGCACTCGCGCTCGATGAGCTAAATGATGTCTATTTCTTGTTAATTTGCATATGACTACACCAGAGACTACGCAACTTGCCCAAAATGATAAAGCATACATCAAATAAGCTTCGAGAACTTAGACAATTTCAGGTTTTATTTCTAGTTTGCCATTGGGAGTACAAATGCCTTAAATTACAGCATAAAGTTGAAAATTATAGGTTTGTAAGAAGCCTCATTCAATTCATTGGCAATTCTAGTTACATGCATAAAAGATATTAGCTAATTGTATATGAACATAAAAGTTGGAAAATTCAATCTGTTCTGAATAACCTACTTTTCCATGCAACAACTCCAGTAATAGTCATCATTATAATACTCAAACAGTGACATGCATGTATCTACACCATCCAACTTGGTACTGTTGTTAGCACGCATATGCATGTGACATTGACTTCACTTCGACAGTAGGAACTTGTACAGTGCTAGAATTCCAATAGATGCCAACAACCATATGTAGTTAGGTCTAGGTGCAGCCTAATCGTTCCAATATTTGTGCGCCAAGTGTCCAGAACAAATAAATTAGTGAAATCAATCCTTACGTCCCAACCATTTGGTATGTCCCGTTTCGCGCCACTTTGTTTGTTTCCTCAACAAATTGTGGCCCATAACACCGTATCAATCCAGATCTACGCATGCAAAACAAATGCGGATGTTTGGCAGCTAGCCGCTAATCACTGAGTTTAAGCATCACAAATTGGTGTCATCACTTGAACACCGTAACTTTTAGGTGGCAAATAACATCACAAGCAGATCTGCATCTATATCCCTCTTCGCAGGGTCATAGGGGTCTGCCATTTTACTGTATTAGCATTCAACAATTTGTCACTTGGTGTCACACTTACACATTGGCCATGCACACATCTGATTTTTCTTTTTCACCATGTATCTTTGTGATACGCACGCCCCTTATGCGTTCTATATATTATTTTCAGCATTCCTCCCAGAAATTAGTTTAAGCATTCGCAAGTAACACGTGAACACGCTAATAAAGCAAAGCACAATTAGCTAGATAAACGATAATATATGGCCAAGGTTAGGTGAAGCATGTGTTTCCTTACTTAACAGCCATCGTAATCAATAGTTCTTTCCTCGGCAGTACTCGGGATGCACCTCTTGGCCTTTTGTGCATTGTGTAACTATTTCTCCCTTTTTTTTATATACCTATCCAACCTGAAAAAGAAAAAAGAAGGGTGGGGTCAAAATTGGGCAGCATCTCGGGAAGGCCCTATCATGCATCAGCAATAAAGAGAGCATCTGGGGGTCCCTTTTCTAATGATTGTTCTCTAGCTAATTTCACTAGTGAAACCAGATGGTGAGGTTCTGTCGCAGCCATTGGATCCGGGTGGCTGCTTTTCCTCACCTTCGCCTGTGACTCAGCAAGCTAGTCCTTTCATGATTAGATGTATAATCATGGTTCTAGGTTTATAATTCCAGTGCTCGTTGGACTCAGATTGTTAATAAATATTCTAACTGGATGTATATGGTATGGTATAGAACTTCCATAAATAACTTGCAGACTATTTGAGTTATAAACAAACCTTAAACTCTAGATTCCTTGAATATCTTGCAAATTAGTCCAGGTAAAATTCAATCCATTTGAATACAGGGACAAGGATCCAAATAATTTAGACCCAGAGAAAATCACCTCAAACAATATCTAAGATTGAAAATAAAAGCCAAATACAGCTAGAAATAGGACCATCAATACCCAAATTCGCAAAGGTCAACTAAACCTCACTGGTAGTAGGTTAGGGTTGTCTTAAACTCTGTTAATACTACTAGTAGAGTCACAGGGGTTGGAATTGAATTGATTTTGGACATGTGTTGTATGGATTTCAGAGTAGGCCAGCAGTGAAAAATGTTCAATTTTAAAGTGAAAATAACTAAATAATGCCTATGCATGACATTGAACACCCAGAAGCAAATTATGCAGTTCGACGATAAGTATCATACTGTCTTAAGCACAGGCAGATTAGCTTCACGCAATAAGAAGAGAAAAGGCTCCATCCTCAGTAATAGGGTTTTTAGGCTCGTATTGACATGAGTTCAGCAATGCATTTTCCCTGTTACTTTGAGAATCTGACGAAAACTGTGGCATACCAGTTCATTTCTTCGAAAAGTTAACATGTATGGCATCATTACATCGTCTCATAGACCCAAATGACAATAAGGATTCCTAGGTTTGCATGCATGACAATTCAGTTGCACAAACACTATGCCTTCAGCAATTGGGAAAACGAAATGGGAATCACAACCCTTCTTAATCCACCCTCTTATATCTCAGCCCACAATTTTTCCAACAGTAACCAATCCCTCTGCCACCCTTATATTTCCAATTACCCATGGTGTAGGAAACGGCAAGAAAGAAATCAGAATGCATCATTATGAGTCCAGATTCATACCTTGTGTGATGAATAGCATGATAACACGCCACTAGAACTGAGAAAATAAGTGCAATGCAGATTTCTTAAACATAAATGATGGTTTATTATGTGGTCATAACCTTTGTTTCAACATATCCTAGCGATAGCAAAAATGATTGCCAGTCAAATCTCATTAACTTGTATCTTTATATGAAAAATGCAGTTAGAGATTACCTGTCGAGGGCAGCGTCTTCCACCAACGATGACACTGCAGCAGGTCCGGGACACCATTTGGCGCCCCATGCCGGCAGAGGCCGTGGCAGCAATACCGGCCCCCGGCTCGCCAAGCACGAACCAGATCATGACATTGCATTATGGCAGAAGCTAGCACATGGAGGCACCAACAGACAAAAACAACTTTTCACACTGTAATTAATTTTCATTGCCTACCGGCACTGATCCCCTTTTTTCCCCTCCCTAACATCTAATCCTCACCACAGAATTCACAGAGAAAGAATAGTAGTACAGAAAGGATAGTAGATAATAGTTAACACCAAAATGTAACTGTACTTCAAAACCTGAGAAATAATTCTTTCGTATTTATTATAGTTCGAAGATTTATTTTGTTCTGGCTGCTTTCTTTTCCTGTTGTTGTACTGAATTCAAGTACTTCCCAGAGTCACAACTCTCTGTGTCTACTAAACCGTACATATATTTTCAACCTAGAGAAAAAAAATGAGGGACAACAAAAAGGCAGGAAAAAAGGATCAATTCTAGCTGCATTGTACAAGGCTCAAAAGAAATCAATATCACAAAGAAACAAGTGTAATATAACATTTCAAAAAAAAAGTGTAATATAAAAAGTTGCATATGATGACCAGACAACGTTGCAACGCAGCACCGTGGCACCACCTTGAAGCAGCATCCCGTGGTGTTCAGGTAGCATGTCAAGATCAACGAAAGAGAGTGCAAACGGGAAGTAGGAAGTCAACATCAAGGACAAGGAAGTGCAAACTATTGCTCACAAGTCAAGATACAAAGGAGAGGGATGCAAGCAAGCATAACCAAGCATACATTAGAGTATCTATGACAACTACCAGTGGTGGCAAAGAAGGAAAACAAAGAATAACAATGAAAAATAGGAAGACAGAAAATGAAATGAATAGATGGAACACTAGCAGGGGCATAAAGTATATGGTGCACACTGTGCACTGGAGCATGAAGACAATCAACAGTACTAAATGCAAATACCAGTGTTCTTGCCGCCATATAATATACTTAAATGCAGGCCAGCTGATGGTAGGAAACATGGTCAAGAATCTCAAGTGTAGAATGCCAGGCATGAACAAGACAAAGTTGAAGCAGGTGGGGTAGAATTAGATTCCACTGCCGTTCAACACAAGCCAATACACCAATACAAGTGTTATCAACTATTCCTCCAAAAAACAAAGTGTCATCAACTGCCACAGCACACACCGACACTTGACGAAAAGTAAAGGGTCACACAACTGATTAAAGGACAAACTTTATACTGACTGGCTAATCACTAAAAGTTACTTGGTACTATAAGCAAATCAAACCCATGAGTCTGTCAGTGTAAGTACGAAACATAAGACGAATACACGGAGAATGTCATAAGAAGCAACAAAAAGCAGAATGATTGGATAGTTAATCTACATGATTTGTGCCATCTAGGAAGAATGGAGACAAAACAACCCAGTTAGAGGATTTACCAACCATTAAGCCCACTACATGTACTACGTAATGTCTGACTTCCATGACTAAAATTAAATACAAAATAATAAAATGTCTGTTGAAGAAACACTTTTTTTTTGTTAAACTTGAAGCGAAAGCTTTCCAGGAAAAGCGAGATTTAAAAAAAACAGAGATCAACACTAACATACATTCCAGAATCCCTGAGGGAGCAGATAGTATCTTTATCTAAAAATATATATACCAATATGAGGTAGTGACAATATCAAAATGTTAACAAAAGATAGCCAATTAGCCAATCGCCCAAACTAAACAGCCTAGCCTGAAGCCACGCACAACTGTACAAAGCACTTAAAATAAACATATGATGCAGTACTTTATACTAACTAAATTCCATAAGAACCAGTATAGTACATTACTAGATCCTACATTGCTCTGTTTTATTCCACATACTGACATAAGGTGGTTCAAAAGGTTAAACTATCATACCACTCATAGCGCTGTCATGACAGTTTCAATAAGTTAGTTGGGTTAATAATAGAATATTAAATAGCCTATCTATAGCCTAGCCTACCTTACGTTATTGTCATGTGGCGACATGTCTGCAGAAAATTAAATACTAAAAGTGATTCCTCCTGCCCTTTTTGCACATGTTAAGACAGCCCAGCTCAAGGTTGCCGGTTACATATCAGGAGCAAGCCCAAAATAGATATGCCACTTGTAATATACCTAAGATCCACGTTTCTATATACAACTGTCTCCGGAAAAAAAAAAAGTAACAACAAAAACACCATCATTATTGGTTCCTTTTCCATAAAGGGGAGAGAGAGAGAAAATAGAACACTTTCTGAAATTCTATAACATTTTTTTTAATAAAGATATAGGATCTCATGGTATCATTTTGAGTGACCCCTTACACATATCTGGATAATTCAGTGGTCCTCTGCTGGGAATCATATATGTTTTCTTACCACCCAGACTATAATCTGCATAAGAACCTCCTCATGGTCATTTCCATAACCCTGGGCATCCTCTATTACGACCAGACCAGTGCCTTCATACATACAAATACTCGATAAACTCGGAATCATAACTTTGGAGTATATGTCTCTTATGCCACTTGCTACTCCTCTCAGTTAGCCCTTGTTAGACTCTTGTATTCATGTTTTCCTCAATAAATAGCACAAATTTTTGATAATGTACATTTCACTACATCACATCTGATTCAACATCGTAACAATAACTATCTTCCAAAAAAAATATAAGCCCGCAAGTCACAACGAGTTCACTTAAAAATGAAGGGAAAAAAGGTACACTATTTAGAGTATTGAGCCCCCATTCTCCATAGGCATTACCTAAAGAATGTCGCAAAGATCATATTTCTTCTAGGCTGTTACAGGATCCTAGATGACCAGCAGCAGAGATTTCAAAAGCTCAGAGTATACAATGCTGTGGTAATGGACTTTGCTCTGGAGACGATTAAAACCTAGAATAAAAAAAAGTGATCCGTGTTCTTGAGACAATTATTTGTTTCAAGAAAATTTCCCAAGTAAGCTATAAACTGTGAAAAATCCCAGACCATTCAAAAAAAACAAATATTTAAATCTTTCAGACATGCCCTACAATCACTAAATGGGCTACTTATGAGCACATTTTCATATATGCCAACCATCACTAGATAGATTACTAACGAGCGATAAATATCACCTACTATTCCATACTATCAATCTGTACCACAACATAAAGCACAGAACAATAAAATAGCAGCAAATAAGCTGGTCAGGGCATATTAGTAGAAATGTCAGGGAAACATACTGTCAACAGGATGGTAGAAGAAGGCTAATAGCCATCCCACAAGGTTCAACAGGTTGCCTTACATGTATCCTGTATTCAGATTGGATGAGAAACCCCGAGGCATGTTGAACTCTTGATACACTCATTTCCCTTATTGAAGCATAAGGATGCATTGGTGCGCTGTTAATCTTCGACTGATTCATCAGTTATTTATTTACACTTATGTTCTAAGAGTTGTTAAAAGAATGCAGTCAGTCACAAGCATTAGGGCATAAGCAGGGTAAAAACGAACTACCTGAATGAAAGATGCAACAAGAGTATACAGTAGTCCTACCATAGGCTTGCAATGTAATGAAACATCAAACAAGAGATTAGAAGAGAACAGAAACGACTCAGTTTCAAAATGTTTCAGATCTAATCCCGAGGAAAATACAACGAGGAGGCCTGCAAGATATATTAGAAAGGCAAAAAGGTAGACTGGGTCACTGGAGGGAGAAAAAAAACATGAATCAATGAATCATTACAAATGTGGTAAGGAAACAATTATAAAGGAGGAGCAACAATTATAAATCATTGGACTAGGAACAATGATATGGGACAAAGTTCAAAAACAGGGCATAAAGCTTATAATGTTTGATACAACGTTCAAATCGCTTTTGTGCATTTGAGATTACGACGTTCAATTTCACAATGAGTTTACCATGTGGACCACAGCCTAGCCACAAGAAAGTAAACATTAACTTCAATAATAGTTTTCAGTAGGACTTGTTTCTGGGCCTAGGGCCTTTAACATGTACATAAACCCTAGTGCTATTCATGACAAAATTAATATAGAAAAAGTAGGGTGCTCCCCCGCTGTTCGTTAACCAAAAAAAAAAACTCTCAATAATAGTTAGCTCAAAAGAAATACCTCCATGTCTTACAACTACAAATACAACAAGTATGAAATATCGTCACGACCCCATGCTAGGTTAGGGTGATTAAGAAAAGGCTTATAAACACTATCACGAACACGTTTCATTCTAAGGTCCAATACACCAGAGCAAAGTATTAATTAAGCTAAAACGTAACACATACTGATAATGGCAGCACAAAAACTACTATATCTTGAAAACAGCGGTGCATGGTTACAAGCAGTATGTTATCATTTTTAATGAAAAGTCCCATGGTATGGAAACCCTGAAGCAACTAATCAGGCATCCACACCAGACAGAAATACAGATGCCAGTACTCAACAGGACAAATAAGGCAAGATACATACTGTATTATTCTGATACAGGGGAAAAAATCCTTTCTAGTAATTTCATTCCAAGGAGGTAGTAGAACAGATGAGGAATCATGAAGATTTGAACTTTGTAGACGAATAGTAAAACAAAATCCATGCAACATAACTCAAAGAACACAAGGCCCTAGCTTTCCCGCTATGAAACGTATTTATAGAGAACATGGTCGAACAATAGGCCCATTGATCAGCTAAATCACAACACATAGGCATGATGCCATTTGCCATATTATCTTTCTGAAAGAAGGCCCACTTAATGGATGTACAAATATTCCTACCAATAGCCAAACGAACTTTGCTATGAAATTGGTAAGTGCACAAAAACTAAAGAACATAAGTTTAGCACATTGGACGGTTGGCATCTCCATTTCGTCATTCCTATGTACAACCTACCAGACAGGGTACACATTTCGACGAAGCATTAAACAGCAACAAAATACTAGAGTTACCATCTCCCATTTCATTTTTTCCAGGCTAACAAACTAGCGTACATCGCCACAGACCAGACATGGTACCATTTCGCAGCATAAGTAAACATCTAGCTTTCCAAATTTACAATTTCCACACCTCCTAACTCCTACTACCCACGCATCCTAAGCTGATTCCTAAGGTCCCTAGCAAGGTGAGGCTGAACAAGCTAGCGCGCGCCCACAGGAAGGCCAGAAACATTTCACCTCCGTGGCGGCGGGAGCCTCTGGATGGCGCAGAAGAGCTTGCGGCGCGCCCCGACGGCGCCGATGCCCATGTCGCGGAGGTCGTCCAATGTGAGGCAGGGAAGCACATCCGCGTCCACCTCGTGCGCCTCGAACGCCGCGACGTACCGGCCCATCCCCATCCCCCACAGCCACTCCGCCACGTCCACCACCTCCCCGGCCTCCTCCACCTCTCTGCTCTCCGCCTCCGCCTCCCGAACCCTAGGCTTGCGGGGGAACGCGGCGGCGAGGACGAGGTCGTCGCCGTTGTCGGCGGAGGCCGCGGGGCTCCAGGGCTTTGGGAGGGCTTGGGGCGGTTCCGAGGCGGGGCTGGTGCTGCCGTCATTGTGGTGTTTGGGTTTGCGGGACCTGGCGGCGGGGACGATGGGGACGCGGCGAGGGTGGGGGAGGCTGGAGGGGAGCGGGATGGAGCCCGCGAGGCGGACGTTGGGAAGGCGCCGCCGCTTGCCGGCGTCGGGCTGTGGCGGCGGAAGGGACGGGGAGCGGTGGTGGGGTCCGCCGGCGTCGTCCATGGAATGTCGGGGCTCGGGGGTCAGAGTGGATAGAGACATCTGGAGGTCTCCCGACCCGAGCCTCGCTTGACTTCTCCTGTCTTGTCCGCTTCTGCTTTTTCTCAGACAGTGAGGCTCTAGAAAATGATTACTCCGTCGGTTCATTTCTTGGCAATTAATGCCTGCTTCAAAATACTTTTTGGATGGGTTTAAATTTCATCCATAAATATACAAATTTACGGGTTTGATTAGAATAAAATTTTCTACTTTGACTACCAACAAAAAAAGTTAGAACATAAAGATGACGGTATTACATTTATCATGAAACCAGTCACAAACCTCTGTTTCTATTGACTTGCCGCTTCAAACAAGACACATAATGCATTGAACTTTTTTTTGCAGTGTAAATAACTAAATAACCAAAATGCCCTTTGGTTAGGACTCTCTTCATTTCAGTTTATTTACTTGGTTTCCCACGTAGATTAAGAAAAGGTGAAAGAGGAGAGACAAAGATATCTATGCATTTGGAAGTGAAAATGAAGACAGATGCATTAAAAAAATAAGAGTTGCAAAATTTTAAACGCTAGAACTACAAATAAATTGAAATGGAGGGAGGGAGGACATGTTTCTAGAATACGGTCCCTCCCCATGTAAAGTTGTAAGAGCATCTTCAAGAGACTCTCATAAAATTGGTCCCACAAACTTGTTTTTAAGAGCAATTAAAAAATTATTAGGAGTAACTTTTCTCTCCTTCTCCAACAGTCCTCCCCTAAAAATAGATTAAGACACTTTTGATTAGGCCACGTCAGTATTTGAGGGCCGCAAAAATATTAATTCCAAAGCAAAAGGAAGAGATGGGAGCCTCAATTCTTCCCCTGTTTGTAGCTACAAATGAGGGAAGTTTAGGGGCTATGAAAAAACTGGGGGTGGTTTTGGGTCCTGTTGGAGATGGTCTTTTTGATTAGGTCTCAATATTTTGATTTAGGGGAGGTTTATGGGGATCTATTGGAGATGCTCTAATGTCCTAGTTGGACCCAAGTAAGGGTAAATTTGAAAAAAAAAATACTTCGACCAGTTCGACAAATATGAGATGTCTTAGACATAAATAAACAGATCTGATCGTAATATGCAATTATGCCTACTTGTGAACTCAAAAGGTTGTTAATTAAACATAAATATACAGATCTGATCGTAATATGCAATTCTTTCAATTTAAAATGAGTTAGTATTTATTGTGAAAATGATTATCTATATTTTGGTGAATTAATTAATTCTTGGGAAATAGGAAGGTAACAATATTTTTCACATGGTAGATAAACATTCCGAACAATGTTTTTACAATTCTGCAACAACAATCCCAAACCTATAATTTTAAAAGTTTTGTAACAATGAACCAAACATAGGTTTAAAAAAAGAGCCTACGAGCTATAGCAATGAGCATATCAATCAACACATAAGAACGACAGTTGCTTGCCAAAAATATTAACTATCACAATAAGCCAAAAAGCAGCTAATAAATGTTGATGAAATAGTTCCTCGAATGTGAAACTAAAGGAAGGCAGAAGACAATATTTGAATGTAAATAAACAATCACCACCAGCCATCTCTAAGTTGCAATTATATTTGAAGACAATATTTGAATGCAATTATATTTGAAATGCTGACAATTTTGTCTCACACAAGGATAACTTCTAGCAGGTTGCAGCAAGATAGCCACACACCACAGAAACCACTCAACAGTAAACATATGATGTTATAATCCTTCTTTTATGCTAACTCTCAAAGTGTCTTTCACACTTCAAAGAAATAAATATACTGCATAGAACTCAAATAAATTACACATAATAAAAAACTGTATTATTGAGTTGAATGCATGGAGCGACATCCCAACACAAAACAGTTTCAGTTTAACAATTCACTGAATCTGCAGGAGGCTGTTTCCCGGGAACTCCCTACTTGCCACTATTCTCCTCAGCTTCCAGCTCATATCGCCGCTTGAACTTTGCAATCTGACCCAGGCTTTGAGCCATTTGGCGCTTTGCTCTCATATGATACACTTTGCCGGTATGGCTGATCTTGGTCATCATGATATTCATCAACCGACCACTTTGAGTTACATATGACATCCACTGCATCTGAGGATGCAGTCCCTTCCTCATCTTTTGAACCTAGTGAAAACATACAAATATTTTAGGACAGAAATCAAGAGTCCTATACTAAATTCAGATAATCAGAACAACAATAGTTTCTTTCACATTTGTCTAAGCATATGAACAAAGTTACACAGATTATGTTGTGCTGATCATAGCAGGTCAATTGACACTTCCTCTAACAGCAAAAGGAGAGTAGTACCACTCATATATCTTTGTTTTTTGGGATTAGTGCCACACATATAGCACGTGAAGCGAAGGTGATATGACCAAGAGACATTTATAAGTTATAACACACATAACTCCCGTGCATTCTTGAGTAGGCAGTTCCTAATTAATTAATTAATTAGGAACTTGTCTCACCTTCTACTTACTAGTAGCTGTGGCGCGCCCATGGCGCGCCCTTCTCAAACTAAAAGTCCCTTAAACATGTTGTGACATAACAGAAAAAGGATTACGTGATGAACGTATTCGTATTGTATTGTCTATATATTTTCTCGGAGGTCGGGAGCCAGCTAGGTCAGGAGGTCGGGACGCCAACAACTCGGGAGGCCGGGTAAGTCGTCGCCCCTAGCCGGACTACATGCTCAGAGTGCAGGAAATCAAAAGGCAGACATACACTCAGAATATTTACAAACAAAACAAATGACCGTACAAAAACACTTCTCCATTGAGAAACCTACTATAGTGAATAAAAGGTGGACATCACCAGCACTCTTTACACATACAAAAGAACTGCTCATCTTGCTCCAGAAAATGGAATTATTTTCAATCTGCTCCCAACAAGAAAACTGAATCAAACGGTGACAGCAAATTGGAAAGTTTGACCTCAGAATGCATTACACGGCGCAATACTGTATTTATCCATCCATTATAAGATATACTTTTGCTATCTAAAACAATCTGAACCTACCAAAGTTATATACTATACTGACTATACTTAAAAAACAATAGATGAGTAGCTCAAATACATTTAGACTAACAAATCTGCTAGTCAAAGTCATCGTTCATATCTAGAACACAAGGGAAGACTGGGAGTGTAGCATCATTATCCCCTGAAACTGGCTTCTGGGGCTTGTCCTTAATCAGAGAGTAATCCTTGTTCATTATGCCTAGGATCAGCAGGATCTGTTTCTTCCATGACATGACGTTAGTGCCACAGAGCTTCTCCACGCCCAAGTAAGTGGCGATAGCGGAGGGTGTCATTCCTTCAATTAAACAAGATATCATTAGTCATTAAAGAAAACAACATGTATTTAATCTACGTTGGCTTGATTAAAACATGCACATAATTAATTTCGCATCACCGTTGGGCAGAAACGTAATAAACATAATTAACAGGCAAGACACATAAATAAAATCAGCTTTGGCCAGAAATTAAATGTGTGTCAAAATAATGCCAAATTTATCATTAAAATTCTCTGATTAAATTTCTCGTTGGTTCCATTTAATCAGAGACATCAGTAAACATCAGTGTGCAATTTAACATAATTAGCACAATTTTCTAGCAATTTTCCAGCAGCAAAATGAATAACTTTAAATAAAACAGTAATGCTGAGAAAAAGAAATAGAGAAATTCACGTGTTTAATCGGGCTGCGAATTAAAAAACAACAGCGCAGCCCAAAAGCCCGTGCATTTGGCCTGGTCCAGTTAGGCGAGCGCGCGCTCCCGCACGGGCTCGGAGCCCATGCCATTAGACGCGGCCCGCAGAGCCCGGCCTGCCACCCCCAGAGACGATCTCGGCCGTCCATTCGTGATGGACGGCTGAGGGCGACGCGACGCCGAACAAAACCGCCGCGGCCGGGCAAACCCTAGGTCATTTCTCCTCCTCTCCCCGTTTTTCTCAGCGCCGCGCGAGAGCGTGAGAGCGGCGGACCGCCGGCGATCCGCGGATCGTGATGCGGCGTGGCGGCGACAGTCAGGCGACGGAGCAGGCTGCGCGGCGCACTCCATCGCCGGCGCGCGCGCGGGGAACATAATCCGCGCGGCGCTCCGTCGATGCTGTCCGTCGCGGCGGTGTTCATGAGGCGTCGCGAGCTTGATGCCGCTCCGGCGAGCCGGGAGAGGAGCACGTCAGCGACGGCGACGCCCGCGACAACAATGGTGCACACGGTGTCGCCGACGACCAGATCCAAGGCGCGGGCACGGCAACCATGGTGCCGTGTGGGTCCCCGCGCAGCCATGGTGAGACACGCGCCGCCGTGCGCACGTTGGTGCGCACGCCGACGACGAGCTCCAAAAACAGGTAAGCAAACAGCACCCAATTTCAATTCTAGGGTTAGGGTTCGAACAATTTTGGGGAATTTTGGGGATTTTCTTGATCAGTGAGGGGTTTGCTACTCAATTCTGCACATCACCTCCTTCTAATTGCTGTCCGAGACATAATCATCCCCTAGATCTAACCATTAGGATCTAAGCATAACTAATTAGTAACTAATGATCGCGGATTAGGGCTAATTACGCACTAATTAATCATAACAGTAAGTAATTAGGCATAAACAGAGATCAATTACTTCTATCATGGCGCGGGTTTCTAGGATCGTCGCTATTCTTCAGGAACGGCTCTGCATGTATGCACGTTCAGTTGCGTTAGGCTAGCGATCATTTTATCCCAACAGTCGCCGCCACCACTGAGCGCTGTCTGGATTGTTGTCTCTGTTCCGCAATAGATTGAAGCCGCCGCTTCACACAGCAGCGCACCGCTGCCGGTTGGATGGATCTGCAGCGGACCACCAACAAGAACTATGAACACGCAGTCTTGGGAGTTGGGACAGGCTCTAGCTGCACGCATCACAGAAAAATGGCAAAACCTGGTGCCAAAACCTAGGAATTGATCAGAAAGAAACTGCAAGCGAGAACGCAAGTATGAAGAATGAGGAACACACGGGGTATATATAGCCAAAAACGAACCGACCTCGACGCTATGTATTCTCACATGGCGATCGCAAGCTCCACCGACAAAGACCAAAAAATTGATTTCACATAGCGGCAACACGTTTCAGCGACAAAGACCAACAAACGAAGACCAACTAATGCGTCGACGACCAGGAGACAACCCAGCACGTGTGCCCATGCTTGCCGTTGAACGGAATTTTTTATCCATGTTCAGTCATAAAAAACGCGGGCGTTGAATGCCATTTTGCATTTCTCCTTCTACGTCTTGATTCGAAACAAACCAAAGGACACAGGCGCATAAAATATGAACGGAATTACTGTTGCATCGAATGTTTCCCTTACACAACTGAATCCAGCAAGATTTCAGGGGTTTGACCGCCAAAAAAAAACACCACGCGTCACAACATCAACCGCCGGATGGAATGTAACCAACGACGCAAAAAAGGAGATGACGTGGATCACGCCAGGAGCACCGTTTCCGGTACAACATTTCTGTTGTTGGATTACAAAGCTAGGGTGGATGTCTCTCCCCCTAGTCTAGTTTTGTTTTTAGCAGGCAGTTCCTGCGCCCCACATTAATTTGGATAAGTAACGCTTTTCTAAGACAAGCATTTGTTCCTCCTCTTTTTCATGGCATACAGCCAGACGAAAGAACAAGCCACGGAACAATGAGTTCTTAAGAAAGCAAGCAATCTTTCTTTTCTGACACATATAATCTCAACTGATATTTCTGGCAGAATTTCAGTGAACTTTGCAGGAACAGCCGACTCAATGAGACTATCCCGATAGAGCATGTAAGCTCTTGATATACTCCCTCCATTTTTTTGATGACGTTTAGGACAAGAATTTTGCACTAAAATTAGTGTAAATCCTCTGTCCTAAACGTCATCAAAATAAAAATGGAGGTAGTAGCTAAAACAAAATGTATGCTTTTCTATTATTGAGACTTTCCTGATAAAATGAAACTACTTCCATACTGATGATGTTACAACAATTGTTGGCTCCACCCAAATAGATCGTTTTCTATCCCTACACACCAGGGACAATACAATGAGGAGGTTTCACCCTGTTATATGGGCATCCCAACTTGATACGCCGGATATAGAACCACTAACTGGGTCAAGAAAAAAACCCGGCACCCCTAACAGTCTCATACCATGTGGACCATGGAGGACAATTAACGGTGTAATGTATGAGAGACTGAAGTGTAAATATTGACAGTTTGAACAGGAGACCTCGCAACAGTGACCTGAGTTTAGATCAGGAACATAGCAAACATGTTCATATGAATTTAGATCAGGAACATAGCAAACATGTCCATATGAATTTAGATCAGGAACATAGCTATGATAAACTGGAAAAAATTGCCAACCCTACTGTTGAACTACACCACTTACACTGAATATATATAAATCGCTGGAGCATCAGTTGAAATCGTAACTATTGGATTGGGCCAACATAGTTGAACTGAATTTTTTTTTTCAGTTTGCACATTGCTAGGAGATTACTAGTCTAAAGAGCTAAACCCAATCAACGTAGTGCAGGACAGTATATATAACCAATTCATGTATTAACGACAAACGAGATAAATCTCAATACCTTCCCTTCGTACAAAATCCCTGCAAACTGATTTTACCAAATTTTACAAAACCAATTAAAAATAATCACTTGACAAAGCCACCAAAGAAATTATACTAGCGTTGTACAACGGTTCCTTCGCTATGTAATATGTTCGTAAAATCTCAATTTGCTCTTAATTATCAAGGTAAAAGTCTCACTTTGCCCTTCAGAACACAATAGCGAAAGGTATTATTAACTATCCAAGGGTATTTCCATTTCGAACCTAACCAGTAACGGTCTAATCCTCTCGTCACGGGATAAAGACGCTAATCCGATCCGGAGTGCCTTGAGAATCAATCCGGAGGCGATTGATTCCAGCCGAGCACAATCCTCACCCCTCCTCGCGTCGTGTGATAAAGGACGCGAATCCGGCCACATTCGCGCAGAGTGCCTGGGGAACAAACTAATGCTACTACTTCGGTTTTGGGACAATCGAATGCAAAAGGATCAGAAGAGTGATTAGTGAAAGGGAGAGATTGCTGTTACGTACCGACCCTCTCGCCTTGCTCGGATACTGAGAGGAGGAGCGGCGCCGCTGCGGTCTCCGCTCACGACTGGCCGGCTGCTTCCCCGATCTGCCGCCGCCGTCGTCGTTGCGAAGGAGGCGGCGCTTGCGAGTTCTGTATCGGCGGAGGGTCAGGACGTGAATGATTCGGAGTTACTGGGCCTCAAGAGTATTGGAAGGAGCCAATGCTCTGGGCCGAAAATTTCAGTACTTGGGCCCTGCTTGTGTCTAAGTTTCCCCCTTGTTTTTTTTTCTTTTTCTGCCTCTGAGCAGAGGCGGCGATCATTCATGGCAGGGGACAGTGTTGCCGTGCTTAGCCTTGGCCTCCCGGTGCACGTCATGGCCAGTTCAACATTCATGAAATGGATGGATGGCGTCCGGATCACGAGAGAAGCATGGCATGCTGAGCTCGGCATGCTGAGCTCTCCTCAGCCGTGTGGTCATGGACACGAACGCAACCAGCTTGACAGCATCGCGAGGTGTGCTGACCCGTCTTTGTAGAAAAAAAAGCATGTTTTAAAAATCCTGTTCCGTATGAACGCGCGCGTTCCCATCCGCGCGCCGCGCTTATGTGGGGTCAGTAGAGACGTGGTGAGCTGAGACTCGTCAGCCGCTCGTGTGCCATATAGCCAGGGCCCACGAAGGGAAAGTGTGTTGTTGCTCCGAACTATCTTTTCGTATATGCGCTCAGGATCAAGCTGTACTACTCCAAAATTTAGTTTCATAAGAACAAGTTTCGACAGAAATTGATTTCTAAGTTTGAGAAAAAGTAACAATAAGTTTGAAAACAAATCGATTAAAGTTTGTTTCTGTAAGTTTATGTACAAGTTGCTTCATACGTTCCTACATAAGTTTATTCTGAGTTTCTGAAGAAACTCATGACTTGTAGCCTGTAGGAGAAACACGTAAGAAAAAAGAAGAGACGTCCATCTTGTGTGTGTGCCCCATGGCTACATGGTGGGGGAATGGGCAGGAGAGCGCTGGTGGGTGGGGTATATGGGAGAAACACTAGATTTGGTAGCTCATGAAAAGAGTCAATGTGGCCGGGTAATGCTAATGCAGCGGTGAGAAGAATGTCGCAATAATAAGCAGCTGCAAAAATGTTAAATTGAGGAGTCAAGCAATGTTTCGCCGGCTCCGTGAACATCCGTGGCGACCAAAAATGACATTTCTGAATTCTGAAGACACTATTATAGGAAGCTAAAAAAGGTATAGTTTTTCTTTAAAAGTTTCCTCATGAAAACTATTGTAGAAAGCTGAAAAGGTATAGTAACAAAGTTTCTTTAGGCAACTCTCATGCAAGCAAAATGCTCACCAATTTGATGAAGGCAGCAACCAAAGAAGCTCTCAGGCCGCCATGGATGGTGCTCCACCAGAAGAGAAAATTCATTTTTCTTTATAGCTAAGCAATAAATATTTATATGGAACGAATTAAACAGTTGCTTGCAAAAGAGCTCTCTCCACCATGGCAGAAATATGTGGTGCGGCACAAACTCCAACAGCCAAAACGGAGAAGCGAAATATCACCGCGCGAGATCTCGGCCATCGCAATAATATATCCGATATTTATACGGGCATCAAATTTTCATTCATCGAGGGCAAGGAATATTTTGCTGCAATTTATGTCCGGGAGATCCCTTCTGGCGTGTGCCATTATCTGCTACTATATCTGCAGGCTATATATCTTCGATTGCGCAAATTATCCGCTCTCTACGTAGGACAGGGGCATGGCTTCCATGATGATCAGGTTCTTCGTTGCCTTCTCGGCTCTCCTCAGTCCCTGCGCCGCCGCCGGCTGGTCCGGCACTGGCGCGACGTGGTACGGCGACCGCCACGGCGCCGGGACCGACGGTACCTCTATACACACACACACACACACGCATTGGACTCACATAAATAGCAGTATAATACATGCATATATACCATACTAGCAAAAGTGCCCGTACGTTGCCACGGGCTGATCGAAAAAAATCCCTCAATATTGTTTTCTAATACAACCATATTATATTTGTTGTAAACATATGATTGACAACATTATAACAGAGTAACAGACACCATTTATAATAGGATAATATGAACTCAAACAACCATTCTCGAAATTGTTCAACAATTTTTATTGAGACACAATAGGTTCAACAAATGTTTAGTTAGACACATAAAGTCCTCGGACTCCTCACACCTTGGGCTTCTTGAAAAATGTAAAAGATACAACCATTGTCATCCAAAAAGTTATGGCATGTGTCTAAAAAAAAAAAAGTTATGGCATGTCACGTCAACATTCTGTTATGGAACTTAACAGTGACTATATCCAAGAGGAAGTGTTTCCATCATTAATATTTCTGATTAAGATTCCAATCCGGTCAGGATAAAAAATTACTAAAAATATTTTCAATGACAAGAGTTGTATTCTATTTTCCATTAAATTCACGCTAAGAGAAAAATTACCCGCCTCAAAAAAATGTGTCCAGACAGGACACCCAGTTGAGCCCAAAAAAATGGGTCCATCAGTCTGTTGAGCCCAAAAAACTCAACATGGAGCCATACCCATCTCACCATCATGACCAAAGCTCCTGTTGTGGCTGTCACAATGACCGTGCACTTGCCGGCACCCACATCCCCCTCAAGAAATGCTTAAAACAAAAGACAGATGATAAATGTATGATATGATAAGTGGAACCGAAAAGAAATGAGGACCTCCCACGATTCTTTTAAACAACATGAGCATTACTGATAAATTAAGGATCAAATTTAATTTTACTCCACGAATCCTCAGAACACCAAAACTCATGATGGATTGATAATAATAATTCAAAATTTTCTTTTGTATTTCACTTCACACATAAATATCAGATTAAAGCAGCAGCCCAAACAATATTTATCACAGCTAATAAGGCACATCTACTCCTTCCGTACAACAAAAATTAATTGCAACATATGGCTGTTAATTTCATACTGTACTGACACGAAGAAATGCCTCTCCGTTTAGATGAAACAGGGTTCAGTGTACTGACAACTTGGACACCAGTTCATAGCAGCTGTAAACTTGCATATTAACAAATTTGCTCTCAAAGAGCGTGGATGGATAAAAAACTTGCACATTAACAAATTTACCTCAAAGAGCATGGATGGATAAGTAATCAGTGCACTGTCTAAATAAACATATGCAGCCATCAGAACATGAACCCTCCCAAAAGTATAGACCATAAACACTTGGATCCTCGTCTCTAGGACATGAAAAGCATAAATATGCTCAATACACCTTATACAAAGTAGAAAATCAGTATCTCCATATCGTGTCCTATGCATATACAAAAGGTCAAACCTGTGCAATGTGAGACACGAACCCATGCGGTGAACATTACAAATGCAGAGTATGATAAAAATAAACACCTGCAGCCTTGAGAACTCAAACTCTCAGCTACTATCGTAAGCACAAGGCTTGTATCCGTCATCACAAAAAACTGTTAACACTATAGCTTGTTGATTTTGCCTTTTCTTTTTCAGTCAAGTATTCACAAAAACAGTATTGACATCAGCTAAAAAGAATCAGTTAGCCATATTTTCCCTTTTTCATTGCAAGCATTGTATCAAAGGAAGGGCATCTTACCAGGCTCTTTGAGGAAACAGGTCCATGGTGTCCTTTGTTCGTTACTGTTCTCTCTTCTCCATTTCAATCCCAACATCAAGATATAACACACACCACCTAAGACCCTTCTCCCTTATCCTCTGCTACAGTAAAGAGAGGCGATCCTCGCGCGACTCCGATCCGGCACCCGATCTCTCGCTTCCCCCTCCTCTCCGGTGGCCTCCTTGGCGCCGGAGGGACGGGGAAGCGGTGGGATCTCGCCGTGGTGTGGGGTCCCTTTAGCTGTAGGGTAGGTTAGGTAGTTAGGGTTTGGTTTTCCGGCATCGTTATGGTGGCGATGGCCGGTTTTGGTGCTCCCCATGGCGGATCTGGTGGCGGAGGAGTCGGCGACGGCGACAAGCTTGCCGGAGATGCTGTGTGGTGGGCTGGGTTTCCGGCTGGTGGCGGCGTGGCGGTGGCGTCGCCGTTGGCGTGGAATAAGGTCTCCCGCGCTCTTCCTCGCCTCGGCGGTGCAGTGCTCCGGCTCCGTCGACAAGCGTGTGGAGGTGGGGTCGGTCTTCGCCGGCCCTTGTACAGGAGTTCGTGCGCTCGCTTGGCGTCGTCTTGCCTCGCTGAGGTGGCGATGCCGGTGGCGTTTTTGCTCAAGGATGCGGTGGCGGCTGGGGATCTTGTGGCTGGAGGGAGAGCGGATCGAGCTCGGTCATCCCGCGACGGCGGTTGTCGTCGACGGCGAGCAGAGATCCGGGATTTGGAGAAACCGGGGCGCCGCCCCGGCCGATGTGCGACCGGCGAGTTCCTCATCAACTTCGGCTCGTTGAAGCTTTCAAGCGAAGGGTTTCTCCACATCTGCGGGATGGTCAGCGGCTTCGTCGACGGCGGCGTCCGTGGGCGTCACGGCGTGCGGCGGCGGCTGGCTTCGGTGAGGAGGGGAGCCAGGGACCTTGTTGTAATTTTCAAGTTTTTAGGGGTCTCCTCTGCAGTTTGGTTGGGACAGCTGTTCCCGTATCCTTTGATGTATCTGTATTTGTACGCGTCTTTGTACGTTCTCCTTATCCAGTAATACAGGTATGGTTTATCAAAAAAAAAAATTGTAGAAAAGTTCAGATTAGCTATTCAGGGGAAAATGAATATGAAGGAAGCAGGTATCAGATATTATAATTTATGCCAAAATTCTTGATGAAAGCTAGGTACCACACAAATCAAAGAAGTAGTCTAGCATTGAAATAAGCATGAAGCATCAGTGCAGCAAACAGATATATAAAAAAAGCTCAGATTTGCATCAAAAGTCAAAGGTGGAAATATCATCTGCTAACCTGTCCATTCATTGCTTTTTGTAAAATCAATGCCTACAATAAGGTTTGAAGATTCAAGATCTGCCTGTGACAACGCGTCAGTCACCTGAAAAAAGTATAGAAACGTAACAGTAAACTGGTGTGCTTCCAATCTCAAGTTCAGAGTAATCAAAGAGAAGCTACTGTGCAAGACTCTAAGGAAATAACCTGTGACTGAAGGAACCGAATCAATATATAAAATCAAATATAGTGACAAGCAATCTCATTGTTTTAGTGACATGGCACTACAGACGAGAACGCAACAATACTCTCTTACTGAATCGTTTTCAAAGTTACAATCCTATCAAAATAGTTTCTTCCAGAGTTCAATATAGATATTTTGATCCAAAGATGATTAATATCATTTTTAGCTATTCGAAACCATCAATCACAAGTATCAATGCAGATAAGAGAACTCGTAAGCGATGCAGGCATACCCTGACTACATGTGCGGTAGTCATCACCAATCCTTGAACTTTTCATTGTTTGTATTGATATTTTGATAATAGTTGTTGCATTTTCTGATTCTTCTAGAACTTGATCCACAGTAACAGGAAAATTTCCTAACAGGGAACAGAAACAACCATACCCCGCATTCGTCCTTGCAGCTTCCCCCAACACCAATATCACACTTCGGAAGAGATTCCATCTAGAAACCTTTAAAATACCGGAGAATTCGGCAGAGCCGAGGTGATGGTGGTGTGTATTTTGGGGTCAGATGTGTGGGGAAGCGGATTGAAGACAAGCTCTTGGAATCGAGACCGAAAATTGCAAAACCAAATTTCAGCTCTTGCAAGCACAGTACATTGTGAAGATGTAAAAGTCTACTGAAGAAACTAATCAGAAATCTGCACAACAATCAAACAGTTCACTGGGTTCCATAGAATCCTCTAACATAAGGAGCTTACCCGTACCTGTGTACGGAGTATTACTCTCTGTCGAGCGGTGATGACGACGCACAGCGAGGGGCCCAAGCCGGCCAGGAGCAGACACGGCGCCGGCGACAAGCTGCATGGTGGGAAACGACAAGTTAGTGAAGAACAGAAGGGGAAACCAAGTTGTCTGGATTCCAACGGGCACTGACCTGATTCACCAACAGGTAGTCGCCGAGGCACATCGCCACCTCCGCAGGTCGGTTCACCGACATTGCTCGCCAGCGGTGAAGCGATTCCCCACCAAGCCCGCGCTGCGCTTTGCATCTCAGCAGCTAACATCACGGATCATTGCAGGCGGGCCGACGCCGCGTATCCCGCGCCCTATGGCTGTGGACACGGCGGTGGCCGGTGGCCTGGGGCGGGGACGCGGGCCTGGAGGCACCTCGCCGGAGACGAACGCGGCCGCTGAGGGTCGATCCGTCCAAAGGCGGCGCGCTGATGGCTAGGGTTGGGGACGCGGGCTTGGAGGCGCCTTACCGGAGACGAACGCCGTCGATGATGGTCGATCCATCCAAAGGCGCCGTCGAGGCGCGCTGCAAGGCCGAGGAGGCGGACGGGCACGGAGCGAGGAGGAGCGCCGTTTTTTTTTTGGATCGGGATCGAGAGAGCAGATCGGGGATTTGGAGAAAACAGAACGCCTATCTACTCGAGAGATTTGGATTGAGATCGGGAGAGCGGAGAGCAGGCAGGCGTGCGGCGCAAGAGAAAGAGCAGGCGGGCCCACCTGTCGGCACCGAAAGTTCTGAGAGGAGGGGAAGGGCGCGACGCACGCAGACTCACAAGGAAAATAAGGAGGAGTAAAGATGTACAAAGGTTTGCTAACGCCTGCCGTTTGTATATGTGTACGTACGTAGGCGGTGCGTGCGGGTACGTACGGGGGCGCCGTCCACCAGGCGCCCTTCTCATCCATGGTCACAGCCGGCGGCCCGTCCATGTTCCGGAACGGAAGGGCTGCGGCGCGTGCTTTCAGGTACAGTGATATATAGATCATTCCTTGTTGAAGCAGAAGCCACCGGCATAATAATATATACATACTGCCGGCCACCGGCATGTACATATTTCTCAGGTGAAGTGTACCGGCCATCCGTCGTGCTCCGGCTGGCCGGTGACGGTAGTCGTCACCGACCAGTGCCCCGGCGGCCCATGCCTGGAGGGCCCGGCCCACTTCGACATGAGCGGGACGGCGTTCGGCGCCATGGCCAAGCCCGGCCAGGCCGACCAGCTCCTCAGCGCCGGCCGCCTCCAGGTCCAGTACACAAGGTAACCTATTGCTACGTGATGATCGATCGGTCTACTAGCCTTCGTCATGATCGATCGACTGATGGTGCCGTCTCTTCTTCGTCGCGCCGTCGCAGGGTGCTGTGCAACTGGCACGGGGCGCACATCGCCTTCGTGGTGGACGGCGGCTCCAACGCCAACTACCTCGCGGTGGCCGTCGAGTTTGAGGCCGGCGACGGCGACCTGCGCGCCGTCGAGCTCAAGCAGAGCGGCGGCGCCGGCTGGGCGTGGGAGCAGATGCAGCAGTCGTGGGGCGCGGTGTGGAAGTACAACTCCGCCGGCGGCGGCCCGCTGCGCGCGCCCGTCTCGATCCGGCTCACCTCCGGCTCCGGCAGGAAGCTCGTCGCCGCCAACGTCATCCCCGCCGGGTGGAGGCCCGGCGCCACGTACCGATCGGTCGTCAACTACTGATTGATGAGGAATCCGCTATGGAACGCAATAAACTTGAGTAGCTAGATGGTTTAGATGCACGCGCGCGCCCGCCGTTTTGAAGGCTGAGGTGGTGCTAGATTGTCTCAGGTTGTGCTGTTCACGTTTTGAAGGCTGAGGTGGTGCTAGATTGTCTCCGTTTAATTAGTATGAAAATAAAATCTTTGGGAGGATGAATTGAGACGGCCAGCAATGCATGCATTTGTCTCCGCTGGCGCCCGTCCCGAGTCCGTCCTCGCGCGCCCGTCAGACTTCCCTCCGCGTCCTCCTCTACCACATCCCGCCGCCAGCCACGGCCGCGCTCCCGTCGCCAGTAATTGCAGGTGCTTTGGCGGCCCCGTTGCTAGTAACTTGCTCGTGTGCATCTCCTCACTCAGGGGTCGCCCTGCTCATTCCCTAATGATTCTGCTCTCCTGCACTGATTTTTTCATGGTTAAGTGTGTGGTTAGTTTTTTTTCATTACACGGTACAACGTAGAATCTCATAACGCACGCACACTCACTCCTGTGAACGCACATACGCAACCCTGTCCCTATAAGCATCTTCGAAGACTGAGCTAGCAAATCCTTCAAATTGACGAAGTCACTACTCGCCTCGCTGTCGAGGGCCACGTCGTCTACTGCTGAAAGCACAACGCCATTAATTTTAAAAAATCTCTCCGACAGGGAATTGAACTCAGAACCTGAGGTACTACAGAGGCTCTTATACCTGTTAAGCTACAAGCCCTTACGCAAGGCTGTGGTTAGTTACCCATGTCAGTGAGTTTCTCTCATATAAATTGCTCATGAATCATGCGTACCAAGGGGCGGAGCTAGAAACTTTGCTAAGAGGCAAGTTTTGCAATCCCGCGGTAAACCGGATCGGTTTCCGTTTTACTCGATTCATCTATTTTCGACTTTAAATTTCATTTTTTTGAAAATCACAAAAAAATTGTAAGAAAAATATGTAAGAACTAAATGACATTTTCTGCCCAATGGTAGAACCAAAAAAATCGTTTGTTTGGTTGGGATAAAAAATTATTGAAAGAAAAAAGAAAAAAAACAGCCGGGCAAAAGTCAGGCAAAAGATCATGCCAAAGGACATGCTGAAAATAATTAGCAAAGATCATGCAAAAATTTTCATCATCTTTCTTCATTTTTTTTTCCTTTTTCTCTATTTATCCATCGGTTTTCAGAAATTTTCCACCGATTTTTCGGCAAAACCAGCCGGTTTACCAGTTTTCTCCGTTTAAAATTTCAAAAATATGCGTTTTTCCAGTTTCTAGACCGATTTTACCGGTTTTCTGGTAAACTGAACAAATCGGTGGCGACCTGTTCCACCGGTTCAGATGGGATTTCAATCCCTGCTAATAGGGTGCTACTGGCTAAGCTGAATAGAGCTAGAGCAAATCAAAGATGCTTAAGCCAAAAAAAAAAAAATTGAAGATTAAGTGTTCATTTGTTGCCGTTTTCTAGCTAGATTGCAGGGGCTGCTGTAGCACCCCTTTGTGGCTCCGCCCCTGCCTGTGGTGCATTCGATACTGTTGGAACACTACTTGCTTCGAGAGCGCAAGGCAGCTCAAGACTAGACACATGAGCTTGCCTATGTTAAAAAAAAATTAAATTACTTTTATGATACCATCTGTATGCATATATGGGTAATTGTAATTAAACTACGTAAACAGCATAAAACTATGTCATAACTATTTTAACATAGGATGTCATTAGAATTGTCATCATGCAAAATTTGAGCATCAGATTTCACTTGTAGGCCGAGAAACAAAAAAGACAAACCTCAATATAGGTTGTATTTTTGCACCGAATGAATTTGTTTGAGAGAGTAAAGTGGACCATCATTTTGTTTAGGTTGTGAAACGGACAAACTAAATTGTTCGAGGGAGTATATGTTGCATGTGTATGTTTGCATGTATGTAACACCATGTCACACATTTGGTGAGATTGAAATGTAGGAAAGATGGTTTATTATCGATAAAATGCGAATTAGGATGAAAGACTAATTATATGTAGGCAAATGTGTATTGTTTCTACCTCAGCTCACCTATACCTAAATAAAGGACAAGAGCGGCTAAAGTAGCCTAAAATTGGTGTCAAGTGACATTTCTATGTTGAAGATATTGGTATCTAGACATATGGTAACGATGCAACGGCTATCCGAAATTATAAGTTTCTAATATGGCATAGATCACCAATTATTTGAACATGTTAGTTTATTACCAAAAACTTGTCACCTTTTCTTGTTAATGATGTTGTAAGCTTCTAAATAGCAAAAAAAAAAAGTTGACCTAGAATGATAATATTTTGTAAAATTAAAAAAAAGTTTTGTACACCTATTCTTATAATTTTGTTTCCTCAAATGATGCTACTAAAATAGCAGCAAAGCTGAACTATGGATATATGTTGCGTAGTGTACCTTGGTTTATATTCTAGACATATTCTGTCTCCTATATGAAGAAAACAACCACTACTGAAAAGTTTATTACTATGTCTACTCTTCGGAGGATACCATAAGCTGGATGAGACACAATGTATTGCTACCTCAACATCTATCTCGACCATCCTATTACCCTTTTCATGCTCTTCTTTTCCATGCTTTGCTAGTCATTCGCTCTTCATATTTCTTCTTCCTGCTAATTTTCACTTCACCCACCTTCTACAACTTGCCCCCCTCAAACATTTAGTCTCTACATGGATCCGAAGAGGACGCACGCTTGATCTCTATCTAGGAATGGATGAGTTGCTCGCATCGCTAGAGATAAATAGGCCCAAGGTATCTTCAAGTTGGTACATCACTGACATAAAAAGGCGATAGACAAAAGGGGTCTGCGCACTCAAAGGATAGAGACAACTTAAATTTGTTTAAATTCTTACTAGTATATTTAATTAATCATGTCGTTGAAACACCCTTATTACAATCCTAGTTGAATTATGTTTTAAATGTGCTCAATACTTTAATATATTGTTCATAAATATCATGTATTATACAAAGATCATTGGGGCTTACTAGTAGGTGGAGTTGGACAACAATGTCCTAACTCAGTTGTAGGTTAAGATTTCTACAACCAATAAGTAATGTCTAATATATTCATCCCCCCTTCTCTTGTTTACATGAGGCTTCAGATGAGCTATAAATTAGAACATTTGGCGGTTACTCATCCCCCCCCCCCCCCCCCCCCCCCCCAAACAACTCCCCTGATGTTGTACAAGGCGATGATGAGACCCGGGAAGTGCCTATAGATTGTATCTATTGGTCCCCATAGTAAGTCAGAATTTTGGAACCAACTCAGATGGATACCAAATGGTCAAAAGGTTGTTAGTGTTTAGCTGCTATACTCTTTTGTTTTGCTACAATAGTGCCTGTGCCTTGGAGTGAAAACCAAAATCATGTGTGATAAAATAGATTCTGGCTCAATATGATAGGTCTTATTACACATGGATAATGGAATTGTTTGTTAATTTATTCTCAAATGCAACCAAGATTTTTTGTTAACCGTATATAATCACCGAGGATAGAGCTATGCGAAAGGGAGCCTAGTGCTTACAAGGGCCTCAATAGCACATCAGGTGCACCTCAGGTGGGTCCTGGGTTCAACGCACACTCACCCCTATAAATGCACATACACAAACCTTACCTTATGAGCATATTCAAAGACTGCGCCGACAAATCCTCGAGATTGACAAAGTCACCACTGATGCCTCGCTGTCGACGGCCACGTCACCTACCGCTGAAAGCACAACGCCGATAAATTCTGGAAAATTCTCTCCCACGAGGAGTCGAACTCAGGATATAAGGTGCTATCAGACTCTTGTCTGACAGTATTTGGCCTAATTAATAACATGTTTGAATATTTCATATCATCGATGTGATTTACTCATGTTGGGTCATCTTATTTGCTCGATTACAAAAGAAATCAGCAATGCAAGCACTTTATTAGTTTTTTAAAAAAATAAGGGAAATACAACGTAGTTTATTAAGTTTTTTGTTGAACTGAGTAGTTTATTAAGTTTACCACTGTAATAGTTAAGAAATATGTCGATTGTTCAGTATGCATCCACCTGTCACCCGTTTGGCTAAAATTTGGTATCTCATCGTATTTTCAGAGTTTGTATGAATGAACTCTCTGCTGCTTGGCATTTTCTGTTTGCGCGAAGATCACTGCTCTCTATGTAAAGCTTTTTTTTTTTTTTTTTTTTTTTTTTTTTTTTTTTTTTTTGCGAAAGGGAGGGGGATTATATTAAACTGATGAACAGTACAGCCCATTCCTTTTACAGAAAAACCCCCGAGGATAAATTACAGAAGAGTCCCCGAAGAAAAGAAAATTACAACGAACTCCCTCTTCATCAAGAACTCTTCCGCCACCACTTCTCCCCGCCGGCGAGCACCAACAGCAGCTCCTAGGATCGTCGTTCCTCCACGGCCGCGAATTGTGAGAAGCCGAATTGATGGACGCAGGCGTCCATAACACGATGAAGAGATCAATCCGGCCATCGCACGACCGACGGAAAAACCGATGAGATCCAAACAAGCACCGTCGATCATCACCAGCAAAGAGAAAACAAAAACTGGAGAAGCCGCCGGCCGAT
Source organism: Eragrostis nindensis (assembly GCA_012490785.1). NCBI lineage: Eukaryota > Viridiplantae > Streptophyta > Magnoliopsida > Poales > Poaceae > Eragrostis > Eragrostis nindensis. The sequence goes on along the minus strand of JAAXCT010000142.1, from coordinate 301,624 downwards.
CTGAGAGGCAGCAACCCAGAACCAACACCGAAGAAATCAACGCCGCCAGACGACGCCGACCACCCGGAAAAGTACTCCACCATCACCGACGCCGTCAGTGAGGGGAACAAAAGACCGAAGAAGCCGGCATCGAAGCTCGACACCGACAGCCCGGAAAGCAGATCAACCAACACCAGCGACGCCGGCGAGGGTGACCACAGGATCCTCCACCCTTTCGCAAAAGAACCGGAGGAACACACACTCCACACGGACTCACCGAGCAAGGAGCAGTCGTCGACGACGCCGCCGCCGCCAGATCCGCCGCGGGAGACACTAGATCCGACCGCCATCAACGAAGACAACGGCGGAACCCTAACCCTAACCTAGACTACTAAACCTAACCCTAACCTAGGCTAGACAGGGAACCGGACGGCAGCTCCGCCGCTCTCCCAGCCCTCCGAAGCCCTACGGGCCGCCGGAGAGGAGGGAGAGCGAGGGGAGCGGCCGCCGGAGAGAGTTTCGCCCTCGAGTCGCCTCTGGCTACTGTAGCGGCCGAGAGAGTTCGAGGAGAAAGGAGTTGTGCGTGCTCTATGTAAAGCGTTATGATATCGATGGGTTAAAAAAAATCATGGATTTAGTGTAACCATCTGATTAAATACTCCCTCTGTTCAACTTTATAAGACGTTTTAGGGTGCGTTCGTTTCATTTTAGAGGGTGCTGTAGCAGTCACATCAAAGATACCGGCACGATTTATGTATACTAAACAAAGTCAAATTACAAAACTAAGTCCAGGACCCCCCCTCTATTTTGCGAGACGAACGTAATGAGGGTAATTAAGCGGCGATTAGACGATGGTTACTGTAGCATCACTGTGTCAAAATATTGATTAATTAGGCTCGTTAGATTCGTCTCGAAAAATAACGCCCATCTGCAGAAAGGTTTTGTAATTAAATTTTATTTAGTACTCCTAAATAGTAAAATTCTTTTTACTTTAGAGGGGTATAAAGTTTAGAGGACACTTTAGAGGGGGATCCGAACGGCACCTTAGCCAAATCGATTTTTGCCGAAATATAAGACGCTCTCGGCTACCGATGCAAAATTCACGCGCTTTCAAATGAGTAGCTATTCAATGCAGTCCCAGCCTCAGTAAAAAATCACCGCTAGACCTTGTACTCCCTCTCTTTACAGATGGGCCTAACGTGGACTCCTAGATGCATTAGATAGCTGCTGGCGTGAGTTTGCCTTGGGTCCTGTGCAACGTGGTGTGCGACGTACTGCTGCAGTGCTCTGCCTTGGTTCTGGTGATGGAGGATGAAGCGTCCTATAAAAATGAACGGAGGGAGTAGGTAGGAGTAGTAATATACTGAATCCTTTGTGTTGACATGTGAAGGGCTGAGAGCCGCAACTCTGTTCACGGTGGCGTAAGACTGACTCCAACAAGCATATCTATTTTTCAGATGCAAATCAACATTTGCCTGGCATCTACAGTGCGTTGCGTCTCCTTCCCACTCCCCTGCCTCCAACAACAATCTCCATTCTTTAGACGCATTTCCTTCCCCGCCATCCTCCTCCGCGCCCACCTCTGCCGCGACGCCCTCCTCCTGCGTCGCCCGCGGCCGCCTCCGCCCCCGCCGCGGCCTGCGCGCCGGCGCCGTCGCCGCCTCCGGCCCCTCGCGCCAGCGCCGCCTCCGCACCGGTCGTCCTGTGCGCTCCGCTCCTCGCCGAGCTCCGCCGCGCTCCAACCCCTCCCCCCCCCCCCCCCCCCCCCGCGCTGCGCCCTGCCGAGCCGTGCGCCGCCGCATCTCGCCCTTGTGCCCCGCGTCGCTGCTCGCTTTACCTTCACACCGCCCACCTCCACGCCATTAGGAGATGGATTGGCTGCAGCAATGTTTTCTCAGATTGATGCCTGCGACTGCTAAAATGGATTCATTGGAAGGTTTAGAATGTACAGGCCCGATCAATTTCATCGATTTCATGATTTGTGCTGCGAATTTTGCAATATTGTAGCTTGCGGTTGGAAAGGGGTAGAAAGGATTTTGAGGAAGAATAAGCTTGCGACGCCACCGGCCCGCACTCCTCCTCCGTGCTGCGTCATGCTCGCCTCCCGCCGGCGCCGTGTCGCGCTCGCATCCTGCCGGCGTGCTGCTCCCGCTCAGGCTGCCGCCACGGCTGCAACCGCCCGCGCCCACCGCCGGGGCCTCGGCAGCGATGTCCTTGACGTCGTCGGCCGGATGCAGGACGAAGCACATGTGGTTCGACCCATTCGCCGGCTCGGTGGAAGGACAGCTGGCAGCGGCCGCTCGTCCGCGCGCGTGCTGCGTGAGATGCATCGGAGGAGAGAGGGGATGCATGTTTGCATCGTCTCTCTCCTCCGTAGCAAACTTGCATCATCTTATGCGTGCTCTGTTGGAGGATGGTTTGGTGATGCACAGGAGCCACTCGAGATGGAAATGGGATTTGCCTATCCTTTTGCATTGTCTGTTGGAGTCAGTCTAAGGCCTGCAGAAAAGGAAAATGTAACTTGGCGAGTAGGGGCGATTCACGCTGCATCACTCGTACATGCATCACGCTGCATTTCAGTTTCAAACGTAGTAGGTGTGATCCCATATATTCTGCACTTGTAGTGACGGATTATCAGGGTTGGGATGTGACAAGTAACAAATTAACCGCTGTATTGACCAAGAGCAGCGTTTTTCTTTTCATTTTTGTTAGGGTAACATTGACCAAGAGCAGCTGTTCGGCGTGTTCGGCAGGAGGATTTTCCTCCGGCTGCTGCTGCTACTGCTGCTACAGTCTACTTGTTTGCTACAATGCGCGAATCTGTCGCTACAGTGTTCTCTCTCACTATTGAAACTGCAACTGCATCTTACAATCGAACAGGCTGGTTGTCATCTCATCTCATCTCAACAACCAGCAGGAAGCTAGCTACCTAGCCCACAGAGGCCAGAGCTCCCAAGTGGCGGTCGAAGGAAGCCGAGCGGCGAACACGTTGTCTCCACGGCCAAGTCTCCGTGGTCCACGTAGCCGGGTGGTGAGTGACCCCGCCCGCGCGCGCTTCGCCTCGAAGGTTCCCTTCTTGCTCCCCAAGCACGGTGTCGGGAATGATCAGGCCCGCGCGCGCCGCGTTCTTCCCTTCCGTGGACAAATTTTGTTTCTGCTTTGCTCCCACGTCGACACGCCACCGCCCAAGCTACTATAAAAGTCGTCATCCATCGTCGTCGTCTCGCCATCGATCGGACTCGTGTGTCGTCTCGCGCTTTCCAGTAACCACTTCCACAGAACACCTACTCGTCAACTCGTCGTCAGCAGCAACAATGGAGGGCAAGGACGGCGAGCACGACGCCGCCGCCGCCGCCGCCACCACCGGCGCGCCGCATCCCGCGGAGGGGGCGGCGCAGCAGCCGGGTCAGGTCGGCGCGCCGCAGCCCGCGGCGACGGGGACGCAGCAGCCGGGGCCGGCCGGCGCGCCGCAGCCGGCGGAGGCGGCGCGGTGGGGCACGCGGCAGATGGGCCCGCCGGCGGCGCCGGGCGCGCACCCGGAGAACCAGGCGGCGGCGCGGTGGACGGCGGCGCGCGGGGACCAAGAGCTGCCGCCGTACGTGATCATGGGGGACCAGCAGCCAGCAGCGGCGCCGGCGCAGCAGCAGCAGCAGCAGCCGACGCGGCGGGCGGGGGAGAAGGGGGACAGCCCCATGGAGTACATCCTCGACTTCTTCAACACATGGAGCCGAAAGGCCGAGGAGCTCGGATCCAACATCTGGTTCAACCGTAAGCTCCGATCCTGTTCCTGCTCATCATCTTCCCTAGCTAGCTCATGTCATGGTTAGCAGCAATTAGCCCGCGCATTCAGCAGCTCAGCAGAAAGTGATTTTTTGTTCCTGCTGGAGCGGAGCAGAGGATCATCCTCTGCTTTGGCCCGTCACGTGAGCAGAGGAAGTGCTCTGTTTTTGTTTTTGGGGACAGAGGCTCTGCTCATTGCCCGGGACAGACAGAGTGCTCTGCTTTTGGAGACACGCGTTTCACTCTTGCTAATTGTTTCTGCTTCTTACTGATTGGACCAAAATAGATGCATTTTGGAATATCTAAATTGTAAGTATTGCGAAATTGTACTTGAAGTAGGTTCTTCGAATATTGCGATAAAGGATAAATATTTTTTATTTATGCCAATATTGGTTCAATGTCAGGATTATCTGGAAATTAGTAGAGTAGTTTCTGTTAAGCAACTTGTTCAGCACAAGTAAATTGTGATCCGATCCATCCTTTCTAGGAATTAAGGGAACTGAAAGCTTAAGCTTTTGTCTACACTCTTGACAGCTTTGCATAGTATGTTCAGTAGTGTGTTATGCTCGCATTCGTATCCTGTGAAACATAAACCGCACTGCGTGTAGGAAGATGAATATATTAGAGCCTCAAAAAGAGTTTATTTGTGTTCCTGGAATGGATTTGGTCCAGCTTGTAAATTTGACACTTGTTGTAACCATTGTGCAGTGAAAACTGCGCCATCCATGTCCAACGCTGCAATGGGCAAGCTCAGCCTCGGCGCGAAGGCGCTCTCGGAGGGCGGCTTCGAGAAGCTGTACAAGCAGACGTTCTCCTCCAGCCAGGATGAGCACCTGAAGAAGACCTGGGCCTGTTACCTTTCCACGGCCACGGGCCCTGTTGCTGGCACGCTCTACCTGACCAACCTAAACGTCGCGTTCTGCAGTGACCGCCCGCTCTCGTTCACGGCGCCGTCTGGTCAGACTTCTTGGAGCTACTACAAGGTACACTTGCAAGCCCGTTGATGATTTTGTAACATGACTGTGCAGAGCTGTTCATGCTTTCTTGCGTACCCAGTCAATTCGATGCTTCAACATTAGCATTCAGTGTAGAATGTTGGTTTTCTATCAATGATAAAATGACTACAATAGTAAAGTACAATAATATTGAGTGTACAATTTCCAGATAATCCTAAGTGTACCTGGATTCATATAACTAAAACTTTCCCAATTGTACCTGGTTTGACATACAATAGTATTGAGTGTACAATATTGGTTTGCTATCAATGGTAAAATGACTGCTCAAGGCCCATGCAACAAAACCTTTCCCAATCGTACCTGGTTTGCAATGACATTTCGCCTCCACAGGTTATGATCCCTCTGAACAAAATCGCGACCATCGAGCCTGTAACATTGAAGGAGAGCCCTCCGGAAAAGTACATTCACATTGTCACCATCGACTCCCACGACTTCTGGTTCATGGGCTTCGTCAACTACGACAAGGCCGTGCACAACCTTGTTGGGGCGGTCTCCCAGCGTGGTGGGCCTGCCACCACGGCGGGGCAACGCTGATGAGGGTCCTGTAGACTTCTTGTATATGAGACCTTTCGGATACGTTGGTGGTGATATGTACGTTACTTGTGTCCTAGTGTGCAACTGTGATCTTTGCGAATGCCTTTAGTTTGTGAGATGATTGCTTGTCTATATGGTACAAAGTAGCTTGTGACATAGTAGTATTGTTGTACTAGTTATAATTTATGTTTTTTTGGAACATCTGTTTTTTTTAGATAAAAGATAAACATTTGGCCTTTTGCAGTGTTTGCATACAACTCACAGTCGCCATTATTACAAATTCTCAGAATAAAAAAATAGCTCCATGTTCGCCAGCTCTACAGTCATCGTAAACCATTTGGGACCCTTCGTGTGGGTGGTTGTCATAGTCTCCCGTCTGCGTAAATGAACTTTTACGTCGTACACGACGAGTATGTAAGCCTACATGTGGTTGACTAAATTAGGCTGTTGACTAAATTGATTGTGGAAACAGGTAAATTAGGCTGTTGACTCAATTGGTTGTAGAAACAGGGTATCTTTACATAGATGAAATGGATCTCTTTTGAAAAATGCCTGGATAAACCCCTTTAGAGCCTATGTAGAAATTGTATTTTAGTACTGTTGTAGTATCGTAACCTTAAAAACTCAAGTCATGTTTGGACATGTCGTCCACCAAGCTAGAGCTAGTTTGAGGAGGGGCTACGATTCGAGTTTTAGAATGTCACCTATATATTTGCCTAGCCTTGTCTTATGGCCCCTCTCACACTCCGACGAGGGGGTGGCGGCTAGAGAGAGAGTAGTGGTAAGGTAGTTTTTTTTTTTTTTGCGAGGAGTGGTAAGGTAGTTGCTTCACCCCCTTGAGCTTCTAGGTAAGAACTACACAATTGGCGCGTCCGTTGGCGCGCCTTATGGCCTGTATAGTTTGGCACGTGAGTTTGATTGATTAATTAGTTCAAATTACTCACGGAATTGACGTGTTTCAGCAGGGAAGGTACATTAGTGTTTCATTTGGAGATGTGTTTTGTAACTTAATAGATGTTTCTTGAATTATCACACCTTTTTTGGATCACACATTAAAGTACTCTGGGGTTCAACTGAAAATCAAGAAATATGGAGTTGCCACGCCTCCTGCCCCCCAACTCACTTTCTTATATATTCAGAAGCAAGGGATTTGACCGTTCGTGAGGATGCAAAAATCATTCATTATTGAGTTTCATCTACAACACTCAGACCAGATGTGCTTAGCTATATGTACGTCATACATCGCGTCTTCTACATCAGGTCATCTACATGCTAACCATAGTTCATAACATGGCAACCCACTCGCTGTCAAACTTGAAAGAAGACATGTTTACTAATTAATCCTTGTTCTTCAATCATCACTCATTCGGTCGTTCCTGTTAAAAGTTGGAGACATTCATAGATAGACCGTGAACATAGTAGATGATACTGCAAGATTAGCGTTGTGCAAAGTATGAAAACGTAATAGCTAATAGTATCATATGTAAGGTGCCTGGTTCTAACTTCCAAGTTATCTTCAAAGTGGTAATGTCCTCGGGGTTACTTACATGAATAATTACATAGGCCAATACTTACCTTGCCCAGATCGATGGAAATTAAGTGCCACTTATGATATTATTAGTGGACAAAGAGCAATAGTAATGGAATTACATAACCATAGCATAGTTGTGAATGAAAATACAAAGGGCAGCAGCAGAAAAATATCTCAGCACACGATGGGGGGATTATAATAGTAGTTTGACATGATAATATTGTATCCCATAATACTAATACTGAGGTATTTCTATGACCATATATGCACACTTCATTTATGTTTGAACCTAAATGTAACCAACCAAACTATAAACAAATTAAAGATTCAGCATTATTCAGAATCTAGTATTGGAATTTCATTGAAAGAACCTGCAAAAAATTGCGCTAATAAATACATTATGCATTCTGTTGTATTTTCAATGAGTGGAAACTATACAGCCTTTCTATGCACCTGAAGAGCTTTGCTTCAGACAATGCAAAGGGGAGTGGTTTGGCACTATCTCTCATCCGGGTTTTTTGTTTCACAAATTAATAGGAAATTATGGGATATATCAATTTGCAATTATCAAACTATATCAAATTGATAGGAATGCCACTACGTATTACATTAAACATGTGTACGAATTGAACTATCAAATTATCACAAGGTCGGAATTAGGAGCACACGGAGATAAAGCTGATTTTGTTACTTAAATATCATTCATATACTAATGTTGCTCGGTTGCCCCCTTTGGATGTTATGTCAAGCCGTGCCACTTGTTTCTTATGGACTGTGACCACTCAACTCACCACTGCTATCCATACGTATTTGCTTAGCAGATATATATAGGAGAGCTGAAACTATATCCATCAACATAATTAATTCATGTTAAGTTCCTCTATACCCATATGCCTTTTTAACATAAGCTTTTGAGCTGAGCCATATAGGCTTTAACCCAGTGTACTCTTGACTGTGAGTTTTGGTTGCGTAGAGGTATATTTACTTGCAAATTAAGTAACTGCTCATATGATTGTGCTTTGTAGACACTACTGATTGTATTGTTAAGGAGCTAAAAGTATTTACGGTCATACTACATAAATATTCCTAACAAAATGTTAATGATCACACTATATAAAGTTTTCTGAGGTAGCGTTCGGATAGGAATAATAGGGCTATTATGCACTGTAGCATGTCACATCAATACTTCCGGCACGATTTATGTGTACTAAACAAAGTCAAATCACAAAACTAAGTCCAGGACCCCCCCTCTATTTCGCGAGACGAACGCAATGAGGGTAATTAAGCGGCGATTAGACGATGGTTACTGTAGCATCACTGTGTCAAAACATTGATTAATTAGGCTCGTTAGATTCGTCTCGAAAAATAACGCCCGTCTGCAAAAAGGTTTTGCAAATAAATTTTATTTAGTACCTCTAAATAGCAAGATTCTTTTTACTTTAGAGGGTAGAACTTTAGAGGGCTCTTTAGAGCCCTCATCCGAACGCTACCTGAATGCTTTTAATTAACTGAAAACCGACTTTATGTTTGTAGCCTGAGATTTTAAGTTTTGTTTCTAGACTATTTGATCCAGCTGTTAGTTCAAGATTATTTGGTTCCGTAGTTTTAAGTACTATTAGCATCTCAAAGGGTAGGGGAAAAACAACATGAATATTTTTGACAGTGCCATACACTTAAACTAACTAAAATAAATTGTAGTTGCTGGTGATGTCGGGACATGAAAGATAAAGTCTTTGGCAGTCACTTCTATCGTCTGTCTAGCTGCTACACCTATAAAGCATGTGTTGTAAATGCCTGAAATTATACAATGCAATGAGAATTTTCTGCATCTGTCGAGCTCCCTGAAATTAATTGAAATAGTATTCAGAGTAGGACTTGCACACACGCCTGAGAGCACAGAGTCACTCTTGCGGATGGAAGTTGCCACGGGGCTATATGGCTTAGCAAGTACAGATTGTATGCTGGCATGTTGACCATTCCGCTCACTGCCATACCACTGGCCATTGCGCTATGCACAATTTGTAAAATTTGAGTTGGGAATTTCGTCGAACATGTTGCAGGCAGAGAGTATAGTATAAGCTGGAACGCAGGTGTGGCTGAAGTGATGATGCGTATCATAGGCTGAGGAACTGAGTAAGTTGACAACGTGCGTGAGCCACGTACCGCCCTGCTCGTTTATTTGTGTGCCAGTATGGCCATTACCGCCAGCTCGCCGCCGGCCTCAAGTGCACGAGGAACCCCTGTGGCAGAGAGAAGAATGCAGTAGAATACGTCGACCGCACGAGCTCGCCCATCGTTGTATCTGCTTGTTCCTCGCCACGACGCCGGAGATGGAGACGGCCGCGGAGGTGAGAAGCGGAGCCGTGAGCGAGAGGGAAGGGAAGAGTCGAGAAAAATCCGGAGGTACGTCAGCGTGGGTTCATCCGCTTCTAATCGGACGGCAAGGATTAGCGTATACTGCAATCCAACGGCTAGAACACTAATTGTTGACGTGGCATGACGTCAGCATAAGAACCCTTCACGATGATGCCACACAGGTTGGAACCACAACTAGGGCGTATGTCGCCGTGTAAATGTTGTGGCGCCTTGAAAAAAGTCTCCTGCAATTATTTTTCAAACGATGCTAAAGGACCAAAGTGCAAAAATTATACCTTTTCATATACATCAAACGTTAATGGGCCGGCCGGCCCAAGTTTAGAAGAGAAGGTGTAAATGAAGGCATTCTTTTTTTTTGAGAAATGAAGGCAATTGTTTTTTGAGATAAGAGAAAAGAAGGCAATTGAGAGAGAGTGAAAATAAGGGCGGCTCAATTCAACAAAAAAAAAAAGGGCGGCCCAACCATAAGGTGGGCCTGTGTAGGTTTTCTAGAAAAGATAAAAATATATTTACAAATTTCAAAGTGGCCTTTACGTTTTAGTGTCGTTCGAGTTAATCGCACTTCTCATGGACACATGATGAACATGAGCAACCAAAGGCCACATCCAATAGGTCATTCAGAACTAGCAGTAAACATTTAAATGAGAAATCGATATAGACCTTATTAGACCATACTACACGACAGTGGAACTAACTTCGATATGCATGAGAAATCGAATTCGCACAGAATGCTAACAATCCCCCTCTTTACATACGACCAGGACGCACGCCCATCTCATATGACATATGCATAATCTTAACGAATCACCTAATTCATCGATCTCTCATGCTTGAATATGCATGAGCAGTTAACTACTGAGCCCGTATTATTAAGGGTTGCTCTCACATGCCACGCTCGGGTGCAATCTTCTAGACGATCTCGATGCTGCTGATGATGTCTGCTTCCGCTTTTGTCTCCGCCGCCGCCGTCTCGGCCGTGCAGCTCCCCGGGGCGGCGGTGGCAGCCATCTCGGGGGCCGGGTGCACGTCGCAGCTCTTGTTGGGGACGTGCTCCTCCGCCGTCTCCGGCAGCTTGCCAGCCTCTTTCCCCTCGGCGAGCACCAGCATCTTCTTCCTGCAGAAGTAGAACACGTAGAGACCCATCTGGATCACGCCGAAGGTGAACCCAAGAATGTTCGGAAGCTGCAGGAAAAATGTTCATGATCAGTATGAAACTTCAGTCACAATATCCATAATCTGGACCCTGGATGAAGTTGCAAATTTCGATGATTAATTACCGCAACGTATTTGTCCTTGATGAGCAGGCCGTAGACGAACCAGACGATGGCGCTGAGGGTTAGCGACAGGGAGAGGAAGAAGGGCATGTACTTCACGCTGCTCGTCCGGATCACGCGCCACTGCAAGCACGCACAAAGCAAACAATTCATTATCAGCATGCAAACAAGCAATAATCACCACGAGGACGTCGATGCACAAACCGAGACGGTGCTCACGATGATGCTGAGCGGCGCCACAAAGACGCTGATGGAGAAGCCGACGCAGACCCAGCCGACGGCGACGACGCGCCTCTCGCCGGCGGAGAGGAGGAGGAGGGTGAGGAGGAGGACGAGCCCGAAGACGCCGACGTTGAGGACGAGGAAGATGGTCGCCGTGACCACCTTGCCCTTCCGGGGGGCGTAGGCGAGGTACATGGCTATGTAGACGGTCTCGATGACGCAGCCGGCGGCGTTGACGGTGATGAGAAGGATCTCGTTGGACTTGATCATCGCGTAGTAGATCCACAGCATGGAGCTGAACAGGGCCACCACGTACGGCAGCGACTGGAAACCCTCCGTCGATTTACTCTTGCGGATGCGGTAGAACGTCGGTCTATATAGAAATGGAACGTACGTGAGCAATTAAGGTTTTCAAAATAATCAGTTTTGTAATAAAATAAACAACAATGTTTTTTGTGATATTGGAACGCAAGTTCAGTTATCAGTACGTGTCCATTCAAGAGTCACTTACATTGGGGCTAGGAAGGTCGTGATGGATATCATGTTGCCTGCAAAGTGAGAAAGGGGGCACCAAGGTCAGGTGAAACATGTTTTTACTCTAACTATGGCTAGTACTATTGGAAATAGCTCTCCAACAGTCTCTCTAAATCCTTCTCTAAAATAGCTAACTCTTCATTCTAGTTTTCTAGCTAGCTATATTTAGCTAGGGACCTTCACTCTCTATTAGTACTTTTTTCCGCGGGCCTTTGGTGGTTTAGAGAGTCTGTTGGTTTACTCCAACTTTTTTATGTGTGTTTTATTTTAGAGACTAACTAAAATCAATGAATTTAGAATATATTTTACTTAACCTCTTGGAGTTGCTCTAAAAATAAGAAAAATTTATAAAGAGAAGAATATATATAAGAATTACTCGTACCTAGGATGCCAAACGCAAATGCCCATGGATGTTGTAGCGATAGGCCAGCCATACCGACACACCAAGATGAAACAGAACTAGCGTTCCAACGAGCAAAGCAGACTTACAAGCCAGAACGCTGAGAACCTCAGGAAGGCTGGTTAGGCCTTTATATAGGCACCAAAGTGGAATGCCTTTAAGCATCATAAGTGCAAGATCTCCAAACACCATGCGCATCTTCTGATCATGGAATTTTATACATTATTTTGCCTACCTTTTTCTGAAATGGTTTCTGGACATTCTAACAGGTGGCAGCTTTGTGCGCACCTTTACCTGAATACATCAGTCAGTGCTTAATTCGACAGTTCTTCTTGCTCTGCACTTTCCGTAGAGCTCTTCAACCTTCCATTTCGTAAGGGAACGGTAAGAGCTGCATGCCGCAGAGCAATTAGAGATCACATGAGATATTTCCAACTACTCGACTTTCCAGAATGCTTGACTACTATTTTACTTAAACTTGTCATATACAAATTAAAGAGTAGGAGGATATTATAACTAATATAAACATTGTAGGAGTATGAGATATAGGTTTTTCTACATTGTTTGTCAGCATAATGAATTGTACTAACCAACAGGTAAATATGAAGATCAATTTCCGTAACCTTGGGATGACCCTGGTACACGTTCTCTTTCAATATGCATGTACTATCGACGTAATGTTTTTCGAATTTCTCAGTAATAACCTACTCTCGTGTGTAGTTATTTCCCACATGTGTATTTCAAACTTTAGAGGTATTTCTCGCCTGACAGAGGCTACGTGGATGATGCGAATATATATATTAGATCAACCCAAGAAGTATCATCATTGAGATGTTATATTTCCTATTTAAATGGAGTTTAGCTTCATAATGAAAATCAATTTATATTAGCATCGAGAGAAAAATAATATGATTAATTAAACTTCTTTCTGGCCTCTTGTACTACTTCGGAGGCTCACCGTTCTAGAATTGTCATTTAATTGGATGTGACACAACCTAAAGTTGTCTCTTATCATCATACTTAAGAGTCATTAAAACCTAGCTACGACGCTAAGTGGATTTTTCCTTTTGCATTTTTCCATAACTTTTAAAGGGGCAAGCAACAGCACAACCTAGCCACGTAATATACTCATTCGCCTTAATTTATATATTCATACCAAAGAAAAAAGTAACTACAATTTTCAGTTAGGAATGTTCTATATTCATTCTGTAACAAAATGGCACGAAATTAACACATATATGTTCTTTTTCAATCTATTACTGACATACCTACTAATTCTACAACTTATATTTCGTTGATTCTGCCAAATATAAGGCATGGATATGAATCGGACGGCTTTTTATTTTTACTGTTCTTTTTTCATTTAAGGATAACATATCATATCTCTATATTGCCTCTCATTTTTTTCATGTTAGTTAACTAGGATATTAGCTTGCTTCCGTTGTATCTTTGGTGTATCTGTCTTCGTCTTTTCTCTACAAGTTCATCTAAAATATGCCATAAGCCAGGGAGGAAGAGGAGTCATGTAGAACTACCTTGGATTTGGAATAAATGATGTATACGTACATCGACCATGTTTGTATAGCTTTTCCGTTGGGCTACAAGTAACAAGGACATAATGGAGTCAATATTGTTAACTTTATTTGAGCCATACTTCGAATTAGCAGAACAAGCCCCACCTGTTAGAAGTCATGTAGCTGAGATGGCAATGAAATTGACAACCCACTGTGAAAAGCAACTTCGTTCTTTTAGTAGTGACTCCTCATTTTCACTGGGACGTCATAAAGCAGCCTCCAAATATCAATGGAAAAGATGTTTCAACGTAGCTTCTTCAGTCCTTGATATCCTCTCGAGTTTTCGGTTTGGTTTGGCATCTGAGCTTTCCTCTTTGGAGAATATTCTAGTAATTACTTTTCATTCTGCACATGACGTTCCTTTATTAACTATTTTATGGTGTGGGCAATAAGCACCACCGTAGTTTTTCTACAACAGTATCATTGAGAAGGTAATGTATGGACCTTATATTTAAAAGAGATAATTGCATAAAAAATCCACAAAGTGGTGCATGACCTCTATTCAATCTGTCCAACCGCTCCCAGATGTCATGAAATTTGAAAGTTTTTGGACGATGGCGATACGCCCCAAGGGGTACCAGGACTCAAGGGGTACCAGGACTGGAGGGAAACCCATCATACTCTTTGTCTTTGCTCTAAAATATCCTCGCTACTACCACAAGGTGCTACCCTATCGCTGACTGTGAAGCATACTTTACCCTTGTTTGGAAGTGTTGGCTTCTCTGGAACATGGTTTTTAGGAGTGGATGGTTATATCTGAAATTTTGGGGAACATATTTCACTATGCCAGTACTTAATTACATCTTACTATAAACTGCTTTTCTATGCATGTCATATATTTAATTTGTATTGGGAAAAAAGTCCAAATACTTTGAACCCCTCTATTCCAAAAATCGGACCACTTTTCACGTATGCCTAAAAAAACATTTTGATTAGGGGCATAAGGTTTATAGTGATTTTGTTTTAGGAAAGGAGGGGGTTACATATATGCTGTTTTATAGTTTGAGGTGTTATCTAAACTCAGGGCAGACTTCAATGGAGGACTTTGGACACTTTTCTATTTAACTTTTTAGATAATTTATTCACAACTCTTGTTAAATGAACCCGGCCCCTTTCAAGAACTCTGCAAAGTTCAAATGTGTCGGGTACCCATTTTCTAGGTACCCAATACAGTATACGTACGGAGTAGCAAAAGCATGGAAGCTGACCGAGACCCGAAGGCCTTGTATATAGCTAAATGACGGAAAGCTGCGCCCGTGTGGTGGCTCAGTCGGGCGGAGGGCGCAACAATGGCCTTTGGCCCACAAAACCTCCGTTTCCTCACGGCCTGCTAAAGGCCTGGGCACACATGGCCGCATGGGCACGGCCCCCCACCCAGGACTGCGATTGGTCCAGCATTGAAAGAGCCCGGCTCGGACGTGGCAACGAACCCGACTCCCCGCGGCGGGAGTCGGGCGCCACGGAGTCGAGTGGCACCTCCGACCAAACACCGGCCAGCCGCCGTTCGCCGTTCGTATGCTCCGGCAGTGGTCGGGATCGGCGGAGGGCCTCGACCCAAAGCAAACCCGACCACTCCGGCTGGGAAGCGAGCTCGGGAGCGGCATGGATGCATTGGTCAAACTCAGATGTACGGCCGGCCTGATTCGGATAAGAAGACGCTCCATATCCACTCCTGGACGGTGCGAAAGTGCACTATGCCTGACGTACGGCGGAGTGGGGGCGTCGCATCCGGATCAGGCGTGGAACGGCGAATGCATGCACCAAGTACGCTACACAGTAGTAACTGTGCGTGGAATGACCGTCACCCAACTCCACAGGCACCTACAGCGCACCAACAGTGAATAACAGTGCGGATCGGGGAATGGGCGCTCCACAGCGCCCGGACAAGACACGGATGACATCGTCACACTATCTGGCGCGAAGATTGCGGCGGAAGACACCGGAACCAGCGAAGACGGTCCGGCTCCATCTCCACCGCCTTTCCACTTATCCTTGTTTTATTTTCTTTTTCTTCTTTCCTCCATCTGTACCGTTCTCCCTTGTCGTATAAAAGGGAGGATTGGGCCCAGGAGGAGGAGAGTTCTTTTGGCTGGCAGAAAGCTCTTTTCTCACACACACGCACACACACACAACGCAGAAACAGAGACTTAGGAGCGGATCCCTCTCTCGCCATAGCTTGTAACCCCTACTACGAGGTACGAGCAACACGAGCAAAAACCTAAAACTGAACGTAGGGCTTTTCTTACCTGAACCAGTATAACCCACTGTGTCAAACACAAACATTCTGATCGCCGTCGAGCCGCGCACAAATCTACTCGTCGGCCGGTTACTGAATGCCGACAAAATGCTTCAAGCACAAGCAAGAGGTTCATGGAAAGTTCCATTGTGTTTTGATTAATTTGCCAAGTGTATATCACATAACAATCATCATTTACGTCGCCAATACTACTGACCATTTTCAATCTCAATTTAACAGGGCTCTCACTGAAATGTTTTAATCTAAACCACGCAATGATTATAATATTTCAAATATACTAAAATTTCTTGTTGATGTCATGGGCTATAACAAGGCTAGGGGCTTGGCCGGGCTCAGTTCAACTTGTTAGCCTAATAAGACCTGACTTGGTTTAAGACTGAAAGTAGTTTTATTATGGCTCAATGTCTGGAACCAGAACGACAGTGTGAGCATGGCATGCATGGTAAACAACGCGAATATTGTGGAGGGCACTAGGTGTGAGTGTTCCTGTACAGGTGGAGTGCCCGTTTCTATCTCAGCCGTGACACTAGATCAGGTGCTAGGAAAGTTCGGGGGAGAGACTCATCTCATGGTGGATCCACTACTTATATGGTTTCAGCAGCTATCCTCTTCGCAACAGTACCCAAGGTTTACAATAGGCACGATAATTAGTACACTAGAGGTGTGTTCCTTAGTTTGGCAACCTGCAGGCAAAAAGCAGAGTACGTACGAGTGTGGAAGTCAAATGAAATTAATATAATTTATTATCGAGTTAACAGCTGTACATTCAGATTGAGTGTGCAGGAAAAATACATGTGAATGGTGTTCGACATGCCCAGCTGCAGTATTCCCAGTCCGATTCATCTTCGATATAGTTTGGCCCGAGTCTATTCTCTGTTGGCTATTTTCTGCGCCTGACCGAGGTGCACTCGGATCCAATCCCAAGGCTCTCTCGCGGGCAGAAAATAAGAGTCGAATCGGACTTGGTGCATGCTAGCTAGCTCTCGGACACCACGGCCTATATAAGGCACAACAGTAGCAGGCTAGGCTACACATCGAATCCAAGCTGCCAAACACCAAGCGTCGTCTCTTCTCTCCCAGATGGGCAGCGCAGTCTCGCTCCAGAGACCGGTGAAGGTCCTCGCCTCGGCTTGCCTCCTCCTCCTGCTAATCGTCGCGGCGCTCGGCGGCGCTCACGCCGAGGCAACAAGTCCCTGGCCAGCGGCGCCGCACCGCAAACTTGCTCTGAGACGACGTGAGCCCTTCCCGAAGGCGAACGCGCCGGCGAGCGTCGACGGCAAGCGTCTCGCGGACGACACGAACGTGCGCCGCCGTAAAATTGCGCCGGCACGCAGGCTCTTGGAAAAGGCACCGCCGTCGGAGACCAGCGTCAACCTCAACGTCGACGGCTACGGCGCCGCCGGCGACGGGAAGAGCGACGACACCAAGGCGTTCCAGCAAGCTTGGACAAAGGCGTGCTCGTCGGCGCAGCCTGCTGTTCTAACGATTCCATCCGGGAAGAAGTACCTCGTCAAGGAGGTCGTGCTCTCCGGCCCGTGCAAGTCTCCGGTCACGTTCAAGCTCGACGGCACGCTGGTCGCTCCCAAAGAAAAATCGGCATGGAGCAAGCAGAACCTCCCACGTTGGATAAGGTTCGGCAACGTCGACAAGCTCACCGTGACTGGCACCGGCGCCATGGATGGGAACGGCAATGGCTGGTGGAAGAACTCGTGCAGGACGAACAAGAAGAACCCGTGCACGGTGGCGCCGACCGCTCTGTCGTTCACTTCGTGCAACCATCTCAAGGTGGAGAACATCAAGCTTCTCAACAGCCCGCAGATCCACCTGTGGGTCGAGGACTGCCGTGACGTGACGCTGTCGCACCTCACCATCACCGCGGCTGGAAACAGCCCCGAGACCGATGGCATCCATATTTCTCGGAGCGAGGATGTGCGCATCCTCAAGGCCACCATTAAGACCGGTGATGACTGCATATCCATTGAGACCGGCACCAAGAAATTGTATGCCAACAACATCGAGTGCGGTCCAGGCCATGGGATTAGCATCGGAAGCTTGGGTGACCACAATTCCGAGGCGCAAGTGTCCGACATCACGATCGACGGGGCGCACTTGTCCGGCACATTGTTCGGTGCTCGGATCAAGAGTTGGCAAGGTGGCCGAGGCTACGCCAAGGACATCAAGTTCATGAACATGGTCATGGACAACGTGAAGAACCCGATTATCATCGACCAGAACTACTGCATAACGAGTGATCCTACCAAGCCAAAGGTGTGTGAGCAGCAAGAATCTGCCGTGCAGTTCAGCAATATCTTGTTCAAGAACATCAAAGGCACCTCGGCTACCAAGGACGCCATCAAGTTGCACTGCAGCAGGCTTTCCCTTGCAGGGACATTGTGCTTCAGGACATTGATCTCAAGATGAAGGCTGGTGGCAAGAAGAATACCGTGACGAGCAGCTGCGAGAACGCTGTGCTGGGCAAATCAAGCAACGTTTCTCCAACGGCTTGCACCAGCGCGGTGACAAAAGAAATTGCCCAAGAGCAAGAGTAGATCCTTGTCCAAAGAAAGTTGTTCATGTAGTGTTTGTATGTATGTTATTTGGTCCAAATGAAATTTTTTGCACATATCAAAATGAAAGTTTGACAAATTTCTTTGGTGCCCACTTGTTTCCTTACCTGGCTAGCTAGTTTTCAAGCCCTGCGGATGAAAAAAGAAGTATCTACGAGCTTCTCTCGCCGCCGTATGAAAACGAGTTGGTCGATTCCTCCTTAGATTAGAGGATGCAGAAACTGATGCAAATAGAAGGCATAATAGTGGGATATGCTCATATGCATATATATAGAAGTCATATATGTTTCAAATTCTCGATCGTTCGGAAGACAAATATGTAACATAGTGATAAACCGATGACAATTGCCAGATGGAAGAATGCCAGCCAAACAGCGCTAGCTAGTTCTTGTCGGCGTAGTATGGCAGGACGGTGTAGGCTGTCTGCATGACGGTCAAGACAAGGAGGAAGACGGCAGCGGCAAGGGAGAGGAACGACCACGGGCTCCGGAAGTAGGTGTGCACAAGGTTAGCGCGCCGCCGGTTCCAGGGCTTCCGGCAGTAGGCGTTCACCGCAAACTTGCTCTGAGAAGTGAGCCTTTGCCGAAGGTGAATGCGCCGGTGAGCGTCGACGGCAAGCGTCTCGCCGACGACACGAACGCAAACATTGAGATCAAAAACTTTCATCCCAACATGTTTTGGCCAATCGCAATACAACAATTTAATGTTATGCCTTGTCAATGAAACCGTGAGATGAGATTATGCATTGAGAGAGATCTAAATGAAAACTCTAAATCTGATATGTCACCATTGAAAAGTATGAAATGGTGAAATGGCCCCAAGCTGAATTGGTTAGGTGGCCTGAGTAGCACTCCTAAGTCCTGAGTTCGATTCCCGGCGGAGCGAATTTCAGACTGGGGTTAAAAAAATCTCCTTGTCCCTCCTCTTACAAAGCATAGGTCAAGGCCCGGTCGAGGTCGGGTTACATGGCCCCTGTGACGTAAGAGCACAGGTTAAGGCTCGACCCAGTCGCTCACACGGTTACAGGCCCCTGTGTAAGCAGGGGGAGGGGTCGGGGGTTTTCTGGATCTGCGTGAGAGATCATTCTCTTACAAAGAAGGCCTGGGGGACGGCTTGACCCCCCCCCCCCCCCCCCCCCCCAGGTCTAGTTTTAAAAGTGTGAAATGAAAGTATGCACTGAGACTGGACTAAGAAGATGCATGGGTCCATGTCACTGGAGTCGGAACGCTACAACAATGATCGATGCATCAAACAATGGCATGCTCATGTGTACAATGACAAGGATGGCTTGGCCATGCATGAGATTGTGAAAACAGGGAACCCAAGTTGGGAGCCCAAGCATAAGAAAGGGTGGAAGGATATTGTAGAGATGAATGTCACCACATTCCAGTTTTGCCACTCAATGAAACTACGAAATGCATGTCAATCAAAGTTCCATGGACGTGCTTTGTTGCTTTCTCAAATTGGTAGCCAACTGGTGGTCGATGCTTCTGTTTAAGACTCCTGCTGTGCCAACAGCAGCTCCTGCGATCTCAAATGCAGCCAGATAGAACAGTGTTGCCATCATCTTTCAACCATGTTTTTTTCCTTGAACTTTAAGAGAATGAAACTATGATACAGTAACAGTTTTCAGAAACAGAGTTAAGAAAATGTTGTTTTCACAATTCAAAAAGAATCTTCTCCTAATTACATAAATGGATTATTCGGCCGCCGCAAGGAACAACTTATTCTACAGAGAAATGTTAGCATTGTTGACTATTAGTTGAAGTAGTGTCGAAATAAAATTTGAGAGACATTTTTCCAAAGACTGATAAGATACTTGCACCTGACTGACCAGCCCCCTTGAGATACAACATTTCAAAGCAGATCCTATGTAGGGATAACCAATTAGAGTCAAAAAGTTTTCGTGCCATATATCTTCAAGATACAGGCAGAACGTAAATGCAAGCACAGAGGAAACGGTTTCAGTATGCCTAGGACAGTGATCACTGGATGCTCCATCTTTTCCAGTGTAGTAATCATATAAGGCGTGAATACATTGAGCAAATAACAACCAGTTTATGGCCAAAAATTTTCATGCCATATCTCTTCAAGATACAGGCATAATATAAATGCAAGA
The DNA here is from genome assembly GCA_012490785.1 of Eragrostis nindensis. Lineage (NCBI taxonomy): Eukaryota > Viridiplantae > Streptophyta > Magnoliopsida > Poales > Poaceae > Eragrostis > Eragrostis nindensis. The sequence goes on along the minus strand of JAAXCT010000142.1, from coordinate 281,461 downwards.
ACAGAGGAAACTGTTTCAGTATGCCTAGGACACATCCGGCTTCTCTAACCATGACAATTGGGAGTAATAGTAAACAAACAAAGAAAAATGGCAGTGATCACTGGATGCTCCATCTTTTCCTGTGTGGTAATCATACAAGGCGTGAATATTGGGCATAGAACCCAGCAATGTCTCAACTTCACTACTTTCTTTCAGGCACTCGGTTATGTCTCAACTTTGCTTCTTTGTTATAGGGCACATGAACGGGCTACTAAGTTTAAATATTATTGTAGACATCAATGCTTACAGGTCAGTATAAGGAACAAAGTGATCATTTCTTTATGTAAATGACTGAACATTAAAAGAACTATTTGGCCTACCATGGTTATTTTGGTCAGTCTATATTTTACATCAACTGCAGATTCTAATATGTATCACTGAAACATTGATCAGTAGTCTCAGAACAATGTGCTTTGTATCACTGAACACAAAGAGCGATAGATACATCTATAAAAGCAAGGAAAATCAAGATATGACAAGTGGCAAAAAGAAATTTCTAACCTGTAAAAAGTGTCAGTTCATTTAGCACGGCTCCCCATTAGTCTTTTCAAGTTTCAATGCTGAACCCATAAAATGTATTCAGTTGAATTTTCATATTTTTACCTTTGAGTATCTGAACTGAACATGTTCTCTGAGCAAAGAATGGGCCAAGAAGGGGAGAAAATTATATAATGGTCATTGAAAGCCTTTCAAGATTTTTTTTTTTGAACTTGAAAATGGGAATAATTCATCAGCTTGTTAAGATTGCAAATTTGGATGCAAGTAAATCTCATTCAAACTATTCTAATTAAAACTTGGTGATCCTGCAGTCAATTGAGACGATGGATAGCATTATGCAGGCACTAACAAATATAAGTAAGCTTGAAACCATTAAACAGATATGCCATACTATAACTCAGACTCCAAATTGCAACTAAAATACAGGTAACTGGCCAACAGTCCTGCTTGCCAATGGTTTAGTGACTTGCCTGGTCATCGCGGCACCAAATTTTCATGATTTCGTTGCTCCCCTGCAGATCCTGCTGAAAACACGTAATGTTTTCTCATTGCTGAAAGCCCCTGAAACCATGAACGCAAATGAGCAAATGAATACGTGGGAACCTGGGCGTTGAGTGCTGAACAAGTTTTGCAGTGGAGAAACAGGGCGCCGGGGAAGAAGCTCTCGCCGCAGGTTGTCTGGCAATAGCAGGTCGGCCCTATCTGATATTCTCAGCCCGGCAACTCACGACGACGCAGGATGACGCAGAAAGGCCGATAGCATGACGATCTGTGCGTCCGCAAAACGCACATCGATGATCACGACCGAGACGACGACGCAGGGGCGAAGCTACATGGACTTATCGGTGTCAGCTGACACCGATAACTTCCGGCAAAATCAATGGATAATTAGAGTTCATGGCTGCCAGCAAGAGCGCTGACCCCGTCGGCCAAACTCGCTGACACCGGCGGCCGCTCGCGCTGGCTTCGCCCCTCACGACGTGGCTTGCTACTCGAACTGGTTCTTCTTCGACGAGAAGCTGTGATAGCGGCGCGAGGCGGTCTTCTTAAACAGGGGCTCGAGAAGTACTGGAGGAATTTGGCCAAATTTCCTGACATGAACGCAGTTACGTGGGAAACTTAAGGGCTATTCCACAAATTGGAAATAAAGTATCAATTCAACGGCATGCGAGGTGACGAGGACCATGCAACAACCATTTTTTCTGCTATATCAAAACCATCACACATTCTGTTTCTCCTAACAAGATTTTTTCTCGTCTAATGACCAAAGGCCCCCAAAACTATTTATACAACTTGTAACTCCCTAACTAACCATGTGTATGCTTTACTTTTTTTTTGTGACGGATTTATGCTTTACTTTTGGTAGACTAACCCGTGTCACTTTACTACTCCACTTCCATAGTTTTTTTTTTTTTTGATCTCCTCCATTTCCATAGTTACCTGTGTTTTCCGTGTCTCCTTCGCCCAGATAACCACGATACTATGACGGGCTTAATTTGAAGGTAAAATGATCATATTGTTTCTAAATTTCACAAAAATGTTCTAGAGGGCTTCAAAACATGATTTTTAGTGTCCTACATCAAAATTTTTACTTTAAGATATAGGCTGAAAAAATGCATACATTTAAGGACATTTGAGTGAATTTTTGACACCTTGCTTAGGGCATGTTTGGATCAGTTTTAGTTTCTTAGAAAGGGGTTCCTTGATACGGTTTTTAAAATCTGGTTTCTAGATAAAAAATGGGTGGGACTATTTGGATCCTGGTTCATTGGAAACCAGAGTTTTGCCTATAAAGTCTGAGCCATTAGTTTATTGCGGACTGAAATTACCTCGTCAAGGCCCTATCATTTGGTTTTGCGTGAGTCATCTGGTACCGCCATTTGCAATGTCCCGTCGTGGACATGTAAGCGACATTTTTTGTGCCAACGTGCGGCGAGACATGAACTACACACGTAAATACACATTTATTGTGCGCAAACTGCAAACGTAAAGCACAAATGCATGAACTGCAAATGCAAACACGGAGTGGGCATCCACCAACAATTGGAAGTATAAGAATAATTCATATAAAAAGGAAGGAAAGAAGATGTTGCGGCACAATACGTGCAATGCGGGTTTTTTGTGGAGAAAGATGCCGAAAATCCTGTTCCACATGCGTTGCAAAAGCATGCACTTGATTTGTCGCGACACGGTCGGGAAAGAAGGAAGTAGAAAGTTAGGGTTAAGGTTAAGGTATTTAAAATCTGGTTCCTAAATAAAAACTAGGTAGGACTGTTTGGATCCTGGTTTATTAGAAGAGCACCAGATTTTTGCCTATTAAATCTGAGCCAATAGTTTATTGCGGACCGAAATTACCTCATCAAGTACCTATCATTTGGTTTTGCGTGAGTAATCTGTCATTGATACTTGCAACATCCCATCTCGTGTACGTAAGCGACATTTTGGCGCAAACGTGCACGTAAACGCAATATTCGGCTTCACCAATGGGCGTCCAGTGCAAACTGCAACGGAAAGGACCAATGTACGAATTGCAAACGTAAACCCAGAGTGGGAATCCACCAACAAATGGAAGTATAGGAATAATTCGTATAAAAGGAGGAAGGAAAGAAGATGTTGCGGCACAATACGTGCAATGCAGGTTTTTGTGGACAAAGATGCCAAAAATCCTATTCGATCCGTATGTGTTGCAAAAGCATGCACTAATTTGTCATGGCGCACTAGGGGAAAGGAGGAATTAGAAAGTTAGGGTTAGGGTTATTGGGTACGGGTGGCGGGATTCCATGCTTTTTATTTGTAGAAGAGGAGGCAGCGATGATGTCGTGATTGAAGTGGTTAGCACAGTGGCACGACAGGATTGTCATGATTGGTTACCATCTCTGGTCGGAAACGACAGAGATGGTTATAGCAACGCGGGCGTGGAACTAGTGTGGTTACTCTATAGAGGCAGTCGTAGGTGACAGATGGTGGGGTGGCAAGGGAGAAATCATCATAGATGGTAGGGGAGGAGGCAGTGATGGCTTTAGAACGAGGGTCATTCTGCTTTAGGAAAAGGGGCGCGAGTTCGTTGCCTGAATTAGCTAGGCCCTTGAGGCCCTCGTGCCTCTATAGTCTATCCTCCATGCAAGGGATCCTGTTAGTGTCAGCCGGAATACCATCATCAGCTGTCACGCTGGTGCCTCTATCCTTCATGCAAGTCACTAATTTCCAAGTTCAAACTACATTGTTTTCGGGTCGGTCTTATGTAATAGATTTAGGCTGTATTTGTTTCCCGCCCAAATTATATAATGCAATTTATATAATATATCTATAAGATGGGAGAGAGCAGCTTATTTGATTATGATAGACTAGCCTATGAATTTTTATACTATACTCTAATCTGATAAACAAACAGCTAATAGATTATGTGAGCTAGATTATAATCTAATATAGTGAGAACCTTTAAGGACGAGAAGTTTAAAGGTACTCGATTTAGCAAATGTATCTGAAAGCTTAGTGACGGAGAAATGGATTAAATACATTACTAAATCAGGTCCTCATGCGGCCAATCCTAATTCAGGAGGAGCATGAATCGGATTCGGGTGAGAGGAGCAGAGCCGAAATCAGAAAGAGCAGCTAATCGCGATCAGACTATCCGCTGCAGGGTCCTTCACAGTTCACAGCATCAACCAGAACCCAAAACACCGTGGGGCCGTGCCGTGGGACCCGGGCGCAGGAGCTCTCGCGCTGGTGCCCCGATCCTGCACGCAACCCATGCCCCCAGCTCTATCATCGTTGCGAGTTGTGGGCGATCGCGGGAGCCAATCATCGCCGAGCTCCCGGATGGATCCCCGGCCCCACCGCTGAGAGAGGAGACCGTCCCTGTTCCGTGCAACATGTGCTTTGCTCTTCCCTTTCGTGGCGGTCAACACAAAATCTGCCCCAAAAATATTCCGGGTCGCGGCGTGGGCCCGGGCCCCGCGACGTTTGACCACCACCACCACCATCACACTCCTCTGACTCCTCTCCTCTCTCTCTTTCCTCTCCCATGAACGAACGAAGAATTGATGATTCCCTGCACGAAACGAAACCGTCACCAACCAGTGCCCAAGTCGTCCACGCAATCTTCGCCTGGGCCACGCGCGCGCGCCACCAACTCGCATCCCCCTTTCGTCTCCGAGGGTTTATTTACGGAATTGGGGTGTGCTGATCTCCTTACCTGGTTCCGTGCCCGACATCCCAACCGGGGCATCACGTCACCCGGCCGGCGACAGACATCTCTCTCACTCTCAGCGTCGGCCATTGTTAATCTCAGACGTGTTCCGGCACTTTTAAGGTAGATCAATAGATTTATTGAGGGCTCAAGTTACCTCATCAAGGCCCAATCATTTGGTTTTGCGTGAGTAATCTGGCGCCGCCACTTGCAACGTTCCGTCCTGCGCACATAATTAAGCGGCAGTTTTTGGCGCCAACGTGCGTCGAAGCGCGAATCGCAAAAGTAAATGAGACACGAACTGCAAACTGCAAACGGAAACGTCATTTTTGGCATCAAACGGGCAAATTATTTTGGCTCTAAGGCCCGTTGATCGAATCGCGGATCATGCACGCAAACTACGCTATATTTGGCGCCACTCGCAAAATTTGAGAATTACAAACGGTTATATGTCGAAATCGAAAGGAAGACGAAGGAACTCTGGCATTAGATGGAAATGGAGGTTTGTTGATGATTAGGTGATGGTACTACATTACATTAGGTCCAGCTAGCTGCGACGCTGGACACCGGCGGGCTCTCTCTCTCTCTCTCTCTCTTGACGGAAGGTGGATGAACAAAGGAACGAACTCTCTCTCTCTATAGCGGGTAGCGGCGGCGGTACTAATTACTCCTATCAACTACAGACGCCATGGGTCTAGTTGGGTTGCCCATGGCCTCTCTCTCTCTGTCTCTTAGTCTTAGCTAGCTTGGCGGCGCGGCTCAGCTTCCTCAGGCGCGGCTCCCCTGCTCCCGGCACTGCTGCTTGCTACTCGTTGTCGTTGGTGACGCAGCTGGACGACACCACCGGCGACGCCGCGCGGCCCTGTCCCTGCTGCTGCTGGTGGTCCGCGTCGGCGCGCGCGAAGAAGTCGATGAAGCCGGACGCCGCCGCCGCCGCCGGAGCAGCAGCAGCAGCAGCCACGACCTCCTCGTCGTCCTCGGTCTCCTCCCCGTCAGCGTCAACCACAGCCTCCTCCTCCTCATACTCCTCCTGCTCCTGCTCCTGCTCCGGCTCCTCCTCCTCCGGAGCATCAGCAGCAGCAGCCGCGGCAGCCGGAACGGCGGCGGCGCCCTTCTTGCGGAAGACGCGGCAGAGCACCCAGCCCTCGGCGGGCGCCGCGCCGCGCCACGGCTGGAGCCCGGCGCCGGCGAGGCGGTACTCGTGCATGACCCAGTGCGTCTTGGCGCCGGTCGGCGGGCGGCCGCGGTAGAACACAAGCGAGCGCTTCATCCCCACCAGCACCGCCTGCCCGGCGACCCCCACCCCCACGGCCTTCTCCTTGCCCGTCGCCTTCCAGTACCCCGCGCCGGTGGCGCGGTTCGCGCGGCGGCCCTTGACGTACTTGGCCTCCTTGCGGGTGAAGAAGTAGCGCTCCGGCTCCGCCGAACCTGCAAGTGTCATCAGTCAAAATCAGCTCAGCTTAGATCGAAATCCGGCGATCGATTGATCCGAGGACAAGTAGGTAGTACAAGAAAGAAAGTAACTCACCTGGGGGCAGCAGGTCGGAGGGCTCGTGCGCGAGGAGGCGGACCTCGGGGATGGCGGCCGGGAGCGGGATGCCGAACGCGCGGCGGAGGAGGTAGTGGATCACCAGCTCGCCGTCGGTGGGGCAGAAGCGGAAGCCGGCCGGCAGCTGCCGCGGCGGCTGCACCTGCACCGGGGCGCGCGGCGGCTGCTGCACCTGCACCGGGGCGGCGGCGGGGGCGGGGGCTTGCTTCGCGGGGTCCATGGCCGGCCACACAACTCAACAACAACAACAGCAACTAGCTAGGAACAACGAAGAACAAGTCGCAGGTGAGGCTAGGCTAGGCAGGCTTTGTTTGTTGGCAGTCGCACTCGATCGCTTACTACTATTGAGCTTCCATTGCTCGGCTCGGCTACTACTGTCGCAGGCAGGGAGGAGGAGAGGAGGTGGACGGCGGCGTCAATTTATAGGGGGCCCGGGCGGGGGAGGAGGGGGGGAAGGCTTGAAGATGACGACTGGGTTGGATGGATGGGTGGAGTGGAGTGTGGTGTGCGACCGCGGGAGTGGCGTGAGGGAGACTCGACCGGAGGGAGGGACTAAACGGCTGCCTCCGCCACATCACCGCTTTTTGGAACTACTTTCTCTCGCTTCCCCTTTTCCTTGCCCCTTTTGCGACGGCCGCGGAGGAGGAAAAAAAAAGAAAAGAAAAGCCCGGTCTTGTGCTGCAGTCGCCGCAGTCGAAGCGGCGCAGGGGCTGCAGCGGCTAGCACTGGCGCGAGAGACAGAGAGTGAGAGAGTGACAGAAAAAAAAAGAAAACAAGAAAGGCTGCGCTCTGTATAGCTCCTGCAGTCCTCCTGCAGGCAAATTGATTCCAGGATGCTGCAGCAGGGCCAGGATTCCTCAGCCGAAAAAGAGAGCGAAAAAAAAGAATTTCCTTTCTCTGAAGCTATACGGCGTGATGACGTGTAAATTGATTCCATACCGAATTTACACTAGCTATACAGCGTGACGTGTAAACATACAGCCTTTTTGGTTTCGCTCTACAATTCCGACGTGTCATTTTGAAAAGATGAAAAGAGTAGCGAGATGAGTTCTGAAATTCGGTAGGGAATCTCTTTTCCTTCCAACCTTTTTGTTTCACCCAAAAAGAAAAAAAAAGTTAGTGTATGTACCAACAATTTTGGTTAACTGAAGCTAATTACTGCATGACGTGTAAACCTAGAGCTTATCCTTATCGCCCTTTGGATGCTCTATCTGTAGTGACTAAACAAAAATTTGAAAGAACAAAAAAAAATATGTTCAAATGGTGAAAATACAATTTATGTAATTGCTAAATTCAGGACATGCAAAAATACATTCTTCATTTACTTCAATATGAAAAATACATATCTCGAGCGTTGCACATACTAAGAAATTACATTCTTATATTGGTCGTACAAAAAAAAAACATTTCTACGTATTGCCCGACTTTGCAAAGAAAAAGTGGAGTGTAGAGAAAAGATTGGTGGGTACCACAATGCCACGTAGGCAATGGATTTAGGGCATGTTTGGATGTCAGCCAAACTTTACACCACAACGTGGCGACGCCATGACCGCGGTTTCGATGCCACACTCGCGGCACGGAAATGAACGTAATTAGGTTGTGGCAACTGCAGCCTAAGCAGGAACCAAGCTGCACCAAGGAAGTGTAGCGGCGCCGAATGTTTGTCGTGGCTGGTGGCGGGCGCTGAACCGAGAAGCCCCTTAATGTTGGCATGCCACATTGGCGCAATAAGATGTTTGGATGGCGATATGGATCTAGACGAGACCGCTTAGCAAGTTCTGAGACCTAGAAATTAAGATTTGACAGTACCGGGACAAGTTTGAGGATCGTTGATGCATTTCACTCTTAATTCTATTACACAAGACCGACCCAAGAAGTATACAGTTTGAACAACAACTAAAAATGACTTGCTTGCAGGATGTAGAGGCACGAGGTAACTGTTGTGCTAAGATTCCACGTCACATGGTGAAGGGCGAGTGGCCGTATTTATGCAGACATTGTGAGGACCGCTCGAATGCCTGTCATGGCGATTAGGTCATCTGGGTTTTCTGATTTTGGATGTGCCCTCCTCGTACGGTGGAAACAAATAAGAGCGGCTCTGCCATCATTTGGAAAGTGATTCCTCCATTGTCACCCCACCATCTGACACCTACGACCGTTGCTATATAGTAACCACACTAATTCTATACCCATGTTGCTAACCATCTCCGTCGTCTCCGATAAGGCACGGTAACCACTCCAATCATGACGATGCCGATGTCTTAATAACCAGTTCAATCATAACATCACTGTCGCTTACTTCATCACATGTCATCTCCAACCTTCTCGCGGCCAGTGGGGCCATCCTAGGTCAATGCCACCCCCCTCCCACCCCCTTCTACAATAGCAATCCATGGAACCCCGCCACCCCCACCTCAACCCTAACCCTAACATGCTACTTCCTCCTTTTCCCCGACCGCGTCACGACAAATTTGTTGCACGCTTCTGCAATGCATGTGGAATAGGATTTTTGGCATCTTTCTCCACAAAACCCCGCACTACACGTAGTGTGCTGCAACGTCTTCTTTCCTTTCTTTTTTTTTTTGTACGAATTATCCCTATATTTCCATTTGTTGTTGGATTTTCGCTCTGGCTTCTCCTGAAGCTTATGAATGTGTGACGTGGAGAGGAAGCCCACAAGAAGAAAGCACCAACATGAAGAATACAGTCGAGGCCCATGGCCCAACTAGTGCAGGAATGTACATGAAATATAAGTAGGTGCCCATGAACACCAGGATATGATGACTCACCATCGGCAAGGCAGTCATTGTAAGGAAGGGTGATTAGGAGGTATATCTAACCTATAAATACCATCTCCTATCCTTTGAAAGATAGATTCAGTCTCCTAAAGTCTCGAAATTGTCTCTCTTGAAACCCTCCTTTTGGTAGTTCTCCCCTAATTCTCCCCCATCTAGGTTCCATTAAGCACTGTCTGATAGTGCACCTTCTAGTGCCTACTCTTCTTTGGGCCCTCACGTATTGTTACAAACTTTTATCAACAACACCATTTTAGCTGAAGGTTATCCTTTCTAGTTATTTATTATCTTGCCTGTTCACGGTATACTTTTGCTCCAAATATGCCTCTCCGCCACCTCCTCGTCTTTGTCCCTATGGCCCAACTGCTATCGAGATAACGGGCACAATTGTGGCCTATCTTACGATTGATCGACTCTTCCAGCCATTTGTGTCACGCGGGAAACCCACTATCTTGTCGGGTTACCTTTCGTTCAATTCGTAACTAAATGGACATATAATATAGACTTTGTGTGGTTTTTGGTGCAATACTCTTATGTGTTCTATCATTATAAAAATCATCCGTAATTGTTTCCCATTCAAGATTGTTTCCCTCCTTTTCTTCTCTTCTTCTTCTAGCACTCTCATGTCCCTGCTGATGCAGGTTACAACCACCACTTGGAGTTTATCAATTGCTATTCACGATGCATGAGATTGTTGTCAGTGCATGTAGAAGGACACCTTGGATTTTATGGACATGTGTGAACAAAGGTCAGAGAAAATGCTTTGTACCAAGCAAAAGGGGTCCTACGCCCACTTGTGCTGAGACGGAGTTGTTCATAAAATGACCACACGTGAGGAAGATGAAGCTACGGTGTTAACAAGACCTACTAGCCAACTCAAACGTCATGGGTTACAAAGGATTAGAAAAGGGCCACCACCACCTATGACCTACCACACAATCGGTGGAGTCCGCGTTGAGGCCACTAATGGGCCGCGTTAGCTGGTGCCAGTCGTCAGCCAACGGCATCTTCGACATTCCCACTCGCGATGATGATGATTCATTGTTATTCAAGAATGGACTCTTGGGCAACCTCCTGATGCTATGGTCCATCCCAAATGAGAATGAAGGCTTCTTTTGGGCCGCCTTCTTCTACTGCCGCTATTGGAGCTTCCCCTCTGACATGCTCCTGGGCCGCTTTTGTCAGGCTCTAATATAATTGTCATGGATGCTCACCGCGTGGGCTCGATTGCGGCGGGGAGACTTGGACCTCGTTATGGCTCTGGGCTCTGTTGAGTAGGCTGAAAATACCGACGTGTTTGGAGTTGTCACCGCTGACATGATCGCTATGGAAATCTCGCTATGTGTGGGACAATATGAAGAACTACATCGAGTTAACTCATCAATCTCATTCTTGCTCATATATTTCATCCTTTCCATTTGGGTAAACATTAATCATGTTTTCTTTCTCACAAGGTCGCAAAAGAGGAAGTGAAGCTGCTGAGACCCATTGGGTCAGAGCGCACAAGGAAGTGGTGATTGGTGATCTTCTCAAGGATATCATCCTCAAACTCATGGCTATGGAGTCGCTCATCTTCTCCGTGCATGGTGGCTCCAACCACTTCTAATCGCCTACGAGGAATTCAATTCCACATCGAGAAAGAGGGCAAACCTGTTAGAGCTAAAGGCACACCAAGAACCTCTTTGATGCTACTACTGGTCGTGGTAATTGATCTCATTCGTATTGTTGTTGTCCTAGATTTGAGTACATGTGTAAACAAAGAGCAGGTTCACTACTTCGAAATAAAGGTTTCAAATAAAAAATGATGATGTAAAACTTTGGGGAGTTCAAATGTGCCTTCATCAAAACTACCCAACCTCATCCCAGTCCCTTCAATTCGCCGTCAAGGAATGAGAGGGGGGGTGTTGTCTTCATTCATCCCGTGTCGCCGTTGATGATGATGATGATGAGGATGATCTCAAACACCCATGTCTTTTCCTGGACACAAAAAAGGACCCCACCCGCATCGTGCTGCATCAATGTCCACTATGCGGCTGCCACTACCTTATAGGACACAAACAAACCTCCCCTAAAGCCGCCACTTGAGCCCCACCGGAGCCGCAACTCCCTTCAATGGTGCAACAAATCCCCTTTACAAGTGTCATCCATGGCACCCTTGGTTGGATGTGTGGCGATTTGGACTATCGGCGGTGCCGCCCTTGCAGGGCTTCCCCTTTGCTAGCTGACGTGCCCTCACCCACACCGTCCCTATGTAATTAACGTTCACGTGCCAATCATGTTGGCCTCTCTCATGTCATTGTCATTCTCCGTTAGTGCCTCCATGAGTCGAGGCAAGGCTGCATCAGCCTTGCGTGTCTCCCTTCCTTGGCGATTGTAAGGAGACGGGCCTCCATTGGGTTTGGAGGGGGGGGGGGGGGCTTGATTGCTATGGGTCCTATCGTTACATATGCTTAATGTGGTACAAATTTTGAATTCCAGAAATGCGTACATGTTGACATCAAATAATAATTCGTGACTTATCAACGATGGACATGATGACACATCAGGAAGGTCCTCCAGTAGTGGCGGGCATGCATGATGATGTCGATCACCTGCCATTTTTGTCATCGCAATTCGCCATCGGCCCACAAATAAAATTAAAAATCCTCCGCCACACTAGGCCTCGCCAACTTTTCTGCGCATCGCGACTCTAGCCTCCTCCTGTCTCCTATCTCAACCTTATCCTCAATTCGCGGTAGATCAAGGAGGGGCTTCACTCTCTCCCTCTTCCTCCATGAAGCGCGCCCAGATCAAGGCGGAGATGTCCCCCTGTCCCTCTTCCTCCATGGAGCGTGTGTAGATCAAGCTGCAACTGGGGGCGGGCAAAGCAAGGGTGCGCCATGCGGGATCCAGGCCAGCGGCGGGCAGGGAGAGGCGTAACATGTCCGGATGAAGGAGCAAGCTACAGGGGAGCAGGCCTGCGAAGGGCATGCCCACGCTCGAGATGTGGCCCGTTGACGACGGCTCCATGGCGGCGCGCCTTCGGCCCTCTCCATTCACCACTCCGGTAACCACCTCCCTCTCCCTCACTACTTCAACCATAATGATGTCTATTCTACTAGATTAGGGTGGTGGCGATGAGCTCGTGGCGACAGATCTGGGTGTACACCTGCCAGAGCTCGACACATCCGTGGCCGACGAGTGCCACGACCTAGCGGCAACGACGAATAGTGCAGATCAGGTGGCCCTATTTACACTGAGGCATCGGCGTTGCGGATCCCGCGGCCCTAGGTGTGAAGCAGTGTCAACGACGCAGATCCAGCAGCCCCAAGTGTGAAGCAGCGTCTGCGGCGTAGACCTGGGAGCCCAAGTTTGGATCTGGGACTTCGCGGCAGGCTCCTCGATGCCGTGCGGCACAGTGACATGACAGTGACGTGACGACGACAACGGGGCCGGGACCAGCTAATGCGGCATGTGGTCGGTGATGTTAGTTGGCCCGAACTCAGGCTCGCACTCTTTTTTTTTAAAAAAAAAAAATAATCCTTTCCAGGCTGCCCGACAGGCTCCTCCATGTCGGGCGGCACAGGGATTTGACGCGATGGCGATAGCGGGTTGCTTGGGGACGATGGTGGTAGTGGGCCCAAACCCAGGCCCACATTTTTTTTTGTTAATTTTTAAATCCTTTCCAGGGCATACTCGATCGCCCCGTCAATGCTATTTTTCCTTACCAGTGGCAGCGCCGGAGTGGTGGGCATGTGCACAAGATAAGGTAAAATGAGCGCTATAGCAGTCTTTTACCAGGAAGACTATTTTGTTTTATGGATGCTAGGATTTTCTTATATTTAGGACAGAGGGAGTATAATGATGTTGGAGGAAAAAAAAGAATAAGAGTGATCGGTGAAGAATAATACGAAAAAGTCATAAAAAGTTGCAACGTGTTAGACTAAAAAAAATCATACTCCTTGCTAAATTTTTCAAGACGACCCCAATTTTATTTTACCAAAGTAGGAAGTTAACCGAAATAAGGTTCGTCAATCGGTAACAGCGCAATGCAAGTCCTTTAATAATTAGTAATACACAGATTATCCAGGCCCTGATTGAAAATGACGTCATAAACTCAAATGCGTTATTTTCATGTCTAAGCCATAATGCAGTCACGCCTTCCTCATACTCTCTGACTCGTAGATAACCCCTCGCCTTTTTCAGATTTCTCTTGCTGACGACAAACTGAGACAGCACATCGATCCGATCCTTGCACAACACAACCCCACTGAAAGAAAAGTAGAAACGGCTCCGCTTCCCCGCGCGGCAGAACGTCGTTTGCGTGCCAGGCCAGGCAGGCCGTCTCTTGGTCCATCTGAAACTGCCGTGTACCGCAGGTAATCCTGGACGACCAGGACGTTTCCCTGTCACAGGCAAGCGGCTATTGCGTGAGCGGCCATAAACACAGCGCTACGTATACTGTACAATCGTCTCGATCAGGAATTAGTAGCAGAGACCCCTCCTGAAAGAACAAACCACTTCTAAATCAATCACGTCTTTGTTAAGCACAGAGTATAGTAGTGCCCGGTGGTGAAAAGAAGAAAGCAACGGAACGCGAGGGACCGCAATAAGGTAAGGAGAAGAAAATAAGGAAACTGAAGGGGCAAAACAAAACTGGGGCAGAAAAACAGGAACCTGAAGAGAGAAAAAAGAAAAGAGGAAAACAGGGCAGAAAAAAAGAAACTGAAGAGAAAAACAAGGAAACCGAAGGGTCAAAACAAAACAGGGCAGAAAAACAGGAACCTGAAGAGAGAGGAAAAAAAGAGAGGAAAACAGGGCAGAAAAAAGAAACTGAAGAGAAAAACAAGGGAACCGAAGGATCAAAGCAAAAAGAGGGCAGAAAAACAGGAAAACGAAGAGAGAGAAAAAAAAGTGAGGAAAACAGGGCAGAAAAAAAAGAAACTGAAGAGAAAAACAAGAAAATCTAAGGGTCAAAGAAAAAATGGGGCAGAAAAACAGGAAACCGACGAGAGAGAAAAAAAAAGAAAAAACAAGGGGGTAGAAACTGAAGAGAAAAACCCAAAGAGAAGAAAAGAAGGAAACCTAAGGGTCAAAACAAAACGGAGGCAGAAAAACAGGAAACTGAAGAGAGAAAAAAAAGGAGGAAAATGGAGCAGAAAAAAAGAAACTGAAGAGGAAAAATCAAAACGGGGGCAGAAAAACAGGAAACTGAAGAGAAAAAAACAAAAGCAGAAAACTGAAGAGATAAAAAGAAAAGGAAAAACGGGGCCAGAAAAAAATAAAACTGAAGAGAAAAAAAAAGAAAAAACGGGGGCAGATAAACGGGACACTGAAGAGAAAAAACAAAAACTTAAAACTGAAGAGAAAAAAACAAAAATAGAAAACTGAAGAGATAAAAAGAAAAGGAAAAACGGAGCCAGAAAAAAATGAAACTGGAGAGCAAAAAAAGGGGGAAACGGGGGCGGATAAACAGGAGACCGAAGAGAAAAAAACAGAAACTGAAAACTGAAGAGAAAAAAACAAAAACTGAAAACTGAAGAGATAAAAAGAAAAGGAAAAACGGGGCCAGGTAAACATGAAACCGACGAGCTAATAAAGCAAAAGCGCGGGGCAGATAAACAGGAAACTGAAGAGCAACAAAAGGATGACCGACGGCAGAAAAACAGAAACTGAAATGATGGCGTGGAGACGGTGTACACGGTTCGACGCATACGTGACGTGTCGACCGTATGTCAAGTCCATGTCATATACGGTGACTGTATGTATGTATCTGTTTATCCAAAATGTGATATACGGTGACTGTATGTATGTATCCGTTTATCCAAAATACTACTACACGTCACGTAAAGGAAGGGTGGGTGAGGCGAGAAGGTGATGCCTGCAGAGCATCCGGTCCAAAAAAAAAAAAAAACCAAAACCATGATGGTTCCAATCAGCAGGGCCTCGTCCTCGGCAGCATTCCCAACGCGGCGGACGACGAGATTCCTCCTGGCTTTCCTTTCCACTGGGAACTTTTGTTTTGTCCGGCCGTCAGCCGAACAGTACGTAGTGGACGTGGACCGTCTCCCGCGCCGCACCGACGTGTACGCCATGCAAGCACATCAGCACAAACAACGCAGCCCCTTCGTGCTCGGTTCGTCAAACGCGCGACACACGCAACGTGGAAAAGGCCACGGCGACGGACGGATGGATGGATAGACGGATGGCGATGGGGACGTGGCTAGCTGCTTTAATTTGGCGCGGCGTTTGGTGACACGGCAAAAAAAAAGGTGACGAGGAAAGGTGCTTTTGGCGTTTGGTTTTTACTACCGACTGAAGATGTTTGTTTGTGGGTTGCTTTTGCTTCAAGGGCGCCCCCTCTCTCTGTCTCTCTGCTGCTAAACCCACGCGTTTGCGCCATCGAAAGGCGGTCTCCATGGCTGGTTGCCGAATGTGTGACACACGCGGTGGTCTTGTGACAAGCTGTTGACTAGCAGTCCATTGAATATTCTGGAAGGACAAGTGACATTCTCAAATCCAGCCCCTTTGATCCCAAATATAAACTGATTTATACTTCAAAGAAAACAATAAGAATTAAAGTGGGGGTATAGAAATTAGGCCCCGTTTGGATTCCCCTCTATTTCACCCTCTAAACTTCTACCCTCTAAAGTAAAAAAGAATCTTACTATTTAGGGGTACTAAATAAAATTTAATTGCAAAACCTTTTTGCAGATGGGCGTTATTTTTCGAGACGAATCTAACGAGCCTAATTAATCAATGTTTTGACACAGTGATGCTACAGTAACCATCGTCTAATCGCCGCTTAATTACCCTCATTACGTTCGTCTCGCGAAATAGAGGGGGGGTCCTGGACTTAGTTTTGTAATTTGACTTTGTTTAGTACACATAAATCGTGCCGGAAGTATTGATGTGACATGCTACAGTAGTTTAGAGGCCTCTAAACTTTCATCCGAACGCTACCTTAGTTGATCGGACGGGCTTAGGAACAACCGACCTTACTAGGCCCAGCACAACATGATTTAGGACTCTGATCGCGCATGGCCCTTCAAGCCCGTCAACACAACCTTACTAGGCTCAGCACAACTCGATTTAGGATTCCGATCGCGCATGGCCCTTCAAGCCCGCCAACACGTCAAGCCTGTCGAAGCTACTACCGGAATCACCACCTCTAGCCAGTCAGACCGACCATCATCGTTGCCTCATTCTCCTTGTCGCTATAACATCAAGGACGGAGAATATTCAGAGACAAAGAGCCAGCGGATAGGGTTAGAAGGCACACTTATATAGCGCTCACGGGGCCACATAACAGGCTGCTTGAGCCTCATCGATATGAGATTTTTTTTTTAAGAACATCCTCATTGGTATGAGATGTGCTAGTGCTGCCCAATGTGCCCCACCAAAAGCCCAGGCACAGCATTCGTGCCGGCCCATCCCGCCACCACCTTGGGCTGGGGCGGCACGGATGCCCACCACAACAGGGAGCCATTGAGCACGGGCCGAATGGCTTTAAGTGGGAGTACATCGAATTTATTGTCCATCAATAAATGAGTAAAGTTAATAGTATGCATATAGCATGTTTATTGCATTTATGATAGCAATCTACCTATATGCCGAAATGTGATGGAATGAATGAAGAAAAGAATCTTTTTTTTTTTTGCTACGGGAATGAAGAAGCGCATTGGAATCTGGACGAAGGTATACATAGGGGAAAAAGGGCTTACTATGGTGGCCAAAGAGGTGAGCCTATTCGGTTAATTCGGAAGTGATTAGGTCACCCCATAACCGATAGGTGCTTAGAGGCTCAAAGGCCTATCGGTCATCTTGTGACCAATAGGTGCTAATTTGGTTTTTTCTCCTCGATAGCCTTACGTGGCATGCATATGACTGATAGCTAGGTACTAATCGGTTTTCCCGTGACAGAGAGGCATATACACTTGCTATCACTTAGTACTCCATTATGTTTTGCACGAGAAAAGCAGCTGCCATACCCGCCAGTACGACGATGGAGAGAGAGCAGCCGCTCTGTTTCAGTTCCACTGTGCGGGGACGAAAGACACACATACACACAAGTGACACAACCTTTCCTTTTACATCCTGTCTGGCGAGCTACTACCGACCGCACTGATGATTTTAGGGATGTGTTGCGCCATCTAGCTAGCTCAGGTGACCAACCGTCGTGCTCGTGTTTCCAAATCTGCTGCAAACACCCTCGCGAGAAGCACGAAAACAACATCGATCGAGGAGTGACGGCGGCATTCGGAAACTAGCTAGTAGTATCCGCAGACGCGACGGGAGGCGAACAACGCAGAGCCATACGTACATGCACGCACGGTGCTGGCTGGCGCATGCAGTGCAGAAGGGAGGGCGAGGGCGACAGCTACGGTTGCTTGCGGCGCATGGCAACCTGCGATGGCCACATAAACAACAACCATCGATCCGACCTGGTCCGTCTGGTCGGCCGGCGCGCGGTTGCTTGCGGCGCCGGGCGCCGTCGCCGTCGCCCGCATCCGTACTTCACTGTGATTGCTGCGGCTGCCGCCGCGGTCGCCGTCACCGAGACGGCGACGGGTGGAAGTCCAGGGAGCGATCGAATTAGTATGAACGAATGAATAAACCTGGACGGACGGCCGGCAGGGGGTGATTAACGGGGTTGGTTGCTTGGAGGGGCAGCGCACGACACCGCCGGTCGATCCGGCACGCAACGTACGTTCGATCGTTTAATTCATTCACTGCTGCTAGCTGACGGTGGACCGCTTCAAGAGTTTCAACGAAAGCGAAGGCTGTCTCCTCCGCAGATTATTTGACCGTGTGTGCGCTCCGGTCGTCGTTCTCCGTTTCGGAGAGCACGGAAATTGAAAACCCGTTTCGTCAGGTCAGGCAGTGGTGGTATTTACGTACCGAACGGATCGAACACGGCGAGCGAACTGGTCGATCGTCGACCGGCCACAGCAGCTTGGTCGCACCTAGGGCTTGGCTCGTTAATAATTGACACAAGGAGCTTAAGACCGTCTTGACTAATTTCATTGCTCTTCGAAAGGGGTGAACGATGCAATTTAGGACTAGCTAGGGGCTTTGACGCCGCAGTCCGGAGTGCAGTGATAAATTGAGTAACACAGCTGCTAGCTATAATTGAGTCACATTACTCGGTTTTTTTTTTTGCGGGGCACATTACTCGTTAGGCTTGCGAGCAACTCGATAATAAGACGAGCACAATCTTTATATATATCCCTTGTCACGTCAAATCAAATCAAAGTTTACAATCACATCGACGCGCGTCCAGACGAGCTAAACCAGCTTCTGTGCTTCGGCTGTTTGGCCTGGACAGTGTTTGGCCGTTAAAGGATCAATTTTTTTTTTTAAAAAAAACTTTGATGTGAGTCAACCCCCACACAAAAGTGTTTGGCCTGGACAGGCAACAGAGGCGGCCACCTGAGAGAGACCGAGACGACCGGTTAAACAAGTTTTTTTATACGCCGCGAGTCGCCGATCGCCCGTACGTCTCCCGCACGCAACCCGCGAGGCTGCCGACGGCTGACGATGATGAAGAGATAGGAGCACTAGTCCAGCCGTGAACGCAACGGAACGTCCCGATCGACGACCGACACTGTTTATCATCTTTGGTTTTCCGTTCCGTGATCACCATCCATCGCTGACGATTGTTCGGACGACGACGCAGCACGCCTAGTCCTCGTTCGGGCCTTTTTCCGTGGCAGCTGATTGATCTCTTCTTGTCCGCTTCCCTTTGGTCGCTTCGACCGTCGTCCTAGAATAGAATAGAATCCTGCGGTGGGCAGCTTCGTGGTCGCCGCGGCCGGGACCGAGAGCGAGCGAGCGAGCCGACGCGTGTTGCGTGCACGCCGCTGCTTGCCTGATGCGCCCATGCACCGAGGATTCCATGCCGTCTCGGCAAGCGGCGAAGGACATCTCAATCGAGAGCACCTGGAGGAAACCTAGTACGCGCCAGATTCCGACGCATATCTAATACGAAGGCACAGCGTCAACCGTCTCCTTGCTGATCGAAGCAGAGGAACGCACACCATGTCTGACAGAGCATTCAGTTGTTGCTCGACGGTACCAAAAAAGAATGGAGGAAGAAGTAATGTTTAGCTGCGCCATGTGTTGTGGATTAGGACAAAGTACGGCGCTTCGGACTAATTTAGCTTAGGTTGTTAATTTTGTCCACCATGCTCGTGGTTTTATGACAGTATACTCCTATACAATCAGTCATATTTGTACGTCCAGAGCTCAACGACCTAGACTATTTGGATGATAGCATACGTGTTGTTTTAGGTACTAGATCTTCTGATTGTACGATGCGATCGTCCATGCATGATTTTTTTTTTGGTTTCATGACGGAGAATCTCTTAATCAACCGAATCTAGTAAGTTTTCGACTCAGTTCCCTTATTGCAAGGCTACTTGTTACATGAAACCTGACTACATTTTAGGGGGGAAAAACATTATCAGCCCTTCTCCACTTTGTTTTGAATTGACACCAAGTTCATGGCTCAGTTCCCGCAGAAATACGGACACATTATGCGTTCAGGTAATTAACAGAACTCCAAACAACACTCAAATCACGCTAGAAATATTTTATAATCTGAACAAACTTTACCTGTACGTATCTTTCCTCCGAACCTTTCCATCCATCCATCAATCGTTGCAAGTCTCGGTTTTATGTACCGCCGGCACTACCCAACCCATGTAGTAAAAGCAACACGCAGCCTGATATTTCGTTGCGTGTGCACTTGTACCCAGTGGCGGACCACGGATGAAATTTTAGCTGGGGCAATTAGTTATAGTTGCACTCGCTTCCAACGCGTGACCAGGGCAGCCATGGACGAAATCTTAGGTTGTGAAGGAGCAATCAGGGGCTGCCCATGTACAGAAGCAAGTGGGGTCGCGCTTCCCGCTGTCGGTAGCTGGGGCAGCCGCCCCACTCTGCCGTATGGGGCGTCCCGCCCCTGCTTGTACCATCACCATATTATGTTAATCACCTGAGCATTAGCACATGCGGAGTACACGTACATATCAACACATTAGCATGTCGGTCCTTGACGGAAGCAGATTTTTTCTTTCTCATGCCTTAACCAAACTTGCAAGTTTGGAAAAATGGTGGCGATCGTGTCAACGACAGCATGAGGTGCAATGCACTGCACTGCGGCTTACAATGGCATATCTGGAGGTGCAGAATAGTAGTAGCTCGACTGACATAATTAAGCCTGATGCGTGATAGAGAGAAGCAAGCACGTTCATATAGGTAGTTTATTCAGAGAAGTAACATGGAAACGGTGGAAATGAAAATAACGGAATTCGAGAGGGGACAAAGATGCTAAGACTGATGTAAGCAGGAGGGGGCAGAGTAGCACATGGTATCAAGCAATGATGTCCTCTAGGATGAAGGTGGTAGTTTTATACATGCACTTGCTTGCAATTTGTGGATAACAAACTCAAAGTATTGAAGAAACTAGTTCAAGCTATAGCATGTCATGTAAAGCAATTTGTGTGCTAAGGTTCTTGGGTGCTTATTCCAATGGTCTAAGTTAATTGGTTGAGAAAACCTGATAAAATAAGAACAACCAAGAAGCTAGCATAAAGTTGATAACCAAAAAGTATAATAATAGGAATGAAACTAGGTCAAGGGAACTTGAGCTTACAATGATTATTCACGAAGCCCAAACGCATATTCTCGAAATCATGATGATGAGCTTATTAATGGAGAGGATGTATGCAACAAAATGATCAAATAATCAGTGAATTATGTATATATGTTGTGCAGATGTCAAAAGCTTTTAACTGATATCAACAGTGGAAAAGTTCTTTCAGAATGGGGCGTGTGCCCTATAGTGACATAGACGACCAATTAATAGTGGTAATGCGATAGCATATGTCTAATTATGATATGACGTACCTCATATGTTTCATATTTCAATATAAATGATGGATTTGGCTAATAAATTTGACCATACTAAAAAGTCAAACAAGGGTGGGCATATGCCCCCTATGATTAAAAAATAACACTCTTTCAGCAATACAGATAAACAGAAAGAAGATTCTTATAATAAGGATTAACCTTAATGAACCTTCCATATATTGTCCTTGCATTTCTATCTTGTCAGCACCACTCTCAAAATTTAGTATAATACATATCTGGAATGAATACTCCAGTGTGTCAATGCTGATGGATAATAGACCCCATGTGAACGGTAATTTGACAGCTGGTAAATAAGAAGCTCAGTTATTTGTTCCTAAATTTGTCCGCGTCTATGAGTCAAAAGGGATTATAGTTACATGAAAAAAAAAAAGCTGAAGTCAATTTGATAATGCAGATAACTAAACCTATCTTCGGAAACACTACTTGCATTAGCTAACACATTTTGACTTATTAAGCATGTTATCCATAGGAATGTTGATGACTGTTTATGGTCTGTGCACCTTATAATGTTGCTGCTTAAATGAAATGGTAAATACGCTGATGCTTGAGTTTCAATTATAAAGACCCTTGAGAGTCGCCTATGTTGAGGTTTGATCTCTATTGTGTTGGGCTACAAAAGTGGTTACTGGCTCCACTAACTCAACATTTTGTTAAAATGTTGAAACAATATATGAAAAACATTTGTTCCAACCCATTAAATAAATTGTTCAAGTAATACAACTTAATTATGTATTCCAGTTGCATAACTATTTCTTCGATAAATAGGTAATTCATTTCCTAGCTACATTTTCCCTACGCAGTATTTTAAAGTGAAAATTTTTTATATGGGGTTAGGTGGCACACGTTAAACATGCCACAAAATAATTATATGCATTTATGATAGTATAATATTATAAAATTATATGATAATAATATTGTTATAATTAAAATTGAACTAAAAATAAAAAACACATAAAAAATCAACAATAAAAAAGTCAAAACATATTATCTAAATTCAGAAAAGCAAAATGAAACAAATTTAAAGGTATAGAATTAAAAAAAGTGTGGTATCCCAGGTCTGAGCTAACCTACTAATCTATTTTAAAGTTTAAATTTGCGCTATTTTATAGCAGAAAAACATAACAAACTTGAATCAGCCATGATGTGCTGAAAACGCCACAACGCGGCCCAAAATAAAAGGCCATGCAGTGAATCGAGCTAAATTAGTTCTTTCAAAGTGATTTCATTTTTTTTTCTGTTTCTGTATGATGACAGTTTGCCGGATGAAATTATGTTCTGAGATGGATGAACCCAAAGAGCTCGCGAGGTCACACAGGACCGTGAGCACTCTGTCTGCAGCCAAGTATTTAGGCTGCAAGGGCAACAGACGCGGCCACCTGAGAGGGGCGACCGGTTAAACAAATTCGACCATCAATCAGCACCGCCATTTTGTTTACTCTGCATATACAGCCAGCGACTCGCCGATCCCGCACGCAACCCGCGAGCCAACGTAGCACCAGCCGGCCGATGGCTGCTGATGATGACTGATGAGATCGATATGGGGAGGACAGAGCAGAAGCACAAGACTAGCGGAGAACGCAACGGAAACGTGCTGACGACCGACATTGTTTAATTATCGTTGGTTGCTCAACCCACGTCGATCGCTGATTGCTCAACCCACGTCGCACGCACGCTAGTCTTCGTTCTTTTAATCATTACCTGGCTGATTGATCTGTTCTTGTCCGCCTCCCTTTGGTCGCTTCGACCGTTGTCCTAGGATAGAATCCTGCTGCTTCGTGGTCGCCGCGGCCGGGACATGGTGCGTGCACGCCGCTGCTTGCCTGATACTATATGCGCCCATCAACCGAGGAACCCGTCGGGGATTCGATGCCGTACGTCTCGGGATCAAGCGGTGAAGGACGACATCTCATCGGGGCCAACTTGTCTCCATTGGTTCCCGTAACTTCTGGATATATGTCAATTGCCAGAAACCACCTGAAACTGTCACTAGTAGCACTGAAGCAGCGAAAGATGCTGATGCGTCTATGATGCAAGGCATCAAACGGTCTCGTCGCCGATCGAAGCATGCAGAGGACCAAACCGTTGTGCGACCACATTTTTCCTTCCTACCATAGCCCCGGTTTCACCGAGCATGCACTCATTGCTCGACGCCTCCTCAACAATAGTACAAGAGATTTCATAGTTATCAGATGACTGAAATTTCGTATATCTCTGTCACATTTTCGGAACAATGAAAATATACTGCTGGAACAACAGAACCGCACTGCTGGAACAATATAATTTTACTGCTGGAACAATTTGATCTTGGTGAAACAATTTCGTTTTTCCAAAAAACATTTATAGGTTCTGTTTCACTATGCTCCTTACATGTTTTTTCCCCTTGACGTCCAAATTTGAGGAGCTAATGGACCGACGTCAAGAAAAAGAAGAATAGAGGAGCTAAGGTCACATTGCATGTTGTGGTTAGGTAAGTTACGGTGCTTCAGATGGATTTAGTTAATTAGGCTATATCAATTGTCTTTCACGATGCTCCTGGTTTTATAATGGTTTCTAAGCGGGCCTAGAAAATTTTGCCGCCCCATTTTACTTTGTACAAGCTGGCCTCTTAGTACATGATGAAACATGCCTACACGGACATTATAAGCCTTCTCCTCTTTGATTTGAACTACACCAAGTTCATGGCTCAGTTCCCGCAGATATACACGGACACATTCTGCGTTCAGGTAATTAACAGGAATCCAAACAACACTCAAATCACGCTGGAAACAATTTATAACCTGAACAAACTTTGCCTGTACGTATCTTGCCGAACCTTTCCATCCATCCATGATCCATCCATCAATCGTTGCAAGTCTCGGCTTTATCTACCATCGGCTTTACCCAACCCAGGTAGTAAAAGCAACACGCAGCCTGATATTTCGTTGCGTGTGCACTTGTACGATCACCATATATATTATGTTAATCACGCGAGCATTAGCACATGCGAGTAAACGTAAATATCAGCAGATAGATCGCATGTCACAAGGCCTGTTCGGTCCTTACGGCAGCAGATTGTTTTCTTCTCATGCCTTAACCAAACTTGCAAGTTTCAAAAAATGGTGGCGAGCTCATGTCAACGATTGCATGAGGCGAATGCACTGCAGATTATAATAGCATATCTGTGCAGAATAGTAGTACCTCGACTGACATAAGCCTGATGCGGGATAGAGGGAAGCAAGAACGTTCATAGGTAGTTTTCAGAGAAGTAACAATGAAACGGTGGAAACGAAAATGACGGAATCACAGAGGGGACAAATATGCTACTAAGATCTGATGTGAGCCCGAAGGGGGGGGGGGGGGGAGGCCGGCATCGCAAGCATTGATGTCCTCTCTAGATGAAGCTGGTGGTTTTATATGCCCGCACTTGTTCGCAATTTGTGGATAACAAACTCAAAATATTTGAGAAAATGGTTCAAGCTTTGGCATGTCATGCAATGATCATGACGCTTATTCCAATGGTTTGAAGTTAATTGGTTGACAAACCTGATAAAATACTAACAGCCAAGTAGCTGGCATAAAGGTTGATAACCAAAAAGTATAAGAATAGGAATGTAAACTAGGGCAAGGAATTTTGAGCTTACAATCATAATTCGAAAAGCCTAGACGCATATTCTCGAAATCATGAACGATGAGCTTATTAATAAAAAAAAACTAGACCTGCGGGGGGTATGACGGCCCCCGGGCTTTCTATTGGGGAGGAGAAGATCCTCTCACACAGATCTAGAAAACCCCCGAACCCCTGCCCCACCCTTACACAGCGGCACCGTAGCCCATGTGAGACGACCCGGGCCGGACCTTAGACCTGTGCTTTGGTTGTGGGACAGACGAAGGGATTTTTTTAATTTTTCCACAAATTGTGCAGTACCCAGGAATTGAACCCTGGGCGGGAGCTCCCCAGCCAAAGACCTTTGCCAGTTGCACCGTGAGTCCCTTTGCAATGAGCTTATTAATGAAGATGATGTTTGCAACAAAATGATTAAATAATGAGTGAATTATGTATATATATGTTTTGCGGACGTTCAAAGCTATTAACATATCTCAATAGTGGAAAATTCTTTTTCAGAACCGGGTGTGTGCCCTCGAGTGACGTAGACAACCGTTTAATAGTAATGCGATAGCTTATAGCTAATTATGATCTGACATACCTCATATGCGGCATATTTAAATATAAATGGTGGATTTGACTGATAAATTAATTTGACCCTAATAAAAAGTCAAATCAGGGTGGGCATATGCCCCCGATGATTAAAAAAATCACTCTTTTCAGCAATACAGATGAATAGCAAAAAGACTCTTATCATAAGATTTGACCTCTATGAACCTTCCACAAGTCATATAATAAGAATCTTAGCAATAAGACTCTTATAATAAGATTATCCTCATATTAATATCATGTCAGCACCACTGGCAAAACTTAGTGGTTGGAAATGAGAAGTCAGTGCTGATGGATAATGATGATACCATGTGAATGGTAATTTTACAGCTGGTGAATAAGAAGCTCGGTTATTTGTTCCTAAATTTATCTACGACTACGAGTCATAAAGATTATAGTTACATATTAAAAAATATATAAATAGTAACTGAACTCTACTTGCAGTAGCTAACACAAATTGATTAATTAACCTGGTTGAGGAACCTGATAAAATACGAACAACCAAGTATAGCTGGCATAAAGTTGATAACCGAAAAGTATAACAACCAAGTAGCTTACAATCAAAATTCACCAAGCCCAGACGCATGTTATCCAAATCATGAATGATAAACTGTTTAATGGAGATGATGTCTGCAACAAAATTGTCAAATAATGAGTGAATTATGTTTATCTGTTGTGCAGATGTTGAAAGTTTTTAACTGATCCCAACAGGGGAAAAGGTCGTTTTAAGAATGGGGCGTGTGCCCCCAAAGTGACGTAGATACAATTACAACCGCTTAAGAGTAATGTGATGGATCAAATATGGTATATCTGTATGTCTAATTACGATCTGACATGCCTCATATGCAACATATTTAAATATAATGGTGAATTTGGCCAATAAATTTGATCCTAGAAAAATGTGAAATCAAGGTGCGCATATGCCCCCTATGAATGAAAAATCACCCACTTTCAGAAATAAAGATGAATAGTAAAAATACTCTTTCAATAAGATTCTAACCTTTATGAACCTCCCACGATTGTCCTCGCAATACTATCATGTCAGCATGCACCACTCGCGAAACTTAGAGTAACTGTTTCAAACGATAAGTTAATGCCGATGGATAATAGACACCATGTGAATGGTAAATTGACTGCTGGTGGATAACAAGCTCAGTTTTTTGTTCCTAAATTTATCTGTGACTACGCACGAAGATTATAATTACATATAAAAATAAATAAACAGTAACTGAAGTCATTTTAATGTATAATGCACATAACTAAACCTGTCGTTTGAACCTCTACTTGCAGTACTAGCTAACACAAATTGATTAATTAATTAAGCATGTTAATTATCTATAGGAATGTTGGTGGACTGTTTGTGGTCTGTGCACCATATAATGTCGCCGCATAAACGACGTAAATATGATGATGCATAATTTTTTGATCGACAAATAGGATATTTACTTTCCAGCTTCCTTTTCTCTACGCAATATTTTAAAGTGAATTTTTTTATTGCACAATTGGAACCACAATATTCCAATATTGGCACATCTTAAGCATGCCACTAAAAAAGTTATATCGTTATAATTAAAGTTGAACTAAAAAACAAAAAAATAATTACATAGAAAAATGTGGATAATAAAAGGAGTCAAAACATACAATGTAAATTAAAAAGGAGAATGAAACAAAATTTAAAAGGTAAAATTGGGTGTAGCACACTGAGAAATGGTGGCTCCGTCCCCAATACACCAAAAAACACATTTTTGGCTGAGACACATTGCGATTTCGTAGCTCTCGTTTGTGACACACTATGAGAGCCATGAAAAAAATTGTTTTCAACATTTTTATCACAATACGTAAATTACATTAGAAATTGAAACTTTGTATTCTCTTCTCTATCGATGTAATTTCCGGTAGATTCTTTTTGTCAATTAATTGCTTGCATATTTTCGAGAACAAAGGAGTGCATCGGAATCTTAATAAAGGTATACATTGAAAAAAAGGGCTTACATAGACTTGATATCAATTACTCTCTCTTTCTCTCTCTATTTTTTTTTTCATTTGACGTTTCAGACAACCAATTTGCACTAGGCACAAGTCAAAAAATCACTTGCTGACATCATCAGTTCAAGTTCAAGGAAGGAGGGAGCGTGTGTTTTGGACGTACAAGGGAGTAGCTGCCATACCCAGCAATCCGACGATGGAGCAGCCGCTCTGCTTCAGTTCCACTGTATGTGTCTCCATGATACAGCTATAGATGGCCAAATGGGCGGCCCGGCCCAGCACGGCCCGCTAGTTACATGGGCCGTGCCGTGCTAGCCCACGCGCGCGGGGGCGGGGGGGGGGGGGGGGGGGGGGGGGGGGGGGTCAGCCCATGGCACGGCACAGCTGAAGTAAAACGTGACGTGCCAGCCCATCAGGCCCGCCAGCCCATTTAAGCCCGTTAGCCCTTTTAAACCCGCTAGGCACCGTCGCCGTCGTCGGTCCTCGTCGCGGCGGCTGGATCTAGGGTTTCGGGTCGGAGGCGGCGACGCGGAGACGGAGGAGAGGTGGAAGCGGCCGTGGGGAGGAGGAGAGGCGGAGTCGGAGACGGCGACGAGGAGGTGGAGGGACGGGCTGGAGGCTGCCGCGCACGAAGGTGGAGGGGGAGTGGCGGGGAGGAGGTGACCGTGCGGAGGTAGAGGCGGCGATGCGGAGGCGGAGGAGCAGGGCGGCGGCGGTCGCACGAAGGTGGAGGGGCGATGCGGAGGCGACTGCGCGATGGAGGGGTGGTGGAGGCGACGATTGTTGGTGTTTCTTACACCAAACAGAAAACAACACTTTAGGCTGGTTAGGCCTAGAGCGAGAATTCCCGGTTCGGCGCCAGAAATACCTGGGGTTAAGTTACTTGCTTAAGATACATAATAATCCACAACTAGCAACAAGTGCTAGAGATGCATTATTAGTATTCAATATAAAAGAAGATCCGCAAGCGCACGGATAACCCGTTCTAGCATTTCACCCGAGAGTATTATAGGGTATCGTTATTTATATTTTCCCAAAGGAAGACGTAGTTGACAGTGTGTACTTATACTCATGGTGTTACAAATGATAGATCATTACCGTAGTCCAATGCAGAGGTAAGGTGCAAAATAGATATGAGGATAGTGTGACACACACAGCAGGCAATTCCACTCTCTGATAAAAGACGAGAGGCAACTCTAAGCTAGTCTAGGATTGAGTAAGATGGTTGCTACTCCTAATGTACATCGTTATGTAGCGTGCGTAGCTTCTACCTATAGCCTAAGCTGCACACATGCTAGGACTAAGCTGTTCTACTGCCAAGCCATCATCAGGAGATCTAGCGATCAGAGTCTGACCCAATCTCCGGACTTTCATATATACTCCTACGTCATGCCCGAACGTGGAGGATTACAAGGGACGGACAGGACTGTCACCACCTGCCGTCTACCTCTACAAACCGTGGGACACGAACACGCAACCAAGGGTGGAAAGGAAGCCCTAGCACCATGCTAGCGTAACTAACCACAACTCTAGATCTCTTGAAGCACCTCGCAAGGCAATAAACCTAGAGCACCTTTGCAGGACAATGGACCCGATGACTAAGCAAAAGGAACAACTAGTTCTAACAAGCGATTACTTAGACAAAGTGTTCAAAACTAGCACTACGTTAAGCATAAGCGTTCGTCGCTCAAGAGCGAGTGACGAACGATGAACGATGAAGAACGATCATCATTAACCGATGATCGAGTATGAACGAACGACAAACGAACGATGAACGACTATTAACGAACATCGATGAACGATGAAAGAACATGAACGAATGAAGAATGTTTCATCCAAGATCAAAGATGAACGATGAACTAGCATAAGCACATAACTACTACAAGAATGATGATATTCTATTGATAAATAAATAAGTCTTACAAGGAAAGAAAAAGGGAATATATCCCAAAACTCTCCAAGAGACTTGGGAGCCAAAAGGGCAGCCCACTACTCAGCCTAGGCCTAACTAAAGAGCCTCTAGCTCTGATGTGTGGAGGAGGGAATGAGCCTCTTGTGTTGGTGTGTGTTGAAAGGAGGGGGTACCCCTCCTTATATAGCCCTCCAAGGTCGGTTGATTTGAGACGGTTCCCGGCATTGATTGCAGGGGGAACAGGGGGAACCGACCTCAGTAAATCGGTTGCAAACCGCCATAGAAAGATGGGCCCAGGGGGCAACCACGTCAGTTCGGCTGACCTAGGTATTGGGGTCGATTGGCCGACCTGGCCCTGGCCCCTCCTGGGTTGGGCTTTGGCAGGTGCCTTCACCTTGGCCTTTAGGCCTCTTGTCCAGATATATGGCCTCAGGTGATGTTCTGGTGGGTTCTGGGCCTTTTATCCTTAAATTATATTCCCGCGGTGAGTGTCATTTGATAGAAGCGTCGGAATCATCGCTTTGGGTCATGTTTACACCTGGAATTCCCTGTTTTCCACTTGCACACTAAAATCTAGAGGTACATGTGGAAATAGGTTATTTGATAATAAAATGCTAGTAAGGAATGTTACTTCCTCCTTATTTATGGAGCTAAACGACGGTCAAATTCTCGGCGTAAGGACCGTCAACAACTCCCCAAGCTGTCCTCTTGCTCGTCCCGAGCAAGAAGTAGGACTTAGGATATTGATTAGGAGTTGCTACAATGTTTCATATCTCCTAGGTACCATGCACACAACAAAATACTCTCCTTTGAGTTGAAAAAGTTGGCATGGTAACTCACCCTTTACCTTACTCCTCATGGGCGTATGGCTTTTTCCTTGTCTTGGACGGTTGAGAGATAGAACGGTTATAACAGAGCACCATTCACTTGTCCATTATTTGACTTTTATTTTCCGGAGGTTTTCAAGGTTTTTGAAATAAAAACAAAGTTCCTCAAATGATGCTCTCGAATCGCTCGAAAAGTGTATATTCCTCACCAAGGCATTATTGTGTTGCCTCTTGTCATCCTACTTCTAAGGCTTGTATGTAGGGCTCAAGGTAGGGATGATATGAGGCATACTTGCATCACACATATTGCCGAACCAAAAGAGTGGATCCATGGAGAATGTAAGTCATACAACCTTGATCAAGATGTGCATGTATATATATGGTGGTGGTTAGGTGGAAAATGATACTCCTTTTTATTTGTTCCTTCTCTCTCTTTGAATTTTTTTTTAGGAGGACATGGCTATCTTTCTTTTTTTCTTTTTCTCACATTTTCTTTTCTTTTCCCCTCTTTTTTTCATCATGCTCTACTTTTGTATGAGCAGGGGATTATTCTTTTTCTTTTGCATAGCAATGTCTCCGATGATATATTTTGAGAGAGAAAGGTAACAATTGATTTTGAGAGTATTTCTTTTGGGTGGAAAGTATGGTGGTATTGCTCAACTTCTAGTGTAGAAGTTTAGCATGCGAGGTGGAGTGTACGTGATCTTGATCAATGAGAGTATGACAAGCTTCTCACTAGGGTCACATAATTTTGATAAAGCTCAATGCAGTGACAAGCAGCATATGTGTAAGGTTTTGCAATGTAAGAGCAACATATGGCTTTGGTAGGAATTTTTTATCATTGAGGAACTTTATCAAATTTTTGTATTTTGCAAATAAAACTCCGGAAGTCAAGTCGTACTTTGAACAAGATCATAGCAGGCCTATTTGTACCATATCATATCTCACAACAACTTAGACTTAGATTAACCACTATGCAGCCCACAAGTTTCAACTTCTAGGTAAGTATAAGCTAAAAGTCTCAAAACTTGAAAGAGCACTAAATTGTGACTAGGTACAAACGAGAGATAAAACAGAGCAACTATTCATCATCTCAACATAAGGAAGGCTAAACACTCTTACTCGCATATAAAGAGAAACTACGAAAACTAGAAACCACACTAAAGACTATTTTTGTTCTTTTTAGTTTTGTCATTTTTATTTTGTTTTTAGTTTTATCATTTTTTTTGTAGTTTTCATGAGAGGCGCAAGAACAAGCAAACAAAAAGAAATAAAGGATACAAGTTGCGATACATGATACCTTAGCGGGGGGTATGGCATCCCCCCCTCCCCCAAGCTTGTTCTTGCTCATGAGTGGTGTCGATGATCGAACCCTGTGTGGCGAAAGTAAGTCAAAAGATCGGCTTGGCCCTGCTGCGTCATGTTAGTGAGGTTGGTGAGCTGCGCGTCGGTGCTTTCTTGCCACTGATGAGTCTGCAGGACGTGCTGGTCGACGGTGTACTGGACATCCTCCGTCTTGGTCTTGTTTGCTCATTTGTTCGGTGAGCGCGTCCATTTGCTGCCTGAGATGGTGGTCTCGGGCTGCGGAGGAGCGGCGCCTACCGGACCTTGGCGAGTAGGATGTCGACTTGGAGGAGATTTTCTCCCATTGTGCTCGGGGAGCGTGTGTCCATTGGCCATGCCCCGCACCCTGTTGCGACGAACCACCGGTCTCGAAAGGCGGCGGAGCGAGGTACCCACCGAGAGCATACCCGGGGTGACCATAGCCCAGCCCATATGCATAGGCCATGGGCTGCGATGCGGGCATCTCGTGAGCGGCGGATGGCTCCGGCCTGCGTGTCCTCCTGCGAGAAGATGTACTCCTGCGTGCAGCTTCCTCTTTTTCGAGAGGTATGGTTAGGTTTTGACAGCCATACAAACGAAGTCCCCGGTTAGGTAACGGGAATTCATTTGTATAACCGGCATAATAAAATATAAGAGAATTATTTAGACCATGCTTAAGTGTATGACCTTGAATAAGATAATCCACGGTGATAAGAGAGCGGAGTGTATCAATATATGCAACATTAGCATCATGTAAAGCACCAACACCCGCAGCAATACGTGTAATTAACGAGGTGCAAGATGACTAAGCAAAAGGAACAACTAGTTCTAACAAGCGATTACTTAGACAAAGGATCAAAACTAGCACTACTTTAAGCATAAGCGTTCGTCGCTCAAGAGCGAGCGACGAATGATGAACGATGAAGAACGATCATCGTTAACCGATGATCGAGTATGAACGAACGACGAACGAACGATGAACGATCATGAACGAACATCGATGAACGATGAACAAACGATGAACGAACATGAACGAACGAAGAACGTTCATCCAAGATCAAGGATGAACAATGAACTAGTATAAGCACATAACTACTACAAGAACGATGATATTCCATTAATAAATAAATAAGTCTTACAAAAAAAGGAGAAGGGTACAAGGAAATATGCCCCAAAACTCTCCAAGGGACTTGGGAGTAAAAAAGGCAGCCTACTACTCAGCCTAGGCCTAAATAGAGAGCCTCTAGCTCTGATGTGTGGAGGAGAGAATGAGTCTCTTGTGTTGGTATGTGTTGAAAGGAGGGGAGTACCCCTCCTTATATAGCCCTCCAAGGTCGGTTGATTTGAGACGGTTCCCGGCATTGATTGCAGGGAGAACCGACCTCAGTGAGTGGTTGCAAACCGCCATAGAAAGATGGGCCCAGGGGGCCACCATGTCAGGTCGGCCGACCTAGGTATTGGGGTCGGCCGACCTGGCCTTGACCCCTCCTGGGCTGGGCTTTGGCAGGTGCCTTCCCCTTGGCCTTTAGGCCTCTTGGCCAGGTGTATGGCCTCAGATGATGTTTTGGTGGGTTCTGGACCTTTTATCCTTGAATTATATTCCCGCGGCGAGCGTCATTTGATAGAAGTGTCAGAATCGTCGCTTTGGGGCATGTTTTACACCTAGAATTCTCTGTTTTCCACCTGCACACTAAAATGTAGAGGTACATGTGGAAATAGGTTATTTGATAATAAAATGCTAGTAAGGAGTGTTAGTTCTTCCTTATTTATAGAGCTAAATGACGGTCAAATTATCGGCGTAAGGACCGTCAACAGCGATGCGCGGGGGGGGGGGGGGGGGGGGGGGGGGGGGGGAGGAATATGAGGGAGGCGGGCAGGGAGGGAGGATTTATATGGATAGGGTTTGGGGGAGGCAGGCTGGGCTGTTAGTTGGGCCAGTAATGGGCCGTGCTTTGTGGGCTATTAGATGGGCTGCTTCAGGCCGTCTATTATGCGTGCCTGGCGGTGCTGCCCACTGGGCGGAGGGGTCGGCCCTAGCATGGCCCGTTTTTTCCTGGGCCGGGCCAACATAGCCGTGCTTCGTGCCCGCCTATTTTGGCCCGCCCGTTTGGCCATCTATAGATACAGCGAAGTACGGATGCGGTCGGGCGACGGCGCCAGCGTGGGGAGGGCCACTAGCGCATGCACGACAGTGCCGGTCCGGCACGCCGCTGACTGTGGGACCCGCTTCAAGGATTTCAACGAAAGCGAAGGCTGCTGCTGCAGCCTCCCTTCCCCGTTCCGCAGCATTGACCGTGTGCTCGGGTCGCGAGGTCACACAGAAGTGACAGAACTAGCAGTCAGCCAAAGTGTTTGGGCTCCACAGGCAACAGATGCGACCACCTGAAGCAACAAATTCCTCCTCTATGCCGTGTCGATCAACCCCTCTCGAGCCATTTTCTTTTCTCTTGTGCATAGCATATATACACGGCGCTCGCCCGTCTCCCGCACGCAACCCGCGAGCCGACCGACGGCTGACGATGATGAAGAGATAGGAGGAGCACTACTCCAGCCGTGAACGCAACGGAACGTGCCGACGACCGACATTGTTTGATTGTCGTTGGTTCCCGTACGTTCGGTGATCACCATCGCTGATTACTCCAAGGCTAGTCTTCGTTCGGGCCTTTTTCCCTGGCAGCTTCGTGCATGGTCGCCGCGGCCGGGACCGAAAGCGAGCGCGCGTGCTGCGTGCACGCCGCTGCTTAATTGCCTTGCCTGCCGAGGAACCCGGCCATCGGGGATTCCATCGTTGCCCCTCGGGACATCTCAAACGAAGCCCGACTTCTGTCCGTTGCTTTCCGTAATTTCTCGATGGCAATTGCCCGAAACCACCTGGAACAGAGTTGTACGCACTGAACCAGCGAAAGATGCCGACGCGTCAAACCGTCGCCTCCACCACCGAAGCAGAGCAACTACAAACCGTTGTGTCAGCACTCGTTCTCTCCAACTACAAAAGAGCTGCTATGTCTATCTCTACGCTAGCTACCAACTACAAAAGAGCGATATCAAAATCAGCTAAGAGACAAGAACAACGGAGGAAGCCGCCAGAGGGTAATCTAATGATGAATATAGACGCACGTTTTGATATCAACTCAGACTCAGGGAGTATAGGAGTAATTATAAGAGACTCAAATGGAAATTGCTTAGCGGGATCTCAAAAATTTCTAAACCATGTGGTAGATGCTCCAATGGCCGAGGCTATAGCTCTCAGGAAAGGCTTGATTTTGATGCAATACATTGGTGGCAACCGGATCATCGTTCAATCTGACTGCATGGAAGTTGTTCAAACGATGAAACATGGTGGTTTCTCTTCGTTGGCAGGAGCGGCTGTATATGATCAATGCAACCTGATGTGGCTTGGTTTTGATTGTATTCCTACAGAGCATTGTAATAGGGAGGCAAACCAGTTGCACATGAATTGGCTAGGGTAGCTTTTTATGACAAAAATTCTTGTACTTGGGTCGATGAACCTCCTAGCCATATTCTGTAAGGACAGGTACAATGCTACACGTAAGCAGTCTCGTAGCCCGTCTCATGCAACTTTATATAGAATTTTTGATGAGATGGAAGAGAGAGAGGGTGGTGAGAGAAAGAGGTGGTTGTTTCGCGAAGCAACCACCTCATACGCTAAAATTTAGGAGTATGAGACGACTTACACATCATTGTACGAGTTATAGTTACCATGCAACTCATAAATATTCCTTTGCTCACCCACAAATTAAGGGAAAACGCAATTACTACAAGACAACTAAAACAATCACTCATTGTATAAGTGGTCTGATGAAACCGTCTGAAGACTATGAGACGGACTATGAGACAACACCTTTGTACTTGTCCTAACACCTTGTAAACGATGTAATCATTTTTTCTAATCAATAAAGTGCGCCAGGTGGTTTCTTCTAAAAAAAAAAGCACTCGTTCTCTCCAACCACGTGTTTCTGCCATAGCCATGTTTGCTCCACGGTTTCCTCGGACCATATAGTACTCCACTTCCTCTCTTCTTTTTTTTCTTCTCTCTCTGTCTCTCTCGACATTTTGAGCTAACTGCGGTAAACGACAACATAAAATGATTGGAGGAAGTAATGTTTAGCCGCGCCACGTGTTGTGGATTCGATTAATTAAATGATGAGCCTTCGTATGGATTTAATTTTGTCAACCATGCATTCTCTTCGCTTTACTTTTTTTTTTCCGAATGCTCTTCGCTTTACGAGTGAGTACTGACTCCTATACAATCCACCATGTTTGTATATATGGCCGTGTTGCACATTCGGAGATCAAATGGTCTGATCATTTCGATGCTGGTTCACTTGGTTTTCAAAGTAGTACATCTCTTTATCGTATGACACAAATAATTAAGTCGTACATGCAACATTTTATATTAATTCCATAATTAATTAACCGAGTCTAGTAAAATTTGTCGATTCCTTGTTGCAAGGCAACTTCTGTCTTCAGATCTGCCTAGAACTTCTCCACTTTGATTTGAATTGACACAAGTTCATGGTTACGCTAGCTGCAAACATTTTATAATCCGAACAAACTTCACCTCCACGCATCTTTCCTAACCTTTTCCATCCATTCATCAATCGCGCCTTACTTGCAAGTCTCGGCTTCGCCCATCCCCACAGGTAGTAAAAGCAACACGCAGCCTGACATAATTTTGTTGCGTGTGCGCTTGTACCATCACCATATTATGTTAACCACGCGAGCATTAGCACATGCGAGTATACGTACATATCAGCACATCGCATGGGACAAGGCCTGTCGGTCCTTGACAGCAGCAGATTGTTTTCAACGACAGCATAAGGCGCAATGCACTGCACCGCACCGCGGCTTATAATAGCATATCACAGGTGCAGAACAGTAGCTCGCCTGACATAAGCCTGATGCGGGATGTAGAGAAGCAAGCACGTTCATAGGTAGCTTTCAGAGAAGTAATAACATGGAAACGGCGGAAACGAAAACGACGGGAGCAGGAGGGGACAGAGTAGCACATGGTAGCAAGCAATGATGTCCTCTAGATGAAGCTGGTGGTTTTATACATGCACTTGTTTGCAATTTGTGGATAACAAACTCAAAATATTGGAGAAAATGGTGCAAGCTTCAGCACGTCATGCAAAGGTCATAGGGACCTGCTCTAATTGCGCATGAGCCTTTGCTAATTAGTCACAAATTGACTTTCCAAGTTACTGTTGTTTCCCAGCTGCCGAAGCGGTGTCTGATGTTGGTGCCGATTCTTGTTGACCACATGCCCTTATAACCGCTTCATTCTGAAAGTAAATGTTGCAAAAATGTTACTGGCGCATCACTCAATTGAGGAGTTAAAATGCAATACGCTTAGAAAATTGACAGCAATGCTTAATTTCAGAAAGTGTGAATAAAACATGCAACTAGAATGGTGAGGCTTGTTACTTCTCAATTCTCATTACCTTGATATTGGACCGTAAACTAGAATGTCAAGTAACAGTAGCAATGGCAAGAAGTTTTGAATAGAACAATTTGGTCAAAAGTGAACAATCAGTGCTTCAGGATTGGACAACATACATCATGGTATCGCTTGTTGTGTTCATACAGACTTCAACTGCAACATTTTTTCAGAATTAGCTAGTGCCAGTTCTTAAATACTTGGGGTATAACTTGAGAGTGAATGAAAAATGTTCTATCATCTGTGCTTGCTACACAAATATAAGAAAAACGTAACTAAAATGGCTGAAAATTGTAGTGCCTTGAGCTCCATTATTAAACTAAAAGAAGCTGTACTTTTGTAAAAACAGCGAGTCTATTCAAAGGAAATAATTATATAAAATCCACAAATTGCAAGAGAACAGAAAGATGTGAACTCAAGGATATATCCAACCAAATAACAAAAACTAAGAGCTCGTGTACGGTACTATTCTTGCTGTTTGTTAGAGCTCCAGATCTGAGGTCCATGCAGGATTCAGAGTTTGATAGGTTAAAGTAGCTTAAACTGCTATTTTAGTTCAAACTAAGAAAAGGGGGCTGTTTGGTTTCAGATCTAGAGATGCCTAGCCAAACTTTTACCATACCCAAATCAGGCTGTCAAACATTGGAAGCCAAACTGACACTCAGCCCCAGAGAGATTCAGCCTGCCCAGCCATACGCTTCACAGGCCCAAGGCCATTTCCAGGTGGTGGATTTGGTGACCCGAGCAACCAGAGCACATGCAACTTAGCACCTATGACATGGCAGCATGCCAGTAGCTGATGTCATGGAAAAAGCACTGTTTGCTTTATATCTAGCTAAATTTTTACCCTCCGTTCAGAAATTGATGACATTCCGACCAGAAATATTGAACTGTGGGCAGTACAAATCTGCGGTCGGGAACGTCAACAATTCCCGAACAGACAACAACAACAACAACAAAGCCTTTTTATCCCAAGCAAGTTGGGATAGGCTAGAGATGAAACCTGCAGGAACCAACAAGAGGCAAAACCAACCAAAACGAGAAAGGGCAAAACAGGATAAAAGAGAAAGAAGAGAGAGAAAAAGAAAAAAAGAGTGAAAAAAAGGTTTTTTTAAAAGGGTTTTAAAAAAAGTATTAAAAAAAAGAGAAATCAAGGTTCCGGCAAGTGGATTGCTTGCTTCCACTCTCTCCTATCCATAGCTAGCTCCTCAGCAATATTCCAGTCCTTCAGGTCTCTCTTCACCGACTCTGCCCATGTCAAAGGTGGTCGACCTCTACCTTATTTCAGTGATTCGGATTTGTATTCCGTTTCAGCTGTTGACATCCTTATATCAACAAATGAAGACCCATACTGACTGTTTTCAGTGGCCAACATTTTGGCCCTGTTCGGCTGGTAAGGAAGTCCACTGTTTCTTGCCTGTTTTTACTGTAGCACTGAGAGGAGAAAAGCCAGTAAACAGTAGCTTTGGCTGGTTGCAGGCACCAGCAGAACAGGCCCTTTGTTAGTGTGTGGGGCCCACTAGTCATATTTCGCTGCTTCTAGAATTTGTATGTTATCAACCCAAATATCTTACACATTACTAAAAATTGGCCATACCCAAGATTTGGCCGGGCCAAATCTTACCCTGGCACATCGGAGACAAGGCCCAAGATGTCTCAACGTAAAACCATCAACCAGCAACACAGCCCTAGCTCCAAGAATTTCTGGAGCTCTCTAGCTCCAGAAATTATATGGAGCTGAAGATTCACCAAATAGCTGTTAACGGATCAATCTATATGCGTTAACGTAATGAAATAAATAACATAAACATGGATAAGTTCTCTACGATGGTGTCTGCGGCTGTACCATGAGGCCAACAACAACTATCAGGAAAATATATGGATGTGTTAGTTATGGTCACATATGGCAATGCAAGCATCTTTGCAGAACTTAGTTGCATTGTACCAACAATGGTGATTTGTTTTAGTTGCGTTGTGCCAACATGGCAGCAGGAGATAGGTCATTACATGCACTCAGCTTATTACGTGTTGTGCCTAAAACTCTAACACGTAGCTCAAGTTCAGGGAATAGTTAGACAGATTAAAGCAGCGGTTCTGATTAATGGAAACGGTTCTATTTATCAAGGCATGCTTGAGAACTTGAAGATACACATTAAATCTTGGGCATTAATCATGTTTTAAATAAAGAAATCTGCACATGCCTGATGCTAATATAATGGTGGCTACCATGTCAGCATTGAATTTACAGACATTTGACTCAAAAATCAGAGTATTGTGTCCATTCTTCTAATATAGGAGCATACATGTTTCGCCTCCTAGGATAACCAGTTTTTGAGCTTTCCAAGACACGAATTTGCAAGGTTGATAAATAACAAACACACCCAAAGGTGGAGAGATGCACCCAGGATTCCAAACCATGACAGTTACTAGAAAGAACTGTATTTCCCATGGGTCCAAGTAGTTAGAGTGCACCCAGTAAATACAGTAACCATCCATTTGTGAATTCTCATTGAAAGTCATTATATGTTCTTAGAAGATTGACTTTTAAAATTCGGGGGGAACAAAACTTACCGCAGATGAACTAGTAACCAGCCTTAGTGTTGTCCTGTAGACAGACAACTAACCCTGGATGCACCTACCATACACATGCAAGATGTCCATAATGGCCTCACTCTACTTTAGTACATTGTTTTTAAAATATTTGCATGATCTCCTAGTAAGTGCATGATTGGACTTGTCTCTCCATGATCATCAACAAAGCTTGTAGCAACAAAATTGGTCACTAATTTTGATTCCCTCCAACTACCCTTAATAAACATAACCGCTATATAGGTTGATTAGTAACAAATTCTCGTACTCCAATCTGGAAGCACTTAACAATTCACATACAACAACAACAACAACAAAGCCTTTTTATCAATCCACATAGTACAGAATAAATCATCAGGGCATTTTTGTGCTACTATACCTCTCAAGACCTAATTGAAATCGTAGGTATCTGACTGATCTATGCTAATGTACAATATTTCCATCTGGAGACAGGTTAACTTCTAAGAAAGCATACGTACCACGAAATGCCGAATGCAAATTTGCTGGAATCAGAATGGAAATGCTTCTAGATATTATTATTATTGGAGTCAGAGACTCACAGTAGTGTCATTATGTGTTTCTTAGGAGGGTCATTGATGAGACTTTTTATTCCCTTCCTGCAGCACTCCAAAGCGGCATATTTTGTGCCAGGGGCTAATACTGATCATGAACGTGGGCATATCTGTGCAACCTTTGCATTTGCCTGTTCTGCCTCTAGGAGAGATTTCTTTATCTCACATATCAGTTTGCATAAATAATTTGCTAAAGCAATATGAGATTGTTGATCTCGATGTGGTTGAATAATGGAGATCTGGGAGTGGATATGTATGTGTGAAAAGGGTTAAGCTTCCCCTCTAGAATGTATTTCCGTGGTTTAGGCCTGCAGCAGGTCACGTTCAAACTCGATGGAAGTTCAATCTTTCGTTAATTAGCAATTACTCGTAGGATTTCCGCTGCTTTCAGCGAGAGGCTAAGAAACCCGCTGTATTTTTGTGTGGCTATAGGCGGGTTTTGCGCCAGGTGCCGAGTTTTGGGTTTCTGTTCCTCTTGATTTGCAATAGTAATATTGAGCATTTATAGGTGTCTCATTTATGATAACCTACAAGTGAAGGTAGTTTAACATCAAAATTGATGGTCATGCAAATCAAACAATCAGCTACAGACAAAAAATCCAATTTTGATAAACGAACCTAGAGCAAGTTCCTCATTGACACTATAGAGCCTCCTGAGCAGCGCCAAATTGGTGAGGCTGACTGGCTGAGATACCTGCTTCAGAATCGTGCCCAAACTGCATCATGCCCATCCCTTCCCAGGTTCTATTCAATCACAAACACGCAGTCCAAATCCGGACCACCACGCCACGCGCCGACAAAACTGACGATACTAAGCCCATGGCAAACCAGCGTCGCATCAATCAAAGGAAGCATAAATTGGGCAATACCATTTCGCAACGGCACACGGATCGCCAAGACCCCTTGGAAAAGGCCACTAACTCGCGCCACACCACGATATGTATAGCAACGGAGGGGAACGGAATGAGAGAGGAGAGGGGGAACGGACCTGCCAGAGCCGCTTGAGGCGCTTCTTGGCGTTGTTCTTGCGAGTGGTGGTGAGCTTGATGCGCTTCCACAGCAGGCCCGGGCCATCATTCCGCTTCACCACCTCCAGCGCCCGCGTCGCCCAGAACGCGCCGCCGAGCAGTCCCCCGCCCGCCATCGGTGCTGGATTCGGTCGACGGCCTCTTTCTTCCTTCGCGCGGCGGCGTCGGTGTTGGCGGCGGCGCTCGGAAGAAATAAGAGGAAGGTTTGGGTTACACAAAAAACCAAAAAAAAAAAAGGGGGATGGTTTGGGTTTGGGCCTTGGTGGGCTTATTGTTACACCTAGTACTATTTTGTCCCGTGGCGGATGGGTCCGATGTCAGCGAGACAGAGCATATGCATATTCTTCCATGTTTAACGAAATTATATGTTCACAAGAGGAAAATTATATTTTTGAAATGATGTTGGAACCCCAATATTCACTTATTTAAATCATTCCAGTGTTAATGGTTCCGTAAGTTCACCAGGACTTGCGAACCAAAAACACTGAAGATCCATTAATTAAAATTTAGTAGACTTTGGCATAAGCATACATGTTCGTGCGCCTGTGCATGGTTACAAACAGAAAATATATGCTTCGCATAAAAAAAAAGAAAATATATTCACAAGCACACACCAGGATGCCTGTTAAATATTGATTCCAAGCTTAGCACCAAGTTTGTAACA
This sequence comes from Eragrostis nindensis, assembly GCA_012490785.1. Lineage (NCBI taxonomy): Eukaryota > Viridiplantae > Streptophyta > Magnoliopsida > Poales > Poaceae > Eragrostis > Eragrostis nindensis. The sequence continues at coordinate 239,921 of JAAXCT010000142.1, read as the reverse complement.
AATCCATTACTATTTTCATACGAGTACTGTTTCTTTGTTGCAGCGGTTATCTAGCCCTGACCATATTGAAAACTTTTGCATGTTCGACTTCCAATAAGTTCCAGGATAGCAAATGAGTACACCATTTAGCGGTTTCTTACCTGCAATCGGCTCGGTTAACTGAACTTGGTTAAAAAAAAAATCTACAGTAATATATACTAGTTTGCACAGGGCATTTAAAACCGCCAAAACAGATCTGGTTCAATGTCTTCTCATGATGAAAGGCAACTGTCAGATATGAAACTAGATTGTAGAACAAACGGAAAAAACAATGAATCATACAAAAGGGCACAGCAGTATGAGTGAGTCAACATCGAAATTTAAGCCACATAGTTCATAACATAGAGAGAACAAACAGTTCTAAGAACAGTAAGAACTCAGTCCAACCACGGAACAATGTTGCATATATCGCCTAGACAGAGCCAGTTCATAAAAAATAAGTATTACGAGTTCATCATAGATGCTCCACAGCCAGCAACTCATCTTGCATACAAACCAAAAAATATTCTGTGTCAAGAGCCATATTTGCGGCAGCACATATTACTTATATGGGTGAGCATCCATGAGTCGTGCAGTTTATGAAGGAACACACCTGTGTCAGGAATTATAGTGACGCAGCATAATCACACATTATATTTAGCGATACCTGTTCGTGTGAAATAGCTCACACTTTGATGCAACTAAACAAAGAGAACAGACTATTCGTCCCTCGAAAAATCCCAATCGACCTGCAAAATAACATAGATGTTAGCAAAAAGTAATTGCTACCCCTCCACACACACACACACACACACACACACAGAGAGAGAGAGAGAGAGAGAGAGAGAGAGAGAGAGAGATATCATACATAGCATAAACCATTTGATCTGTTAGCACGAAATAGCGAAATGTAAAAGGAACTGTTCATCCTCCTCAAATAGACGCAGGTTCTTCATCTTCAAAAATATCTGAATAGCATGTACATCAAAGTCCAGCAAAAACCCGGTCCGCACAAGGTCAGTAAGAGCTGGAATTTGGTCTGTTTTCTCAAACAGCAACCCTTTAGAAATCTCCTCAGCGAAATATGCTGCATACTCTATCTTCTTGGCATTGTCCAGTGCTGATAATCCATCAAACTTCGTCACAAACAATCTCGAGGTCTCCCTCTCCCACCGGAATAAGCCAGCAGATGTAACAACAATGCTTCTTCCTGAATTCAGTCCAACCTGATATCTAACAGTAAGAGGCATTTTTGTCTCATGGACAACTACATTGGTGAGACATGCAACCATTTCACGCCTCTTGTCAGCAGATATGTCAAGGATGGGATCTGCAAGGAAAGCTAGGACAATTCTGAGCAAGCCAGGTTTAATCATGTTACTTTTGTCAATGATGGTTACAGACTCAATTTTTAAATCCTCAAATTCATCCCTTGAAATAGCTTTAGATATTTTCTGAACGCCTATGCTGCTATAAATATCATTTAACTTTGTTGGAGTCAAGCATGACAAGCCAGCTGACGGATACCAAACGAACATAGGCTGCCGAGCCTGCTTCTTGAACAAATCCTCCAGTAGAAGATCATCAGGAATGAAGACATCTTGTTTTTCAAGTAGCAAGATCTGATCTCCAGAATACACAGGGACCTTCAAGATACACTCAGCGAGAAAGTTTGCCAGATTAGTGCTCCAGTTCTTACCAAAGAATTCCCAGAAAGCAGAACAATCTACTTCTGTTAGTGTATGGTTGGCACCCTGCCACATGCTCCAGAGTTTGCAATAGTCGCTGACTGTTGGATGATGCTTCACACCAAAAACCGTGTTAAAATATCGAAGTAACTTACAACTGTACCATTTCACCAAAACGTGGAGCTGAGAGTCGAAAAGGTTGCTTTTATCATAAAGAACACAACTTGCTGGGTTAACCCACTTTCCTTTATCAGCTCCGTACGGTATCCAAATCCAGTCATCATTAGTGTACCGAGGCTTCCAACGAAATGCTTCTAAATACGAATATATCCTTAAAATTGCATCAGCATTAGACATATCTTTTAGACGCTGTACCATCAGTGCACAACCAGCTCTAGCGTTCACAATAACTCCTATTGCTTGCAGCTCACTCTCATATGAAACTAACTCATGACCATAAAACACTTCATCAATGAAAGGTCCATCATCCCTCTGAACATGAGAGGAGCACACCGAATCAAACAGGATACACCCGTTTGGCTGCCTGTACCCAGCAGTTGTCTTAACCCACTTAATGTTTATTATGCTCATGAAATTGTCTGGAAGAGCAGATCCATTTTTCCTCCAGCATCTAATGCACTTAAGCAAGGCCAAAACAGCTTCTGGAGTCACATCTGACACATCATTTGGCATATGAATTCCCGAGATGACAAATGCAGCACCTTGTTCCAATCCAACTTTAGCACCCAAGGCCATTAGTTCATCTTTATAGCAGTAGATGTCCTTCCCCAGGCCATACTGTGTATTGCTATCATCAATGAAAGGTATATTAGAAACTGTTGGGTTATGTTTGTCTTGGGCCAAACCCAGCCCAGCCCATGTACCAACTATATGTATACGTTGAGAACAGAGCAATAGAGTGAGAAGCTCTAGATTTTTCCCGACTCAACATGGTATACAGAGCCGGTGTTCCTCCACGGCGAACCGCGACGGCGACCACGCTGCCGTGACAGGCGGCGCTCGCAGGAGGACTGATGCGCGGAGGTTGAGCAGGCTAGGAGGGAGAAGCTGTACGTGGTAGCATTGGGGAGGCTGCGGCCAAGGCGGCGAGCAAGCAGCGGCGGGCGTAAGTGTTGTCTATTGGTGGTGCTGTGCGGTGGTGCTGCACGTGGGATCGAAGCAGGAGGTGAGCAGTAGCAGTAGAGCAGCGGAGGTGGTCGATTTGGCTGCTGCAGAGGAGCTCGTGAGGGAGAAGAGCAGAGAGAGTGCTCGATTGTGCTGTGTGCTGGCTGTTCGTGAGGGAGAAGAGCAGAGAGAGTGCTCCATTGTGCTGTGTGCTGGCTGGTTGTGGTCGTTCAGGTTGAGCAGCTAGCTTAGAGCTCTCAGATTTGAGAGGCTGTTGCAGATTGTGCAAGAAATCAAGAGAGGGCAAAGGAGGCGTGTGTGCAAGTGCTGCGCAGAGCTTGAATCAAGCTGCAATTGGAGCGCGTTGTCTTTGGCAGCTTGTTGCTGCTGCTACAGTATACATTTTGGGGGAAGAAGAAGCTTTGAGTGAGACTGTTAGTGCTCAGATTGTGTTGAGCTACTATTTGACTGTTTCTACTGATTGTGTTGCCGATTTGAGAGCTTGCCGTGTGGTGGTCGTGCTGGTGCTGCTGGGCTTGAAAATTTTGGTGGTGTGCTCATAGCCGAAGGTGGTGCTGGTTACCTGTTGTTGGAAGTATTGCGTGGTGAAGGAGCAGCTGCAAAAATTGATTTTGCAGGCCTGGAATTGGCAGCTAGCTTGCTTGGATTCGGCACTCAGCTGCGAGGAAGAAGAGAAGTTTTGGTCGCGTGTGCCATCTGCGGCAAAGGAGAGGTAAAAGAGGAAAGAAATTGAGGTGCGAGTGAGCTAAAAATAGTACTGCTAAGACTGAAGATAGACAATGGAGTCTCAGAACAAAATAGTTGAGCAGATATTCGAGAAGTTGGCCGAAATTCTTACTGAGAGCCAACTTGAAAATATTGCTCAAATATTTTTGGCGAAGAGTTCCGAACGAATGTCAGTAAAGGAGGCAAAGGAGACTTCAACAGTACTCGGCAATCTAGTCAATATTGCTTCTCTGGACAAAGGTACATATCTTGCAAATTGGATACTAGACTCAGGTGCATCTAGACATGTCACAGGGGCGTCAACTGAATTTTCATCGTATAGCCCATTCCCTCCCACACGGAATGAAACTATTCAAACTGCAGATGGAACTGCACAACCTATTAAAGGTGTGGGTACAGTTGAATGCACTCCATCAATTACTTTATCATCAGTCTTATATGTTCCTTCCTTTCCAGTAAGTCTAGTATCTCTGAGTTCTCTAGTAGATCATATGGATTGCCGTGTCACTCTAGATCGAGAAAATTGTATAATTGAGGATAGAATGACTGGAAGGATACTTGGAAGTGGCATAAGACGTAATGGGCTGTGGTTCCTGGACAGAAGAACATATAAATCTCAGTGCAATGCGTTGACAGTTGCTGCTAGCAAAGAGGTCGCTGAGGTAATACTCCAACATTGTCGATTGGGTCATATGTCTTTTGACACTATGAGCAAAGTTTTTCCTAATATCATGAGCAAGGTGGACAAGAGCAAGTTGATATGTGATGCATGTGAGTTTGGGAAGCATATCAGGTCATCTTATGTGAGTAGAGGACTTCGAAGCGCATTGCCTTTTGTCTTAGTCCATTCTGATGTGTGGACATCTCCTGTCATCTCGGTGAGCGGAATGAAGTATTTTGTGACCTTTATAGATTGCTATTCCCGTATGACCTGGATATATCTTATGAGACATAAAAGTGAGGTACTTAAATGTTTCAAGGATTTCTATGCATGTGTGAAGAATCAGTTCAATACACAAGTTAAAATTATCAGAACTGATAATGGGACTGAATATGTGAACAATGAATTTAGTAGTTTTCTTTCAGCCGAAGGAATACTTCATCAGACCTCTTGCCCTGATACACCTCCACAAAATGGTGTGGCTGAGAGGAAGAATCGACATTTATTGGAGGTAGCTCGATCACTTATGTATACTATGAATGTGCCGAAGTTCTTATGGAGTGAAGCCGTTATGACTGCTACTTATCTCATTAACCGCACTCCATCAAGAATTCTTGGGATGAAGACTCCATATGAAATGTTGTATGGAAAGAATGAATTCAAAGTTCCACCGAAGGTATTTGGGTGTACATGTTTTGTTAGAGATCACAGACCTTCAGTTGGAAAGTTGGATCCTCAAGCTGTAAAGTGCATATTTGTGGGATATTCTGCGGGGCAAAAGGGATATAAGTGCTGGAATCCTAGTGAACGACGCTTATTTGTAAGCATGGATGTCACATTTAGAGAGTCTGTGCCATTCTATGGTGAGAGGACTGATCTAAGTTTTATGTTTGAATATGACTCTCCTAGCACAAATGAAGCTAGTCGAGAGGGGGAGAATAGAGATCGGCAGAATGGTTCAACTGAGCTACCATCGAGTAGAATGGAAGTGGTGATTGGTGTTCCTCGGCAAAGATTGGAGGCTGTGACTAGCGAAATGGATCCTTCTAGTAAGGATAATTCTGTCCATGAAGACCCACGATACAAGGGCCCTGTGAAGGTGTATACAAGGAGAAAGTTTAGGTCACAATCAGAGGCTCCTATGGCAATTTCATCTTCAAATCCCGAAGAAACTTCAGAGGCTCCTATACCAGAGATGATTGATGTATCATCAAGCTCTCAACATGAGATGGAAGACCCCTCTTCAGATGATGTGCCCATTGCATTGCGCAAAGGGACGCGAGCCAATGCCGGAGTACCTCCACCAAGGTATGGATATGAACATGATATTAGCAACTACATATCTTATGGTTCTTTGTCTCCTGCATATAGGGCGTTTGTTGCATCGTTACAATCCATAGTGATTCCTAGAGACTGGAAAGAAGCAAAGCAAGATCCTAATTGGCATGAGGCCATGTTAGAAGAGCTAAGAGCTCTTGAAAAGAACAGAACATGGGATTTTGTAAAACTACCTGAGGGGAAGAAAGCAGTTAGCTGCAAATGGGTATTCACTGTGAAGCAAAACCCAGAAGGAAAGGTAGATAGATATAAAGCAAGACTAGTTGCGAGGGGATATAGTCAGACATATGGAATTGATTATGATGAGACATTTGCACCGGTGGCAAAGATGAGTACCATAAGAACATTGATCTCTTGTGCTGCAAACTTTGGTTGGCCATTATACCAACTAGATGTTAAGAATGCTTTTTTGCATGGTGATCTTCAAGAGGAGGTTTATATGGAGATTCCTCCTGGGTTTTCTAAACCTGAGGCAGTTGGGAAGGTTTGTAAACTGAAGAAATCTTTGTATGGCCTCAAGCAGTCTCCACGGGCATGGTTTGACAGGTTTCGACGTGCCCTATGTGGTTTGGGATACAAACAATGCAATGCAGACCACACTGTATTCTATCGACACTCTGGCCGCAAAATCACAATTCTAGCCGTATATGTCGATGACATCATCATCACGGGAGATGATGAGCTGGAGATCAAATGCCTAAAGGAGAATCTAAGCAAGGAGTTCGAGGTTAAGGACCTTGGTCCCCTCAAATATTTCCTTGGCATTGAGATTGCTCGATCGCCAAAAGGTATTGTCCTCTCACAAAGGAAGTATGTTCTAGATTTACTTAATGAGACTGGTATGCTGGGGTGCCGGCCTATATCAACCCCTATTGATTCGAACCACAAGTTATGTGCTAATTCTGGTGATCCAGTGAATAAAGAGAGTTATCAACGGCTTGTTGGTCGACTTATTTATTTATGTCATACAAGGCCTGATATTACTTATGCTGTTAGCGTGGTGAGCCGATACATGCATGATCCTAGAAGTGGACATCTTGATGCTGTTTATCGCATACTACGATATTTGAAGAGTAGTCCTGGAAAGGGAATTATTTTCAGGAGCCATGGTCATTTGAAGGTGGATGGTTATTGTGATGCTGATTGGGCCAGTTGTCTTGATGATAGGAGATCGACCTCAGGCTATTGTGTCTTTGTTGGTGGAAACCTGGTTTCGTGGAGAAGCAAGAAACAACCAGTTGTATCCCGTTCAACTGCCGAAGCAGAGTATAGAGCTATGTCATTGGGGTTGTGCGAGATGCTGTGGTTAAGACGTCTCCTGTCAGAATTAAATGTTCTAAGAAAAGGTCCTTTGAAGCTATGGTGCGACAACAAGGCAGCCATTAATATAGCTAATAATCCAGTTCAGTTTGATAGAACAAAGCATGTGGAGATCGATCGTTTCTTCATCAAGGAGAAGTTAGATGATGGTACACTGGAGTTGAGTTATGTAAACTCAGGAGATCAACTAGCAGACTGTTTAACAAAAGGGTTAGGAGTTAAACAGTGTGATATGGCATGTAACAAGATGGGGATGTATGATATATATCGCCCATCTTGAGGGGGAGTGTTGGGTTATGTTTGTCTTGGGCCAAACCCAGCCCAGCCCATGTACCAACTATATGTATACGTTGAGAACAGAGCAATAGAGTGAGAAGCTCTAGATTTTTCCCGACTCAACAGAAACTAAAGCAATCGACCCCCATTCTGAACTGAATAGAATTGCTTCCTTAGGAGATCTGAAACCAAACGATGTATGCAACCATCTCTCACGGTGCATGAAGTTGGCAAAATCAACTGGTAACCTCCCATGTTTGGTGATTAAGTCTCTGTAGCATTCTAGCAGTGCAAGTCCCCTCTCTTTTGTAACACCAGATGTGTGTACAAGTTTCTTGACTCCATGCATTATTTTCTTACAAGCCTCTTTCAAGCCATCAATTAGACCGGTCTTCCTTAATTCCTCCTTGTACAGCCTGATTTCATCTCCATAGAATTCCAGATCAAGCAGTGGTATTGTATCCAAAACCTTCAAAAGACATTTCCAGTCATCATCAAGAAGAAATGTTTCATGTGGAGCTCTGAAGCCAAGATCAGTCTTTACCCATCTGAGATCTTTCAGCCTTTCAACAAAATCTTCAGATGACTCAGCACATCTGACACACTTGAGCATTAATATGGTGGCAGCAGGGGTAATAGTATTTGTAGAGAACCTAAAATTGTCAACTACCAGCTGATAATTTTGTTTGAAGGCAACAAGAACGCCAAATAGCTCAAGCTCTGGCCTGAAGTCAGCTATCTCTACCCCTAGAAAGATGTGTCAATAAAAGGCAAAATACTGATGACAGAGGCATTTGCCCATTCTGAACTAAATAGAATAGAACTTTCCGGTGATTTGCTGCCAAGACAAGTCTTAAGCCAGCGCCCATTTTTCATTCGCTCGATCAGATGAGGTGGAGTCTTGTTAATCTCATTAAGATATCTCATCAATTGAAGAAGAACAAACACATTGGCTCGGGAGAAAGTTTTATTTGATGATATTGACATAAGATGGTTAGCTATATGTAAAGCTGCATCTATAAATTCAAACTGCACTCCAATAGTTCTCAACTCCACCTTGTAGGCACTTATTTTGTTTTCATAAAATTCTTGATCAATCAATGGCACATCATCCAAGACTGATTTGATCTCTGGAAAATTTTCCCATTCTGCATTGAGCAAAAACGAACCTGAAGGTGAACTGTAACCCATGGATGTCTTTAGCCACTTAGCATTTCTTATAAAACTCAAGAATTTCTGAGGTAGCTGGATGCATCTCGATCTTAGATTTCTAATGAACTCTAGAAGTAAAATAGCATTATCCATTGTCAATGGTTGGGTGGCCATGCACATGGACGCATATGAAAATTCAAATTGAACTCCAATGGTTCTCAGCTCTTCCTTGTAAGAAATTATCTTGTTTTCATAAAATTCATGATCAACCAAGGGTACATCCGATAGCTCCGACAAAATCTGCCGCAATTTTTCCCATTCTGCACTCAATAAAAACGATTTAGATGGTGCACAGTAACCAATTGTTGTCTTGAGCCATTTTCCATGCCTGATGGAGCCCAACAGGCTCTTTGGAGGCTGGCTGCTCCTTGATTTTAGATCCCTAATCCACTGCAGAAGTAAAATAGCATTATCCATAGTCAAAGGCTGGTTGCCAATTTGTATAGATGCATTTGCAAACTCAAATTGTACTCCGATTAGCCTCAACTCTTCCTTGTACGAACTTATTTTATTCCTGTAGAATTCTTCATCTATTATGGGTAGATCAGCAAAGACAGCAAAATGGACAAGGCTCAGTCTTAGATTCTTAATCCATTGCAACAGCAAAATTGCATTTTCCATTGTCAGCGGAGAGGTAACAGTGGGGAAGCATGCATTAGGAGGACGCAAAAATGGTACATCAGCTGCTTGTGCGTAGGTACGAAGGAATTTTATTATCTGACCATCAGATGTAAAATTTCCGACATATTGCGAGATGATCCATAATCTTCTGACAACTCGATATAATTTTGAGATCGCCAGGGATTTTTACCAATCAGTGTAAACCACTTGCTCCCTTCAGCAGGAACAAGCAAAGAATTTCTCTGTTTTACCACATATCCATTGTTGTCTACTACAGGCATCTCATTGCACAAGTTGAAAATGACTCCCTCAGATATGTACTTTTATACATGCGAGTGATAAAGGAAATGGCAGTAAATAAGAGCTAACCTACTGTCATTAAGTGCCTTGGCAGTAGTGAAGGCATACTCATGCGGCGTTAGAATTTCCAAGCTCAAAGTGTTTTTCAACCATCCCATAATATGTACTCCCCCGGAAAATATATCCAGAGATCTCTGTGTGTCAAGGGGCAAAAAGAACAGACTTGAAGCTGCTGAAAGTTCGTTGTTCCAGGAAATAAGCCAAGATAAGTCATTTAAATTAGATGCTGTACATATCCTTGAATGCATTCTTGCTCGTTGCACACTACAATATGACAGACGACCATTTCCGCCCACATACTTGACGAGGGGTATAAGCATCATATCTGTTCTGGAAAACTTTGTCCAATTTTCAACAACAAAAGATAAGATCTCCAGGTAAACTACTTCTGATGCCTGTTTTACAAGATTTAACCCATCAATACACTTACTGTACCATTCTTTGTTGACATATCCAATACCAAGAAATCCTAACACATCATCATATTCTTGGCAATCAAGGTAGGAGGTCAGGATAAAAGTGTCATGCGATGACAGATTCTGCATATCAATTCCTTCCTTCTGGGCCATGTTCAGAATTCTCCAAAATGCACTATCTAGCCGAGAGACCTCAGTGGGTTTACAGAAGACCTTCTCTGTAGTGCAGGATTCACAAGGCATTATATCCTCAGCTGCAACTTTGTCTTTTATGGAGAGCCTGATTGCATCAAAAAGTACTATTGAAGAGGCCTCAATAGGAAGAAACCTGAAAATCGGTGGGAGTGCAAATAACGGGGCATTGCTTGAGGATTTCAGAAGAGCTCCAAAAGCATCGACAAAAGCAGAAGGTACGCAATCTAGTATGCCACGATTCCATTGGCAGTCAAACAAAATAGACTCTCGGGACGATGCAAGAAGAAAATCTGCTTGAATAATGAAGGGCAAATTAGTCACCATCTCTGTAGGAAGGAATGCATACACACCAGGTGACTGTGCTCCTCTGCTTAGTCTCTGTCCTTGTGGAAATGCCAAGGTAATGACCCACTGTTCTACTTCCATCCTTTTCTGAATTCTGCACTCTGGCTTGACTGCAAATTTTTGCTTCCACATATAGTAGGTGCACTCATCTTCTTTTCCCTTGCCATTTTCCTGCATAGCTAGATGGAGCGTGTAAGACTCTGCATCTATGTCCTTCCTCGTCCTGTAGTCTACTTCACTGGAGATGGAAATCTGGCTGATCTTACTGGCCTTTGGGTCACTGTTTATTTCCCTGACAGAGAGTTGTCTAATCTTCGATAGAAACAGAAGAATTTCAGTATGCGTGCTAGATAATTCTTTCTTCACAGAAAGTATCTTATCAGTCTTCAGAGGTAAGATAATAGTTGTTGTTGGAAGGCTCTTAGAGCAACCATATACTGCCTGTATGTCCTCAAGATTTGGTTTGCCATCAACCCATTCAGGAACAATATACCCTATATCACAATCAGCTGAGGGATTTTCATTGAATTTTATCTGATATCCATTACTGAAGATGTGGGGCTGACTAGATACCAGAAATACACTTTTGAATCCGATACCTGAATGAAAGGTAAAATACATTAGCTTAGAAGATCTAGAAATGCAACATAAAGCAACAGGAAAAGGTCAATATATGCATGACCTTTCTGTTTCTTGGAACAAAAACTACAAGCAACACCAGATTCTTACACAATCAGTGAAGGTGAAAGATTTTATTTCTAGCTCAGTTTCTATGGAAAGTTCTCAGGTGGGGGTCGCAGGGGCTATAGACAAGACAAATCAAATGTTCTAAAATCTGAATGCCTGATAAACTCTAGTATTACCAAAACGTTGATTCCATCCATACAAAATAGTCCAGATTTAGCAATATAACTGCATATCAATTTCCCGTGACTTAATATATTTTGCGTACTTGCCTGAATAAACCAAAATGAACAGGCAACAGGCGGCATTTGTACTCTTAAACAAAGCTAATTCTCATGACAAAGGAGTACCTTTTTCACCAATGTAGCCAAGATGTCTGTTTCCTTTCTTAGTTGACTTGCCAATCCTACAAATGGATTCAATGTTTGCTGAAGAAAAACCCCTTTCATTGTTGAAAACGAGAAGTGTGGAGTCAGCTCCTGTGGCAGTAATGTCCTGTTTTGTTATGAGAAACTCCAGTGCTGGTGCCACATCCAATGGATACTCATTGTCCTCCGCATTCTACGAAAGCACATTAGGTCATTGTTCGCATTAAGGAGGAGCATACATGCATCCAAATAAAGTACTGAAAATGACAATGTATCACATATAGTAGCTGCATATATACTCCATAATTACGAAATGCTAAAAACATAACAATATAATATTCTTCACTTGCTTGACAATAACTTCCAGTAAACCTGTGAGGACATATGGAACAAATGAAGCTAAAGTCCTGTAATTGCAAATAAATGAGTAAAGCGACAGTGCGACACTAGAGCAAATAGATATATCATATCCTTCTTTCTATTCTTGGCAGAAAATTCTCCTACACACGTCTTCTCATACTTTAGGGAGCAAGTCAGCCATTTTTTTTTTGAGCAAGTCAGCCATTGATGGTGTCATCCAAATTAGCTTACCTGCTTAACCCACACCACCCTGAACCTGATGCACCTAGCAAAATTCCTAATTCAGACTGTTAAATCTGGCGGTCCGGCCAGTGACACGGTGCCACTGTGACAGAGTCTCTCCTCTGCCGCAGCTGTGTTTCAGTTTGCGGAGAGCTGCCAGTAGCAATGTCCAGAGGCAAGCACAAGGCTAAATTGTAAACGGAAAACAGAAAGAAAATGATAAAAACAACAATACAGGGTATACATTGTTAGTTTTACCGTAACCAATAAAGTATAGCCGACAAGATAGATTTGTGCCCTCAGTGGCAATTTCCCAAACACTTCACGCGCGGCACAACATGATCATGCTACAGAGAAGTTTTCCTTCCAGAACAGCACTGGCACTCCTCAAATCAAGAAACGTGAACAAGAGCCGATTGGTGTAAGAACGACTAAACACAAGATAGCTAAGAAAGGAGCAGAAATCGAGGCCGGAAGACGTAGTTCACTAGAGTATCAGACGAGAAAGCTGAACAATGAAGCGCGCATACTTGGACATATTTCGCAGGGACAGGGACAGCTCAGCATCTGTTTGCTATGTCTGGCATTTTCATCGCAGAACGGAGAAGGAACCGAGGAAGGTTTAGGTTGGATCACAGCGACAGCGAGAAAGCGCAACAGACCACCGCGAGACAGCCCGAGGCAAAGTTGAACAGGTTGATTTGCGCTGCTGAGAGAGGCGCATGGACTAAACTAAACGGTTCTGTCTCCTGTTGTCCGCGGCCGTAGGATAATAAAGCAATCGACGAATGAAATTGAATGATACATACATCCACTCTTCTAGGGTTAAAGAGTACAATTTATTTATTTATTTTTGAAAGGAAGTTTCGGTGTCCTCGAAAAAGAGGGTAGCTCACAGCATCTCCAAGAGTTCCAAAAAAATTACTCCCAAAAAACTAGTTTTGGGAGCTGCCAAAAAATATTCAAAATGAAGAAAAAGCATCTACTCCAACAGTTGACAATACTTAGTTCCAAAAAATAAAAAAAATCATAAATTGGGCCTCATCTCCACTTTTCCCCCGCCAGCCCAACATGTTACCATGGCCTTCGGTCCTGTTCTTTATTATCGTCCTGGTGCATGGAAGACTGAATTGAGGAGGCGCGACCTCGACTGAACGGCAGGGGCGGCGCTGCCTGGAGTTTGCAGGGGGTGAGGCTCGAGAGGATGCGGAGGATGCTGGAGCGAGGTAGCGGATGCGACTGGACGCGGCAGTCCCGCGACCTCTGTCAGGGCGCGGCTGTGATGCTTCTCTTCAGCAGATTGCAGCCGTGATTGGGAAACTGCAAGCATGGAATGTGAGGGGAAAGGGGAGACAAAGTGTCCCGCGCGCAGGAGATGGAAGGCGCGGGGAGCGAAACTAGTGATTGGGAGCAGGGCGAGGCGGCGGAAAGAAGGCAAGCCAACCCGGCTGGATTGGGAGCGCGAGAATATTGGGAGCGCGATTGGCAATCTGTTGGAGGGTCGGTTTTTGACTTTATTCCCAAAAATAGATTTTGGGAGCTTTTATTGGGAACTCTTGGAGTTGCTCTCACTGACTAAATTACATCTTAGACAATCCCAACATGTGTTGCTGTAGAAGTATCTGGTATGAGCGTTGACTTAAAGATATATTGTTAGAGCATCTCCAAGAGAATCCCATAAATCTCCTTTAAATCAAAATATTATGATTCAGTAAAAAAACAGAGAAAGAATTAGGGCTCACATTCCTTCTTTTTTCAATAGAATTAATTTTTATTGGCCTCAAATGCTGATGTGACCCAATCAAAAGAGTTTCAATCCACTTTTAAGGAAAGACTGTTGGGGGAGGAGAGAAAAAACAAGTTTATGGAGCCAATTTTAAGAGAGTCTCTTGAAGATGCTCTTACATATAGCAAAAAAAAATAATCCTTTTCTTTTGAATGACATATATAAGTTCAAGAATACATGAAGTATTTATTTATTTTTACAAGACACGTATCACTTTTACCCTAGGTGTATCTGTAAAATCATGCAGTGTTTTAAACCGCGAGCAATGACACAACACATTACTATATAGACATAATATTAACAAACTAGTTATATATTTTTTTGGATTACCCTATTATATTAGAATAAATCAAGAAATAGAATTCAGAGATTCAAAATGTGACTTCTAAGCTGAAATTAGTTATTTTGGTGTAAAGGCCCAGCTAACAGAAAAAATAGTCAATATTACGGGAAAATGAAAATTTTGAGAAATGGGCATAGATTGTCCAAATTTGAAATCAATGAACGTTCTGAAACTCAAATTATCAAAAATTATATCTGCAAGTATTAAGTTAAATAAAATTTTCCGTTCTAGTTGTACTTATAATTGTTTTTAACCAATCTTCATAAGAGGCCAGAGAATTTCTAGTATGGTAATATTATGCACTGAAAAATATTCAGTATATCAGTTGCAGCAGTCTCTAGTTGGGCGCACTGAATTTCAATCAGTAGCATATAACATTTGAAGTTAATAAAGCAGCGCTACTGCGAGCAACTTAAAACACTGTTAATAAGGGAACGGTTCTGCATCTGGCTTATGCAACTTTATGTATGAAAAAATTTTACTTGTTGTGGCTTGTGTCTAGGTATAGTCCTGAGATCGTAGTCTCTTCGTGAATTACAACAGAATAACGACATGCCATCGATCTAGCATTGGCAATAACCATGCACGGAACTCGCAGATATACATCTTCGCAAATACGTATACATCTCGCAACAAGTAAGGCATACGAAATACGGTCCCCAGCAGCGAATATATACTATACCTGGATGAGCTCCATGAGGAAGTGGACGTCCTTGGAGTAGAGCTCCTCGGAGAGGTAGCTGACGGCCTGGTGGATGTCCTCCGCCAGCGGGTTCCGCTCCTCCCGCCCGATGTAGAACCGCTCCCGCCGGATCCGCTCCACGTGCGCCCTCGCCACCGCCGCCGCCATTGCCGCCGCCGGGGACGACGATCGAAATGACAATCGTTCCTCCAAGCTATCGACCGACGCGCGCGAGCATGTCTCTGCAAGTGCAGAAGCAGCTCTTCGCCTCCTCTCCTTTAATTAAGCCGCCATTTCGACGAACGGCCGGGTTTAAATCAAGAAGCTGGGAGGACGTGCATTCAATGGCGACGTCGCGTGGTGTCCTGCGATTAATGTCGCACGCACGCATGGCGAGAAGACGAGGGGTCTCTCGCGCGCCAGGGGAAACGTCGCGCCAGTAGTTTCAGGTCTCTTGGTTGTGGCCAACGCGAGTCAGCCCGAGTGGCTAGCCCCGCCGCTCCAGAGGCGTTCGCCCCTGTAGATGCTGGCTGGTGGTGGGCCCGGCTTCGATTCGCTGCGGCACCTGCACTGTAGCGACTATTTCCTGTGATATGGCTCTGGTCGCTGCAGTGCATAAAAAAATCCCCTCGCTCCTCCGTTGGACCAAAGCATAGGTTAAGTACTCGCGCCGATTCTCACCGGCCTGCTGAGTCCCTGTGTATGGTGCGGAGGAGGGTTCGGGGGTTTTCTCGATCTGTGTGAGACGATCGTTCTCCTTAAAAAATGCCCGAGGGCCGTCATACCCCCCGCAGGTCGAGTTTTTTAGGTCTCTTGGTTGTGTAAAGTCTCGGTCATGCATGATGTTGCCTCAGTCAGTTTGTCATCTGCCAAGCCTGAGCATTATTGAACGATCTTCATATAGGAGTACTACGTACTCAGATGCAACTTTGTTTCGGTGACGTCTTCAAGCGAAAATGGGAACACCTGGTTTATTGCTTTGGAGTACAGGCCAGTTTTACCTTCTGGATTTTTAAACATGTAACTCTCTTACGAACATTTGGCAAATGGCATGCAAACTTTTCGTTTTTTGACATGAAAAAAAGGTTTTTGAAATGGAAGGTAAATATATTAACTAATGGGTCTTATATATAAGGATTTACCCGGAAAAAAAGAAGATCAAGAATTAGGCAGACACATTTGGATTTTAAGCAGGTTTGTTCTGTCACATGAAACTGGGCACTAAGAGATGACTTCCATTTGACAGAACAAGATCATAACTCATGAGGCCCTTTTGAGAAGTGTGAGATGAAAGTGTCCGTTGAGATGGGCCGAATGAGAAAGAGACCTAAAACTCTACCTATACACACTGTGTTCATGTCTCTTTTGGGGAATCGAGAAGAGGAGCAGGTTCTTCCATCATCTTCTCACACCTCTTTTCTCATGATTAGGAATGGGCAACGTATCAGTTGTGAAAAGGTTATTCTTAACAGTACGCATTTCGATTGGCAGGAAAAGGTGATGATTAGATGAAATTAAAAAGATCTGCCCTCAAGTTGAGTCTCTACATGCTGATGCCATCGTAAAGAGAAGAGAACAGTGAAGGGACAGCCACAGAAACCGAACAATTCATGAAGGAAGTGGTGGTCCTTGGACGCCATAATAGCTGAAACAGTGGTGGGCATATAAGTCGTCTGGCGCTCCTCACATCGCAGACTGGATGTTTTCCCCCTAAGTGTTGCGTTTATTTTCCTGGAGAGCTATTTACTGTATTGTGTGGTAGAGATAGTATGAGCTAATCCCACCTCTGGATTGTCTGAAGCAATCACGGACTTTCTGCAGCCACAGCCGGTAGTGGGTTTAGAGCAAGTTGAAAACTATGCGTCGTATAAAACATCAATCGAGAGGCCAGAAGTTCTTATTAAAATATTTTAAGTACAAGTATATATATTACGAAATACTTTACACTATTACCAAACTCTGATATGATGTGATTCAATTCAATTTTTTGTATTTATTGATGGTTGGAACAGTACTACTATAATTGATTGGACCGAGTGCTATATGTGCAGACTAAAAAATGCGGTTTGACTATTAATTTCTCTAGTCAAAGTCGTTGAGGCGGCTCCCTCTTCCTTGCTCTGAATCTGCTCGTGAGAAAAATAAAGGAAAGTCAATGAAGTCTTTCCGAAGAGCACCAAAGAACACAAATCCCAGTGCTGTTCTAGTTCTGCAGTGGTACCAGCCGGTCCGGCGTCCGGCGGGCAGCTACAGCAGAAGACTATGCTGGTGTAGCATCTTCATCTGCCGTCGCCAGCATCGCTTGTGGTAATCAACTAGCCTTAAAGGTGCACTTCTCTCCCAAATCTCAATTTCTCTATCTTCAGTTGTTTAGAGGGAGATGGATTGAGTTCCTCTCTCGTATAATGTTTCCTCCGCAGTTCAAAGTCCTGAGGAAATTAATTAAGGTTCATGTAGATTCATGCCGTTGAAAACGACTGGATTTCGTTTTCAAAAAAAAAAAGCGAAAAAGAAAACGGGTGGATATCTTGCTTTACGCAACACATAATCCATATCTGCTTAGCTCGGATAGACTCCTTGGTGCCGCTTCCATAATTATAGTTTGATGATGCAGCACCTCTAAGAAGAATTGCTTTGCCGCATTACTTTGTTTGATGTCAAAAATCCTTCCAAAAAAGAGAAGAAGAAAGCAAGATACACGCATGTGGGACCCTAAGTTCATACATTGAATAGTGCATAGTACTTCCAGTGTTTTATGAGGAGCCCTGAGTAAAAAAAAATAGAGACCAAATTGCGCAATGGATATCTTCGAATATGTCGTTACGTTTCGTGTTACTCCGGTACTATGGCACGTCGTGTTGTCACACGTACTGGTGGGCTAAAACTAATTGGGATGATTGAATTTTCCATCCAGGAACAATGGCAGG
Organism: Eragrostis nindensis; assembly: GCA_012490785.1. Lineage (NCBI taxonomy): Eukaryota > Viridiplantae > Streptophyta > Magnoliopsida > Poales > Poaceae > Eragrostis > Eragrostis nindensis. The sequence continues at coordinate 222,227 of JAAXCT010000142.1, read as the reverse complement.
AGGGCTAGTGCGTCTGTGGAAAAAAGGGAGATCCATATATTAGTGCTCCTTAGCTTCTCGCTGCAAGTCATCCTCCTCATCTTTGCAAGAATTCGTCAACGCAAAGGCTCCGCGTTTCTGAGGATCCTCCTTTGGCTGGCATACCTGATGGCTGACTCAACCGCGATATACACTCTTGGTCACCTGTCACTCCGCGCCAGATCAAAGGAGAAACAACTCGCCACATTCTGGGCGCCATTGCTGCTGCTGCACCTCGGTGGCCCGGACACAATCACTGCCTATGCCTTCGAGGACAACCAGCTCTGGCTGCGTCACCTGCTAACTCTCGCTGTGCAGGTCATGGGGGCCGCCTATGTCATGTACCAGTCCGTTACTAGCCAGAAGATCTTGCTCCTACCCTCGTTATTGATGTTTGTTACTGGTTTACTAAAGTATGCCGAGAGGACATGGGCGCTTAAGCGTGCTAATACAGAAAGCATCAGAAGCTCACTTGATGTGTCTGATGACAGAGATCGTCGGCAACCTTACGACGGTCGGGCCGGAACAACGGAACTTGATTTTGAGGAGGTTCTGCTTGGAGCTCACTACACGTTCAATGCTTGCAAGAGTCTCTTTGCTGATGATTTGATCACATCGGGGACTGAACAAGATGTCATCGCCCGGGGCATACAGTTTAATGGTCGCAAGTACGTGTACCAGTTGATTGAGATGCAGCTGTCCTTGATGTATGACATCCTGTACACAAAGGCAGCAGTTATCTACACCTGGTATGGCTCCTGCATCCGCGTTATCTCGCCGCTAACCACTCTCGCCGCCTTTTTGCTGTTTCAACTGAAGATTGCAGATGCTTACAGCGGCCTTGATGTCATTGTCACTTACATTCTATTGTTGGGGGCTTTTGTCCTGGAGGTTACATCATTGATCAGGGCATTTGGGTCTTCTTGGACATGCTCGTTCCTGCATTCTTGGAGGTGGGATCGCGTTCATCGCACGATTCTGTGTCTTCGTCGGCTTGTCCGGGCAGCAAGCAGTAGACGGTGGCTGGATTCTGTCGGGCAGTATAATTTGCTGGATTTCTGCACTCGTGATACGGCCGAGCTAAGGGGAAGAATCACAAAGAAAGTGGGTTTGGAGAACTGGTGGAACAAGCTCCATTATTCAAGCACCACTGAAATCTCAGATACTGTCAGGGACTTGCTATTGGATGAGATACCAAGACGGCTGCTAGGGGACATGAGAAATGCGCGAGGCAGGTGGATACTTCAACAAATAGGAATATACGACGACATCAGCTGGAGCGTCAATGACACCGACTTCGACCAAAGCATCCTTATCTGGCATGTTGCTACTGATGTCTACCTCTGCAACCGAGATGCAGATCCTCAGGGCACGGACCACGTACAAAATGCAGAGGGCCTTGCTAAAGCAATCAAGGAGCTCTCAGATTACATGTTGTTCCTTTATGTAGTCCACCCACACATGCTACCAGGCCCAGTCCGTAAAAGCCGGTATGATAATAACTGTGATGGTTTGACGACACTATGGCAGCAACACTTCACAAACCAAGACAGGAACGGTGACCTCACACCAAGGGAGAACCTTGCCAGATTTCTGTATCGCGAGTACGGCGATCATAACAACAATGACTGTAGTCCAAACACTGCCATTCAGATGGAAGATAATAATCCTCATAATCATGCTTACATCGATGGAGCCGGACTTGCTGGAATGCTTCATAGTGACAACTTGGGCATGGAAGTGATAGCTGGAGTTTGGATCGAGATGCTTTGCTATGCTGCTCGCCACTGCAGCGAAGTGTCCCACGCCAAGCAGTTGAGCAGCGGTGGTGAGTTGGTAACAGCACTGGGGCTACTTGTGGAATACACTGCAAGGTATGATTTGCGTCCTGATCGTGACAATGGTGCGCCAGTAGCCAGGATATCAACGGAGAATAATGACGCTAGCAGAACGGCTGCTGAGGTCTCTATTGATCTTGGTAACGTTAGTACAGACGTTCCAGGTGAGATATGTGATGAACATGATTGTGGACCAAGTAATCAGGACGGAAATAGGAGCCCAGAAAGGATGAGAAATGTGGCAAATGCTACTCTATGTGATGATCAAGATGATGAGTATGCTGTACAGTGAGAAACTATACAACCAATTTTTTAGTGTTAGTTTTGTAGTAACAATAATGAAACTGTCAGTTGAGTTTTGCTCCTATTTTAACTGGTTCTTGATTAGTGCTCCAGATTCCTAAACTTGTACTTCTTGATTTAAGAGTTTCTTTTTCTTGTGTTCGTGATTTGGGCGAGCTAATGCAGGCATAAGCGAGCAACATGAGTAATCTCTGAGATAAGGAGCAGGGATCAATCTCCACCCGTGAGGGGAATGGAAATAACTTATGCATTGGCTTTGGTACTTTCTCTCAGTTTGCCAAATTTATTTCCCACCCCCACGTATTTTAGTCTATCGCATTTCCGTAGATAATTAGAGATAGCAAAGAGATAGTATCATACAGAGGATGATTGTGCAACCTGGTGCAGGGCACGGAAGGCATCCAATTGTTCAAATGCCACCCGGCAATAAGGCCAATCTTATGGGTGCATCCTAGTCATCACAATTTTGTTCTGTTCTACAATTAAGGTTTAAAACTACCTCTAAATGAAATGAAGAAATAATATGGTTGTATAGAATGCAATAGAATGTTTGGCTTGCATTGGAAAGACATATGTTCTTTGGTGCCATGATGAAAATGTATCTGGCTTGACCGTTTTTGCGGTGCATTCTATTCAGGTTTGCAACTTCAGTCGTTTTCTTTTTGTTTGGTATTTTTTTTGGTTTCTTAAATTCTTTTTTCTTGGATGAATAAGTCAGTATGCCATCGACTCTGTATTTTCACCAATGTTTAATTCCTATATGGCTTTCTTCTACTTTGCAATTTTTAGTTCAGTTTTCTGCATGATTTTGTTTTTTTTTCTCGAATACGCAGGAGAGCTGCGCATCTTTCTATTAAGGAGAGGAGAAAACCGGTCCCTTACAAACATCGCCGCCTCGCTCCGAACCGAGCTGTGAGGGGCTGTGATTACATGAAGTTGTGATCTATAAGAAAACTTTTACAAGAACTTGACCAAACAACAAAGACTAGGAAGGAGACTATCCTCCTAATCCGTGACCATGCCCAGCGCTCAATGAATTCAGCTTCTGAGCTCCTGCTAGACACCATAGATGGTGCTCATCCTCGAACATCCGAAGCAACGACGACATGGACGGAGTAGCACCCTCGAAGACACACTCGTTTCTATGTTTCCAGATCATCCACGCCCCCAGCACGACCAGAGAGTTGAAACCCTTGCGTTGTTCCTTCTGTACTCGCTTCGCACTTCTCCTCCACCAGTCCGCAAAGGATATTGCATCTTGTGAAGGGACATGTTGCTGAAGACCAAACCGGGAGAGTATACGAAACCAGAATTCTCTTGAGAAAACGCAAGTTGTGAGGAGATGCTGTATGTCTTCACCTTCTTGATCACATAGCAAGCAGTACTCAGGATGCGGCATGTTCCTTTTGGCTAGACGGTCGGCCGTTCAACATCTATTGCGTACTGCCAACCAAAGGAAGGCTTTACATTTAGCTGGTGCCCAAGTCTTCCAAATCTTGCGCCATGGCTCAAAGGTGATGGCGCCACTGAAGAATGCTCGGTACGCCGACTTGGCCGTGTACTGTCCCGAGGCATCTAGACGCCAAACATGAGTATCTTCATTCTGGGTTATGGCCACCTCTGAAATGATATCCGCCAATTGGAACAATTCATACAACCCGATCATCGAGAGGCCGCCTTGTATGTCTTGGGTCCATCTCAGGTCCATCATAGCATCTACAACCAACCGAGTGTTTTGTGTGCGAATGGGAACAGCAGCTGCAACCAAGGGAGCAATGTCCGAGACCGAGCTGCCATTGAGCCATCGGTCTTTCCAAAAAAGAGTAGAAGCCCCATTGCCTACTACCGCTTGCATGGCAACTTGGAAGAGGGCGACCGCATTAGAATGCACCGGTATTTCCAGGCCGACCCACGGTTTACTTGTATCCGTTTTCTTGAGCCACAACCAGCGAATCTGTAAGGCCCACCCCATGACCTGTAGATCAGGGATGCCTAACCCGCCAAGGTCTAGCGGCCTTTGCACTTTATCCCAGGCCACGAGGCAGCAGTCTCCATTGACTTCCTTTCTTCCCTTCCAAAGATATCCCCTTCTGATTTTGTTTATTGCCTTTAGAAACCATTTTGGGACATTGATGGCAATTAAGACATGCACGGGTAATGCTGAGAGTACAAACTTGACCCATGTTGCTCGCCCAGGCATATTCATGAGATTTGCCTTCCAGCTTGGAAGCTTGTCACCGATCTTTTCTATCCATGGAAGGAGATCCGATCTTTTCTAAGCATGATTTTGTTGATTGCATGAATAACCAACCATTCAATCATGGTGTGCTTTTGTCTGTGTAAATAATGGGAAGACAACCTACTGAAAATAGATAGTATTGTTCTATTGAATAATAAAACCGGAACATGAATCAACAGTTCTGGATAAAAGCGGTGATAAGAACATGATATAGCTGTCTTATTTGTGCAATGGATGGTACATTGGTTTCATCTGTTGATTCTAATATTTGGAAAATAGTCCTGACATTTTCAGATCAAACAAAGTATAAGCAATATCTAGTATGAAGTGTGGGGGATCCTTTCTGTCGTGATTCAGTACTGAATAATTACCTCCTAATTATCATTTGTTGCCTTCCAAACAGTTTTTTTCCCCTTATCTATTCTTTTATTCTATTCACTTTATGCATCCCACCCTCTCTGTACCTAAATTCATTTGCTTCTATTCACTACTGCGAAGTAACATAGAAACCCATGCTTTTTCATGGAGCCATCCCCTCGGTCTCCACGATTATGAGGGAAATCAACAATGAGCACAGCCTTTGGTGCATGGCAGACGCCAAAAAATTGGAGGAATTAGGGCTAGGTGGAGGACTTCTGCAATAGAGTCCTCTCCGTTGGTCTTTCTGTATTTGTTATTCGTTTCTTCATTTTAGTTTTGTTGTATGCCGGGTCTCATACTTGGTCCCTGTATGAGATAAAGAAGATGTAAGGGGACCGTTTTTCTCTCTCTAATACAAAGAAAACGCAGCTCTCCCGCGTTTTTGAAAAAAAAAGTACTGTCAAGTAGATAACTGATTGACTAGCACCCGAGGCAATGCTCGGGGTTTCTACTAGTGTTGAATTGAAAGTTTGTCTAAGAAGGATTGCTCTGAATTAGTAGTACTAGGGTGCTATGCCTCCATCCTTGATTCCTTTCCTGTGGTTCAGTTTGGAATGAGTGACCAGCTGATGATTGTGAGTGGTGAACTGCAGTTAGCCTGACTGTAATTTTTACTTTCGTAGCTACATCATGCATGTCTTCTCTTCATTCACAATGAAATAGATGACTGGGTGACTTTCCCTTAGACTCTCCGCACCGGCATCCTGTAAACGTTCCTCCAGTAACGTATAGAGGAAATATCTGCTGCACCGGGCTCCCTCTCTCCTTCCGCTATCGAAGCGGAGGCCGTTGCTTCCTCCATTCCTAGCGTAATCGCGGAATGCCGCTATCGGCACATGGGGCCCGCGCCAACGGCTTGGCCTCTCCCCTGTCTCCCCGCTCCCGGGCCACCGCACCGTGCTCCGCCCGTCCCCCCGCCTCCGGCCGTCCCCCCGCGCCGCGGTCGCCCGGGCCGCCGCTCTGCGCTCCGGCCGTCCCCCCGCCTCCGCCGAACCCGCCGCGGCGCGGTCGCCCGTGTTCCCCGCCCGCCGCGCGCGCTCGCCCCGTCTTCCACAACCGGCATCCTCGCTCGATCCGCTCGAGGGAGCAGCGGATCCGCGTCGGGAGCGCCCGCCTCCGCGCGAGGAAGCCGCGTCGGCATCCTCGCTCTCCTCCGCCGCCGCGACGGAAAAAGGGGCCGACGCTCGCCATCGTAGATCCGCGGCGCCCACCAGGCAGGTCGTCACCCCAAGCCGTCGCCGCGTCGGCATCCTGGAGCCGCGTCGGCATCCTGGAGAAGGCGCCCGGCAGCAGCCGTGGGCGGAAGCGGCGGCGGCGACCTTCAGCGGATCAACCGGCCACATCCGAGGAGAGCTCCACCGCACGGTCGACCGCGCGCTCCGGCCGGCATCCGGCCCAACTCGGGTATGTCCACCATGCTTCACGTTGTTTCCTTTGCCTCCTGCCCTGCAACTTGTGTTGTTCATCCAGTTGAAGACCAGTTCCAAGTTATCCATCATAATGTTAGTTGAGGAAACATTGGCCTCGTGGTGTTTTCAACGGTTAAGGTTAAAGATAATGGGAAAAGTATGACTGTGAATGCAGACTGTTTGACCACTTTGGGATTATTCGCTGCCACATTATCAAGTTAGTTCTGGAAACCAGAAAATCATTTTGACATGCTCTCGTTTATAATCTGTTTGTCTGATCAGTCTGGCATATTGCTTTTTGATTTGGAAAATGTGATGTTTTTATGTTGCCGCTGTTCAAGAAATGTCTGATCATTTTCATTGAGTCAAACAGATTAGTTAGTTACTATTTCTTTGTAGCTGAGCTAAAGATTTATGCCAAGAAAGGAGCAGCCACTGTAAAGAAATGTCTGATCAATTTTTATTGTGTTGCCATCTTTGTAGCTGAACAACATAAAAGATTTAACTTCACTTCTCATATGCAAGCGACCTCCATTTTTCTCTCATATGATTAGTGACTGAAAAGAAATGACAAGATGTCCATATCTGTGTAGTACTTACATTTCCATGAGAAGCTAGAAAATCATGTTTACATGCTCTCGGTAAATGTGTTATCTTTAAGTTGCCGCTGTTCACGAAATGTCTGATCATACTGAGCAGAAAAGTAGCAGACGCTGCTCAAGAAAATGTCTGATCAAATGTGACTGATTTGCCATCTTTCTAGCTATGTTAAATATTTGTCACTTGTTGCGGTTTGGCAAACAGATAAACTAACTTTTGTTTGGGTAATACTGGCATAAACTAACCAGTAGTCGTAATCATCATAGCCTTCATATATACTCTACAAAAGGTAAATTTAAAGTCATTTGAGCCGCTGATGTGGGGCCACCCGTATCGCTGTGTCCTGGATTTGGAGAGCATTTTGCTTTGTTTATTTAGTGTACTGCTCCACTTTTGTGTGTGGATTCAGATTAAAGGAACAGGACATTGGTAAGCTTGATTAGTTGGTTTAATTATGTGCATCACTGCGTAGTTTTTTCTATCAACCATGTAATCTCCATTCCCTCCAGTGCTCCATGCAGTATTCTACTCTCTAGCTGAATGGGAAAAAGCACATCTCAATATACCAACTGAATGGGAAAAACACATCTCTAGCTGAATGGGAAAAACACATCTCAATGCAGTATTCTACATTATTCAGTGTGTACTGCTCTGTTTGAAAAAAGAAATAGCCTGTACCTCACAATACTTTATGGTCTCTGATTTCAGGATGGATCCTAACTAGTCCAATGATGGATCACAGGGAGGTTTTCCTGGTGGCAACATTCCTCCCTACCAGGCTGGCTGGAACCCATACATGTATGGGTACCAAGGTCCTGCATCCTGGTTGCCCCAAGGATTTTCGCAGTTTCCACCCAATGTGTCGATGATGCATCCAAGTCAAACTGGTCCACAAGTGATTGAACCGACTGATGTAAACCTTCGTATGCAAAACGATGAGGAAGAAGTGGAGGAAATTCCCGCCTCTTCGGCGCCTAAAGGAAAAGGAAAGAAGACCAAGTTAGGCAATTTCACCTCAGATGAAGATGTCAACCTTGTCAAGTCATGGCTTGAAATAAGCCTGGACCCAATTACAAGTAATGCACAAAAAAAGGATGGCCTATGGTTAAAGATTTTGGAACGATACAACCGCAGGAGGGGATCATACCCAGTAAGGTCTTTGAGATCTCTACAGAGCCGTTGGGACATTATCAAGGCTGAAGTGGGGAAGTTTGCATCTGTCTATGTTGATATCATTCGAGAGAATCCTAGCGGGATGTCGGATGCCGATAAGGTTTGTGGTTGTTGACCCTTTTTAATTCCATGCATTTTGTACACATGTTAACTTTAATTCTATGCATTTTATTGTCAATTTAACAACACTAATTTGCTGCTGCAGACCACTCATGCAGCAGCTATCTTTGCTGGTATTCACAAACACTCCTTTCCTTACATGCATTGTTGGGAGATCATGAAGGACGAGCCCAAATGGCAGGATCCAAAGTCTAGAGCATTTGCAAATTCAGCAAGAGGTGATGGTTTTGGAGAGGACAGGAGCAACCTTGGAGATGACAACTGTGTCCGAACTGAATCAGGGGAGCAGAGGCCTATGGGCAGGGATAGAGCTAAAGCAATGAAGAAGAAAGCAAATTCTGATGCGGGTTCAGCATCATCTTCGGAGTATGCTGAGAGGATGCAAGAAATATCCTTGCAAAAGATGTCTATCCTGCAAGAAGAGACTGTGAAGAAAAATGATCGTTTCCAGCAGCTAGCATGTATAGATGAGAAGCGGTATGATGAAATGCGAAGCCACAATCAAGCATTGTTTTTGCTTGAGCAAGAGAAGGTTCGGATCATGCGTGAGAAGCATGAGAGGGAGCTGGCAGAGGCGGAGAAGCAAGAGGATGAAAGGATCCTTGCGATTGATCTTGATGCTGTCACACCAGCACAACGAGTGTATTATGCAGCTCTACAGGAAGATGTGCTTGAAAAGATTGCAGCTAGGCGCAAGAAGAGGCAAGGCGACTAAAACCTATGCTTGCAGCAAATGTAGTGTATTGTATTGTAACCTTGTGTAGTTGGGACTATTATTTGTTAAGTGTGTATTTCGGACATTATTTGTTGAGTGTGTATTTCGGACATTGTTTGTTGAGTGTGCATTTGGACATTATTTGTTGAGTGTGCATTTGGACATTGTTTGTTGAGTCTTAATAAATAATAGGAGGATGTTATTTGTGGAATGATCTGAACGGTCATGAAACTGATAAATGTAGCAATTTTTTTTCTGATGTTGGTCCTTCAAATTCTTGAAGCAGTACTTGTGATACATAAGCATTAATGATCATATATGTTTTTTGCTTTCGGTGTTCCTACTCGATGACACAAAGGCACCTTTTTAAGGCTTGTTTACTCTTCATAATTGGGGGTTGCACTTTTGATTGTGCAGGGGCCTTGTTTATTAAAGCAGATTAATTCTTTTTCCTGTCATGGGTATGGAACATTTGATGGGTTCTGCGAATCCTTCATCAGGTTCGACCCTTACTTCTCTGTACATAACACTCCTATACTCTGATTTGATCTCAAACATGTTCTGCGCATGGAAGATGCAGAGCGTTGAGCAATCACTTGGAGTTCCAATACCAACCAAGGGTTACAAACGCTATGGTGTGAGGGAAGGATCTGTCACAAAGGCTTGAAGCTACATTTATCAGTTTCATGACCGTTCAGATCATTCCCACAAATAATGTCCAAATGCCACCCACTGACCACATAATAGGAGGAGTCTTAATAAATATTACAAGACCACATAATAGGAGGAGTCTTAATAAATATTACAAGACCACATAATAGGAGGAGTCTTAATAAATATTACAAGACCACATAATAGGAGAAGTCTTAATAAATATTACATGATCACTGATTCATCTACTGATGGGGAAGAGATCCCCGCCTAATCCAGTTGTGCTCGATGAGATCATATTGTAGCTGAAAGTGCGTGTTTCGGTCATGAAGCCTATGGTGTGCTGCAACAAATGCCTCCCTGTCTGGATTGTTGTTATATGGAACAGCGAGATTTCCGATGCGATCGAAATCAGTATTATGGGCACGGTCTCCTTCATCCTCCACTATCATGTTATGCAAAATAATGCAAGTCATCATTATATCGTTAATTTGGCTACGGTCCCAACCATACGCGGGTCCTCGGATCACAGCAAACCGTGTTTGTAGGACACCAAATGCACGCTCTATATCCTTGCGTGCACTTTCCTGTTGACTGGCAAAGTATTTTGTCTTCTCCTCCATGGGGTAACGAATAGTCTTAACAAAGCCTGCCCACTCAGGGTAAATTCCATCGGCAAGATAGTACCCCATGTTATAGGTCGTTCCGTTCACTGCAAACTCCACAGGTGTTGAACGACCCCTCAGGTAAGCCGAGAATACAGGGGATCTATGAAGAACGTTAATGTCGTTGTTACTTCCAGGCATGCCAAAGTATGCATGCCATATCCAAAGATCATGCGATGCAACCGCCTCTAAGATCATAGACGGATGCTTTCCCCTCCCCGTGAACTGACCCTTCCATGCTGTGGGGCAATTCCTCCACTCCCAGTGCATGCAATCAATGCTACCTAGCATCCCCGGGAACCCACGATTCTCACCCTCTTGAAGAAGCCTAGCTACATCGGTAGCGTTGGGTGGCCGAAGGTAATTCTCACCAAAAACATCAATCACAGCCCGACAGAAATGGCGCAAAGATTTTCGAGCAGTTGACTCACCAATACGCACATACTCGTCAACGGCATCCGCCGGCAAACCGTAAGCGAGAATGCGTATAGCCGCGACGCATTTCTGAAGAGCCGATAGTCCTTCCTTCCCTGCGGCATCACACTTCTTTTTGAAGTAGCTATCTTGATTTTTAACAGCCTCTTTTATGTGCTTGAATAAATGTCGACGCATCCGAAACCTGCAACAACACATCTGCTATGAGATACTAGAGACATATAATGATCGATATTCGAAATATGCCAAACTTTACCTTCTACGAAACTGCTTATCATTATAAACAGGATTTGGAACAAAGTAGTCTTTTTTGATTTGCCTGTGGCCAGAAGGAAGGTCCCTGGGCCGGATAACCTTTGGTGGAGCATCAGATCGACGACGCGGGCGAGAGCTCTCTGCTTGCACCAGGTGGTTGTATGTCGCGGCCTCCGCATCGTCGTCATCAACTAAGAAATGAGTGTCGTCGTCGTCTTCCTCCTCCATCATCCAGTACCTTCGCAACAAGCTCGGGTAGCCATCCATGGCGTCGGTCTCTCTTGAGAGTATGGTTGGCTACTTCATCTCCTGAGCAGTGAGCAAGGGTGAGAGGGCACTGGCAGCTTTGTGCAAGCTACCAAGCCGTGCCAAAGACTCACGGGAGGGCCTTTTGCAAATGATGGTGCATGTGAAGAATCTTTCCAAAAGCAAGACACGACATGCACACAGCACACATCCACTCACTGCGGCAACTTTTTCTTTTTTTTTCCTTTAATTATAGATTACAACTAAGAATTATTAATTAATTTAAATCTTGTATTACTAATTATTTCGGATTCCATAATTTAAGAATCATCATTCCTAATGCTTGTGTTAAGAAGAAATGTGTTTGTTAAAATGAGATGGTAGTTGGAGATGGTTGAATAAAATATAAGTTAGTTGGGATAGAGGAAGGATATAGAGGAATGATGGGTGCGGGAGAAATTGGTTTAGAGGAGAGAATCTCGATGACTAGGACGGAATATTCCTTTTAGAGGAAAGATATAGAGGAATACCAGTGCAGGCAGTCTTATGGCATGACACAAAGGCTTTTTTGTTGTTCATTATGCAATTATTGTCCACAGAAACGATCAAAACCATACTCTAAATTTGGTTCTGCAGTAGTATACAATGGTCTAATGGTCTCAGTGTTGTAAGGCGAAATCAACTTAGGTGTGTTGGCTTAGGCTCATCAAAACACACAAAATGTTTGATATGAGACACGCATCATTATTAACAGTAACAGAAGTTATGCCACCTGGAGTATTCCTTTTTTTTTTTCAAAATGACTAATCAGAGCTATATGGTTAACACCATGATTCCTACATTAGGATTAAGTGACGTCTTGGGTAGCAGTTCTCTGTTGGGACACCAACAAATTCATATGGACTACTTCACGGTTTCTGCTCTATTAACAAAAGGTGCAGCAAAAATGTTAATGATTTAGGTTTGTTTGCTATGAGGTCGACTGTGCAGAAGTGTTCTGGTATGAGTAGCACCAGATTCGACCAAAAAATGATCATATAGTGAACTGAGAAAATGTGAGTTCACTTGACTAAAATAGGTTCAAGGATGTAGAGGCTTCACGGCGGGTGCCTTATTTGGATGCTTCACATGGATGCTTTCATTTGGTTGATAATTAAACATATTTTCCTTTACTTGTTTTAAGAGAAATTGATCATCGGGAGCACTAGAGCGCACAACCTCTTAAAGAACTGGATATTTATTGTCGAGTGGTTGGTATAGGCTATAGAGAAAGGGCATGTATGTTTGATTTTGGATTTTATAGATAACACCCAGGGTACTTTTCTCGGGGCGCTATCCGGCGGAATCGATACTCCTTACGGAACCTGAATTTTGTTTTTTTTTTAACCTCTCACATCTGAATATAAATGTAGTATCTGTTCATGTACATTCAAGGAGAAGACTCACTCAAACACACACCAACTCCCCTACATATACCCAGAGAAGCAGACGCGTCCCTCGAGAGAAAAAATGCTCGACTGTCACCACGCGCTTGAGAGGTATCGGAAACAGAGGTCCATACAGATTACAGGAGAAAGCCAGCATTATACAATGAGGCCCCTGAGAGCCCCACAGCCCCGACAGAAAACGCGCTTCCAACCGCCAAAGCCGCCGTCGCCCGACACGCCGCTGACCGCCATTGCCGTCGCTAAATCGCGCCGCCAACCGCCACAGCTCCAACGTCGCCCGGCGCGCCACTGAACGCCAAAGCTTGAACGCCAACTGAACCCCTGCAACCCAGGACGAGCTCCCCTGATCGGGATCCCAAAGCTCATCAACAGCGATGGAGAGCAAGTCGCCGTCAATACGGAGGAAGCTTAGGAAATTATTCCACAAACACGCCGCCACCACCGCAACAACGACGTGTCAGGACACACCTTCCACCATGAAGCTCGACCACTGGCGAAAGCTCCGGGGGCACAAAAATCCCCGCTCCGACAAAGCAGCCACTGCAGCCCGACGCACAGACGAACTTCACAGCTCACGAGCCAAAATTGCAGCCAGCCCATGAGCCCAGTCGCTCCCGCGCGGCCCAGGGCGCACCCGCTCGGCCACGAGCCTCCAGGAGCTTCCACAACCATCCGACGCCGCGCCGCCATCGCCGCCCATCGCGGACCTCCGCCTGAAGCAAAAGAGAAGGCCCAACTCGCAGCGGGGAAGAGAAGTAGCTCCAACTCAACCGCAGAGAAGGAGCTACAAACAAACCTCGCTAGCTTCCTCACACCGACGCAGCATCCGCCGTCGGAGACGAAGCAAGGAGGACCAAAATCGCCGGCCAGGAACAGCCTCCGCCGGCCACAAAAGCTCCCATCCTTTCTCCACAGGAAGGAAGCAGATAACCTCCACCATCACCCTCACCAACGCACAAGCTCCCGCAGCAGAGGAACAGGAGCCCGACCAGAGCAGCAAGCCGTCGGCGACGAGGACCAGTAGAGGAGATAACGGCTCATCGAAGAGCCAAAACTAGCTACTACAAGCCTATATCTAGAGCTATATAGAGCTATATACAGCCGGCCGACAATACCCACCGGTTCCCCAACCCCTCCGGCGCTGACGAGGCAGCCGGAACGGAGGAGAACCTTTTTTCTCCGCTCGCTACGGTAGCTCAGAGGAGAGACGAAGGGGAAAAGACAGCTACGGTAGCTCAGAGGAGAGACTGAATTTTGTTTTTCGTAGTGTTTGTCCGGCCCAATGCGCACATGCAAGTAGGCCCATTGAGAGAGGTGGAATGTTGAAAGCTGGCCTGTTGCTCAGGAGCAATCTGAAATTCAGCATCTCGTACAGTCTTCTCATTTTTAAATGTTTTTAATTTTTTAATTTGATTATTGGTGGAAGAGTATTACTACACTAGTATGATAATTTCTCATTTTAGCTTTAGTATGATTTTTATTTATCTTTTATCCTTTTTCTAGACTATTTTTTTTGTCCCATGTTACTTTTTACATCCTTTGATGCTAATCAATTTACATAATCCTTTGATACAACAACTGATTTGTTTTAATTCTCTAAAGAACATGTTAATTCTACTAATGCAACTTATTTGTTCCATATGTGTTCCACCTCCCACAAAAAAAATTGTTCTAGGATTTTTTTCCATATATTTGATTTTTTTTCCAGCTGGTTGAAGAACTTGTTCCACAGCTACAATTTATTTGCTGCACCTTTCTACAGATTTTGTTCCACTCGTATAACTATTTCATTCCACCTTTCTAGCATATTTGTTCCACAAGTACAGCTTTTTTGTTCCACCTCTACGCAGATTTTGTTTCATATATAACTGATATGTTCCACCTTTATAGCAAAGTTGTTCTATAAGTACAACTTAGTTGTTCTACCTTTCGAAAGTCATTTTTCATAGATACAATTAATGTTTTTTGATCCTCTGAATTATTTTTTCATGTATATAAATTATTAGTATTATTTATTCTAACTTCATGGGTTCGGAAGCAGTCTTTCAAGATCCATATAATTTGTCGCGTGTGGAGAAATGGGGAAAAATCTATAATTTTGTAGATCCCAAATAATATACAATGCATACATTCATCTGTTCTAAGATATAATTCATTTTTTCCAACTATGTAAATAATGTGTCCCATTCCCGCAAAAAAAAAAAATGTGTCCCATGACTCTAAAAAATTGTTTCATGAATACAAATTATTTGTTCCGGCTTTGTTCAAAGCATGCAGATGATTTGTTTCATGTCCTTAAATAATTTGTTCCACTAATACCACTTCTTTGTTCCAGCTTCTAAAAAAATTTATTCCTAGCATGTAGATGATATATTTCATGTCTCTACATAGTTTGTTCTACTACTACTTCTTTGTCCCAGCTTCCAAAAGTGTAAAAGCCCATGGGCCCTGCTTCCTTGGCTTGGCAGTCTTGTAGAGGTGCAAGAAAGATAGTACCACATGGAAAGTTTAGGTGGAACTCAACCAACTTAAATAACTAGTGACTCAAAGCGTTGTAACTCCGGGTTAACCCTTGTACGTGAAGCGAGGACGAAAGCGTAAGCGAGTTACTGCGTAGGTGTGGCTCACGCAACGTGCGCGGGCATGAGCTGTATTTGAGCATAGCATGTTACAGATGGAATGCTCATGAATGAGTCATGTTATTCCCCCGATGATTCATGCGATGAAATATTTTCATTATTAAGAGCAAGACTATGGTGATCCAACCTTCGCTGTATCACGGGCGCAGTCACGGTGCGCATGGCGCGTGTATCCGACGGACAGGGACATGGCAGTACGTGCTGGACGTGGCCAGGAAGGAACATTCCTGTGCAGTCTGTCCCCTGCGTGGGTGAGTTGCCTTGACGAGGACGTCGAGTCCTTCTAGGGGGGAGAGTGTAAAGGCCCATGGGCCCTGCTCCCTTCTTGGCAGCCTTGTAGAGGTGCAAGAAAGATAGTACCACATGAAAAGTTTAGGTGGAACTCAACCAACTTAAATAGCTAGTGACTCAAAGCGTTATAACTCCGGGTTAACTCTTTTACGCGAAGCGAGGACGAAAGCGTAAGCAAGTTACTGTGTAGGTGTCGTTCGCGCAGCGTGTGCGGGCATGGGCTATATTTGAGCATGGCATGTTACAGAAACAATTGGTTCCAAGCAAATAGATGATTCATTTCGTGGCCCCATCTTAATGTTCCAGATCAGTTATGATGATGTTTCAGGAATGTGAAGCAATTTTCATTCTAATTTGGAAGTGAGATAAACATTTATTGCAACAAGAATTTTTTTTATCCCACTTCCAACTAGATACATGAACTTGTGTTCAAATTAGTATATAATCTCATGTTCAGAAAAAAAGTAGTTAATTTCTATCATATTCCATTACAAATGCAGGCGCCTGTAGCCAAGAAAAAAAAAATTGTGCGAAAGAACAAAAAAGCCGCAGCGAAAGAAAAAAAACACATGTGGCCACTGCCAGAATGGAAGAAAATGCCTGGGCGCGGCAAAGCATGTGGGCCCACTACCCACATCCCGCGTTCGCACCGAAGGTGCGCGAGAGTGGGTCCTCCGCTCGCCTACGCCAGTGTGGTTGGTCCCGCTACCTGGTGTTAGAGATTCATGGGGGAGGAGAACCATAACGAGATGAGAAAATTCTTTATTTGGCCTTAGTAAAGTTCTTGGTTACTTTCTTGGCCCAAACTGAAAAAAAGTTACATATATGTGTTCCAATTAGTATATAATCTCATTTTCAAAAAAATTGCGAAAGAACAAAAAAGCCGTAGCGAAAGAAAAAAAAACACATGTGGCCACTGCCAGAATAGAAGAAACTACCTGGGAGCAGCAAAGCATGTGGGCCCACTACCCACATCCCGCGTTCGCACCGAAGGTGCGCGAGAGTGGGTCCTCCGCTCGTCTACGCCAGTGTGGTTGGTCCGCGCTACCTGGTGTTAGAGATTCATGGGGAGGAGAACCATAACAAGATGAGAAAAAACTGAAAAAATGTTATCTATATGATCCAATTGCAATTTTGGTTTCTTTCTTGGCCCTTCCGTTAGTTTTTGGTGCTAACGATGTTAAATGTGAGGTGAAATGACCTTTGTACCCCTTACTTGAATCAAAGTGTAAAATTCAATTTCGAAATTTTGTATTTGTTCCAAAATTCCATAACTATGCAAGATTTCACAATGACACAAAAATTTGGCATTATTTTGACATTATTAACGTAATTGTATCTATTATGGATATATATTCTTATTTTGTAAAAAATCAACTATTTAAATATAGAAGTTCGAGAATTCTAATGAATTATTTCAACAAATTAGACAATGAATATTGAATAAGTTTATCAACATGTTGAATTTTGTGCTATCAATTTATGAACCAGTACCTTTGAAAAGTTGAGTTCATATATAATCATGTTTAAATAGTCGGTCTAAACATAAAATGTTGAGTATGTCATGCCTTATTGACTCGAATTAATGAATTATTGGAAAATATTTTGTAAAGTTTTCCGCATACGAAAATTACAAAGTTAAAAGTGTCCAGATATGACTTCTTTTCCTCGTGTATTTGGTTTATTTATTTTTAGAATCATCACCACTATTATTAAACATTGCGGTTGCGGGTGAGTGTATTTGGTTTCTTACCAGTTGCCGCAAAGCAATTTCGAACTGATGAAATGACACAGAAAACCGTGAAATGGGCCATCATTGGGCTGTATGCCGTTGGCTAATAGAATTTTTTTTATTTTTAATCGAATTTTTTATTATATTTTTATTAATAACCGGATGTTTTCGAAATTTGCAAAAGTAGTCTTCTAATCGCCTTAGGACTGGGCGACAAGGGCCAATAGCCCGGTGGACGGGCGACTAGGGGCTAATCGCCCATATTAAGGGCGACTGGGGCCTACTGCAACTGCCACGCAGGCCTGTCGCCTGATATACGGGCGACAAGGGGCAATCACCTGTGGAACAGGCGACAAGGCACCACACTGTTTTTTTTTTTTTTTGAACTGGCACCAGACTGTTTTGACTGAGACTAGAGCTTCGTCTGTGGCCATGAGGTACGAAAAGATTCGACTCAAACAGGCCCTACTTCATATTAGCTCTGGACCTATGGGCGCGTTCGGCACCGTCTCTCTAAATTTTAACACCCATCACATCAAAGAGAATCTTACTATTTAAATATATTTTTATTAATTTAATGACAAAACCTATGTCACGACCCCTCCTTTAAATTGCGAGACGAATCTAATGAGCCTAATTAATCTAAATTTCGCTACACTGATGCTACAGTAACCATCGTCTAATCACTGCTTAATTACTCTCATTAGATTCGTCTCGCGAATTCGAGCGGAGTCCTGAAATTAGTTTTGTAATTAAACTTTATTTGTAATCACAATATTCGTCGAAAAAACCCTCTAAAATTTAGACCCATGCAACGAATACCCCATTGTCCTTGGCGCAGGTTTTTGACCTGTGATGTGAGCCGTTCGTTTCCTGTGAGCTGCTGTTTGCTACTGTTGGTTGCTGCAACCCGCAGCTACAGCCTCCGATATTCGATTTGTGCTTGAGCGCAGTAGGCAGAGGAACGAGAGATGGAAAAGAGATGACGCACTTGGGAGAGATGAATCGGGATGCATCTAGCTCTTGGGTTGGGTAGCAGTTGGTTTACTTTGTTTAATCAGAATGCCTTGGCCTGCTGCCGACACAAAGAGAAAAGAATTTAATGGCGAGCAAATGGGCTTGTCGCCCGGCGAACGGGCGGCTGGACCCCACAACAAAGCTTGTCGCCCGTACACTGGACGACTTGGCCCCACCCGGCGTCTTGTCGCCCGGTAATGAGGCGACTAGGCCCTTGTCGCCCCGTAGATTGGCGACTGGCCTTGCTGACTCAAAAAATTGTGCCACGTAGGCATCCTATCGCCCGTGGGACAGGCGATAACCTCTAATCGCCCCGCAGTGCGGCGATTAGGTGACTACTTCTGCAAATTTCGAAAACACCCGGTTATTAATAAAAATATAATAAAAAATTCGATTAAAAATAAAAAAAATTCTTGGCTAATATGCACATGGAGGGGACAATTTTTTTTTTTTTTTTTTTTTTTTTTTTGAGGAACACACGGAGGGACAACTGAGGCCTGCTACTAGTGTGTCTACTTTAGCTAGAAGCCGGTGGGGAACTCAGCCCGTTAGCAGCCCAATAAGCAAATCAAACCCAGTCTTCTTTCTCCCGCACCACAAAATCAAATGTTTCAGCACTCAAACGTTACGCACATGCAAAACAATTGTTCCGGCTGCTGAAACTGATTGTTCCACGCATGCAAAAAAATTGTTCTGTGCATGCAAAATAATTGTTCCGGCTATTGAAACTAGATTGCTGTGCCTGCAGCTAGCAGGGGGTGCGGGGGCTCTGGCGAGTGGGCACACAGGCCAGAGGCGACGGGGCGGGCGGT
Source organism: Eragrostis nindensis (assembly GCA_012490785.1). Taxonomy (NCBI): domain Eukaryota; kingdom Viridiplantae; phylum Streptophyta; class Magnoliopsida; order Poales; family Poaceae; genus Eragrostis; species Eragrostis nindensis. The sequence continues at coordinate 203,201 of JAAXCT010000142.1, read as the reverse complement.
GCCGTGGTGAGGTGCGCCCGGCCCGCACCGGTGCGGCGGTCAGGGACTATGGCGGCTTGGCGAGATCTGCGTACGTAGGCCAGGGGCGGCGGGACAGGCAGATATGAAACGCGGTGCACGTGGCATGGCGGCTGGGCGAGCGAGCACGGGATGAAAGTGAGGAGGAAGGTGGAGGAAAGACATTTGTAGTTGCGTGAATATCAAACAGTGGATGCTTCGGATGCCAGTAGCACTCGAGTGCTATATAGAAAAGGAAATCTTATTCTACTATCGATCCAATCAGCCCAATCTACTACCCTATACAGGCCACATGAGTGAGCTGAGCCCAATCGGCCCTATAGCATGTGCTCAAATCCTCATGAAGCTACAAACACAAAAGTGGGCTGCTCAATGTATGCAAGACCAGGCAGCCTGCCAACCAGATTCTGTGAATAAAGGAATAAATTCCACAGCTCGTTGGCCCCTTTTCTTTGGAGGAACTTATCTCTTTTTGCTTCATGATGCGAAAATTCCGGTTTCAGAAAAATTCCATATAGTTACATTTTTTCTCGTTAAAAAATGTAGAATATCTGTTACAATTTATTGCAAAATGCATCTTGTGGCGCACGAGCTAGCTAGGAATGCTTTTACAAATAAGCAATCTTGTATTTGGGTCGATGAACCCCCTAGCTTTCTTTTCAATTCCCTGATGAACGATGTAACTGTGTTCTCCAATGAATAAAGATCGCCGGATGGCATTCCCTCAAAAAAAAAAAAAAAAAAAAGTTCGATGGACGGACATGGTTTCTTAGGGAAAAGAAAACCGAAAGGCAGTGAAACCACAACGTTCAACGGTATCCCACAATGAACGGCCTCTACTGGTCAATTCAGAAGATACCAATTCGTGACTGCCGTCCTTCATAGATTCCAGATTCGTGCCTCAAAGGCTAGAAGCACGTCCACTTGCATGGACGGCCGAGCTGCAGAAACTTTGTACCTTGACTAACTCAAATTTCGTTCATGATCGACACATGCAGAAGTACTAGCCACAAATAAGGATCCACAAATTAAATGCCACTTTACATTGACGATGTCTCCAGCGTATGTGTTTCCTAGAAGGTTACTGCATCTAACAGTCGTATCTCAGCTAACCTTTCCTTCCTTGTCTCATAACATTTGCGTCTCATTCGAGCAAAAGGCAAAAGAATCTAACATGGACTGCACTAAGAAACACTTGCATTTGTAGTACTAAGAAAGGTTGCCATTTCTTTTTATCAAAAGTTGTAGTGATATCAAGTTAAGAGGTAACTAATCTAGTTCACAAAAGGAGACCAATTACAGGAAGGATCATTGCACCAACATAGGGAATGATACATACACTAGGCATATTGTACGGCCTAATCTAGCTTACTAAAGGGCAGTGATGTATGATGTGAGGCATGACGTGAACCTGGAATGTGTATGGATCAAAGAGCAATGAAGTTTCTCTCTCTCTCTCTCTCTCTCTCTCTCTCTCTCTCTCTCTCTCTCTCTCTCTCTCTCTCTTGCGGGGAGGTTTCTTTAACATACACCAAACAAAAGGAGACGCTTAAGCCGTAATATGAGCACCGCTCCTGAATTTATCAAACACATATCTCCACCGCTAGCGTCATCAATTTGTAGGAATCTTATTAGATATTTTTTGTATCTGCGCTAGGCATTAATCTGAACACACCATGGGCACGATTATGTATTTTGATATAATGTCGATTATATATGATCAAAGAAAAGTTTTCTTTGCATGAAAAAGAAGGGAGCCTGCAGGAACAGCTGAGAGAAATAGTTGAGGCAATCCGTCAGTCTGTTGGTTGCCAGGCTTTGATGTCTTTAGGGCAGTCGTTTCACCCGTATTTACCTTTTCTCGTACATCATGTCAAATCACTTTTCACCGCTGCAGAGTGCTAATTTTTGTCAATGGCATGCGCAGACTCAAAACATTCTGCCGACTCCACTTTGCGTGTTCACTACAAATGTGATTGATTAAGCCCTCTGACATTATTTTCAGACAGTTCCGTTTTCATCGCTCCATTGTTCACTCTCAACCGCACACGTTTTTGCACTCCAAATTGAACATCTCATCGGCTTGTTCATGTCACCAGTACTATTATTACATCCATCTATCTGATCAAATCTAATCCAATCTTCTCCTGTCAAAAAATAAACCACATCACACACCCATAGTTTCCTATTGAGTCGATTGTGTCATTCAATCATTCGAGACTGAAGACCCCGGTGCACTCTTGCTCGCTTGGTTTCAGTCTTGGATTTATTTTATAAAAAAGGTTTCTGTAAGTAATTAACTTTATTAATCTGCGGTCAAACCCTGAATTAGATCTATTGTGCCATAAAGCATAGGAGATAGACATGTAGTGCAGCATATATGATCACCACTTCTCTTGTGATCGTCCGTCCTCTTACATCGGTAATCCCGCAAAAAATATAATTTATGTATAGCTCACTATCAAAATGCACCTGTTATGGACTGCTATCAATAGTACAAGTAATTTATTTTTTTGTGAAAGTAAACTCTTATTTATCATAAATTATGATATCTCCCCCGATCAGGTCCACTATTTTTTGCTGCACCAACATACGCCGCATTCTTCAGTGCGCATTTTTGTTCAATATATAACTATAAAATTTTTAAAAAATATGTGACGATATGAATGTTTGGTGATAATTATACTAAGAGCATCTCCAGCAGTTCCCCTAAAACTCATGCATCAAATCTTCCTTTAGGGGAAGCATCAAATCTATTTTCAGGATTTGATGCATGGGTGCTCCAGCAGTTTCCCTAAACTACATCCCCTTCTCGTAGGTCCCACCCAGCCACGTCACCATCCCCACCCTTCCCCTTCCCCTCTCTCCCTGGTTCATTTTGTCGAGCACCTTGTGTGCATATTGTGCGGCGTGCCAAGTCGCGGGCAGCAGGGAGGCGTCGATACCGAGCAGCTCAAGCTAGGCCGCCGCGGGACACCGGAGGTGTCGCACGCGCCGAGTAGCCAAGCTGCCGCGAAGCCGCGCCACGTGCCATCCTACGACGTCCACGCCGCGCCGCCTCGTGCGCCCGCCCTGCACGGCGCCCCGCACCGCGCGCAACCGCATCGTTCCGCCACGAGAACGACGTCTCGCCGACGCGTCGGGCAGGCCGCGGCGCGAGGTGCCGAATCCTGGCGCCGGCTTGCCGCCGTCACGCATGCCAAAGCAGTTGTTGTCATATGCATCACGGCGAGCGCGCCACAACTGGGTCATCGTCCTCGTCCGCGTCGGCGAGGGCTGCGCGCAAAGCAGCGGGTCAAGGGCAGTCGGAGAGGGAGACGAGGGGGCCTCCTTTGTTGCGCGTCGGGAAATCAAGGCGTCGCTGCCGTCCTCTTTGGGTGCGCCGGCCGCCGTCCTACGCTGCCGGCACCTCGCGCGCCCCCACGCCGCTCCACCTTGGCGCGCCTACCGTCGGGTGGGCACAGGCCGGCGGCCGGTGGGACTTCGCGCGCCGACGGCAGGACGGCGAGCTCCATAGCGGCGGCGGGGTGGGGGTCCAGGGGCGGCGGCATCGCGATTGCTCAGATTCCGGTCATGGAGGAGCGCCGAATCTGGACGTGTACATCTTGAGACAGGGGGAGGGAGGACGGCGGCGCTCCGGCGGCTGGCAAGCGACGGCGGGCCGACGGGAGGAGCTGGCGGGAGCGGTAGGCGCGCGAGCGGGAAGGGAAAAACTGTTTCGCGTTGGTGGTAGTTGGAGTCGGGGAGAGGAGAGCGGTCCCCTCTATTCAGGGGATGGAGGGGAGAATTTGATGCATGGAGTAAAAGAGGGGATGGGATAGGGGAACTGCTGGAGCAGGTTTTTTGCCCTCCCATGCATCAAATGGTAGTTTTTTTAGATAGGGGAGAGGGAAAGGGGAACTGCTTGAGATGCTCTAATTATATTTATGAAAAATAAATACATGCCACACATAGTTTTCAGGTTTTATGTATCCATCTATTTTTTTTGCGAAAAGGGAATTTCATTAATATTGAAGCATAGTACACCCCTTGATTACAAAAACATCCTAATTAACGCCGACTCTATTGATGTGAGATAAGAAACCTTGAAACACCTCTCAACAAAAACAAGAAACCTTGAAAGAGCCACAAATTTCATCATGTGGGATCACCATCCTAGACAGAATGCCCCGGACGAAAACTCCGATATGAAAGGACCCGGCCATCTCACCATCCACCACCGCCATCCTCATCTCCGACGGGGGAAAATTGAAACCCAGCCCTTTCGCAAAAGAGAGGTAGACTGATATTTCACATGCAAGTACGAAGAACTCGCCGCCTTCTGCATGTTGCTCGGATTTGTGTTTTCCTCTTGCGAATATGGTGAAGGAGCAACGGTGGGCTTGGCTACGGGCTCGATGAATGCCGTCGGAAACCAAACTCTCGCTAGCCGACAGCCATGGCCAACCATGACGAGACAAAGGAAGGGCTGGAGTACCTTTTTCTTCATCGATGATAGCGCCTTCGACTCGCCACTGTCAAGACGCATCCTCCTCCAGTGCTCCATGCTTATGAAGTTGATGACGACGCACCACCGCCACCGTCAATCTCTTCGACTGAACCACTAGAGAAAACCTAACCCTAACAAACACCGCAGTCGCCGCCAAGAGCGATCACCGCGGGAAGACCAACCTATCTACACCTATGAAGAAACAAAGCGGACGTCGGGATGCCATGCCTCCCTCCTCCACCGAGGGCGAGGCTGCTGGAGACGAGGGGGCGGCGTAACTTTTTATTTCTGAGTTGCCGCGAGCGGTGCGTGTATCCTAATTCTAATGCTACTTTATTTAATCTGACATGTTTATATATCCATGAAGAAACGTTTTTTAAATACTTTATCCGTCTCGTATTACTTGTCATCCTACACTGTAAGGATCGTGTGACCGAGAGGGGGGGGTGAATCGGTGCACTCTAGAATCTATTTCCAAACATTTACACCCAAGCAACTCCTAGCGAGTGGTTCTAGTAACAAGGTAAAGCACACTAAGGAGTATCCTTAACCTATATAGCTAGTGCATATAGATAACACAATCACACCACACTAGCAACCTAGCACAACATAGATAGATAGCGGAAGACTTAAGCTAGGCAAGGCAAGGTAACAAGATAACTAGAGACAAGGCAACCAAGATACTAGGCACACTAAGTAGAGTCCTTAGAGCTACTAGATAGGCTATAACAAGTAAGCACACGAGCAAGGCAAACAAGCAAACGTAGTGAAGCTAGTAGGTACCAAGGTAAACACACAAGCAAGATAAGAGCACAACTCAAGTACTACAAGCAATCATATGAAGTGCGATAAGTAAATGCGAGTAGTAAAGGAGAAGGGATAGAGAATGCTCATGATGTTTTCCCGTGGTCTCGGAAGGATAGCGCCTTCCCCTACTCCAAGTTGGGTCACTCCCGCCGGAGTCTCGACCCCGTCCCTCCGCTCGATGGCGATCCCTCCTAGAGCACACTTCACCCTCCGAGTGAAGTCGCGGGCACGTCCCGCCGGGCTCGATCCCGGGTACTCTTCCGGAGGTAAGGCTCCGCACTTGATGCGTGCCAAAGGGCGCTCCACTAGTGATGCTTCTTTCGCACGGGAAGCTCCAAGACCGTGTACAAACTTGTGTCGACTTCCACAATCTCCTTGGACAGCTCAACACCGACGCCTAACCGGTCTAGGCCTTGCCATAGACCAAGAGTAACAGCCCTAGATGACTCTCTCAAGCCCACACTAGCCTAGAGATCAAAGGATGCAACTTGCTACTCTCTCAAGCACTAGGATCACTCCAAATCCTTCTCGAGTGCTTCACACTTCTTCCTCTTGGCTTCTTGGCAGCACCTCCCCTCTTTCCTGGGTCCAATAGCACCTCAAAGAGGTAAACAACCGACTATATATAGGCCTCCAACCTCAAACTAGCCGTTGTCCAAAACTGCCCAGTCTGCGTGATGACCGTACAATAGACCGTACTGTCCGGTCTCCATTCTGACCGTATTGTCCGGTCTTCACCAGACCGGCTTCCAGGGAGTGCTGCTCCTCTTCTCAAAGCAGACCGTATTGTACGGTCCCTAGGACCGTACTGTCCGGTCTCCACTTCTTCTTTAGCCAACAGAAACTTCTCCTTCTCTGTTGCTCTTCTCCTGTAAGACCGTACTGTCCGGTCCCTGACCGTATTGTCCGGTCAACTGTCCGGTCTTCATTCTTCAACTTCTAGAAACTTCAGCTTCTCTGTCTGGAACACTCCAATAGAGACCGTACTGTCCGGTCCCTAGGACCGTACTGTCCGGTCAACTGTCCGGTCTCTATTCTTCAACTTCCAGAAACCTGAGCTCCTCTGTCTGGATTTCCTCTGTAGACCGTATTGTACGGTCTCCATGACCGTACTGTCCGGTCTCTTCTGACTTCGCAGCTTCGATCTTCTTCTTGATCTTCTTCTTCCAAACTTGAACTTCTTGGTTCCTTCAACTCTCTTCTGCCACCCTAGCCCCTGAGAGACTCACCATGCATCCAATGATCTCTATAACTAGTGTGTACTAAGAGAACCACCTCGAACCCTCTTGATAGTCCGGTTTTTCCTATGGACTCAAGCTAACATCTAACCAAGCAACACTCGCTTGGATCTAGCATGTCCTTACCCTTGATCCATATCTTCTCCGCGACTCCATCAAGTCCGTTCTTGTGTAGATGAAGGCAACCAATCATCCTTGTCATTTAAGTTCATGGTGTGTTGGCGTTCACCACCAACGGACGGAGCTTTCTTCATATGTGACCTATAAGATCTCACAAAGAGTGTTAGTCACATTCATGGTTCTCATCCTATCACCAAAACATTCATACCTTGGGGTTTCCCTAGCTCCAATAGTCATGAAGCTTATAATCTCCCCCTTTTTGGTGATGGATGACAACCATGATAAAAATGATCGAGAAGATAAAGAATGTAATGACAAAAACCAAGATAAAAGCGCAACTCGATCAAGACACTAAACAACAAGTATATGATAGAGAGATAGTTACCTTGTTGATTAGGTCGAGGCAAGTCATAGCTCAAAAGAAGTCACAAGTTAGAGCAAAAACTCATATCACAAGTGAAAGAAAGCACATGGAGCTATGACAAGCAAAGGTTGCAAGGGGTTTACCTTCATACTTACTTTGTAGAATTCCGCTCCCCCTTGACAAGTGCACCAATCTCAAGATTGTGTGAAGATCGATCATCTTGATCACTTGCCTTCATTCGTACACACTCCCCCTTGAGACGGCATTGCTTCTTCTTCATCACCTCAAGATTGTGCGAAGATCGATCGTCTTGATCACTTGATCTTCTCTTGTACAAACTCCACCTTGAAGTGACATCTTCCCACTCATTGTAAGTCCAAACTCTTCTTCCCAAGTTGCTCGATCATTAAGCCCAAAACCTTCTCCCCCTTTGGCATCTATCACTCAAAAAAAAAATCTACCAAGGAAGAAAGGTTAGTGTAAATGTATGAGACGAGTGGGAAGATGAGTTACTTGATTTGGCGTGAAGCTCCCCCTTGATCCGAAATTCTCCATCTCCTCACCAAGTATCCCTACACACACCCTCAAAAGAATATTGTCTTGAAGTACATAGGGGTTAGTTGATGATGATGGAAATGTATGAACCCTTAGACTTTGAGCCGCGCAAGTGGATTTAACCTTGGAGCTCAAAAATCATGGTTCAATGGGCATGAAGCTCATATAGCATTGCTATAAATTCATCATAGGAGGTCATATACTCATATTGTGAATAAGCAACTCCCCCTAGATGGATGCTCGGCGCCGAGACACTTATGCAAGATGCATGATGCGAATGCAAGGAATGATAAGTGTACAATGCATGATGCTATAATGGTAAAACAAGAGAAAGCTAAGAGCGAAGTTACCAACAACAAGTTTGAACCCTCCATGAGCTTGATCACAACGAGCCATTCTTCAAAGCCTCGGGAGCCAAGTGCCACCAATCCCAAGCTTAACCCATGCTCATTGCTATCTCAAAGAGGTTAGTCGTCGGTCCTACAAAAACAAGAAGAACACAAAAATAACATAAACAAAAACAAGCTAAGTATATATACATATATACAAATGTAAGCTCAAGGATATCAAGTGAAGTCGGAGAGGTCGAGAACATTAAGTTCTCCCCGGAGCTTCCAAAAGGTCTTCTTGTCAAGTGGCTTGGTGAAGATGTCCGCCAATTGTTCATGAGTCCGAACACCAATCAATTCAATATCCTTCTTGGCCACATGATCTCGAATGAAGTGATGCTTGACTTCAATGTGCTTGGCATGGCCGTGATCACCCTTGTTGAGAGCCATATTGATAGCACTTTCGCTATCACAATAGAGAGGTACTTGCCCATAAGATAATCCATAGTCCAATAGGGTTTGCTTCATGTATAAGAGTTGAGCACAACAAGCACCGGCCGCCAAATATTCCGCCTCCGCCGTAGAGATAGCCACACAATTTTGTTTCTTGGAACTCCATGAGATGAGTGATTGTCCAAGAAATTGGCATCCACCGGAGGTACTCTTTCTACTCACTTTGCATCCGGCGAAGTCCGAGTCCGCATAGCCAACAAGTCCAAAGTCCGAGCCTTTTGGATACCATAGGCCCATTGTAGGAGTGCTCTTGATGTACCTAAGAATTCTTTTCACGGCACTCATATGGGACTCCTTGGGGTTAGCTTGATAACGAGCACAAAGGCACACACTAAACATGATATCCGGTCTAGATGCGGTAAGGTAAAGAAGTGAACCAATCATAGAACGATAGAGTTTAGGATCTACCGGTATACCTTTTACATCCGCATCAAGAGGGACACTTGTAGCCATAGGTGTGTCGTAGGACTTGGAGTCTTCCATGCCGAACCTCTTAAGAAGATCCCGAGTGTACTTCTCTTGGTAGATGAACGTGCCCTCCTTCATTTGCTTGACTTGAAAACCGAGGAAGACATGAAGTTCACCTATCATAGACATCTTGTCAAGGATATGACCCCCGGGTATCTCAAGACAAGCAAGGCCGAGTGCCCATACGGGATAGTCGGGCTGGCCCAAACAAGCCCGAGTGGCTCAAGTATCTAGATGGAGTAGTCGGCAAGTCAGAGAAGAATTATTATCTTGTACTACAAGGCGAATTGTATAGTAACCGACTAGGTTTCTCTCCATGTAACCCTGCACCCCCGGATATATAAGGCGGGCAGGGATCCTCTCATAAACATCATCAATATACACCACACCAGCACAGGACGTAGGGTATTACGCACATCGCGGCCCGAACCTGTATAAATCCTTGCGTCTTGTGTTACCATCGTGTTCTTGGTTCTTGCGCACCCGTAAAATAACTATCGAGGCCCTAAAACCTCGACAGTGGCGGTTGAGATGTCCGCAGGGATGCTGTAGCACACGCCGCCGCCGGCATACGACAACAGCTGCTCGGCCACAACGTTGGCCACTCGGTCACATGGTCTAATGACTCGGTATTCACTCAGATTATTATCCAACTGACCCGGCATTAGTCCGGAGGCTTTATAAGCTCAAGCATAAAGAATGATTTCATCTCTCCCTTCGACTCGTCGATACGTCGAACAAGCTAAGTCATTTATTTGATTTGCTTTTTCAAATATTTTTACTCCTATCATAATTTATTTTACAGTCTTTCTCACTTCGGTTTGAGTTCCGACCCAGAGTCGGGGGCTGTATTTTTACCCTTATGTGTGGTGTCTTGAGTCTTTTCTCACATAAGCTAGCAAGTCGGTGGATTTTTCCCAGTTATGAAAGCTCATATCAGGCTGATGCTCACACTCTAACACTGACGGGTTAACGCCTTCTGTTGCTAACACCCTAGGTTAATGAGTCAGGCTAGGTCACAACCGAGTTAGTAGTCAGTGGAGTTCACCTATACTTAACGCTTCGAGGGAGACAACATTGGACTAAGCACATAAGGAGACTAAAATTTGACCAAGATAAAGGAGTTTTTATATCCTAAGTGTCTTGTTCAATCATCGTATACTACATATTGTTTTTTCTTGTTTACATATACAGGAATTCAAATATAATCTCTCAGAGATGACGAGCATATTTTCTACGCTCGGGGGTTTGACGCCACTCGACAATTATTATTCGTCATTGGTATTTATTCATCATCAATATTCAGCCGGACATCTCAGGATATTCATCTCCAGGATTTATTGGTCATTGGGATCTTCATCTGAAATTCTATTGATTATTATTGGAATTTTCATCCGGAATACTATTAATTGGGATATTCATCTATGATTACCGGGGCATTCATCTTTGGTTATCTTCGGATATTCATCTATGGTTACTATTAATTGCAAGAGCTTCACTCGGTTCTCTCAGGCCAAAGATTATTTAATGGAAAAATCACTCGGCCATAACTTCGGTTGCTATTTTCACTCGGCCAAGCAGCTGGACCAGAAGGATTATTTCTATTCTTGGTAGATGGTCAGTCGGCAACATCAACGCAAGCTACATTTCAGTCAGCCAAGTTTATTATACTATTATCAAGTGATACAGATCACTCGGCGCACTCACCCAATAAAGCCAAGTTAAGTCGGCCAGGTCTTTTCATGTTTCAAGTCAGTCGGTCCCTGGTCATACTCACTCGGCGACGGAGGAAAAATTACTTGGTATTTAATCTCCTAGTAACAAGTCAGTCGGCCATACTTATTTGGCGTTATCTCGAACAACAACAGTGGTGCAACGACGATGGATTTACATCAACAGTGGCGCAATGATATTTGCAGCAATAACTCGACCGTCTATCGACGAGGCCTATTCGGCTATATCTACAGTATTACAAGATTGTTAGTCTCTTTTGAGTCTATGAACAATTGTTCCACTTCTTCATAGACTCGGGGGCTAGCCCACGTGGGCTCACTGGCGTGAGCCCACGTCGCACTTCATCAGTCAAATGATCAAGCTTTACTTCGACGGACTTCATCTTCACTCGGGCAGTCGGTGGCCAGGCTCTATGAGCTTTACTTCGGCGGACTTCATCTTCACTCGGCCGGAAGGCCAGGCTCTACGAGCTTTACTTCGGCGGACTTCATCTTCACTCGGCCAGTTGGTGGCCAGGCTCTACGAGCTTTACTTCGGCGGATTTCTTCATATGGTTACACTCTTCAGCTTCTTTGGAGTCTATGAACAATTGTTCCACTTCTTCATAGACTCGGGGGCTACATCCATAGGATGCACTTGACGTGCACCCTACGTTTCTTCACTCGACGGATTCTCACACGGCTATAATGCCAGGCTTCGGGAAGCTTTATACCCAGGCTCGTTTAGACCTTCTGTCTAATTCTTCGGATTAGACAGAAGCTCGGGGGCTGCACCTTATAGGTGTGTTTTTTGCAAAAATCTCGACATCAATCGGCATTGGTTGTTCTTTCATCTTCAAGCCTAATTCAAGGCCTTGCTGATCTTGGTATTCCCAGGTTTCAGCTTCTTCATATTGGTTATTTCGGTAACTATTACTCTTTGGAGTTCTTTTTCATTGACCAGCTATGCTGAGAATTATTGTACATGGAGTTAGAACCAGTCGGAGGTCTTCAAGATCAATCAAAAAGAACTCGGGGGCTACTGTCAAGGATATGACCCCCGGGTATCTCAAGACAAGCAAGGCCGAGTGCCCATACGGGATAGTCGGGCTGGCCCAAACAAGCCCGAGTGGCTCAAGTATCTAGATGGAGTAGTCGGCAAGTCAGAGAAGAATTATTATCTTGTACTACAAGGCGAATTGTATAGTAACCGACTAGGTTTCTCTCCATGTAACCCTGCACCCCCGGATATATAAGGCGGGCAGGGATCCTCTCATAAACATCATCAATATACACCACACCAGCACAGGACGTAGGGTATTACGCACATCGCGGCCCGAACCTGTATAAATCCTTGCGTCTTGTGTTACCATCGTGTTCTTGGTTCTTGCGCACCCGTAAAATAACTATCGAGGCCCTAAAACCTCGACACATCTCAAACTCTTTCTTCATAAGAGCACGGAACTCATCATTATAGATTTCGTTAGTGGAGCCATAGATGATATCATCAACATAGATTTGACAAACAAAGAGATCATCACCAATATGCTTAGTAAAGAGAGTGTTGTCGATACTACCGATCTTGTAGCCCTTGGTGATGAGATGATCTCGAAGTCGTTCATACCATGCTCTTGGTGCTTGTTTGAGTCCGTAGAGAGCCTTCTTGAGCTTGTACACATGGTCCGGATGCTCGGGGTCCTCGAAGCCGGGAGGTTGCTCTACATAAACTTCTTCATTGATTAGTCCTTTGAGAAATGCACTTTTCACATCCATTTGGTGAAGTTTAAAATCAAAATGAGAAGCATAAGCAAGAATTGTTCTTATAGCCTCAAGACGAGTGACGGGGGTGAAAGTCTCGTCAAAATCGACGCCTTCAACTTGAGAGTAGCCCTTCGCTACAAGTCTTGCCTTGTTCCTCACGATTGCTCCCTTCTCATCTTGCTTGTTCTTGAAGACCCACTTAGCGCCAATGACATTGGATCGCTTGGGCCGCTTCACCAACTTCCAAACATCATTCCTCTTGAAGTTGTTGAGCTCCTCTTGCATGGATAGCACCCACTAGTGATCTTTCAAGGCTTCCTCGATCGTCTTCGGCTCTAGGGTAGAGACAAAAGAGAAATTCTCAACAATGTTAGCTTCATCAACATAATTAGGTTTATATTGACTTCTCCTAGTCTTTATCCCTTGAGAAGGACTCCTAATGATGAGATCACGTGAATGATCCCGAGCAATGGGTTTGTGCTTCCTTGAAGGTTCTTGTCGAGGAGGAGGAGGAGCCGGCGAAGTGTCTTGCGCATCTCTTGCGGCTTGCTCCCTAGAGATGTGAGTGTCTTGTTGTCGAAGAGGTGAACCCGAGCCATCATCTTGAGTTGAAATAGATTGTGCTTGTTCTTGATTGCTCGGTGACGCTTGGCTCGTAGATGCATGAGGTAGACTTGATGGCGCTTGTTGCGGTTCATTTGGAGTAGCTTGACTCGAAGATGCTTGTTGCGGTTCGCTTGATGGAGCTTGACTCGAAGATGCTTGTTGCGGATCACTTGAAGGTGCTTGATGTTGTTCACTTGAGGGAGAGCTTGGATTCTCTTGAGATGTGCTCGTAGAAGGTCCACTTGATGAAGTTGTTGGAGGAGGTGTCGGAGGTTCATCTTCACGAGGAATAACTTCACCAATGGGCATGTTCTCCAAAGCTTCCTCCACGGGTTCATCACGTACAATATGAGAAGAAGTAGGGTCTTCTTGAGACCCGTGAGACTCATCAAATTGCACATCATAGGTTTCTTCAACAAAGCCGGTAGAGTTGTTGTAAACCCGATAAGCCTTGGCCGAGCCCGAGTAACCGACAAGAATGCCCACATCGGTCCTCTTCTCGAACTTGCCAAGTCTTTCCCTCTTCTTGTAGATGTAGCACTTGCAACCAAACACTCGGAAGTAGGCAACATTCGGTCTTCTCCCAACAATCACTTCATATGGAGTCTTGTTTAGCAACTTGTGAGGATAGATCCGGTTAGAGGTGTAGCATGCGGTGTTGATAGCTTCCGCCCAAAATTTCTCCGGAGTGTTGTACTCATCAAGCATAGCACGAGCAAGAGTGATAAGGGTCTTGTTCTTCCTCTCAACAACATCATTTTGTTGAGGAGTGTATGTAGCCGAGAACTCATGATCGATGCCAACCTCATCACAATAGTCTTCAATGATAGAGTTTTTAAACTCCGTCCCATTGTCACTCCGAATCTTATTGATATGATGCCCATACTCATTTTGCACTCTTCTAGCAAACTTCTTGAATATCCCAATTGCTTGTGCCTTGTTCTCAAGAAAGAATACCCAAGTATATCTTGAGTAGTCGTCCACTACCACCAAGCAATAGAGATTCCCACCAATGCTCACATAAGTTGTAGGCCCGAAGAGATCAATGTGTAGGAGCTCAAGAGGTCTTGAGGTTGACAAGAAATTCTTGGATGGATGAGGTGAAGCCACTTGCTTTCCGGCTTGGCATGCACTACATAGCTTGTCCTTCTCAAAGGTGACATCCTTGACTCCTCTCACTAGCTTGTTCTTCATTACATGCTTGAGTTGACCCATACCAATGTGAGCAAGCCTTCGATGCCATAGCCAACCTAGAGCGGACTTAGTGAAGAGACAAGTGCTAGGGGCAACAATGTTAGTCTCAAAATCAACAACATATAAATTATTATGACGAAAGCCCTTGATAGTGAGACCCATAGCATCATTATGAAGAACCACCCCATTAGCATCAAAGTTACAAGAAAAGCCAAGATCACATATTTGAGCAACGGATACAAGATTGAAGTTTAGGGACTCAACAAGCAATACATTAGAGATAGAGAGGTCATTTGAGATAGCCACCTTACCAAGACCTCTCACCTTGTGCTTGGAGTTGTCCCCAAATGTGACCTTGTCATGATCTTCATTTTCTTCCAAGTTGGTGAAGATGGATGAAGTACCGGTCATGTGTTGAGTGCACCCACTATCCAACACCCAATGTTTGCCACCAATCTTGTAGTTCACTTTGGAAGTAGCCATCAAGCAAAGAGGAGGGTTAGTATCAAACGAATCAATTGACATGTTATCTACCTCTTTCATGCTTTTGATGCTATTGATGTAGGCCATGGGAACACCATTGAGATAGTCCAAATCCAATGCATTCAAGGCGTCAATCATTGCCTTGGTGACTCCATTGTGTCTCCACTCACTCCGATCATATCCCAAGTGTAGAACATGGTTCCCAAGAGGATAGGCTTGAAATATTCCCACTTCATCACTTCCATTGAAGTACTCAAGAATGTTGTACATTTGATGCTCATAGGATAAGGCAATCAAGATAGCTTCCTTGAGAGGCATCCGATCAATATCATCACCAATATCATTTAGGACATAGACCTTCCGATGATAGGGGAGGAGCGACACCATCATCCTTATTGCATGCTCATCACTAACCTTATCCTTTCCTTCAAAAGAATTGACTCTTGCAAACAATATGAGAAGCCTCTTCCAACACTCAAGCCAAGTTTCTTCACTCTTCTTGTAGAACTCATCATACATGTCAAGAAGGAGATAGTGAGCACCACCGGCAAGACCCGGTTCATACATGTTGTAGTAATCTTCATAGAAAGAAGGTAAGAGATCACCATCCGGGGGATATTTCTTGATAGGTTTCGGCTCATCATCACTATCACTTGAATAGTCATCATCACAATAGAAGACGGGAACTCTATCATCTTCTTCTTCTTCCTCATCATCACTTGGGGTCTTGAATGTGTTAGAGAGCAAAGAGCGAGCTCTTCTTCTTGTAATGATCTCAATGACTTGCTCAATTGAATATGACTCAAGCTCAAAGCTCTCAAACTCAATGTGATCACCATACTTGTCCTTCGGAAGAGCATCAAGAAACCTCCTAAGACCTTGACCCTTGGTGACTATCCAAAGCTTGTTCTCATTTATCCTCTTGACGAGTGAATCCATCCGAAGAGTAAACTCAACAAGATCTTCATTCGGCTTCATAGAGATGTGGTCCAACTCATCACATAGTTTGATATATCCATCCTCTTGATCCCGAGAAGAAGAACCTTCACCAACACGAGATAATGATTGAGCTTGAGGTAGAGGTTGAGCTTCAATGTGTTGATCTTCACTTGCATGAGAGATATCCTTACCCTTCTTGATATCCTCCTCACGGGAGGAGAGAATAGCAACCACCTCATCATAGGGCATGTTCACAAACTCATCCACTCGAGCAAAAGCAAGAATACCAAACCGCGAGAGTGGTAGAGATCGGATAAGCTTCTTCACAACATGCTTGTGCATAATAGATGGATAGCCTCTTGACATGAGTTTCCTAGCAAGAACATACAAGCGAGATGCGAAGTTAGTGATATCCTCATTATCATTCAAAACAAGCTCATCATACTCATCACGCACATCATAGTAGGAAGTACCAATAAGCACACAATCATAAGGCTCAATCAAGGTAGAGGCGATGGAAGTGTTAGAAACGTCATCATGCGTGGACTCCATTTTCCCACACGCAATCCCGGTCACGACTCAAGGCGGTAAAGCCCTAATAATGAGCACTTGGCTCTGATGCCACTTGTAAGGATCGTGTGACCGAGAGGGGAGGGGGGTGAATCGGTGCACTCTAGAATCTATTTCCAAACACTTACACCCAAGCAACTCCTAGCGAGTGGTTCTAGCACTACAAGGGATCATGCATTCTGTGACGAAACAATAGTGATGAATGCTTATTTGGTCACTACTATGTGTATTTATAGTGACAAATTCTATTTTTGTCACAATTTCGTGCATATTTTGTGACAAAACAGTTAGTCATCACAAATCAAGTTTCTAGTGACCATTTAAATGTGATGAAGTACTAAATCATCACTATTTTATTTCTAATTAGTGATAAACTATTTTGTTGTCACATCATATGCTAATTGTGACAGAAAAAAATGACGAAGTATCACGGTGTCACTGTTTCATTTACAAGTAGTGAGAAAATATTATGCCGTCACACTATCCAATTTTAGTGACGAGTTTATAGTGATAGTATATCCTATCCTCACTATTTAATTGATTAATAGTGATAGAAAAATATATCGTCACTAAACACCATTCTAGTGGCAACTCTGTTTTGACGAGGTAGCATCTTGTCACTATTTTATTTATAATTAGTGATAAAATATTATGTTGTCATTTTTCTTTATATCGGTGACAAATAAATAGTGAGGATGTAGCACTTTATCACTATTTAATTTGAGAATTAGTGAGAATAAACTGTTTCATCACTATAAAACTTCATATTTGTGATGATTTAGTATGTTGTCACAATATAAATATAAAAAGTGGGAAAAGTTTCATCACTGATCATCGTTGATAACATACTACCATGTACAGGGATTTTGTAACCATGACGACTACTTTCCTATTGAATTATTCTATAACTTTTTTAAGAGACAAAATTAGATTGTACAAGATCAATGAACTGTTCATATATAATCAATATATTGAGAAACATATTATGCAAGGTCTATGCATAGCACAAATATTTACACGTAACTGTGATACACGCAGTAAAGCAAATTCTATTGTTGGTTGATATGGTCTGACAAGTCAGTCACGTGGAAAAAAAGCCCCTTAGCCCTTTAATCCCCTTTCTTGTTGCTAGCGTGTGGCTGTGCTTCAGGCTTCAGCTCCACTGTCGCACAGCAGTTAGAAACTGGGAGACAGAGACAGAGACAAAGCTTCGTGGATTTAGAGAGAGAGAGAGAGAGAGAGAGAGAGAGAGAGAGAGGCGGGTGGAGCAGAGATAGAGAGAGGTCGAGCTGCTGGAGCCGCCGAGGAGGAGGTGGATGGCGGAGGCACTGGAGATGGGGACAGAGCTGCTGGAGCAGAGCAGAGAGAGGGAGAGAGAGCTGCTGGAGCCGCAGGGGAGAAGGGGGATGGCAGAGGCACTGGCCCATGAGCTCCCAGATCCACAGGTTCACAATCCCGCCCGTCTGCCTCCTCTTTCTCCAAATCCATAATGGAGCTGTGGCGCCGAGCAGGAACAAGGAGACAACCTGTACATGTCCTTCGCCTACGACAGGGGTAACTGGCTAACTGCCCTCAATATATTTCTAAATTGGTTATTTCCTGGCAAATGTTTTGTAAGTTTTGCATCATTCAGCCTTTGAGTGATCCACGGATGCAACCTATACTAATTTTATTTTGGTTATTTATGCACTTAATTATTTTCTAGCGAGGTAACTAAAGTAATTGTGGCAAGACAAGTAGTGGTCCGTAACACAAATTATGCAAGAGAATCTTGGTTTGGGTACCTTGGGGACTAATTGAACAGGAGTTTTTCAGCCACTCAAAAAAAATTTAAAAAATATATTCAGTAACAGTTACAAGTACACTCCTGATACAAATTCCATGCAAGAAAACTCAAGCCATACAAATTCTCATAAGAAACAGAAAAAGAAATTGACATAATATCAGGCAGCAGATGGTTGACAATGTAATTGCATAGAGCGGGAACAACTTAAATTTATCTCAGTCATCGTATATATGGATGGTTGAAAAAACATATCTACCTTATGCTAGTCGGTAATTTAGCTATCATCTGTATCGTCTTCATCACTTTCATTGCCGCTGTCATCTGATCCCTTGTAGTGTAGTAACAAGGTAAAGCACACTAAGGAGTATCCTTAACCTATATAGCTAGTGCATATAGATAACACAATCACACCACACTAGCAACCTAGCACAAGATAGATAGATAGCGGAAGACTTAAGCTAGGCAAGGCAAGGTAACAAGATAACTAGAGACAAGGCAACCAATATACTAGGCACACTAAGTAGAGTCCTTAGAGCTACTAGATAGGCTATAACAAGTAAGCACACGAGCAAGGCAAACAAGCAAACGTAGTGAAGCTAGTAGGTACCAAGGTAAACACACAAGCAAGATAAGAGCACAACTCAAGTACTACAAGCAATCATATGAAGTGCGATAAGTAAATGCGAGTAGTAAAGGAGAAGGGATAGAGAATGCTCATGATGTTTTCCTGTGGTCTCGGAAGGATAGCGCCTTCCCCTACTCCAAGTTGGGTCACTCCCGCCGGAGTCTCGACCCCGTCCCTTCGCTCGATGGCGATCCCTCCTAGAGCACACTTCACCCTCCGAGTGAAGTCGCGGGCACGTCCCGCCGGGCTCGATCCCGGGTACTCTTCTGGAGGTAAGGCTCCGCACTTGATGCGTGCCAAAGGGCGCTCCATTAGTGATGCTTCTTTCGCACGGAAAGCTCCAAGACCGTGTACAAACTTGTGTCGACTTCCACAATCTCCTTGGACAGCTCAACACCGACGCCTAACCGGTCTAGGCCTTGCCATAGACCAAGAGTAACAGCCCTAGATGACTCTCTCAAGCCCACACTAGCCTAGAGATCAAAGGATGCAACTTGCTACTCTCTCAAGCACTAGGATCACTCCAAATCCTTCTCGAGTGCTTCACACTTCTTCCTCTTGGCTTCTTGGCAGCACCTCCCCTCTTTCCTGGGTCCAAGAGCACCTCAAAGAGGTAAACAACCGACTATATATAGGCCTCCAACCTCAAACTAGCCGTTGTCCAAAACTGCCCAGTCTGCGTGATGACCGTACAATAGACCGTACTGTCCGGTCTCCATTCTGACCGTATTGTCCGGTCTTCACCAGACCGGCTTCCAGGGAGTGCTGCTCCTTTTCTCAAAGCAGACCGTATTGTACGGTCCCTAGGACCGTACTGTCCGGTCTTCACTTCTTCTTTAGCCAACAGAAACTTCTCCTTCTCTGTTGCTCTTCTCCTGTAAGACCGTACTGTCCGGTCCCTGACCGTATTGTCCGGTCAACTGTCCGGTCTTCATTCTTCAACTTCCAGAAACTTCAGCTTCTCTGTCTGGAACACTCCAATAGAGACCGTACTGTCCGGTCCCTAGGACCGTACTGTCCGGTCAACTGTCCGGTCTCTATTCTTCAACTTCCAGAAACCTGAGCTCCTCTGTCTGGATTTCCTCTGTAGACCGTATTGTACGGTCTCCATGACCGTACTGTCCGGTCTCTTCTGACTTCGCAGCTTCGATCTTCTTCTTGATCTTCTTCTTCCAAACTTGAACTTTTTGGTTCCTTCAACTCTCTTCTGCCACCCTAGCCTCTGAGAGACTCACCATGCATCCAATGATCTCTATAACTAGTGTGTACTAATAGAACCACCTCGAACCCTCTTGATAGTCCGGTTTTTCCTATGGACTCAAGCTAACATCTAACCAAGCAACACTCGCTTGGATCTAGCATGTCCTTAGCCTTGATCCATATCTTCTCCGCGACTCCATCAAGTCCGTTCTTGTGTAGATGAAGGCAACCAATCATCCTTGTCATTTAAGTTCATGGTGTGTTGGCGTTCACCACCAACGGACGGAGCTTTCTTCATATGTGACCTATAAGATCTCACAAAGAGTGTTAGTCACATTCATGGTTCTCATCCTATCACCAAAACATTCATACCTTGGGGTTTCCCTAGCTCCAATGGTCATGAAGCTTACATACACTCATCTAATTTTTTCAATTTACTTGTCATCATCGCATCCCGAGACATCTTTCTCTCTTTTTAATACATCTCTATCTTTATCTTTCTCCTACTCGTTTTCTGCGCATCTACCTTTTTCACTTCTCTTTAATCTCCGTGTCTGGAACTAAAACGACAAATAATTCGGGACGGAGGGAGTGAGTATGTAATATTCTACCAAAACGTGCTTCAACTAAAGGACATGAGCTAAAAGCTCACTCCAGAGAACATATAAATCTGCAATATTCGACATCACCCCTTTCCCATTTACCAAAGTGGTTTTTTGTTTTCTTTGCTTCAATTTACTGTCATGACATCCTGACTCCCTCGGCAAGAGGATCATTACCGATTCCCAACTTCGATGAGAATTCAGCCCTGGCCTCCAAGTAATTTAGCTCTACTGCTCCTTTGTTTTCTCTTCTCCGTGGATGCTGCGCGTTCGATCTTTGAAGCAAAGAGATGTTTCAACAACTTAGTGAGCACCAGCACGAATTAAATTACCAGAATATTAGTTTTAATCGATTTTTAAAGAATGGTTATCCTAAAAGAAATCCCTCTCACGGACAGAGCACAAACCTTTAACCAACTATTTCATGTTAGCTTCATGCATTCCTTAATTCCAACCAAACATTGGACCAAATTGCTCTTGTTCTCCTCAGGTGTGTTTTTCCCCCTCCTCCTTTCTGCCTTGTTCTTTTCCTCTGTCCTCTTGCTTTTGGCGAGTGTTTTTGCATCCTTTGCTCTAGGTCTCCTTTTTTTTCCAGAAGTCTTTTTTTAGAATCTTTTTTTTTCCCAGTAGTCTAAGCTGCCTGCTTGTACTGAACTGTTACTTCACCCTACTTTAATGAAAGGCAGAGCACTTGCTATTGTTGCTTAAAAAAAAAAGTTTCTTTCTATTCTACTGTTTTTTGTAGCACCACAGTCCAAAGTCTCGACTCTATATATGGATCGCTGGCCCAGTTGAGTTTTAATTAAAAGATACCTTGTAGTACTAATATTATTCCTTTTCTTCCTAGTAGGGGGCTTTTTTTTTTTGGCGGTGGTTCACGTGTTGTAGAGATCAGAATCAGTTTTCCCATTATCCAACCAAAAAGAAATTGCACTCTGCAAGAGGACATTTCTTTAGAGGAAAAGTAGTCTTCTTTCTGACCCATTGTAGTACTAATCATGCACTCAGGTGCACCCAGGTCCAAAATGCAGTCATGTATTCCAGAGTTCCTAATCTTTTCATATCCCAATGCCGTCGCGTTCTCCGCCAGTGAATGTGTCCACGTCAGCAATAGTGTTATGAGCCGTCGGATAAAGAACAAGTAAGCCTGCACCGTTTGATTCGAGGTAGCCTTACCGTGCTGACGTAGGGGCTCTGGATTCTTTCTCCTCGTCGCCGACGGCGCCGCGACGCTTCGCCAACTCCCCTGCCGGAGCCGGACCGAGAGCGGCACGGGCGGCCGCCAATGCTTCTTAGCCGCAGGATCTGCCGGCGAAGAACACGCTGCTCATGGCCTCATGCCTGCTGGATCAAGGCAGCCTGTTCACGCCACGAGCTGTCGAGTATGGGAGGTGTCCGATGCCGACGAGGATGAGGCCATTATCCTACTCGTGGTTATGACCGCTGGCCGTCATTCTCTCCTGTCTCATCGTGTTGTCTTGCGTGGTCTCATCCATAACCACACCCCTGCAATTCGACAAGGTGAGAAATGGGATTGTTTTACCGTTGGGAAGGGACCTCTGTTCTTTCATTTGCCCAGAGCTGGGTCTCTTGTTTCAACTTTCAACCTTGAGCTATATAGGCATGGATGCTCCATGGCATGCAGATTTATAAAGAATTAGAAAGAAGCGAATCACTCTTGAAGTGGATCGTCCAAACAAGTCCAGGCACAAGAATACTCTAAGCCAAGAACACTGCTGGTACTCATTCATGCAGATAAGCTGTTCGACTGAATGCTCTAGAGGCTTTTCTAATCTTCCCTATTCATGAATCAAAATAGCATGGTGATTATATTCTTGATTACCTTCCGATGGTGAGTTAATCTATTTCTTTCTCATATGTGGTTGTTAACCTATCATGGAGTTTTGCTCAAAAATTAGGCAAATAGCTTATTGAAAAAATCTTGGCGTTGTAAAAATAATTACATCTGATCCTCTTAAATACATTGAACACACCTCAGATCCATTAGCGTTCACTTGATACTGTGATGCCAGATACGTGAGAGCGTTTAGCATTCAGGTCAAATAGCTCTGACATTTGGCGCGTTGTCACCTCGACATGAGAGGCTTTTGATAAGGCTCTAGATCCTCTGCAAGTTAAACCTCGAGATGCACTAAACAAACAGGGTCTACATTTCCTTTGGTTGCTACATGAATGTACCTATGCATTTTTCAATGTTTGTCAAAATCTGAAACTGACGAAAGTTGTGGATTTTCTTTTCTACTCTGGTTTGGCTCCTGTGCTAAGTGCTAGCACAAAATCCTAGAATTTAATTGAACTGATAGCTTAGCTGACTTCTCAGTGTTCCCAGTGGAAACTTTAAGCACTTTCATCATAATGTGAAGTGAAATTTCCATGGAATCACTTCTTAAAAAAACACTTTGGTAGGGGTTGAAGGAAATCATAGTTGCTATCTTAATTAGGATACTGATTCACTCAAGATCTATCGTCTTGTTGAAAATTTTGGTTTTGCACTTCCCAGTAGATCACTACAACGGAGGAAGAACTGAAGACCAAAGCTGAGCTTATTGCCAAGCACAAGAAACTGATTGAAGGGTGGCAGAAAGAACGGAACGAGCAGTTGGGCAAGCACATCACCAAGCATATCAGACTTATCTAGCCTTTTTCATAAATTCTGAAAAATACCACTTGCCTTTCCTTCAGTAATCCGATTTCAGTACTGCCAGACGTCCTACATTTCTTATGTCTGAACAACGCTAGTGCTATTTTGCAGTCTACTGTATTAATAAGAATTAATAGGAACTTATGCCCCACGAGTCACCAGGCGCAGCAAGTTGCGCCACAACTTTCTAGTGCTGTTCCAAAGTCGCATAGCACGATGTAACTAAGATACTTAATATCCTGTATCCAAACAAATATAAGTCCTAGCGGCACGACATGGCACACATGATCCGAACCATAATTTGGTTACATCATGCATAAAACGGCACAACTATCACGTCACACAACCGTACCACACATGCATAATTGAGGCTGTGTGATGCATTCCAAGCAAAGTAAAGGAGCTGTTCCTGTTGGTGATGCATGACACAATCTACGAAAGGTCCAATAATTCGATCAGGACACTCTTTCAAAATTTCAAGCCAAGAAATAATATAAAGGAAAAGGAAATATAGGTCGGCTATTCAACTGTAGCCTTACAGCCTAATACGTGGCCGATACACACTCATCCCAAATAGTGGCCTCTCTTCTTTGACGTGGGTTCTAATAAGCGGTCAAGATACAATTGCTCATAGAAAAGAGCAAAAGCAGGGCCATGATTCATCTTTGTTTCTGAAGAAGGTGATGATCCTATCCCGATGAGGAAATTCCTTCTCAGCCACTGGAAAAACTCCCAATCCCTTCTCAGCCACCGAAAAAGTTAGTTTCCTTTTTATGTCATTGGATGAGTTTGTTGTGTCCTTCAGAGCCACTACACACTCATGAGTTCATATGTGGAAATGACTCATTTACCATCGATCTTCTTCCTCCTCTAGATATTGCCGCATTATCTCATTCCCGAAGCCCAAGCCCAGTGGGACTGACCAGGCGAGCGTGAGGGGCGAGCTTATTATAAACAGAACACATGGCAAAGTGAATGCACCTCCATCCTAAATTTGTGCGCATGGTTGAGTATTTGTACCAATGAGTTAGTCCATATTGTCCAGGACACCCCCACGAGCATATAGCTGCCGTTAATCACGGGAATCCATTGCAATCGTGGTTGCATCGAATCAAACACGAGGCTCTTCTCGACAGCTTGGCACGGGGAGCAGCTCTGCACACGGACGGCTGGAAGGCAGCTGCGGATGGGAGCAGTGCGAGGAGACAAAGATGGACGTGGCGTGGACTCCATGGGAGCATGAGTCGACGCGTGCAGGCATGATGTGGAGGGAAAGGAGGAGTTTACTGTACAAGGGTAAATTAGTCATTTTAAAAATAAAATGACATGCAAGAGGGGAAGAGAATCTCAAGCATGGACACAGAAGGCAAAAATATTTTTTCAGTGCCCAAGAAGGGATTGGAAGTTTTCCGGTGGCTGAGAAGGAATTTCCTCTATCCCCGTTACTGTGCAACAGATAGAGCTGGCAGCTGCAGTGCACGTCTACAGGGACAAAAGTGTGACATTCACAAGCGAAAGGTTCTTCTTCCAAAACCCATAACGATTTCCATATGGGCAACTTAATTAAGGCTAGGTTTCCTGTGATATCATCGATGTCGGCAGCGTGGCCCTTTTAGTTTGTCTGGAGTTGCAACTTTAAAATTCACGTGGTCAGGGTTGCCCTGTTATAAGTGAATACGATCTCCAGGCTTAAACACACGTGAATAATGAAAAAAGGACGCGGCACAACTTTGCTTTCCGGGAAAGTGGAAAAAACGTGCCAACCTGACAATATACGGATATTACATCATTGGTTTGAGGATCTAGACTATTTGAGACCACAGTACCATTCAATACCTCTTACTTTCAAATTTTAGTTATATCTATTGGTTGTAATAACGATATAACTCGACCCACACACACACACACACACACACACACACACACACACACACACACACACACACACACACACACACACACACAGAGTATTAACAGCATTGGTTCGACCGCATTAGCAAACTGCACCAAAACACTAAAACTGAAAAGGATTTTGTATCACGAGTTCAATGTAAAACTTGTTCATCTTTTTACTCATCTCCTTGGACACGCGTTCCAGTATCCATCATGGATAGTTTGTTCTAATCACATCTGAATATACAGTGTTAGTGCCTTTATTTAAATGAAAAATCTTCAAATAACCTTTTTTAAAAATGTATATCAAGGCCCGGTACTTTTGTCTATATATTTTGCAAAAAAATTTATGCTTGACTGTAGCTATTCTTATGTGACATCTATTTTGAGAATGGTGAGACTATTATTTGAATAAAATAAAGCTCAAATGGAAAATAAGGAGCTGACTTTGTCTTGATTTCTTGTAGTTTAAAACTAGTAGATATTGTTCAGTTTGTCGAAACATTTTTTTAGTTAAGATCATGACCAAGTTCTAGATATATATACAGAGTTAGTTGTGAACATATATTTTTACTCGGCTTCAAGATAGAGCCAAAAGCTAGTTAGTTGGATGACAAAGTTAGGTATTTTTTGAGTTTATCTGTAAGCCACGTTGTAGGTTTTTTCCTGGCTATATAAATGAATGACGTGGTCCTCCCGGGTGTCAACGCTTCATAATGTTTTCCTACAGTAATCAGTAGCTGCAAAAAAGAACAACCAAGCATACCCATGATATGTATAAAGATTTCAGCAGTCCTTTCTAGCTCCCTTTTCGTTTATGAAAGCATCCTGAGCCCCACAATAGCATTAGATATGCGTTCCTCATTTTTCTGGTATGGTGTGCCCTGTAAACCATATATGCGCTTAGATGGTGTCTGCTAGTCTATACATAGTGCTTGGTTAGGGCCGACTGGTTTACAGGGTCACACCTTAAGTAATGATCTAGTTGCATTTGGTTCTACTATTGGAAAGCAAAGAGAAATTAATATTCTTTCAATTTATTTAATTAAATAATAAGAAATACCATGGGAAGTAGTATTCCATCTACACACAATATAATTTTCTTGACAGTTATTAGTAAATACAAAAGATCAGTTTTGTTGATAAATTTGTCAGAAATTCTTTATTGTTATCTAATTTTACAATATGAAAAGATACCTGAGAAATTTACAATACACAATACTTCAGTCCATAGTGCATCCAAGCTGCGTCGCTGCTTCCTCGTGCCGCCATGGACGCATCGTTGACCCGCATCACTAATCATTCTATTTTCTTACCTATATTACCTTCGTACAAATAGTACTGTTCTGAATAGAAACTAATACTTATAGTGCTCGTATTAAATGATATGCGGACCATTGTAGGCACAAAGTTATATTCATTTTGGGATATTATTGCACAAAATAGATTAATGATTTCACAAAGTCATACAGCTTTTGCAGTATGTGACTAGCGCGTACAGCTACCCTGCGGTAAAATAAGAATATTAAATAAAAATTCCCTTTTATTTTTGAATGTAAGATACTATAACAAAAAGGTGTGTTTGTATATCTCCATAATTAATACAGCATATTCTTCGCTAAAGGAAGTTCCAGATATTCACATTTGAAACAGATGGCAAAAGGAAGAATAATTAAGCCATGTGTGACCCAAAAGGAAGGGCCACTAACCAAAGAGCGTGGAAAGCTCATGCGCATGATCAATCGAGCCATTACTACCCGTTCATGTCATCTGTGAAGCACACGAATTCATTATGCATGGTGCAGTCACAAGTTGGCACCTGGATCTTTCAAAAAGAACCATTCGAAGCCGTTCTTTGCTAACTCAAGGCCATTTTTAATCAATGATACTTTGTTTTGACTTCAGTATTCCTGATCCCTATATGATCGTTTAAGGTTGCAGTTAAACTTCTTGCATAAATGTATCTTCCTTCTGACAAAATGTGTAGCTAGCTAGCTTTGTAAAATTAAGTGAGAAAATAAAAAGTTCTCGGTAAAGCATCTGAAATGGTCAAATAAAAATTATTTAACTGGACAGCTCTAGAATTTAGAACAGTATGAGGCCGAGCAAAGAGCTCTGTTCTCCTACGTACCTCACATGTCTCCAGTGAAGGCGGGCTAAAAGACCCTAGTTTATAAAGATTTAGAACAAAAAAAGATTGCATGAGAATGTTTATTATAGAAGCTACCTCACATGTCTCGTGAAATCTTTTTTTTTGTTCTAAATCTTGTGGCTTTTTTTGTGGCTTGATCTGTTCTCCTACCTTTCCAGACTGATCAAGCCTTTTTTTGTCCGAAAGGTAGGAGAACAGTGGCTTTTTTTGTTCTAAATCTTGTGGCAAAGAGCTCTGTTCTCCTACCTCACAAGATATAGAAGCTACCTCACAAGCTAATTCATTACTGATCTTGTGGCTTGATCTGTCTTTCTTGCTTGTTTGCATGCTGAACCTCTTAATACATCCATGTCTCCTCAGTTATAGCCATATTTGAGGAATTAATTCAAGTTGAGTATTTGGAGTATTTTCCTTGAAATATTGCCAGGAATGTTTTTTTCTATATTTTATAATTTTATTCCAGTTTTTCTGTATTTGTAGTAGTGGTGGGGGTGGTGCAGCAAACCTACACCGTCGATATCATGGAAAAAATTGGTTTACTTTACCCCAACATTTGCTAAATCAATTAATTTTTCACCTTTTCTCTCCAGTCCAGGGCTGTTTCACTAACATGGACTCAGGTCAAGTCGGTTTTGTCGATGCAACTCGACATTTGTTTATTCATACACGATGTTAGGCCACGAAAACAACAATTATGGTGAACTCTTGGGCGGAGATTGACGAGGATGGCTATGCAAGGATAGCTCGCACCGCCTTGGAATGCATTGGATTGAAGAGAAAGGGTGTAAAATGAGCTGATTTGGCAAATATTAGGGGTAAAGTAAACTAGATCATAGTTTAAGGGTTTATCTAGCTTATGGCCAAATTTGGAAGGAGTAGAATGGATTTTATCCTTTTATTTATCTAGGTTTATATTCTCTCATACGGGAAATCAAACCCAACCTGAGGTGTTACTATATAAGGCCACTAGGCTTCATATGGCAATTCAAGACGTGTTGAGCAGGCTTTGCAATCCCGGTCAAACCGGTCCGGTTTTCCAGAAAAAAGGAAAACCGGTCCGGTTTTCCAGAAAAAACGGAAAAACCGGTCCGGTTAGCAAAACCGGTCGGTTTCACCAAAACCTACACTGTGTACTGTAGCAAAATGGAAAGCCGGCCATCTGGTTTACCAGACCGGTTTTTCCGGTGTCTATTTTCCCGGTTTTTTGGACAAATCTTGGTGTTGAGTATACACATTAGGATTTGAGACAAGAAATATACAATAACGAAAAAAATAAGGGTATAGCTACGTATGTCCACTGGCATCATCCATGTGAGAAAAGGACAAGGAGCAAACATATTCTGAACTTAGTTATGCACATATGCCGACACAGACCGACAAATCTACTGTACTTGAATTACAGTTACAAGTGCAAACGACGTGGTGCATCTATACACACAATTAAGTTTTTCACCTTTTGTAATATTTTTATTATATATATCATTCAGTCGCAAAATCACCTGTCAAATTGAAGCCGTCTCCCTAGTCCCGTAGTTAGGAAGATCTCATGTGATCTTCTGTTGTTCGGCAGCCCTTTCCACTACAAGAAAAGTGTACGACTCTTCACTAATGCTTGGTATTGTAGTCTAAAGTGTGCCAATGAAGCTACTTTTTGAATACGAATGATTATCTCTCTATAATAAAAGACAATAAATTATGTGTGGCCCGAAACCTTTCCTCAAAAGCCAGTGAAAATGATCTTTGTGCGGTGTCATGATTGGAGATCATACAAAACCAAATGATACAATAGAACGCCAAGCATTGTCTGCTACCCCTGTGCCTATATAAAGCACCCCACAGCTCTCCAACCCTTGCAGGAGTTTCAGCCAACACAAAACACTAGCTCCTCCTCACAGCTCTCCCTTTCCTCCACAAGGGGTCAGGGTTAGCGAGAGAGAGGTCATAACAAGATAGAGCTCCACATATAGCTAGTGTTTGTTCCATTTGTCATTACCAGCTTCCCATTCATTATTTTTTCTTGCGCATTACAATGGCTGGCCTGTCCCTGCAGCACCCCTGGGCATTTGCCTTCGGCCTCCTAGGTATGTTACCATCTCATGCATGGGCTATACATGAATTGCCATCTCATGCTTATTTTATTTTCTCTTCTTTTGCACACTACCATTCGTCGGATACATATGGTCATTCCACAGTTGGCAGTGTCTCATATCATACATAGAAGCCACATATGGTGGTTGCACCTGTATAATTACTAATATAGTGTAGCTTGTGCATGCTTTCAAATATTTGCCAAAATGTGGATACAAATATGTTTCTTAATAAGTATGAATCACAACTTCCTATCATCTCCATCATGTGCCTGATGCTTTTGTTAGCGTACAATCTCATCATGGGCTACATGTCGAGCTAGCAATCGCTACCTTAACAAATGGATGGTGCAGACTAGTAGAACGTGTACCATAGTAAATGATGAGATCATAGCGTACCTTGCATGAGAAAACGAGCTTATCTAAAATATATATTCTAACAATCGCTGGTCATAAAAATAAGGCGAGCTTAGACAGGATCTAACATGTCAGATTGTCATAACTTATCCCATGAAGTTCTTAAGTATCCTTTGCCATTTTCTGATCTTGGCACCCATTTTTGGCTGCAGGAAACGTCATCTCCTTCATGACCTTCCTGGCACCGATGTAAGTGACATGCTAATTTCTCATTACAATCGTCAGTAAAATTTTCAGAAATTTCTTGAGCTAAAACTTCTAATAACGACCATTCATGTTCAATGATTTATGTATATTTGCAGACCTACGTTCTATCGCATCTACAAAACTAAGTCAACAGAGGGTTTTCAGTCAGTTCCCTATGTGGTGGCGCTTTTCAGCGCGATGCTGTGGATCTTCTATGCGCTAATTAAGACCGGGGAGGGATTTCTCATCACCATCAATGCTGCCGGCTGTGTCATTGAAAGCATCTACATCATCATGTACTTCATTTATGCCCCGAAGAAGGGAAAACTGTTTACAGCCAAGATCATGGCCCTCCTCAACGTGGGTGTGTTTGGGCTCATCCTCCTCACCACGCTTCTCCTCTTTAAGGGTGACAAGCGTGTTGTCATGCTCGGATGGATCTGCGTTGGCTTCACAGTCAGCGTTTTTGTCGCACCGCTCAGCATCATCGTGAGCACTTCATCCTTTTGAATCTTTAGTTCCATTCCTTGTAACATTGATCTCTTGATAATACTTCTTCTTTTTGGCGACGACTCTTGCTAATACTTTTTGATTGTGTACAAACAGAAACGCGTGATCCAGACGAGGAGTGTAGAGTACATGCCCTTTTCCCTCTCACTTTCGCTCACACTCAGCGCCGTCGTCTGGTTCCTCTACGGCCTCCTCATCAAGGACAAATACGTCGCTGTATGTTATCAACACAAATCACTTGTCTAGTATTTTTCCTTAGTTAATTATTGTTGCAAATTTATCGATTGATGTCCCCACATTGATATGCTAAATGGATTTGCAGCTTCCGAATGTTCTAGGGTTCACTTTTGGCATCGTACAGATGGGGCTGTACATGTTCTACATGAACAAAACGCCGCTTATCGCTGAGGGCAAGGAGGCCAGCAAGCTCCCCTCAGCGAAGGAAGAGCACGTTATTGTTAACGTTGCCAAGCTCAACCCTGCGCTCCCCGAGAAGAGTTGTGAGGTGCACCCAGTCACTGAGATGTCCATCCCGAGGAAGAGCTGTGCTACCGACGCGGCACCAGCAAACAGAGACACCTTCGTCACCCATGGCCCCGGCGTCACGGTGGTCTAGGCTCATTCACGGGCATTTGTATGAACCTAGACTACAAGTCCCTGTTACCCTTTCAGCTTGACTGAATGAGCTGAGTCTGAAAGCCCATATACATATATGCCCGTCTATCATACCTGTCAAATGAAGGAATGTTTCTTTATTTTCCCCTATGTTAAGATGAATATTTTCATGTAACTATAGGTATTTGATTATCAAAAAGAATGACTTTTATTAGAATAATGCATCATATTCTTAAAATTTGACTTCAATTTGTTTTATAGTCAGCCGGAATATCTTATTGGATGTGCAATGAGTCACTGATAGTAGATTCGATTGTCAAGGAATCATAAAACCATCTGAACACTTATTCTGTCGACAGCCGATTCACTAATGAATCTAATCACGTAGTTCCATCATCCCAAGGAGCTGTGCTGCCTAGGCGAGCAAGCTAACAGAGATGTGGCCGACCTCTTTGTCACCCACAGCCCCACGGTTGCGGTAGTCCAGGCTCGTGCACTTCCGCATCCATCGCTCACGCATACTTGTGACCGCTGCACATTTAACTTGACTGAATGAGTTAAGAGATAAGTCAGTACTCCTTCCGTCCCTTTATATAGGGAATTTTGGAGTTTGAATTTTTTCCTAAATGTAGGGTGTTTTGAGAATAAGACAAATTTATTGTAGTTGATGGGAGGGTTGGTGGAGGGATGAGTTGAGGTAAAAAATGAGGGGTATTGCGGTCTTTTGACTCTCAGACTATTTTTGTGTTTCAATGCTAGAACCCTATAGGGAGGTAGTACTCAAGAAAGTGTAATTGTAGCTTTTAAGTAACTATATCGAATTTTAGAGAAAGCCACAAGTACAATTGTAAAATCTGTTATGAAAGTTGACCATAATTCCTGTAACAGTCAGCAAGCAGATTCTCCCTTTAATTACATTTTCGTTGTTTTTTCTTATATGCCAATATAGTCTCCAAAAATTTCCCTTTATATTAGATTACATTCAGTGGGCGTATCATAATTCCTGTAACCATGAAATTCACTGTCACATATATAGGATTGTTACCTTGCATAGCTAGAAATTAATGAGAAAGGAGAAAGAAGTAGTATCATGCGTGCCGACAATACAACCTTGTGATATCCAAAACATGGGAAAATAAACTATACATATAACTAAATGACAACACATGAGCAAAGAAATGCGGAGTGTCCACCAAGCACTGTAACAATGTCACTATTACAATCGCCGAAATAAGACTATATAAGAACATAAACAATAAAAAAGGTAACTAAATAATTAAAGGAAAATATTAAAATAGCAAATAAACTATCAACACTTAGTTGTAAGAAATTAAGAGAAAACAGGGTTTCAAAGGCATCGGATCATGGAGAAGTGTAAGGGAGATGATGAGATAATTAAAGGAAAATATTAAAAATAGCAAATAAACTATCAACACTTAGTTGTAAGAAATTAAGAGAAAACAGGGTTTCAAAGACATCGGATCATGGAGAAGTGTACGTAGTGTATGTCAAGGGAGATGATGAGATAACTACATGTCTACATTGACACTTAAACTCCCAATTGTAGGCATGCATGTTTCTCAAACTCACACTACTACAAAAAGACCTTACAATGGCGTTAGCCATTTTACTGTGGTGGCAGGCACCCCACAGCCCGCCACTATAGTACACAAAAACCGCTAACCAGTGACGGAAGCAGATGACATCATCACCAAAAACAGACCATTGGCAGGCCTGCTGCGGCTCACCTAGCAACTTCTCCATTCGTGGCTTCACCCAAAACAATGGACATGGCAGCCTCTAATTCTCTGGGTGGAGGAAACGATGGGCCCTCTTCTTCACTGTTGATGATGGCGGAGGTGATAGGGACCGATATGAATCGGCAAGGGTGTCCCGATCTTCACGACAGTAGGCTAACGAATCAAGGGTAACTTGCTGCGAACAGCGGGGGATAAGTAGCTTTATACCTGCCAAGGTTGGATGTGACCAAGCGATGGGGAGAGAGGCACCGAAATCTTGAGGACGTCGACTCGATCTCCAAACAACCGCAAAACCACAAACCGGGACTAATCCACACAATTGGCCCGGAAGCCAAGAGCACGAATCAGGGTATCTCAGAGAGATCTCTTCACAAGTCCAAGAAGAACAAGGAAGAACAAAGGTGTGCAAGGCACTCAGCAACTTGGCTGCAAAACCATTTCGGTTTATCAAATTATCAAATGATCAAAAGTTGTTTTTGCTGGATACATAGGGGGTATTTATACTAGGAACAACCCTCCTAGATAGGTATGAACTGAAGTCACCACGTTGGAAGGTGGAAGGCCAACTGGTGGAAGTATTCACGAAGTTTTCTTCAGTTCTCGGCCGTCCTCTCAACTTCTGGGCAGCATTCAGTAAAATGGTCATAACTTCTTATTGGGAAGTCCAATGGACTAGCGGTTTGTTGCGTTGGAAAGAAAACTCAATTATCTTTCCAACCATGTGTATTATGCAGCATGTGTCGGCCCATATTGGTACAGACTTGGACGTGAAGTTGATGGTTCTGTCACATAACCTTGGGTCAGGAGCTTGTAACCATGCTTGTCTTGGGCAGCATCCTTGATGTCCTCCATGTAACCCATTGAAGTATCCTCATGTGTAAACCTGAGTAAAAGTAGCATATTTGATTTAGGTAGCATATAATTCTCATCAAAATTAAGGTTATGTGATGTAAGGAGCGAGTTCACCTCTTGTTGTATCTTCTTTGCACGGCTACGTGTAATAGGTCCTACTGTTGTTGCCTCGTGTGAAACCGGAGTTGGATATGGCATATCCTCCAATGCATCTTCGGTATCTATGACCAGGATGTCCTCATCATCCTCCCCCTCTTGAAAAGGAGTCGTCCTCGACTCTTCCAATCCAAAGAATGGAGATAGATCAGCGACATTGAACGTTGGACTAACACCATAAGTGCTTGGAAGATCAATTTCATATGCATTGTCGTTGATCTTTCGAAGCACTTTGAATGGACCATCTGCCCTCGGTTGCAACTTGCTCTTGCGTTGTTCAGGAAAACGGTCCTTGCGTAAATGCACCCAAACCAAGTCTCCTTGCTCAAACAATATCTTCTTGCGCCCTTTGTTGGCGTGTTTCTCATACATCTTGGTCATCTTTTCTATGTTTGCTCTTGCTTGTTCATGAAGTTTCTTGACATGTTCAGCACGCTTGCTTGCATCAAAATTCACACGTTCCTGCAAAGGCAAAGGCAATAGATCAATGGGAGCAGTAGGTTTAAAGCCATATACAATTTCAAATGGACAAAATTTAGTGGTTGAGTGTACGGCCCTGTTGTATGCAAATTCCACGGGGGGCAAGCTTTCTTCCCAAAGCTTCAAGTTTTTCTTTAGGACAGCTCGCAGCAATGTTGAAAGTGTGCGGTTCACAACTTCAGTTTGTCCATCAGTTTGTGGATGACACGTTGTGGAGAACAATAATCTTGTTCCAAGTTTTCCCCACAAAGTCTTCCAAAAGTAGCTCAAGAATTTTGT
Organism: Eragrostis nindensis; assembly: GCA_012490785.1. NCBI lineage: Eukaryota > Viridiplantae > Streptophyta > Magnoliopsida > Poales > Poaceae > Eragrostis > Eragrostis nindensis. The sequence continues at coordinate 168,773 of JAAXCT010000142.1, read as the reverse complement.
ATCACGATCTGAAACAATGGTACGTGGCACTCCATGTAGACGCACAACTTCCCTAAAAAACAATTCAGCAATGTGTGAAGCATCATAGCTCTTATGACACGGAATAAAATGAGCCATTTTGCTAAACCGATCAACCACAACAAAGATTGAATCCCTCCCCCTCTTAGTTCTAGGTAAACCAAGAACAAAATCCATTGAAATATCGTCCCAAGGAACACTAGGAATAGGAAGAGGAGTGTATAAGCCATGAGGGTTCAAACGGGACTTAGCTTTGTGGCATGTTGCACATCGTTGAACATATCTCTCAACATCGCGTCTCAGCTTTGGCCAAAAGAAATGATCAACCAGCAGTTGCTCTGTTTTCTTGGCACCAAAGTGACCCATAAGTCCACCGGCATGAGCTTCCTGCAAAAGCAAGTGACGAACAGAACAATCTGGAATGCAAAGTTTGTTAGCACGAAACAAAAATCCATCATGCACATGGAATTTTTCCCAACCTTTGCCATCAAAACATTTTGAATATGGTTCAGCAAAATAAGAATCAGTAGCATACAAATCTTTGACACTTTCTAATCCAAGAATTTTAGCATCAAGTTGAGACAATAAAATATGGCGTCTTGACAAAGCATCAGCAACAATATTATCCTTCCCTTTCTTGTACTTGACAATGTAAGGAAAAGATTCAATGAATTCACTCCATTTAGCATGTCTTTTGTTCAGTTTTAATTGCCCCTTAAGATGTTTCAAAGATTCATGGTCTGAATGTATCACAAATTCTTTGGGCAAAAGATAATGTTGCCAAGTTTCCAAACTCCTCACGAGAGCATACAATTCTTTATCATAAACTGAGTAATTGAGAGTTGGACCACTTAGCTTTTCACTGAAGTAAGAAATTGGTCTTCCTTCTTGCATGAGCACACCTCCAATCCCAATACCACTTGCATCACATTCAATTTCAAATGTCTTACCAAAATCCGGAAGTGCAAGGAGTGGGGCTGTTGTCAACTTCATTTTCAGCTCTTCAAACCGACGGTAGAAACCGGCAAGGCCAAGGAAGCTTCGTACTTGACTCACATTTTGTGGAGGCAACCACTCACGAACAGCCTTGATCTTTTCTTCATCAACCTCCACGCCTTGACCTGAAACAACATAGCCAAGAAAATCTACCTTGTCGGTGCAAAAGGTGCACTTGTCAAGGTTAGCATACAAGCATTCTGTTCTCAAAACAGCAAGCACACATTTTATATGTTCAACATGTTCATCAAGAGACTTGCTGTAAATTAAGATATCATCAAAGTAAACCACAACAAACTTTCCAATAAAAGCTCTAAGCACATGATTCATCAGTCTCATAAAAGTACTAGGAGCATTGGTCAATCCAAAAGGCATCACCAACCATTGATATAAACCAAACTTGGTTTTGAAAGCTGTTTTCCACTCATCTCCCTCTCTCATTCGTATTTGGTGATAGCCACTTCTCAAGTCAATTTTTGTAAAAACTATAGCACCACTAAGCTCATCAAGCATGTCATCAAGCCTAGGTATGGGATGCCTATACCTAATTGTGATGTTATTTATAGCTCGGCAATCAACACACATTCTCCATGAGCCATCTTTCTTTGGAACTAAAAGAACGGGAACCGCACAAGGTGAGAGACTTTCTTTTACATACCCTTTTTTCATGAGCTCTTGCACTTGGCGCTGAATTTCTTTTGTTTCCTCCGGGTTGGTGCGGTACGGTGCACGGTTAGGAAGTGAAGCACCAGGGACGAGGTCAATTTGATGCTCAATTCCTCTCTTTGGTGGCAGCCCTGGTGGTACTTCCTCGGGGAACACATCTTCATATTCCTGTAACACATCAAAAATGGCACTTGGCAAGGTAGAGGGTAAGTCGTTAGTTGAAAGATAATTTTCCTTGTACAGGAGTACAAAGAACACGGCATTGGGCTCACTCAATTCTTTTAAATCCCCTTTCCTAGCCATCATCACTAAACCCTCTTTTCCCTTTGGCTCGGTTCTTTGTGGCTGTGGGGTTTTGTTTGGCTTTGGAGACACTCCCTCACTTTGTTTTTGGATCACTCGCAGGTGGTTCTCACTCTCTCGCTGTTTTCTTTTCAAATCATCCTTCACAATTTCCTCCGGTGTCAAAGGAAGCAAAGTGAGACGCTCCTCTTTGTACATGAATACAAGCTTGTTAGAACGACAACAAATCTGAACATCACGATCATATAACCATGGTCTTCCCAACAGCAGCTGGCATGCTTGCATAGGCACCACATCACACTCAACATGATCTTTATACTTGCCGATAGAGAAAGGAACGGTCACCATGGTGGTCACTCGTAGCGTCCCACACTCATTAAGCCATTGCATCTTGTATGGGTCAGGGTGTCGCCTCTGTTTTAAACCCATTTTCTCCACCAATTCTTGACTTGCAATATTATTGAAGCTGCCATTATCAACAATAATTTTGCATAGCTTATCTTTGATCATGCCACGGGTGTGAAAAAGATTGTGCCGCTGTCCCCTCTCTTCTTTTATAGCAGTAACACTAAGAACTCGTTGAGAGATAAAGCAATTATTGTCACCTTCATCAGGTTGGATCTCATTCTCATCATTTCTAACTTCCTCATCATAGCGTGGCCCATCTTCTGGATCACTTTCAGATTCCCATTCACCTTTTTCATTCACAATCATGGTTCTCCGACTAGGACATTGGGAAGCAATGTGCCCACGACCTTGGCACTTGTGACAAACAATGCCTCGGCTATGTGAAGATGATGCAGCTGCTGATGCAACAGAGAGGGCTGCTATACTTGCAGCAGGGCGCCGTTGCTCTTGCTGAACTGTAGGAGAAGATGCACTAGAAATTGATGTCTTTGCAGCACCAATAGATGGAGAAGGCTTGGCTGCACCGCCATGAGATTTTCCTCCAACAATAGAGGTACCGGGCTGCGGTCGGTGCCATGGGGCTGAAATAGATCGACTCCCATAGGAGCGACCACGTCCTTCTTTCTGAATTTTCCTCTCGGTGCGCATAGCTTGATCCACACGATCTTGCAGGTTATGATATGGAAACATCTCAACAAAACCTGAAATTTCATCATTGAGACCATGCAAAAATCTTACCATTTTTGATTCAGCATCCTCCCAAGTTCCAGTCCGAACCAAGAGCAGCTCCATCTCCTTATAATAATCATCAACTGATTTTGATCCTTGTCTTAATGTTTGTAACCTGTTGCGAAGGTCACGTTGATAACTTGATGGAACAAAGCGCCTTCTCATCACTTGCTTCATTTCAGCCCAAGTATCAATATAAGCACGCCCCAATACAAGCTGATTCTCTTGAATTTGATTCCACCAAGTGAGTGCATAGCCAGAAAACTCAACGGAAGCAAGGTTTACACGCCTCCGATCAGAGAGATCATGCACTCTGAAAATTTGGTCACATTGTTCCTCCCATTCAAGATATGCATCCGGGTCTTCACGTCCCGTAAATTTAGGGACACTCAACTTGATTCGAGCAAGATTATCCGGATCACCTCTATGGCGATTACGAGGCAATTCATGAGCATCATAAGCAGGACCTTGACGATGATCATATTGCTGTCCAAATAGCCCACGGTTTGCAAACGGGTTCTCATTTTCATCATATGCCTCTTTATGATCAGAATTATAATGAAAATTATCATCATCAAAATGCACATGGGGGCGAAAACCACGCCCACGAGCACCTCCGCCATGCTGACCACCATAGCCAAAGCGACCATCACGACCACGACGATGGCCAAAGTAGTAGTCTTCAGCCCTTCCCACCGAATTTTCATCATCAAATTCACCATGAGAATTGGCAGGGCTATGTTGTCGTGGAGCCCGACCACCTCCAACAGCAGGAAGACGTTCATTGAACATCGTCTCCATAGCTTGCAGCAGCGATGCTTGGAGTTGGCGAATTTTAGCACGTGCAACGGGTGCGTCGTCATCTTCTCCTCCAATATTTCCACCACGAATACTTGAATCTGAGCCAACCATGTTAGAGCAATACAAGATATAGTGGAATATGTAATATATGTGGAATCTCACAACCTCACATCTTGCTTACCAAAGTTCTTACCTGTTCTCAAGGACTGTGAGTGTGCAAAAGTGGCAGTACCTCAGCTGTGATTAGGCGGTTGAAAGGATTACAAGTCGAGTAGTCCGATTACGGTATTATGTGGAGCAATACGTGGCTGTTCAAGGAGGGGCTTTGGTACTGAAAATCAAGCACGTTTGCCACCCAAATGAGATGTAACGTTGCTGTCACAAGCACCACAAACTCAATGTTCAGAATCTGAAATTTGCAGCAACACAACCCCCTTTTCAACTTCTTTTTTCTTTCTTTTTAATCTTTTTTTTCTCTCTTTTTTTTTTACTCTTTCTTTCTGATTCTTTTTTCAGCAAACACAAGACGACCAATATGGGGGCTGCAGATAACAAATAAGAAGAACACGGTGCAAAAACAAAGATGGTGACCAGCAACGTGATGAGTGCAAACGACACAAGATTAACAATACCAACAAAGGTTATAGGATTTTTTTTTGTTTTTTGCGGCTGTTGTGGACTCTAGGACAGGGAACAAATGATGATAACAAGATGATAAACTAAATGGATGGTGATAAAACCTACCGTGGCAACCTGAAATCTGATACCAAATGATAGGGACCGATATGAATCGGCAAGGGTGTCCCGATCTTCACGACAGTAGGCTAACGAATCAAGGGTAACTTGCTGCGAACAGCGGGGGATAAGTAGCTTTATACCTGCCAAGGTTGGATGTGACCAAGCGATGGGGAGAGAGGCACCGAAATCTTGAGGACGTCGACTCGATCTCCAAACAACCGCGAAACCACAAACCGGGACTAATCCACACAATTGGCCCGGAAGCCAAGAGCACGAATCAGGGGATCTCAGAGAGATCTCTTCACAAGTCCAAGAAGAACAAGGAAGAACAAAGGTGTGCAAGGCACTCAGCAACTTGGCTGCAAAACCATTTCGGTTTATCAAATTATCAAATGATCAAAAGTTGTTTTTGCTGGATACATAGGGGGTATTTATACTAGGAACAACCCTCCTAGATAGGTATGAACTGAAGTCACCACGTTGGAAGGTGGAAGGCCAACTGGTGGAAGTATTCACGAAGTTTTCTTCAGTTCTCGGCCGTCCTCTCAACTTCTGGGCAGCATTCAGTAAAATGGTCATAACTTCTTATTGGGAAGTCCAATGGACTAGCGGTTTGTTGCGTTGGAAAGAAAACTCAATTATCTTTCCAACCATGTGTATTATGCAGCATGTGTCGGCCCATATTGGTACAGACTTGGACGTGAAGTTGATGGTTCTGTCACATAACCTTGGGTCAGGAGCTTGTAACCATGCTTGTCTTGGGCAGCATCCTTGATGTCCTCCATGTAACCCATTGAAGTATCCTCATGTGTAAACCTGAGTAAAAGTAGCATATTTGATTTAGGTAGCATATAATTCTCATCAAAATTAAGGTTATGTGATGTAAGGAGCGAGTTCACCTCTTGTTGTATCTTCTTTGCACGGCTACGTGTAATAGGTCCTACTGTTGTTGCCTCGTGTGAAACCGGAGTTGGATATGGCATATCCTCCAATGCATCTTCGGTATCTATGACCGGGATGCCCTCATCAGGAGGACTCTGTCCACATGAACCGCAAATCTTTGAGCTCGATCGGACTATTGCCGATGAGGTCGCCATGGCCGGCGATGAGCTCGCGGCGGATTGTGGAGATACTCGGATGAAGAAGAAACTTACAAGGCCATGCATTTCATCCAAAATGGCCCGTTTCCAATATCATGAATAGTAATGTATTTTTCCAAAACGGAGATGTTGCAATGGCATGAATCTAAGTAACCATAATGACCCAGGAGCAAAGGGGGAAGGTGAAAATTTTTGCAAAAATAGTTTACCCACAAAAAAGGTATGTTAAAGAAGCCCACTCTAAAGTATTACAACACAAGAGTAATGCATGGTGGATAGTACCATGTTGCTATGCTAGTCGAGGTTGGTGTAGGTCAACATAAATAGCAGAGTATAAAAAAATAATGTAAGAGACTCTATGTTTTATCTCTCTTCTTTAAAATAAAGAAAGTAATTTAAGAAAATATGCTTTATCTTATGCACACACGCATGTGCATACACACATGTTTTCATGGATGTCCAAGTGTCTATTTCGATCAGTGCTATTTTTGTTCATGTCAAATAGCATTCATTTTCAGTTTTCCTATGAAGCACAAATATATTTTATATGAATGTTGTATTGGTCGATGAGAATTGTATGCTTTTTCATTATTCAAGACATCTAAAGGTCGAAATAACTGTTCAAAGATCAAGATAGCAGTTCGTATTGCTACCAATAATGTGTGCAAGGTGAGTTACGTGAGGCTATAATCGTGGAAGTCGCAAGCGCGTGAAAAATAATGAAGCTTGGTAAGTGGCTCTCTTGATTCAAGTCCGATGGACGGACATGGTTTCTTAGGGAAAAGGAGATCGAAAGGCAGTGAAACCACAAAGTTCAACGGTATATCACAATGAACGGCCTCTACTGGTCAATGCAGATGATACCAATTCATGATTGGTGTCCTTCAAAGGTTCCAGAATGAAGCCTAGAAACACATCCACATGCATGCACGGCCACAGAGCAGAAGTATTGGCCCAAATAAGGATCCACAAACGTCACTTTGCATTGACGACGCCGCGAGCCGCCAGCACATATGTTTCCTGGAAGGTTACTGCGTCAGAGTTGTATCTATGATATCTTTCCTTCCCTGTTTCATAACATTTACGTCTCATTCGAGTAAAAGCTAGAGGAATGTTCTCTGCTAGGTGCCGCACCTCGGACATACTAGACAAAAGCTTGTCTAGTAAAAAACGAAATCAGAAGCTATCATGTACTTCACTAAGAAATACGTGCTTTTCTTGTGGTAAGCAAAGATGCCATTTCTTTTTGTCAAAAGGTTGTAGCTAGTGCTGTCAAGCTAAGAGTTTATTAATATGCTACTTACGCAAGAACAATTAAAGGAAGGGTCATTGCACCAACAGAAAGAATGAGACCTACACTAGCTAGGCATATTGCACGGCCTAGTATATCTTACTAAAAGGCAGTGATGCATGATGTAAAGCATGACGTGAAGCTTGAGTTTATGGGGACCAAAGGGCAATGAAATTACTTTAGGACATGCTAGACAAAAAGAGACATTCAAGCAATATAACGAGCATCATTCCTTAATTATTTAGTCAAACACAACTCTCCGCAGCTAGCTTCATCAGTTTATTGGAACCTTATTTACAGAAGCAAAGGTACTTTTGCATCTGCGCCGCTAACCATTAATCTGGCACACACCATGGCAACGATTATTTGATGATACAATATTGAATGTGTTCTTGCATTGAGAATAACTAATTCAAAACAAAAGTATCTTCGCATGTAAAAAAGCAAGCAGCCTGTAGTATGAGCTGATCCTGATATATAGTTGAGGCAATCCTTCAGTCTGTTGGCTGCCAGCCTCCGATGGCTTTAGGCCAGTCGTTCTGCCAATTTTTTTCTTTTCCTCGTACATGATCTTGTCTCATCATTTGTCATCGTTACTGAGTGCTAACTTATGTCAATGGCACGCACATCCTCTTTGCATTTTGCCCACTCCACTATGCATGCTCAGTACCAGAGCGGTTGATTAACCCCTCCCACATTATGTTCACAGCGTTCTATTTTCATCGCTCTGCTGTTCATCACTCTTGGTCGCACAAATTTATGATCCAACTGAATGTCTCCTCAGCTTTTCATCCAGTTACCTTGTTCATGGAACATAGATTATTACATCAATCTAGCCAATCCAGTCTGATCGCTTTTTATTGAGTTGATCGCACTACTCAATCATTCGATATTGAAGATCGATGTGCGCTCTAGCTAGCTTTGTTTCACTCGCATTTATTTCAATAACCTGCGACTGATTAACTAGTTTAATCTGCGGCCATGTGACACCCCGTGTCACTGTGTCATTCTCTGCAAGTATCTCCAACTGAACAGAAACGTAAAGTAAATCAATTTCAAATTCGAAATCATGCTTTCAAATAAATTTCAAACCAATGCTTGTGAAGCAAGTTAAAAATTTCAATAACAACTTGCCAAAGTAATAATTTCTGCAGCAAGAGCATATGAAATGAGAAATTTAGGAGATTTCCCATGATTTTTAAAATTGTGGAAGCATCTCTAAAAATTCAGAGAAGTTCATGCAAATCCTGCTGTTCCTCGAATTTTAATTCAAATTCTGTTGCTCAAACCTACCTGGACCCAAAAGAGAAGTTGGAGCTGGGTATTTATCCTATGTTCTCTGAATTTATCATAATTGTTAGATGTCTGGATGGTTTCCTTTTAATTCGACAAATCTGACAGCATGAAATTCAAGTTTCTTCAAATTTGGGTCAAATTTGATCCTTGTGAAGGAACTCCAAGTTTTCAATAACAACCTACTCCAACCAAAAATATATCTGGATAGCTCATCTCAAAAGAGAATTTTGGAGAATTTTTGGTGATTTTAGAAATTCTTTTGGATGCCCAAATAAATTCCCAAAGTTGAAAAAGTACCCAAATTTGACCAGATGCCATTTGAAACTCCTTTGGATTCCAGATGTGCATGTTGGCCAGTTGATAGGTCTTTCCAAGATCTTTCAAACGGTACCAAGTTTGCGAATTTTGGAGCTCATTTGCTACTCCAATTCGTGTGCACAAATTCAGGGAAAATTCGAGTTTGAATAAATCGTGAAAAAAGGGAAAGGAGATCGGGCCCGCCTGTCAGCCCCTCCGGGCCCGCGTCGTCCTCGCCGATTGGGCGTTGCCGGCTGTGCTCCGCCATGTGGACGCTGACGACGGGCGAGCTCCCGCGCCTCGGCCCCACTCCCCACCGGACGCCGCCGTTTATAATCCGAACTGCCTCCCGTTTGGCCGCCTCTCCAACCCTAACCCTAGCTTTCCGTCCCGCCCCCACTGCCATTGCCGGTCGCCCGAGCTCCTCGTCGCCCTCCGCCGTCAAGCGAGTCCCGGACGAGCCTCCCGAAGTGCCTCCTCGTCGCCCCACGACTCCCCATGGCGACATTCTCCTTCCTCCCCCGCGAGCCGCGCGCATTGCGTGCCTCGTCTTAAACTCCGGCTGTGCGAGCACTCCGACCGCGCCGTCGATTTCACTGTGTCCGGTGAGTCCCAAGCCGATTCCTCGCGCCAGTGGCTTCGCAACTCGCGCGCGCGCTTCATCCAACCATTCTTTACCCTTTTCTGTCGCTCAGGTCGCCGGAGCAGCCGTCTTCCTCGCCGCCGTTCTTTCTCGTCGCCGCCTCCACGACGAACTCCACCTCACCGAGCTCCTCGTCGACGAGATCCTCGACGCCTAGGTCCGCGCCGACGTGGAGAAGCTGGTGCTCGCGTTATCTTCGCTCGAGCTCACCTCCCTTGCCCGGAACGCCGTCGGTCCGCCGCTCGCCGCGCCGCTCCCCGTCGCCGACCGCCCTTCCGTCCTCGCCGTCGACGACATCTCCTTCCCCGAGATCCGCGCGAGCTCGGTGAGCACCCAGCCGCCACCCATTCGCCCCCTCTCCCCCTCCAGCCGCCGGAACGGCTGGCTTGCCGCCGCCGCGCCGCGCGCCGGCGTGCTGGATCTGCTGCGCCCCGATCCCTGTGGCCACTCTGTGTGGCCCGGATCTGATTGGCCCGCGCCTTTTAATTTCTTTTTCCGATTTGTTTAATCTCCAAAAAATCTCAGGAAATTCAAAAAAATTCATAGAAAATAGAATACACCTCAGAAAAATACAAATCCAATTTTGTTGGGTTCCTTGTGCTCAGACCTATCCAACAAAATTGTCAAACTGAACAAAATTGTTTATCTGTTTTCTGGAAAATTACATAAGTATTAAATCCTGTTTAAATGATAATAAATCCTATGTAAATCCATAAATCATGAACTCTTGCATGCTTATAAGTCATCTGATCACACAACTATAGAGCAATTTTCCACTGTCAGATAATGCTTAATTATTTTCTTATGATTTAAATCGTGTTCTGCATTGTTTAAATTTTTATAAATAATCCGTATTACAATAAATCGCCAAACTTCACTGTAAATTACTTCCAGTGGTACTCTTCACCAGAAAATGCCACTGGACACAAATTAATTGTTGAAAATTTATTTAATTTAATTAACCCTCTCAAGTTAATTTAAGTAATTAACTTAATCAAGAGTCAATGAAGGAAATACTTCAGACGAAGATAATTAGTTAATCATTTGCACTTACAGTGGAAATGACTGTCCATTAATTAATTTTAAATTGCATCATATTACTTGCATCTAACTTGCATTCATTCCTTGCCATGACGTGTAGTGACAGAGGCGACTCCGGAGCCACTGGACTTCCAGCTGCCGAAGGAGGAGGCATAGCAGGAGGAGGAGCAGCAGACTGACACCACCGCTGACCCCGCTAGCTTAGCTCCTGAGCCAGGCAAGCCCTGGTGCATCTCGACCTATGTTTTCGGTTTCTTTTATCACTATGTATGGAGTCTAGTTTGTTTGTGCACTAGGTTTATAGGAGTTGATTGGAACCCTAGAACTGCATTAGGTTTACCCTTCCTGGTTACCCTTGATGTCCCTGTTAGTGGTATGTTAGTCTTTGTCGATCGTTAGCGCTGCTGTGCTTAGCTGCTAGTGATCGGTAGAAGTCGAGTGGTAGGTCCCACTCGCGAGATAGGATTGACACCCTGGTTTGTACTAGAAGAATTATATGTTGTTGGAGACCGGACGGGGATTGTTGGTATAGGATGGTTTGAGAAGGCTGGGCCTTCACGGTGGTAGCCCCGTCTGTGTCGGTTAAGGACCGTTCGTTGTTGGCCCTATTGAGTAAGTTTGAACGTACTGATTCACATGCTGGTGTTTATGGGCCCAGTAAACCGACGTAGCCTGTGTTGCCCTGGATGTCTGGTGGATACCTATCTCTTTCTATCATGGTACAGTTGGGAGAGAACGGATCACTTCCCGAACGGGGCGTACGTCTGGGGACAGGGACCGTGTCGGGAAGACCCTTTCTCGGGAGGAGTAGGATTCGGCTTGGCTCTAGTGGTGCACGGGTGAAAGGTTGCCATATGTGGTCCTTTCGCGGGCGCACATGTCGTGTGGTCAGGTTTCCCCTGCAGGATGTACATCGATGCCGCCGCTCTCGGAAATGAGCACCCCCTTGTTCAGTGCGCCACCTCGTAGTGTGATTATGGATGTTGATGATGATGATGTATATCTTATTGCTGTATTTACTTACTGTATTATTATTGTTGTTTATTTACTTGCCTATTCTAGCCGTTAGGTGCAGCGCATGATTCTTGGCTAATTACTTAAATTGAGCTAAAACTTGAAAGTAAGGACTAAGTAATTAGTGCTGTTTTTCGCAAGTTGAGTCAGCCTGCCCTTGTAGCCTTTGAATACTAGGAGTCGGCTGTAGATGGGCAGGTTGACGGGTAAGACTTGCTGAGTATTAGTTGCTCAGGCTTTGGCTCTTTAATGTTTTGTGCAGGTAGTACCTTCATCCCTGACTCGTCTGGTGGAGGTGGCCAGTGGGACGGACAGCCTCCTGTGGGCTGCACGGTTCACTGGGAGCTGGAGGAGTGATCTCCAGTTGAGTTCGCATCATCAGGCTTGTGATGCGGATTCGTGTATCGTGAGCGCGTGCTCCTTGGTGTATCGTAGTTTCCTTCAGACTTGGACTTTGCGTTGTTGTTGGACTTCCGCTATGCTATTCGATGTTTTAATTGAACTAATGTAATAACTTTGAGACATAAATTGTTCTCTTTATGTGTTGTACTGTTGTGTCTGTTCACCGGCACTTCCGACTCGATTTCCGACTCGATCCTGCGAAAAGCGGAAACGCTACAGGCCACAACTCCGAGTTAGATCTGGTTTGCAACAAAGCAAAAGGACATAGACACGTGATGCGGCATATGACCACCAGTTCTTCAGATTTTCCTCTTCAATTTGAGTGGCAGATACTAAGACAGAAAAAAGTGGGAAGGGAAGGAGCACAGGGAAAGGTACTGCCGCAAACATGACTAATGTATTGCCTAACAAAGCCCACTATTCAAAATGCACCTGCTATCAGTAGTATAGGTAATATAATTTTTATGACAATAAGCTGTGCTATATCATAAATTATTATATCTCAGGTGCACATCTAGTGCCAATAGTTTCTATAAATAAACATATCAAATATTTTGCAAAATACATATAAGTTTGAATTGCTTATTGACAATAGTACTAAATTAGTTATGAAAATGAAATACCACCCATAGCTTTCAGGTTTTAACTGAGTGAAAAATGTTTTCCTAACTCGTAATATATCATCAATCGGGTGTGCTTCAATTATACACCACGATAAGGCCAACTCAAGAATCTATCAATAGGGTGTGCTTCAATTATATCATCAAACCCGTCTCATCAGAGTGCAAACATTTAACCAACTTGAGCAAGTTAGCTACATATATTCCTTATTTTCAGCTAACATATATTCCTTATTTTCTGGAGGAAAAGATTCTCTCTGGCCCCTTGTATTATAAATCATGCACTCAGGTCCTAGTGCGCATTTGGAATGTTGGAACAGGCTCACTCAGCTGTAAAAGAACAAGTTAAATAGTAAAAACACATGACTGCATTGTCAACAATTAGGAATTGCTACAGGAAAAATCCTGATAATATGACCAATGAGTGCCTTTATATCGGAGAAAGTACACTTATACTTTTCTTTTTGGAAATGAACAAGAGTAAAAGCAGAATATTGATGTATCAAAAAACTATCAAAGGAGTAAAAACAGAAAGTAGAAACTAAAATCTAGAAGACCAGATTACAGGGAATCTAGCCGTTCTTGGATTTAAGAGAAACAAATGTTTCTCGTCTTCTCTAGGGATAACTAATTTGAATTCTTGCTTAAAAAATGTCATGGAACGGCATACCATTTGTCATTTTATTTCTAGATACTACTTCAAGCAATGACTATACCGATCTCCAAGTAAGGTCTTGTTTGGATCTATCTCCTACACTTTTAGCTGGCTTCTTAACCAGTCAACCTCCTAAACTTTTAGCTCATAGTCATCCCAACTCTCCTAAACTTGACCAAACATATAAAAAGGCAAGAAACACATAAAAAAGGCAAAAAAAAGTCTAAAACTATCCAAACATATACCTCATAAACATTAGCTGTCTAAATGTTTAGTTGGCTAATTTTAGCTGGCTAGAGTATCAAACAAGACCTAAATTGGCACTATGAGTTGATAGTTGAAAATTTCTTATGACTTGAACTGCATTACAGTCCAATTGAGGTCCAGCATGCCTTTGCAATGTTACATCTCAAGCAAAAACAAAAATATGTGAGAGTGTTACCTTTCTGTAACTTCTGCGTTTTCTTCAAAAAGAAGTGAGAGCCACGACTTCAATATATTTTGCTGCTGCACAACCTACAAGAACCATTACACCTACCATCTCAGTGTGCAAGCTTGCAAGCAATGCACCATAGGCTTCAGATTTGTTATTGCGATGTAACCCAAAACAGATGCAGACACTCAAAAATACGCACAAGTACTCACCCTTATGAACATACGCACGCGCACCCTACCCATATGAGCGCCTATTATGGGTGCTGATTGATTCCAACCAGGAGGTGACGGCGCGTCTCTGGGGCAGCAGCCCGGCGCCGCGGGACGGCGTGGTGGTGGCGCACTAGGGCAGGGGAGAAGAGGCGGCATGGCTAGGGCAAGAGCAGGGACCGGCGGCCAGAGAGAGAGAGAGAGAGAGAGAGAGAGAGAGAGAGAGAGAGGATTAATCCTTTTCTTTCTTGATTAAATTTGGCTACACGCCTCCTTATTTATAGGGATGACTCAACTTGTTCCCTTAGAAAGACTGCAATGAGATCTAATCTCAACTCTACCTCTAATTTCCTAATTTAATCCACTTTCTAGATTTAATATATTATTTTCTAATGCAATCTAGGCTTGACCTAGCCACTTTGCTCCATGGTGGGTGGGGGGGGGGGGGGTGGTGTGGGCTCCATGGACCGCCGACCACATTGTAGTTCATGTCCACATTTTCGTCTTTGATGCGCTGGGCCGCATTGAAGGTCATCCTCGTTGCCGTTGTTGATCTCATCGTGGCCCATAACATGTCCCACTCTTTTGAAGTCCAGTGCGAGGACGCGCTAGGGTGGTCTCCTCCCGTGTTTTAAGATGACAGGTGATGGAGTCATTGATGTACAAAGCTCCAATATGTTGGCGAGGCCGATGAAGATGAAGGCAGAGATGATGTCGATGAAGCTAGCGTTGATGGTGCGTAGAGGGTTGTTGAAGACGGGGTTGCCTCTCTCACAAGACATCCTCAGTAGCTTGTCGTCATCCATAGAGAAGTTACTATTGTAATAAACCATCTCATCATCCATGATGAGCTTCACGACGTGGCTTGTGGAGTAGACTTCCTCGTGGAGCCACATGGAACCATTGAGCAAGTCGTTGTTGAAGAAGAACAACCACCAAAGTCAACGTTGAAGAAGATTGTTCTCGTCCATGTGGGATCTCCTATCCCATGTGGAGCACATTGCCCCATGATTAAGGGCTACTCATAGTAATCCTCTTTAATACTAGCATGCTAGTTGGGCGCCAATGTTAAGTCTGAGATGTTGTCAATGTTTAGGAAGCCGAGCCTGTTGATGAAGTCCCCATTGTCCAAGGTTTGCCATAAGGGTTTGAATGCCACAACATTGGTTCATGGAGAAGAGGGTGGCAGAATTTTCACTTGTGTCATCATAGAGGATGGTGGAGTGATGAGTCCCACCCTTGGCACCATATGCATCGGGACCTCCTATCCCTAAGGATCCATCCAAGCTAGAGTAGCCAACTCTAGGTTGAATTTTGAAGTAGGCTTTTGAAAAGCCAGAAGACATGTTGTCGTTCCACATGGTAGGAGCTTCGTTGACATTGATAGAGGAGGATAGAAGTGACAGTGCAAGGCAGAGAATATTGAACAACAATGGGATGGACACATGTTATCGAATGCCCTTGATGCTACTCATATTGTCGGTGTTGTCGTGATGAAGTCTCAGGTGCTCGAACAACCTTGTTGGTGAAGATGGGGAGTTCAATAGCTAGATGGTGCACTGTCTCAGTACATGGCTCCTCCACAACGATAGTGGCAAGCTCTGCCCTTGTAGCCTCAATGTTCTCCATCTTGGGAGAGAGTCGAGTGGTGACGTAATTGTCGGAGTTGATTGATGTAGGCATCGGCAAGGGAAGAGGCTATCTCTAGGGAAATCAGGGCTTCCACGTCTTGGAGACGACAAAGGCGGTCTCCTCCATGGTGACGTCGGCGACTAGATTTGCCGTAGTAGCATCATTGAGAGGAAGCCGGGTGCGTACGACATTGTTGATGACGATGGTTTAATTGTACCGCAAGGAGGCATTGCATCAATGACCGTAGACCTTGTTGGTGCTGGATCCATCGACGAGGTAGAGGGTGGCACCATGTGAGACAAGGCACGAGGATTTGAAAGGCCTTGTGATGCGATCTCCTTGAGGCGGCAGCACATCTCGTAGAAGGCTTGTAGATCACGAGCGATTTTATCTATCTTCTTAGAGAACTCCATCATGTCGTCGTTGCTGTTCATGGCCGTGGGTGCAGCGAGAGCCGAGAAAACCATGGAAGAGAAGAGGCGCGAGGATCTAGGTGGTAATTGATTCCGGCGAGGAGGTGGCTGTGCGTCGTCGGGGTATAGCAGCCTGGGCGTAGGAGGGCATGGTGGCTGCTTGGACAAGGGAGAGGAGGTAGCGCAGCTAGGGCAAGGGGTGCGGGGCTGCGGGGAGAGAGAGAGAGAGAGAGAGAGAGAGTTGGAAGGGATTAACCCTTTTTCTTTCTTGATTGCATCTTGTTACATGCTCCTTTATTTATAAGGGTGACTCGACTTGTTCCCTAAAAAAGACTCCATTGAGATGTTGTGACATCCTGTACCAGGGCTTAATAGGACTGATAAAAGTACTAATATCAACAAGTTGCAACTTCTTTTTCAGAAGCTCATCTCGAAAGAACTCCGAGGTTAAGCGTGCTTGGCCTGGAGCAATTTTGGGATGGGTGACCGACCGAGAAGTTCTTCCTGGGTGCGCACGAGTGAGGAAAAAGTGCGCAGAAAAGACTTGTGTTGGTCTGTAAGGGCAGTTTTCAGATCTTAGAGAGAGCTGCGAGGTGAAACCGGGCCCGGCTTAGGGAGCGGGACGTTACAGATGTAATCTCAACTATATCTCTAATTTCCTTATTTAATCCACTTTCTAAATTTATTATATTATGTCCCAATGCAATCTGGGCTTGACCTAGCCACTTTGGGCCCTTGGGGTGGTGGCGGCGTGGCGTCCATGGGCTAAGACATGGCAATATCATCCGTGGATGTGCTGGTTATCGTCGACGCATCGCAGCCCCATGTCCTCATGCGCCTTAGAAAGACTGGGCTGGCTTGATGCTGGGATTCACGAAGTCCCAACGGGCACCTCATTAATTGTTGACTGAAACACCGCATCCTACTGAAAGTAGAATTATTCGTAAATACAACATCCGTGTTGATATCGGGTGGGTTGGTTTCACCACAATAAACCTAACCATCTGAGCTACACTCAATTTGCCCTAAGGCCTGGGATTATTCATTCTAATCCGCCGACAGGACATCCAGTGTGGGTAATGCTGCTTCATCCGTGGATAGCACGATCGTAGCATTATAAAAAGACTATCCATATCCTGTAACCAGACAGATAAGTCCTAGTGGCAAGACATGGCAATATCATCCGATCCCTATTTGGTTACATCATGCATGCAACGGCACAGCTATCACTTCACAGCAGCCACACACACATAATTGAGCCTGTGTGATGCAAGCCATGCATACTAAAGGAGCTGGTACAGTTGGTGATACATGACAGGAAAGCTCCAACTATTCGATCATAACACCCACTTTTCTGCGCAAGAGATAAGACAGGAAAAGGAAATATGTGTCGGATATTCAACTGTAGCCTTACACCCTCGCAGCCAAATACGTGGCCGATACAGACTCGTCCAAAATAGTGGCCCCTCATCTTTGGCGTGGACTTTAATAAGCGACCAAGATACAATTGCTCACATAAAAGAGCAAAAGCAGGACCATGATGGTTTCAGCCTGATCGATCTTCTGCTTTCGGCTCTGAAGGAAGACGACGTCCTTATCCCCATTGCTCTGCGACAGATAGAGCTGGCGGCTGCAGTGCGCGTCTAGAGGGACGTACAAAAGCATGGCATTGTGAATGGTGATGTCAGCACGACATTCATCCTCACCAAGCTGAGGGTATCTTCCAAAAGTCATAACGATTTCCATGAGAGCAACATGAGGCCAGGTTAGCAGTGACATCATCCATGGACAGTTCCATGGGCCATCTTTTTATTTTATTTTCTTTCGTTACATCATTGACTGATGATATTGGCCGTGTGGTCCTTTTAGTTTGTTGGGAGTTGCAACTTGAAAATTTCGCATGGACCGTGTTGCATGTTATAAGTGAATACGATCTCCAGACTTAAACACACGTGAACAATGAAGACCGGCGGCTGTTCACATCTTTGCTTTCGGGGAAAGTAAAAAAACGAGTCCACACGATAATATATGGATATTACATCATTGATTTTAGGATTTAAGACTATTGGGACTTTGGGATCGCAGTGGCTTTCAGTACCTCTTACTTTTAAACATACCTATTAGTTGTAATAACCAACACACAGGGCTAGCAAGTGACATCTTAGGTACGTTTTCATTGTCAACACTACTAAACCTGTCCACGATTGCCAAGAGAAATGTCAATTTGGAAGTTAAACCTCCGCATTTTTTAATAAGGGTTGTAAAGGCGGGCTCCATTTTCTTTTTGTTTTCGAAACATCATTGTCAATCATTATGCATCATACACTCAGCACAAGTTTTGTAATCCACTGCATATGCTAAGCCTTGAACCACTCGGCTGGCCGTCTCTTCTACATAATCTTATTATGGACCAGAAACTGAGTGAATAGCGAGTTTTCGTATCCCTGCAAGTACAGATACAACCGATCACAGGTTCCATAGGGAGTTTGACTTCCTTTCAAATTTAATATTTCTCAACAACTTTTTCTCTCATCCCCACGGATCTATTCAAAATTATGGCAGCTTTTTGTTAAGACAAATTTCATTTGTTTCATTAGACTCTGTACCTTTTTTATACCTATTAATAAAAGTTACAGCCAAATGTGAAAACGAATGTTAGTATGGTTACATAAACCAGAGATAAGTGCAATTTTAGCGTCCAAAACTAGAGAGCCTTCAGTTCTCAGAGTTACGGGTTCTTATGCTATTGTCGGTTTTTACTAATTTTCATTATTTCCTTTATGAAAATTACTTACTCTGTGGCCCGTAAAACTTTGCCTTTCCAGATTAGTTAACACCATTATCAAGCTAGTCAGAACAGCCCTTTTTAATAAACTATCTTGCAGGCTGTATGCTAATTATTCGAAATATTTGCAAAAAACATAAAAAAGAAGTATTCAAAAGCAAAAAGAGAAATGTTTCACTAACGAATAAGTAGAAAATCAAGACTAACCAGCTAACGTCATAAGATAACATCGGAATTCTACTTCTGAAGATGCACACCGTGCCCGACCGAAAAAAAAATTATTTGCTGTAAGCCTGGAAGGTGGATTGATTACGTTGTTAGTAAGATTCACTTTTGTTCCTAAAAAAAAGATAAAAAGGTAAGATTCACTTTTTCTTTTACAAAGACGTGATTACTTTTTTAGAAAAGGAATATACTGATATTTCATTCTCTGCATCACAAGAATGCATATGTCTATAATTATTACACAAAGACGAACGCTCCATTCCAGATCCTACATAGGCTAAGGAAAGAAGAGCGCGCGCGCGCGCACACACACACACACACAAAAAAGGAAAACCCTATCTCCAGCAGTTGAGCAACAACCTAAAACACCAAACTTTTCTAGGTCTTCCTCTACTGGTACAAGCACAGAGAGTAGGCCACTGATCAATGGGAGCATTAGACGACACCAACGAAGATGTGTGTCCCTTGATTGAGCACCAACCCCAGTGATTAATTATCCTAGTTTGTGATTCTACGCGTGGTAAAGAAATATTTTTGTGGCTGTCGCAGTGCATGGCTTTGTTGACCATTTATATTAATAAGGACGCTCACATTCACATAATAATAATAATAATAATAATAATAATAATAATAATAATAATAATAATAATCACAACAATAGTACATAGACTTGGACAGTGTATGATAGTCTGCATATGTGCCTTTTTTGACTAATTGGTACTCCCTCCATTCTTAGATTGATGTCGCCGTTGACTTTTGTGTTATGTTTGACCATTCATCTTATTCAAAAATTTTTAAAAAATTTCATATATTCTTTTTATGATTTTTTATCCCAAAACAAAGTTTAAGCATAACTTATAAGTTTGTAAAAATTAAACTAATATTTTGAATAAAATGAACGGTTAAAATTAATTTAAAAAATCAACGGCCACATCAATTTAAGAACGGAGGGAGTATTTGATTTATTAGAAAAAGATGAATGTCTGTTGCACTTTGCGCCCGTAGTGCCGACTAGTTTTCCGGACCACGCATAAGGATTTAGCTGCACATGTATTTGTTGAGTGACTATTACGACTGTCTACCACATTTTATTTCAAAATTCCTATAATAGAAACTAAATAAATTACTAATGTTTGTTAGTATGAACTAATAAAGAACTTTTGTCGTGGGGAAATGAATAAGCGAAGAATTTTGCCTAAGGGTGCCTAACTTTGGCTAGCTTGAATGATGGCGGGAAGTAGTCTACCATCCACTCACTCTATACTTAATTGTGAAAAGTTTCAGACACTTATTGGTAAATGGACAACTTTACCTGTTTTATTAATGAGCTTCCTGCAATGTTTCTACTTTTTAAAAATAAGAAAATACCTTATGCCATACTGGAAATGTGGTCAAATTAAAACGCTGTTATGAAATATCACTGCTTGACTGCTACTATCTGATCATGCATGTTACACCAGACGCTATGCCCTGACACTATGGCAAACACTCCGTTGATTGATATACCACTACTAAAGAATGCCTCCTCAAGCGTGACGGCGCGATGAAGACGAATATAAGCAATAAGAGCGTGTTTGGTTGCTGCCCTCATGCAATTTGCCATTGCCTAAGTGACGCATGTGGGGGGTGTTTGGACGCTGGCCATCACTCGCCACACCGCATGTTAGGCGGCGCCGTAGGTTAGGCGGCATTTTTGCTCGCCGCACTTGTGGCGTGTTTTTCAACTGCAAAAGCTGTGGCGGCCATTTCTTTGCTACGAACCAAGCAACTGCAAGGGTTAGGCGAATCTGACAAACCTTTGGCGTGGCTGAGTGTGGCGGCAAACCAAACATCCCCGTGGTCTTCCATTCAACAGGTGCCCTGAGAAGCTGCCCTTCTCAGGCATGTCCATCTGGACCAGGTATCCGATTCCTCACGCACTGCGTAACGTTCCGTGCCTGGCAGGAGCTCTCCCATTTTTGTCCCACCGAAGTACTCAAGCAGGTGCCTCTGTCATCGATCATATGTCCTGCCATCGAACCGCTCATCACTCCGTCTGCTCGAGATCGAGCCCACCTCCTACCGTCGCAGGGCTCAGCACCTCGCTCGCCTGGGATCGAGTCCGACCGCGCGTGGAGCTTAATTGCCACCCTCCCCGTCCAGGACCGAACCCGGCGTCATGTAGCTCACCTTCCCGCCTGCCATATACCGATCCCGTCCTCGCAAATATCCCTCCTTTTCTTGAGTTTGTTTGTTCCCATTCCAACCTGTAGCCGTAAATTCTTGAAATTCGTAAAATCCACCCTTATTTAAACCAAATCGGTCACCTCTCAGGTCTTGGCCTAGCGGTTAAGGCATCCGAGTAGCACCTCTCAGGTTCTGGGTTCGACTCCCCGTGGGAGCGAATTTTCTAGGATTTAACAGCTTTGTGCTTTCAGCGGTAGGCGACGTGGCCGTCGATAGCGAGACGCCAGTGGTGACTTCGTCAATTCAAGGATTTGCCGGCTCAATCTTCGAAGATGCTCATAGGGGTAGGATTTGCGCATGTGCATTCATAGGGGTGAGTGTGTGTGCGTTGTGAGTGTTTGAGTTGTACTGTGTAATCACAAAAAAAAAATGGTCACTACAAATACATTTTGCCATTCATCTTCTTGGAGGCAGTGTGATGGTTATGGTCTGGGAACAATGGACGAAGCAGCAGAGTCTTATATTCCTTTTTACATGTTTCAGCTAACAAAAGCTACACTTTGGTTTTATTGTCTTCTCACAGGCACACGGTAACAACCAAACACCATCTTCCATTCCATGCCTGTACCCCCAGATTGAGCCAGACTTGCTATTTTAGAACTGTAGAACCATAAACAGTACAATTTTCCTTTCCCTTTTCCTTTTTTTTTTCCTTTTTCCGAGCCACCCTTGTGAGCCCAACTAGTTTCCGACCTACCCCAGGCTTGGCCTGGACTCGCCACTGGTGCCTTGACTAGGCATCCATTGCGTGGCAGGGCGCACACTTCTTTCTCACTTACCCCATGGGGAGCAACCAAACATGCTCTAACTCACTGCAATCATTTAAAGTAGATGGCTATATGACATTTATTGAAGGCGCCAGGCTTGTCGCTGCAAATCGACGACCGACTCCTTCGCTTCAAGGTACAATGCCATAGTCATTTGTATGACAGCTAATTTGCACATGGTAGGTTATGTCTACGTAACCAACACGAGTTAGTGGGTTGGTTAAATAGGGTGAAATGATGCAAACTTATAGTTAGGTTGGTCTGGTAACCCATACTCTTGATCTTAACTTCGGGAGAGGGGGGCGATTGTAAGTTTCATGGCCATTGGAGCAAGAAAACCCTAAATGTATATGAATGTTTTGGTTAGTGGGTCCTATTGAATTTAAAATTTTCTTGTAGGATATCTTCTATGGTTTCGTCGGAGTAGAAAAATTTTCTCTAATGATATCTCGATGATTGGTTGCCTCGACAATTCAGATCAGGACTTGATGGAGTCGCGGTTGAGGAGATGGATCAATGCTAAGGACAAGCTAGAACCGAGCAAGTGGTGGCTTGGTGTAAATGTAGGCTTGAGTCCATAGAAAAAACATGAGTTCTAGGCTGAGAACATGAAGTTTCTATCAGAAGGATGAAGATCATCTGGCGAACCGTAAGGTATGATGGTAAGACCGTAGGGTACGTTCCCTACAGAAAGAAGCAACAAAAGAAGTGAAGTTTCTATTGTCAAGAAAGAAGAGATCGTAGGGTACGGTCCTAGGAACCGTAGATTACGATCCCTAGAGAATGAAGCGAATAGAGAAAGAAGTTTTTCTGGAAGTGGAAGTGTTTAAATGGAGACCGTAGGGTGATACTCAAAGGAAACTGTAGGTTACGGTCATGTGGAGCTACAGTGCTAAGATATTTCTGGACTAAAGACAAGAAGCAAAAAAATGGAAACTGTAAGTGTAACGTCCCCATCCCTTGTGTCATGTAGTATTTTTGACCCAAGTGGCCCAAAAGTGATTTAGGTTGGTGAGGTTAGCATATAACCTTTGTTTGTTCTAATCAGAGCACCTCCGGTTTAACCTTTTTACATGAAGTGAAGACGAAAGTGTAAGAGCTATGCGCATGCGTGTGCCTGCCTCACGTTGGGGTGGGCGGTAAGCGGGTTTTGCACGCAGGGTGTTATAGTAGGCTACGAAATTTAGGAGACTGTAGGTGGCGGTGCAGGGTACGGTCCTTAGTGACTAGACACTTCTAAGTAATGGCTAGTTTGAGGTTGGATGCCTATAAATAGTCAGTTGCTCGCCCCTTGGGGGTGCTCTTTGCCAGTGAAAAAGATACATAGACATGAGGAGAGCCAAAAGAAGACAAGAAAGACACTAGAGAAGGATTTGGAGACATACTAGCGCAAGAGTAAATTGATCTCTAGTCTAGTGTGTGCTTGAGAGAGTAAGCCGATTTGTTACTCTTGGTCTATGGCAAGGCTTAGACCGGTTAGGCATCAGCGTTGAGCAATCCGACGATGTTTGGTTGTGAAAGCTGTTGGCGGTT
Organism: Eragrostis nindensis; assembly: GCA_012490785.1. Classification (NCBI taxonomy): domain Eukaryota; kingdom Viridiplantae; phylum Streptophyta; class Magnoliopsida; order Poales; family Poaceae; genus Eragrostis; species Eragrostis nindensis. The sequence continues at coordinate 145,529 of JAAXCT010000142.1, read as the reverse complement.
CTTATGCGTATAAATTAAATTCATTAATGCCGCAAGCGCACGGATCACCATTGTAGCATTTCATCCGGGAGTATTCCAGAGTTATCGTATTTATAATTCCGCAGGGAAGTAGAGCAAAAGGAAGCTGAATAGAAGCAATGCATTGTATATTTTGGAGAAAATAACATATCAACTATACTTGAGACGGGGGTTACGTTCGCATGATAAATGGGTGGCACACACCATCTAATCCTAAGTGATAAAGGATAAAAACGTAGTATACGTTTGGGAGAACAACGAGATAGAGGCAAAACTTCTTATATGTTTATCTATTATTTACTCTTCCTAGCAATCAAGTCTACAAAGGTTATCTACTCCAGCTAAGCTCATACACATACAAGTCATGTCGTTTCGGGGCACGAACGTGCTAGGTCATATGAACCGATGCTGCTAGTTCATCCTAGGGAACCGTCCGCTATAATTAAGACCCTGCCAGTCCAACCCGGATGTGGTAGATTACAGAGACCGGTGTAGCTGTCACATACATTCGCGGCTACCATCCTCCGTAGGGTTGGGTGCCAAACGTGCATAGGCCAAACTCTAAGCTCCATGCTTACAACCCACCTAGAGGAACTACTCTTGATCAACGGAGCAGTCCTATCTAAGAATAGAGCACAGATTTTACCAAGCGTGGACGCCATCTCCGACGGAGACACTCTCTCGTACTCTTTAGACAACAATCACGAATCCCACAACAAGACTTCTACGAGTACTTACTTAACAGAATAAATAAACTAAATAGAAAAGAACTACTAAAAGAAATAAATAAAGATAAAACTAGATATAATATATTGAACAAAATAATATCTCTACAAGAGTTAAGACACAAAGAGCTATACCAAAACTCCGAGAAGACTCCGGAAGCCCGAGAGAGCTCTCACTCTACTCTACTCTAACTCCCAATGTAACTACTAAACAAGAAGTAAACACTTGGATGAAGTGTGGTGCGAGTTGTTCCTCCGGCCACCGGTGCTATTTATAGCCTCCTTAGGACGGTGGGGTGCATAGGCCAAGTAGGGTGGCCGGCCAGCCATCCCCTGTGGCGGTTGGCCACCGCCTCTTGCATCGACGCTCCTGATCACTCCCTGAAAGCGGTCTGAAGGTCAGTTGCTTGCTAGGGTCGATTGAAGTGAGGGCCAAGTAAACTACCAAATGGCCCACCTTTTAGAATGGCGGTGGAATCCGCTGGGCTGGGCCTTGAATTATGCGAATAGATCAGTTTCTAGCCCACTGAAGGAAGATCGAGGCCTGGGGCCACCTAGTGGGGCCGGCCAGCCAAGGATTTTCCCTGGCTAGGCCCACTCCTCCATTATTCACTCCTGCATCCAAATATTCAACAAAACTTGTGAAGTAATGTTATTCCTATCTACTATGCACATAATCTTGGTGACATGCTTTTATTTACCGGTAGGGTGCCGGTCAAAACATGGTTTAACGACCGCCAACAGAAGCCAACACAAATTTCTACAAGGTTTTGGAGCTTCTCTTGAGAAAGAAGCATCGCTAGCGGAGTGCCCTTCGACCCGCATCACGTGTGGAGTGTAACCCTTTGAACGAGCACTGGTGTTGGTCAGCAGGACATGCGCGTGACCTCACTTGGAGGGTTAAGTGTGCTCCAGAGGGGATTGCCTTGAAATTTTATTTGAGAACCGATTCAACCCCCCCCCCCCCCCCCCCCCCTCCACACCCCATCTCTTGGTACCTTGATTCTTTTAGCCATGTGGACGCATTTGTTCAGACATCTATAAAGTAGGTAGATTGATCCCCTTCCATCAGACAATCCCTTGTAACAACCATATACCGTTAGTAACCTGTAGTAGCAATTTCGTCCCATTAGGCCCGGAAGTGAGGGGAATAGTTCCACATGGTTTGTTTACTTGGCTAAGGATCAACATATATATAACCCTTGTCTGATTCAATCATAGAACCTCAGAGTTTACCTTTTTACACAAGTGAGGATGAAAGTGTAACAGAGGTGCAATATGCATGCACGTATTTTACATAGATGGGCTGTAAGCAGATTTTGGACGCAGGGTGTTACATAGATCCTCTAATCTTTTCCACTTCAAGCCTTTGTATCGCTACTTTGTGATAAAAATTCTCCATTCTCACACTACTCATCCATTCTGTCTCCAAGATCGTGGCTGTTAGTCTCTATCAAATCTGGAGTAGACATGCAAGCTAATAATCGTAGTAGTGATGCACGCTCTATTGGGTGTGGAGGGATAGGAGGGGTCGTTGTAGGAGGGTTGTTGCCAGCTATATTGGAATAGTTATTTATCCCAAACTGGCTTGTTACGAGCACTGATCCATCTAAGTGTTATTCTAACAGGTAGATGGTTGTTACTGCCATCTAGCAGAACATTTTGGGTCCTCAGTTTGGGTTCTGAGAGACGGCAAGTGCTTCGTTCTCAATAATGAGGGCATACATGTTGCTCGGTTCGAAATTGTGATGGTTCATGTCAAGAACATGATTTTCTCACATTCTCATGTTTTGATTCTTGTGAAGTAGACAACAAAGATGGAGATGAAGGCATTGCCTTTCGATTTCAGGGTTGTGAAGTTGTTGCAGTTAGTGAGCCAAAGATTCATTATAATTTTAGATTAGAATGCATTTCCAATGACTCTTGCATGTTACTTCCCAATTTGAAATTTTTTTAAAAATCTCAAAAATTTGTTTGTGAGGTACTTTTTGATAAATTTGTTTCCAGGGTATGTTTCTGTTGTGACATTTGAATATGCTTCACGAGGTTTGGTTTGTCGTTCATTTAGAGAACTTGAAATTGCTACTGAGCTGACATAACTACAGTTGCAGTTTTGTCGGTTGTTGGATCGAAAATTTCTTATCTTAATCTGAGACATTGTCAGTTCAACTATCCGACGCTGTACATGTTGAGAACCGATGCTCTTGAGGCGTTCTGCATTGCCACATCAGATTTCCTTCCATGGCAAATGCTTTATGACAATATTTGTGACGACTTGTATCTTCTCAAATTTAGTGACGAAATTTCTTTGCACAAAAGTCATCACTGGTGAACATGAGCCATTTCGGACTTAATGTGCTATTTGTTAAAATTTTGACAGCAATCAGCAGATTTCTTGCAGTGGCAAAAGTTTCAGATATTCAGTAACCAAAAGAAAAGTTGTGAACATGAGCCATTTCGGACTTAATGTGCTATTTGTTAAAAGGGTTAATAAGTTGTCAGGACAAAGTGATCTTTATATTGGGATGTTATTGCACAAAATATAATCATGGATGGTTTGTAACAGTTGACTACCAAAATAGCTTAATTTCATAAAGTCATGTAGCTTGTACAACATGTGAATAGTTTCTAGTAGATGCTACTTTGCCGCTTAGAAATAAGATTTTTAAGAAACACCCTTTTGTTATAATGTACTCCCTCCGATCTTTTATATATGACGCTTCCGACAGCTTTGACAAGATTAAGGAAGCGATGATCTGACTAAACTGCCCTCAATTCCCCGGTCGCGAACCAATTCCAGGCGGGCGAGGCGGGCGAGGCGGCGGCAGCGCTCCCTTCAATCCATATCATCTCAGCACCTCACCCTCCGCTTCAAATCCCCGGCGGTGCTGCGTCCGTCCCTGACCATCTGCGCTATCTCCTCCGACAGCGCCGCCTCCGGCACCACACCCGGCATCGCCACGACGCCGTCTCCGGCTCGGCTGTCCCAGCGCAGTTGGCTTCCAAATTTCTGACCTCGCGCGCGGAGAGCGGGACCGTTGCCGACGCCGCAGGACTCCGTCCACATCGCTGTTCACTGGGTAGGCGTTCCTCAGCGTCTCATCGCGCTGCTTCGTCGTGCGCCATGGGCAGAGGTGAGCAGAGCAAGCGGGGTAGAGAAGGAAGATCGCGTTGGATTAGCTCCATTTGGTACTGCGACGTCATATAAAAAGAAATGTTTCCGACTTGTACTGCAGCGTCATATAAAAAAGAACGGAGGGAGTAATATGTAAGACATGGTTACAAAAAAGTTTCTTTATATGTTCATAATAAATACAACATAAATCTTTCTTAAAGATTACGCTAGATATTTGGAATGCATGTTTGAAAGAAATGGAACCAAAAGAAAGGAATGAATATAACTAGGCCACAGCCATATATGAAACACAAAAAGGAAGAAGTACTGACCAAAGAGCGTGGAAAGATTGCACCTGTTTGCTTTCTGCCTGGAGCCAGCTGCCAGGGCCAGGAAACACATCTGAGCTCCAGGCGCTCAAAATCCTACGCCTAGGAGCTCTGCCTGGCGGGTGAGCTGCCTGGGAGGGCACAAGCAAACAGGCCTGTGACATGCATGGTTAATCAACACCTGCTGCTTATGCCACAAGTGAATCACTCTATTGTATGACAAGTACGTAAAGGTTTGACACAAATTCTACGCGCTTGCTGATGTGACAATCAGTGATGGGTCAGGTTTTTCTTAAATTAATGATGTAGAGACTGTGGCAACCAATGACACCGTGCCCTGTTTGTGGGAATTTTATAACTGGTTTAAGTAGACATAGCATTTCTCATTAAGTAAATGTGTGGCGTTGGACCAGATGGCAAGTTCGCACCCGGATCTTTCAAAAAGACCGTTAGCCATTCTTTCCTAGCTCAAGGTCCCTTCTTGATCAAGAACTTAATTTATTTTAATCATTGTCCTTCGTTTTTAAGGTTACAGTGAAACTACTTGAAGAAATTATCAGATTTTTTGGCATTTCAAAGATCCAAATTACCTGCCACTTTGTGTGCGTGCAAAGGACAACTAAGTGAGCAAACACATTCCGAAATTAGTTTGTATACATGCCAACAGAGATCTCGAGTAAGCTACTAACTTAAATTACACTCAGAAACTATAAACAATACTAATAAATTTTTCATCTTATACAATATTTTACAAAAAAAATCAATATCCTTATTTATTTATAATATATCATTCAACCATAATCTCACCATCAAATATACTCTCTAGTAGTCCCGTAGTAGGGAAGATCTCTCGTAATGTTCGGTTGGTTTGGCTGCTCTTGTCACTCGCATAATGTGAATGGAGGTCAGAGAGATCTACGAGCAGTGCACAACAATTCAGAGTGCATAATTCTGCACTAAGGCTGTATATTGTAGTCTAAAGCGTGCCAAAGAAGCTACTTCTTGAATCGGAATGATTATCTCTCTATTAATAAAAGACAATACAATATATGTGGCCCGAAACCTTGCCTGAAAAGCTTGTGAAAATGATCTTTGTGCGGTGTCATGATTGGTGAGCTTGCATACAAACCAAACGACATAGTACACCAAGCATGTATGCTACCCATGTGCCTATATAAAGCACCCCACAGCCCTCCAACCCTTGCAAGAGTTTCAGCCAACACAGAACACTAGCTCCTCCTCACAGCTCCCCCTTTCCTCCACAAGAGGTCAGGGTTAGCGAGAGAGAGAGAGAGGCCTAACAACAACAAGCTCAACATATAGCTAGTGTTTGTTCCATTTGTTATACCAGCTTGCCATTCATTATCTTTTCTTGCGCATCGCAATGGCTGGCCTGTCCCTGCAGCATCCCTGGGCGTTTGCCTTCGGCCTCCTAGGTTTATTACCATCTCAAGCATTAGCTACCGTGCACATGAATTGCATGCTTAATTTCAAGCTTTTATTCTCTTCTTTGCACACTACAATTCGTCTGAAACATATGTATGGCCATTCCTTAGTTGCTAGTGTATGATGTCGTACATAGAAGCCACATATGGGAGTTGCACCGGTATGGTCACCAGCATATTGTCGCATGTGCTTGCTTCCAAATATTTTCCAAAATGTAGATATAAATATCTTTCATAATTAGTTTAGTTCGCACCAGATTAAGCATGGATTGCTTCCTATCATCTCCATCACATGCTTGATGCTTTTGTTAGCGTACATTTATAATCATGGGTACATGTAGAGCTAGCAATCGCTACCTTGCCAAATGGGTGGTGCAGACTAGTGCAACGTCTACTATATAGTAAACGATGACATCATAGTGCACCATGACAAAAACAAATAATCTAAAATATATAAAAAGGCAAGCTTGTCATAACTTATCCCATTGGGTTATGTACTATATATCTTTTAGTACCCTAATCTCAGTGCCCATTTTTGGCTGCAGGAAACGTCATCTCCTTCATGACATTCCTGGCCCCAATGTAAGTGACTTGCTAATTCTCATTAAAATATTCATTCACTTTTTAGTCATCTTCAGAGCTGAAAAGTTGAAACAACTTATGTTTAATGATTTTTATATATTCGCAGACCGACGTTCTATCGCATCTACAAAACCAAATCGACAGAAGGTTTTCAGTCAGTTCCCTATGTGGTGGCACTTTTCAGCGCGATGCTGTGGATCTTCTATGCGCTAATTAAGACTGGGGAGGGATTCCTCATCACTATCAATGCCGCCGGCTGTGTCATTGAGAGCATCTACATCATCATGTACTTCGTTTATGCACCAAAGAAGGGAAAACTATTTACAGCCAAGATCATGGCCCTCCTCAACGTTGGTGTGTTTGGGCTCATCCTCCTCACCACGCTTCTCCTCTTCAAGGGTGACAAGCGTGTTGTCATGCTCGGATGGATCTGTGTTGGCTTCTCAGTCAGCGTTTTTGTCGCACCGCTCAGCATCATCGTGAGCACTTCATCCATTTGAATCTACACTCCATTGCCTCTTAATATTGATCTCTTGCTAATACTTTTTGATTGTGTACAAACAGAAACGTGTGATCCAGACGAGGAGTGTGGAGTACATGCCTTTTTCCCTCTCCCTTTCACTCACCCTCAGCGCCGTCGTCTGGTTCCTCTACGGCCTCCTCATCAAGGACAAATACGTTGCTGTATGTTATCAACACAAATCACTTGTTTAATAATCCTTTCTTACTTAGTTAATCATTGCAAATTTGTAGTTCAATGTCCGTATATTGATGCTAAGATGGATTTCTGCAGCTTCCGAACGTTCTTGGGTTCACATTCGGCATCGTACAGATGGGGCTGTACATGTTCTACATGAACAAAACGCCACTGATCGCTGAAGGCAAGGAGGCCAGCAAGCTCCCCCCAGCGAAGGAAGAGCACGTTATTGTTAACGTTGCCAAGCTCAGCCCGGTCCTCCCCCAGAAGAGTTGTGAGGTGCACCCAGTCACGGAGATGTCCATCCCTAGGAAGAGCTGTGCTACCGACGCGGCACCAGCAAACAGAGACTCCTTCGTCACCCACGGCCCTGGCGTCACGGTGGTCTAGGCTCATTTGCGTGCATGTGAATGAACCTAGACTACAAGTGCCTCCTGTGCTTTCAATTTGATTCAATAAGCTGAGTCTGAAAGCCCATATATTTATGCCCGACTATCTTACCTCTCAAATGAATGAAGGTATTTTGATGTTCACCCATTAAGATGTCATGTACCTACAGATTTTGATTATCCTAAAGAATGAATTTTCTTAGAATAATGCAATATATCTCCAGATTTGAGTTCTATTTAAGCTATAGTCTATCGAATATCATATTTGGTTGGGCCCAAAGAGTTTGAAAGTTAGTTTTTATTGTCATCAAATGAAACAACCATCTGGATACTTCATTCGGTTGACAGAATATTCCTTCTATTCTTGAATGAATCTAACCATGACTTCCTTTGTCCCAAAATATATAAGCCGCACTTGTAGTTGAAGATTCAAATTTTAAAAATTTTATGTAACTATTTGTCTTATGATACATGATTTGAGATACAAAAGTGTCTCAGATATACTAAAAGAAATATTACAGTTAAACTACAGCTTAAAATTTATCTGTCTGTCAGGACACAATGAACCCTTTCATTAAGCCATGTCATCAGAAAATAAGAAGCTGAAGGATCATTTTAGTAACCACAAATGGACTGAGGAAATAAAAGTATTGCTCTAGAAAAAAAATGATGTAGCTATTTAGCTACATACCTTTTTTAAGTATCAGACTATTCATTCCTACGAGGGAGGTTTTTATTTGATTAAAACCTGCTCATATTAACACGTGCCCTCTTGATTCAACTTTGATTAAAATCAATGACAATTTACTGGTCAACGTAGAAGAAATACCAATTGTGTGACTAAATGATGTTCTTTGTGACTTCCAGATTTGAGATGAAGACTAAACTCACATTAAAATGCTTTCATGGTCACCTTCAACTATATATAAATTAGCTTGTAAGGTGTTCTAAATACGCATTTTAACTTGAATCATCAATTGATCAAAATCTTATTTAATTAGATTTCCTATATTTATATTTAATGAAATGTTGTAAAAGAAATTAGTGGCTAAGTCCGCTTTGAACACCGCATCATGTTTGAAGCATCGGGTGTATACTTTGTGTCTGCAGGATGTATATCAAAACCTTTATACTCTTAACAAGCTTCTCAATCTGCACGGCAGAGGTTTTTAATTTGATCCCGGCCTCAATGCATGGATGGCTGAGAGGCTATCTTGATTAATAATTTAATATATCATTGAAAGACATCATTCCTCACGGAAATAAAAAGATAGTCAAACAACAACTTTAATCGTATGGTTGCGAACAATGAATCTAGATCTGCGGCCTCTGCTGCTCAATGCAGAAGACACTAATTCATGACTGAAGTACCCCATGGGTTATGGATTCGATCTTCAAAGGCTAGCTAAAGAACCCTTCCACATGCATGCACGACCACATAGCACCACACTACTTTTGTACTTCACCAAGAAAATTTTATTCACACAAGCTCAAGGGACACAAATATATGGGTCCACTTGCGCAACCTTAGATCTCAACGGCAAGGCTGCGAGAAGCATATATACTTCCAGGATCGAATCAAACTGCATCGAACAGTTGTACCTCGTGTTACCCACCTTTTGTTTCATAACATTCGTGTCTATTTCTAGCAAAGGCCACGCGAATGTTCTGTGATATCGCGTCCTTGGGTAAAAGTTTTCATGTCAAAAAGAAAAAGAAAAAAAAACAGAAACAGAAGCTATCATGTACTAGTTTCAGAAACACTGCTTGCATTTTTTTTCCTGGAGAAGTATTAGTATTAACAGTATGTATATGCTCATAGATTTACATTGTAGCTTTAATAAAGTATTAGAAAGCATCAAGACCTATTACCCGGTCTAAGATAGTTTACTAGAATTTAGTTCAAAAAGGAGGACACATGCTTTTATGGATCATGTAGACACAGGTCTAATTGATGTTGCAGAATTGTTCAATGAAACCAGTATTGAAAGAAAAGGGCATTAATTAAGTTGTTTTTGAGCTTTTTGTACCTTATGTCATATATTTCGTACCGAGAGAGACACACTAAGTGATAGGTGAGAAGCACTCGTCTATGTACTAACCATACATATTGCTAGACTGCTTGATCGCTTGTTGTTGGATATCTGTTAAAGAAGTGTCATCTTATTTGACATATTTTGCCTCTGAACGAATCACGAAGTTCCCACATCTGAAATGGCTTAGAATCTGTAACACCCCTACCCATTCGTAGCATGTTAGTAGTGGTCTCGGCCCAAATGGCCCAGAATTGAAGCGGTTGAGGGAATAGTTCACATAAATTTGTTTCGTTGGGTGAGGGTCAGCGTATATAACTCTTGGGTGAGGGTCAGCATATAACTCTTGTTTATTCCAAGTATAGCACCTCCGAGTTAACTCTTTTACACGAAGAGATGATGGCAGTGTAAAAGGGGTGCCATGTGCATGCACGTGCCTGCCCCACGTGGGGGCCTGACGGTAAGTAGATTTTGGACGCAGAGTCTTACAAAAAACATCATATTGTAAAGAAAATTTAGAGTGTGTTCTTGTTTCCGTGATCAAGCGGCACAAATTCAATAAAAAAGGAAGCGTTAATTGAGAAGAAAGCAAGCAACCAGGACGTCCTGCTTCTGATTGTTGAGGTGATCTTTCATTTTGTCGGCTCACAGCAGCTGGCTTTAGGTTAAGCCGTCTCACCAATATTGTTCTTTCGTCATTCGTGCAGTGTCACATCATTGATTTCATCACAGCAGTGCTAACTTACGTTGTAGGCTTATTATAGCTATCTAGTATGCACGCGAAGCCTCGGTCTAACCCTTCTCTCCACTCAAATTGCCTTACCCTATCTGCAATTAAATAATTAATCCCCTGCCGACGTACAGTTTATCATATTTTCATATCTCTCAAAATTCACCATCAACCTCAAAAATTCTACACCCCAGATTTTCATCCATTTATCCTATTTATTGCACATAGATTGCATCCATCCATCTAAACCAATCCAATCAATAGACCCTTAAAGTGAAGTGTCGTATTACAAGCCTATTGAGATCTATAGCTATTTAAAACATTAAATCAAAACTATTCGTGCTAACTGTACAAAATACTTAAACAAATCCCCTAAAAAAGTGAATTGCACTCTCTAAGAACATGTTTCTATAGAGGTATTGCAAATATTTTTGAGGGTCATTATATCATTACAGGCACTCATGTGCGCCCAGAGGCCACGCATATCTTCGGATAGAAGATGATCAGATTGCTTCTTCTATGTACGTAACTAGTGCGTTGTTTGGATGGTTGGAACATGCTCTCTGCAGAAAAAGAACTACTTGAATATTACACTACTGCAAACCCTTTTCATCAGTTTGCACCAGGATATAGGTTACCTACCTAGCTAGGACTCTAACCATCAGGTACAACAAAGGAGCATAATATATATGCATGTACTATATTCACAAATTTATATTAGCTAGTGATATCCTGTGTGTTGTGCAACTGCTTTTAGTTCGCCAATTTATATATTATGGCAATTTCAAATTGATACACCCGCTTGATGGCGTGCTGCCCAAAGTATGATCTTTTATACTAAAGGGAGAAAGGCGTTGATATTATTGAGCTACAATGAGTTGCACTAATAAGTCTAAGCTGACGAGGAAGGCTGAGCAATCACTTATGGTTGAACACTCTCAACCACGTGGAGGCTCTCTCAGCCACAAAGGTGGAATAGGAGCGGTGCAGCAAAAAATGCGAGTCGCCAGGACTTGAACTCAAGATCTTTTCCTCGATACTATGTGAAGCTACTATGTACCGATCAGTTGCAACTAAAGCCTAAGCTGATGGGGAAGAATCAGCTTTACCTCATAGAAAATACGGTAATTAACTTGGACTCGAACCAAGACCTCTAGTCCTAATTCCATATTAAGCTATTATGCACGGGTCATTTGCACCCAAAAGCCTAATCCGATGAAGAAAGAAGGGCAATTCACTTATGGTTCAATAGCTATAACTTGACTTGGCCAAGTACCAAGCCAAAATGGGATTGTTACTGCAACAAATGAATTGGTATGAACTAATTGTTGTGGTTGCATATCTTCAAATATATCGAGAGATTAAACTTCTATATATATCTAGACAACTGAGAAGCTTAATTTTTTTGGGAACACAAATTGAGCCATTTTGCTAGAGAGGGCATTTGCACCAATACAGGTTGAGCCTTTAATGACGGGCCAAGAAGGCATGTAGTGGTAGCTGGTAGGCATACGATCCGCCACTACATATATAAACGCCACAAAAAGGTGGTCTGCCACTACATCCGGTTCATGCGCCCGCCGCTCCAGGCAGGATAGCAGTGCCGGGTAGGTCGAATATTAACCTGTTGTCCATCGACTATGCCTTCAACCTGATCTTAAGCCCTGACTCACCCTCCGTGGACGAACCTTGCCACCATATGCCTATCCTGGTGGCAGCAGTGATGTCATATTTCCCGGCTTCCCGCCGCTGTTGTTAAGCAGCAGACTTAATATTCACTCTAAGATTCAAATCACATAGAATTCAAATTCAAAATCATAGGAATCATCACATGACACAGTTCAAACCACAAGTCACCATAGTATAACATGTAGCAATGATAAGATACAGCAATCCATAGAAATGTTCATCCATGCACATAGAGTTAGGTAGTTAAGTCTTTACAAATTTCACAAGACAACCAAATAACCTTCCTGACCACACGGCCAACTATAGTCTACTTTGCCCATCCTTTACCGTTCATCGTGCCAGTTCTTCTGAAATTTATTCTAGTGATGGCTATGTCCTTTCCCAACAGTCGTATAAATCTTCATTCTTTGTCACCAAACCCTTCAGATCACAATATTCACCTTTGGGATGGATAACCTGATGAAGAATGATGAGAAAGATCTTAGAGACACAAAACCATATAGTTGTTCTTATGAGTAGGTACCTATCCCTTCATGCTCAGTGTCCTGAACATATGATGAAAATATGTATTAAGAGTGCATTAATGACAACAAACAAAAACTGTTACCTCTATGCTTTTTCCAAGTATCTTCGTACGTTGAGTCCATTGATTGTTCGAAGTCCCGAGGTGCTATCGAATACACCCTTCAGAACGTGCATAAGGTCGATGTCGTGACCTCCTCAACGCTTTCCAATATGAATACACAAATAAATTCGTTTGGTTGTTAAAGGCCACAACCTTTGGATCCTTTTCGGTTTTATTTTTTCTTTCTTCCCTTCCCTGACTTCCTTAAAATAAACTTGATATTATTGAAAAATTAAAAAACAAATTGTCCATCTCGATGTTTTGATGATGGGTCTGTCTCCTCTATGCCTTGAAATTTTTCTTCATTCGACAATATCTATGATTTTTGTTTTGCAAGAAATGTCGGTGGCACATGTACACCAACTTACAACAACATGGAAGGCACACCGATGATGTTTGGCCCATGCATCTACACATGTCATTTCCCTTTGACCTACCCAGTTACGATAAAGCGGGCATGATTTTCATGGATGACAACAAAAATTATAGCTCCAAGGTTGAAGTGCTCATGTCGGTATGCTTCAACAGACGAACCACCTCTTCCCATAACTTCTAGATACCTTCCACCAAAGGTTCTAAAAAGATGTTTATATGAATGCAGGTTTCTTCCATGCCGGATATGAGGGTACTCAGCATAAGGTACTTTATGTGGTGGCATAACCATAAAGGAAGGTTGAATATATGTAGAATCACTAGCAAAGTACTTTGTGGGTCCCTCATCTGACTGAAAGGATTCATTCCATTTGTACATAAGCCAATTCTCATATTTCCATGTGTGACATTCTGCCCAGGGCTTAATAGGATTGATAGAATACTCATACCAACAAGTTGCAACTTCTTTTCCGGAAGCTCATCTCGAAAGAACTCCGAGGTTAAGCGTGCTTGGTCTGGAGCAATTTTAGGATGGTGACCGACCGGGGAGTCCTTCCCGGGTGCGCACGAGTGAGGACAAAGTGCGCAGAAAAGACTTGTGTTGGTCTGTGAGGGCAGTCTTGAGATCCTAGAGAGCTGCCAGGTGAATGCGGGTCCGGTTCGAGGAGCGGGACGTTACAGGGGTATCAGAGCTGACTCTCGCGGTTTCATGGACGCGTGTAGGCGTACTTGCGTAGGCATAGTGCTTATGGCTGGTGCGGGCCCAGAGTGGTCACACAGCATGGTACATGTGCTGGCACTGGACACATGGACGTGGCCAAGAAGGGACGTTCCTGGACTAGGGTTGAGCGACGAGGACGTCGGTCTTCTAAGGGGGTGAGTATGTGACATCCTGGCCAGGGCTTAATAGGATTGATAGAATACTCATACGAACAAGTTGCAACTTCTTTTCCGGAAGCTATCTTGAAAGAACTCTGAGGTTAAGTGTGCTTGGCCTGGAGCAATTTCAGGATGGGTGACCAACCAGGAAGTCCTTCCCCGGTGCGCACGAGTGAGGATAAAGTGTGCAGAAAAGACTTGTGCTGGTCTGTGAGGGCAGTCTTGAGATCCTAGAGAGTTGCCAGGTGTATGCGGGCCCGGCTTGGGGAGCGGGACGTTACACCATAGACCATTTAAGAACTCATGATGGTTTAGGACAAACATTTTCTAATGTCGGGCGTCCACGGGTGCCGGAGCTTCCTTTCCTTCTTGTGTCCATCATCGGCATCATGCCAACTCATGAGTTTAGAATCTCTAAAGTTAGAGAACAAATACTTCAATCGAGAGCTACAGGCAGCTAAAACATCACGAGTGCTAGGACTTTCCTGTCATATATCAACCACTTTTCCTACCTGGCTCTTATCACGGTGCACTAGTGGTTTGCTTCATCTTCCATCCCTTCTTCTTCCCATTGTCTGTATCCACAGAACCATCATTATCATCATTCCATTTGTACAAACTGGCGTTGCATGTTGGACATACCTCACCTTATCAGTGTGTTCTCTATGATATAGAGAGTGTAACACCCTCTGTTTGCCCTCATTTGAAAACCACTAAAAATTTGAACTTTTTAAGATTCTTCAATTAAAATCGATCTGCCTAGTTAAAGTTAGGGCTGACAATAAAATTTCCGGGATTTAAATCATGCACAAAACTCATCATCTGCGTTTTTAGGATTTATTGGCTTTATTCTGAATGTTTGTCGGGTTCTTGCTTTTGTTCGAATTTGCAATCTCTTCAAATTCGAACTCTATGAATACATCAAACTTTTTCTTCTAATCAGGCCGCCCTATTTCTTTTCTCCCCGGCTGGCCCACCTTCTTTTCTCTTCTCCTGGCCAGCTTCTCTCTTCCCCGCTCCGGCCCAACCTCCCGGCGCAGCTTGCCAGCCCGTTCTCCCTCTACCTCAGTCGCCGACAAGTGGGCCATGCCATTCGTCTTCCTCCTCGCGACCGCGCATTTTGCACCGTCGCCCATACCGCTCGGTCGCCTCCGCCGCCTTCGTCAGGTCCGAGCTCTAGGAACCACACGTGAAGATCTTGAGCACGCCGCGTTACTCCTCCGTCCCGTCTTGTCGCATAGGAACGCGCCATCCCTCCTTTTCACCAAACCGCTCCGGAGCTCCAGCGAGCCCCGTACCGCGACGTCATCCCACGCAAGCTCCTCATAGCTCCGTCTTGTCCATCTTTCCCTTCCCGTCGCGTCCCGTCAAGCTTTAACTCGGCAAGATATTTCTCGCAGGAAGCCAGATATTTCCCGCCATGCGAACCGACTACGCTGGCCTATAAGAAGGCCCGAGCCCCTCTCCTCTTTCGCTGCTATCACACAAACACATCACCAACTCCACCGCGCTCAAACACCAAGCTCTCTCCACTCTCTTTTTCTCTCTCCGGCGAACTCTCCGGTGAGTCCTGACATCAACTTCTCCCTCTTCTAGCTTTCCCTTTCCGCTCTCGACCTCACCGTGCTCATCTCGTCCGCAGCCATGCTCTGTGCCGGGATATCCATGTCGGAACCCTAGCCACCTTCTTCTTCGTCGCCGGCCACCTCCCGCCACTCCTCCGTCCCGTCTGAGCTCACGGTGAGCATCGCCGCCCTCCTATCTCCCTTAAGCGCCCTCTCTTTCTCTCTCGCGCGCCCGTGCGCTAGTTCCTCACCAAGCTTCAGACCTCCGCCGCTACTCTTCCCACCGCCAGTCGCCGTGGAAGCCTCCTCCGGCCCGGTTGAGCTCGCCAAACGACTCGTCGCCCTCACGCGCACGCACCCGACCGCACACACTCGTGCTACAAGCGTTCCCACACCGTTTACGCTTTGCTCTCCGGTGATGTAATGCCGCCGCTCCCATCGACCTCGTCGATGACATCACACCCATTCTTCTTCACCGTTGTGCGTAGATGCCGTAGGTACCCTCCTCGACCCCATCCGACCCCTGTAGCCGCCACCGACAACGATGCCGGCAAGGTCGTCGCCGCGTGCCGCCGTCCGCCGCCGTACCCTTTGACCGGTCACGCCGCAGTCCCACGTAGCCGCCACGTCGGCGTGTGGACCCGAGGCGACCCGGTCGCCGCCCACACGTGGCACACCCCGTCCATCATGGACCCGCCTCACAAACCCTTCGGTCCACAGCCCCTATGGACCGAGTCCACCCAACACCCCAGAATAGTGAACCTGACCCCACTAGTCCCACACATCAGCCTCACACACTCTCTGCTTTGCTATGTCCACACTGATAGTGTACACAGAAACTGATTTCGAGCACATTTCCAATACCAGAAAAATCCCAGAAAACTCCTAAAAAACACTTTAATCCCTTCTGATCATTTTGCAACCCTTGGTTACTCCAAATTTTTTAGGTTTAAGGCTATACCTAATTACTTAGCTTACTCCTGATCAAATTCCTTTCCTAAACCTGGTATAATCCATATCTTCTCCGTATCAACTCCGATTCCAGTTATTCTTCCACCTAAATTCGTCAAAAATTATTATCTATCCAATCATACCAGATCCATAATTTTTTTAGTTTATTTGGATTTTTATTTTGATTAATGCTTGTTTAATTCATTGTTAAGTGCTAGATTCATTTGTCGTTACTTAATCGTTAGATAAACAAACCTTCGAGGAAGAAGCTACGGACCCGGATTACGAGGAAGGGTTAGAGGAAGAAGACTTAGGTGAAGGCAAGACCTAACTCCCTTTGACCATTTTGGTCCCATGTTTACAAATGATCCTACTTAGAGCCGGTTTACAAGTAAAAATATGCACGATATTTAAATGTGATTTAAATGCTTAGTATGTCCTAAGTACTTATTGATTGCCAATCCTTGATATTGCTTATCCTGATTCCATCGTTAACCCTAGGACCCAACATCATTAATTATTTAATGATATGTTGGTTTGCAATAGTGCTTAGGACTATTACATTGTGTACTTAATTTATCTTGCTCACATGCTTTTGTGTTAAAATATGTGATTAAAATGTGTGAGTGCTTGGTGGCGTGTGTAAATGTGAAAATAGGTGGGATTAGTGATAAAGTGCAAACTATAGCGGGGAATTTTTTGGACGGGAGCAAGCGGGGTAGTCCTCAGTGGGGAGGCTATCTTTAGGACACTATCCCTCGTTGAGGGTAGCTATTGAAGATGCTTGCTTCTGTCGTATAAGGACCGGTTCATGTGCCGCCTTGCTAGCACCCTTCGTACAAACACAAGCCCTGTGTGGGTAGGGAATTGGAACCACACCCTACTATAGTGTTCACCCGGCATCGCCCTGGAGGCAGGAGATTGCAACGGAAGCTAGGAGAAGACTCGTTCGTTTGTGGGTGTTCGTGATCTTGCACATTGTGATTCAGGCCTTCTATATGATGGATTATGCCCCTGGTGGTGATTCCGTCGGTGGATGCCATGGTGACACCAAGTAGGTACGGGACCTTTAGTATGCCAGTCCAACCCATGACAATGGGGAGGACTGGTGTACCTTGTGGAAAAATGTTGGCAACCTCAGCAGAGGGTATAACATATCCGGATAGCCATGTTCCACAGTATTGGACAAAGCGAAAGCTATGGCCACACAATGATTAGTGTTTTCCTGTGTGAGTCATCCTTGGCGTGTTTTTGGAAAAACGCCAGTTTGGAGCCGTGTGCAGGTTGTCGTCCAGCGATAAAACTTGAGGAACTGGCGGATGTATTGCATCTCCCCATTAATCTTATATCAATACCTGACTTGGTTTGCAAACTGCTTTGTTTTCAAAACTACCCTTGCATAAAGTTGGCTTTCCTCTTATTTGATAAAACCTCAGCCTTATCCCCCCTTTGCATAACTTACCCCTTGTGTTAGGGCTTGCTGAGTACGTTATGTACTCACCCTTGCTTTAATCATTCAGAGAATGAGCCTAAGTATGATTTCCAAGCTGATGGTGATGAAGAGTAGGGTTCAGACTGCACGCAAGTTTGCCTGTAGGAGTGGCACGCTTCCGTCTTCCGCTGGAGTAGTGTTTAGTGTCGCTACTATAGTAGCTTGTCAGTGTGATGTATGTTGTATTAATAAGGCCGCTGGCCACTATGAGTAAGACCTTTATGTAAGAAAAGGCTTGTAAGAGACTTGGTAATATTATAAAAGTATGAAGCTGTGATATCATTCTGTGAAAGTGTTCGTATCAGTGTCTGATTGTTGACTGTCCTTATGTACCACTTTTGACCGTCAATTACCTGCATAAAAGAATAAAAGTAACACCAAACATAGTGGTAGGAGGTTACTACGAATTCCACGAGCTTTGGTTACTTTATGTATGCAGGTGCATTAAGCGCATAAATGGGCAAGAATACAATAGAACAAGGCATAATACATGGCCCAATGTTGACGGCCATTAAATCATAAAATGACCGTCAACTTACCGGCGAATAAAAGGTATGCACCAATGTTTCTTGCATTAAACTAATAAAGTTTCACAAGTTTTGGATGTATTCTTGTTTTGCAAGGTACACAAGAATATTGGTGCAAATGTGCTTATACTCGTGGAAAATAGCAAATATACAAAAAGCACAAGATAAATAAGGTCCTGCTCGGACATCTCGACGACATTCAAAGCAAGAAACAAGGAATGACATGGACATCAAAGAATAATTATTCAAATCACAAATTTGAGCCCTCCATGTAAAAGCCCTCGTCGAGATAGTCAAAATGGGCGTTTGGATCACCCAATTCGGAGTTCGGGAGCAGGAGTTATGCCTCGCACAAGATTGGAGAAAAATCAGGAAAAAGTTGGCCGGCCGGCCCAAACACCTGGCCGGCCGGCCCAAGCCAACTCCAACCGCCTCTATCTTTCTCCAGTCGGTTCCAGAGTCGGTCACAAGCCACTTGACGCGCCGGCCAGGCCAGGAGACGTCGGCAAGAAGGGAATATTCCACGAAATGCTCCAAGACCATCTCCACTCTCCCAAGGCAAGTCCACTATAAATAGAGGACCCCTCCCTCACTCCAACCTGCACCTCCACACTTGAGAAGAGAAGATCCAAAGTAGGGTCACGCTCATCTCATGGAAGATCATTCCACTTGTGTAGTTTAGAATAGGATTAGTATTTTAGTCATGGGAGTTAGAGTAGAAGTGAGAGCTTCGCTCGGAGCTCCAGAGTTCTCTTCGGAGTTTGGGTAAAGTTCTCGTGTATCTTTTCTTTTATACTTTCTTTAATATAATTATTTTCTTATTTATTTATTTTCTTATTATTTAATTTAGTTTTCCTTTTAGTTTATATTTATTTATTCAAGTAATTATTATAGAGAAATTCTTGTGTTGGATCCACGTCTATGTATGGTAGATACGAATGAGTTGTTTGCTTGAGGACTGGCAGTAGGGACATAATTGCCTTGTTGTCACGTGTCCCGCACAATTTGTTTGGATTTATTGTTCATGGGTAGCTTGCTCTTTGGCCAAGAGTAAGTTACTAGGATAGTTGTAAGCAAGGTGCTTGGAATTGTTCTAGCGTGTTTTGCCCTCAACCCCACGGGATGATGTGGTAGCCGCGAGTGTTGGTGACAGCTACACCGGTCTCTGTAGTCCACCACGTTCGGGTTGAATGTGTAGGGGCCTAGACGCAATCCGTTGAACCTAGTTCTCGGGTTGCGTGTCTTGGCGGCGGCCGTGCCCCTGATGCATTTGAATGTATTTGTAACGCCCTGAAAATCGACCCTAAAAATCTTAAATAAAAATCGAAACTTAAATCAGAAGTTTTCAAAACTTTTCAAAAATCCCTCTCTTGTTCTGGACCACACCAACTGGATTTTCCGGTCAGGTCTATTTCTTTCCCTTCTCCATCCTTGCGCGCTAATTTGCCGTCCAGCGCGTTTTTACGTTCACCTACCCAGTGACCGTCATTTATTCCGTCGCATAAGCTGGCACATCGCTCGGCCCCGCACGAGTCATCTCGTCACATTAATTATCTCGAATGACCTGACGACACTATGCACTATGCTTGAGTCGTCTCGTCATCTCAAACCACGTGACGACACTATACACTATGCTTGTGTTATCTCGTCGCGTCTCGTCGTTGTCTCATCAGCCCAAATCCACACACCAACTCCTGAGTCGTCTCGTCGTTGTCTCGTCAGTCTAAAACCATACGCCACGCCATTGGCCTCGCTGTCTCGTCAGCCCAAGTTCATACGCCACGCCTTTGGCCCCGCCATCTTGTCGCTCTGCATCGTAAGCCGCTCGTGCCCACTTGCATGCGCCGCTACTGCCCCAGCTGGCCACTTTCCCACTGCTGCCCAGTCCTGTCGCACTGCTGCGCGTGCCACATCGCGACGCACCGCCCGAGCCCCACCGTCGCTATTCATCCATGCGCACCACTGTGTGCGTCAACCGCGCCGTCACTTCAGCGCTGCAGCCTCTCCCTCACCTTTGCCACTGCATGCTGCCTGCCACTACCTAGCCTCGCGCCGCGTGCCACCGCCCACGTCCCGCTCTGCGCGCGCAGGAGCGGCGACTATAGCACAGCAGCGCCATCGCCTCAATGTCGCTGTCCACGGTGATGCTCCTCTCTCTCCCTACTCGAGTTCATCCCAGGCTATAAATAGCCCTCCCCGCGAGCTCCCTCGCCATCGCGCTGTCCAGCCCAGCTGCAGGTGAGCGTCCTCCCTCCGCTTCTCTCTTTGATCTGGTGTTTAACCAAGCACCGCATTGATCTTCCTTCCCGACGCCGTCTCGCCCCGACCAAGCTGCCGTGGAGCATCCCCAACACCACTCCACCTCCCCGGCCCACTTAATCTACCCTTTTCCTTTGTCAACCGAGCACCACTAGCAGCCCAAGCACTCGTGTGCTGCTCGACTTGAAATATTCCCTCGAATTTATTTTCGGAATTAATCCATAGCCTCCACTATAAAATCGATATCTCCACCATCCAAGCTCCGATTAACCCGATTCTTCCTCCTAAATTCATCTATTTATTTGTGTTTGTTTGCTTGTTTGTTGTTTGCCGATCGCACGTTTAGCTAACGGAGAGAACGAGTACGAGGAGGAGGAGGAGCAGGAACCAGGAGCCGAAGACTTCGAGCAGGAGCTTCCCGAGGACGTCAACAAAGGCAAGTCACAATCCGTTTTCCCTTTGATCATACTGCTCCTATGTTTTATAAACACAAGTTCAAGAAAGGTTTGTCAGGAGAGTTAGGAACCCAGATGACTCCTCACATCTATCCTGACTTCAACACCCTGATGAACCAGACCATCCTGACTGAAGAAAGGATGATAGAGATGTCCAAGGAGAAGAAGCGCAAGTTTGCAGCTCATGAAGTCCGTCAGCAGGAAAGATTCCGGAGGCCTAGGAACTCCAATTTCCAAGGTCAGAAGAGTCAAGCTCCAATGCAGTTCAGGACTCCATCTAATGTCTCTCGTCAGCCCAACTTTCCTCAGAAGAGTCAGAACAACACCAAGACTCAGCAGTACAGCAGTGGTCAAGTGACCAACCAACCCAAGGCTTGCTTCAACTGTGGTGACCTTAGCCACTTCATTGCCAACTGTCCCCACAAGAACAAGCCAGCTGCTTCCATTCAGTCCAACACTGTGAATGGACCAAGGATGTCCGGAGCCACTCGTGGAACCAACCAAGTCTCCAACCAGCCAGCGAAGACACAGCAGTCCTTCGGACGTGCCCGCGTCAACCACATCCATGCTCAGGAAGCTCAGGACGCACCCGGAGTTGTGCTTGGTGAGTTTCTTGTTGAATCAATTCTTGCAACAGTTTTGTTTGATTCTGGAGCATCGCACTCTTTCATATCATCAAGTTTTGTGGAAAAGCATAAAGTACCTACAGTACTGCTTAAAACCCCCTTAATAACCCGATCACCCGGAGCTGACATCAAGTGTCGCTTGGGTTGTTCGCGGATAAGAATCACCCTAAGTGGGGTAGCCTTCCTAGCTAGTCCAGTGGTACTAAAATCCAAGGGGATAGATCTAATCCTCGGAATGGATTGGTTAACCAAGCATGATGGTGTCATAGCATGTTCAGACAGAACAGTTACAGTGACCAACCATGAAGGAACCCGAGTAGTTTGCCAAGCCCTTGGAAGTAAACCTGACCCTATGGTGTTTTCAATGGAAACCAAGACTGTAGAAGAAGTACCAGTGGTGAATGAGTATCCAGATGTGTTCCCTGAAGAGTTACCTGGAATGCCACCAGATAGGGATATTGAGTTCATCATTGATCTTATCCCTGGAACAGCCCCAATAGCCAAGCGACCCTACCGCATGGCAGCCGCAGAATTAGCAGAACTCAAGGAACAGTTAAGAG
The DNA here is from genome assembly GCA_012490785.1 of Eragrostis nindensis. Taxonomy (NCBI): domain Eukaryota; kingdom Viridiplantae; phylum Streptophyta; class Magnoliopsida; order Poales; family Poaceae; genus Eragrostis; species Eragrostis nindensis. Next base: position 123,466 of record JAAXCT010000142.1, on the reverse strand, counting down.
AACTCCAAGAGAAAGGATATATCAGACCCAGCTCTTCCCCCTGGGGAGCACCAGTTCTCTTTGTCAAGAAGAAGGATGGAAGTATGAGGATGTGTGTAGACTACAGATCCTTGAATGAAGTGACAATCAAGAACAAGTACCCTTTACCCAGGATTGATGACCTGTTTGATCAGTTAAAAGGAGCTAAGTACTTCTCCAAGATTGACTTGAGGTCTGGGTATTACCAGCTGAAGATCAGAGAAGCAGATATCCCAAAGACAGCCTTTGTATCCAGATATGGCCAGTATGAGTTCACAGTTATGTCTTTTGGACTAACCAATGCACCTGCATACTTCATGAATCTCATGAACAAGGTGTTTATGGAAGAATTAGATAAGTTTGTCGTTGTCTTCATTGACGACATACTGATCTATTCAAAGAGTGCCGAAGAGCACGAGCAACATCTGAGAGTAATTTTGGAAAAGCTCAGAGCCCACAAGTTGTATGCCAAGTTCAGTAAGTGTGAATTTTGGCTTGAGAAAGTTGCCTTCCTTGGCCACATTCTGACAACAGAAGGAGTTGCTGTAGACCCAGAGAAAGTTGAAGCCGTCACTCATTGGCATCAGCCGACAAATGTGTCAGAAATCAGAAGCTTTCTTGGATTAGCGGGTTATTACCGCCGATTCATTGAAGGATTTTCCAAGATAGCCAGACCCATGACAGAACTTCTCAGGAAAGACAAGAAGTTTGAATGGACCCAGTCTTGTGAAAGAAGCTTTCAAGAGTTGAAGAGAAAACTGACAACAGCACCAGTGCTAGTCCTGCCTGACATTCACAGAGATTTTGTTGTCTACTGTGATGCTTCAAGACAAGGCTTGGGATGTGTCCTAATGCAAGATGGTAGAGTTGCTGCCTATGCATCAAGGCAACTGAAGACACATGAGCAGAATTATCCCACTCATGATCTGGAGTTAGCAGCAGTAGTGCACGCCCTAAAGATTTGGAGGCACTACTTAATTGGAAATAAGTGTGAGATCTACACGGATCACAAGAGTTTGAAGTACATCTTTACTCAGCCAGATCTGAATCTGAGACAACGAAGATGGTTAGAGTTAATCAAGGACTATGATTTGGAGATCCACTACCATCCCGGAAAAGCAAATGTTGTGGCAGATGCTTTAAGCAGAAAAGCCTACTGCAACTGTCTCATGAACCACAATGATCACTTGTCGACCGAGATAAAGAAGCTTAATCTGGAGATAGTGCCTCGAGCTTGTGTGAATAATCTAAGTGTGCAACCAACACTGGATGAACAGATCAGACAAGCCCAGCTCAAGGACCAAGAGTTAATGAAGATCCGCAGCCACACTGGAGAAAACAAAGCTCCAAACTTCAGAGTAGATTGTTGACGGTCCTTAGACCCAGTTTTTGACCGTCAATTAGCTCTATAAATAAGGAAGAACTAACACTTGTTACTTGCATTTTGTTATCAAATAACCTATTTCCACGTGTACCTCTAGATTTGGATGTGCAGGTGGAAAACAGGGATTTCCAGGTGTAAACAATGCCCAAGGCGACGATTCCAACACGTCCATCAAACGACGCTCGCCGCGGGAATATAATTCAAGGATTAAAGGCCCAGAATCACCCAGAATATCAACTGAGGCCACGCACCTGGAAAAGAGGCTAAAAGGCCGAGGGGAGCCAACCTGCCAAAGCCCAGCCCAGGGGGGGCCAGGGCTAGGTCGGCCGACCCCCAACCCTAGGTCGGCCGACCTGACAGGGAGGCCCCCTGGGTCCATCTTTCTAAGGCGGTTTGCAACCGACTTCAGGAGGTCGGTTCCACCTGCAATCAATGCCACCGACCTACGGAACCGCCTCAATTCCACCGCCTTTGAGGGCTATAAATAAAGGGGTACCCCCTCCCCTTGGAAGACACACAACACAAGAGGCTCATTCCCTCCTCCACACATCCAGAGCTAGGGGCTCTCTAGTTAGGCTTAGGCTGAGTAGTTGGGCTGCCCTTTTGGCTCCCAAGTCCCTTGGAGAGTTTGGGGTATATTCCCTTGTATCCTTTTACTCTCTTTGTAAGACTTATTTCTTTATCAATGGAATATCATCGTTCTTGTAGTAGTTATGTGCTTATGCTAGTTCATCGTTCATCCTTGATCTTGGATGAACGTTCTTCGTTCGTTCATGTTCGTTCATCGTTCGTTCATCGTTCATCGATGTTCGTTCATGATCGTTCATCGTTCGTTCGTCGTTCGTTCATACTCGATCATCGGTTAACGATGATCGTTCTTCATCGTTCATCGTTCGTCGCTCGTTCTTGAGCGACGAACGCTTATGCTTAACGTAGTGCTAGCTTTGATCCTTTGTCTAAGTAATCGCTTGCTAGACCTAGTTGTTCCTTTTGCTTAGTCATCGGGTCCATTGTCTTGCAAGAGTGCTCTAGGTTTATCGCCTTGCGAGGTGCCTCGAGGGATCTAGAGTTGTGGTTAGTTACGCTAGCATGGTGCTAGGGCTTCCTTTCCACCCTTGGATGCGTGTTCGTGCCCCACGGTTTGTAGAGGTAGGCGGCAGGTGGTGACAGCCCTGTCCGTCCCTTGTAATCCTCCACGTTCGGGTATGGCGTAGGAGTATATATGAAATGTCCGGAGATTGGGGCAGACTCTGATCGCTGGATCTCCCGATGATGGCTTGGCAGTAGAACAGCTTAGTCTTGGCTTGTGTGCAGCTTAGGCTATAGGTAGATGCTACGCACGCTACTTGACGATGTACATTAGGAGTAGCAGTTCTTCTTACTTAACCTTAGTCTAGCCTAGAGCTGCCTCTCGCCTTTTATCAGAGAGTGGAAATGCCTGCTGTGTGTGTCGCACTATCCTCTATCCATACATTGCCTTACCCCTGTATTTGGATATTGGTTATGATCTATCATTTGTAACACCATGAGTATAAGTACACACTCGTCAACCACGTCTTCCTTTGGGAAAATATAAATAACGATACCCTGGAATACTCTCGGGTGAAATGCTACAACGGGTTATCCGTGCGCTTGCGGATTATCTTTTATGATTAAATACTAATAATACATATCTGGCACTCGTTGCTAGTTGTGGATTATTATGTATCCTAAGCAAGTAACTTAACCCCAGGTATTTCTAGCGCCGAACCGGGAATATTCACTCTAGGCCTAACCAGCCTAAGGTGGTGTTTTCTGTTTGGTGTAAGAAATACCAACAAGCATTTCTGGCGCCGTTGCCGGGGAAGACAATTGTTGACAAGTGTATACAATGATTACTCATGATTACACTTGATGTGATTTAACCATTTCCATTACAGGCTAACCTTGATCTGTTTTCTCTCTTTGATGTGAAAACAGGATAGTGTATGCGTGGATTCAACTTGCCGGAAAACTTCGTTGATAATCCAGAGTCGCTTGTAAGGAAAGTCCGACCCCGCGTCGACTCTCCCTCACAAGCAACACTCCCGACAGACGAACCCACATCATCCGCACCATCATCACTTATTGACATGGCTGATCAAAGGACCCTCCGTGACTACTCTGCTCCCTCCGTTGCCAATGTTCCCGTTGGGCCCAATGTCAACGCCGGTGACGCAGGGTTTGCAGTCAAATCAAGCCTAATCACTATGGTGCAGGCCATTCCCTTTTGTGGAAAGGCCACGGAGGACGCCAACACTCATCTCCAGCAATTCCTTGAGATATGCAACACATCGGCAACCGCCGGAGTCAACCAAGATGCCATTCGACTTCGTTTGTTTCCCCTCTCCCTCCTTGGGAAGGCGAAACAATGGTTCTATGCCAATCGTGCTAGCATTGACACTTGGGACCGCTGTTCTACCGCGTTCCTCGCAAAGTTTTTCCCGTTGGGTAAAACCAATGCCCTTCGTGGAAGAATATCAAGCTTCCAGCAAGCCAACAATGAAACCATCGCCGAGGCGTGGGATAGGCTCCAAGATTACATATCCGCCTGCCCACACCACGGGATGGAAGAATGGCTCATTCTTCAACATTTCTACAACGGGTTGACACCAACAACCCGTGGACATATGGATGCCGCTGCTGGAGGAGCCTTCTTCTCAATGACCGTTGCTCAAGCTAAAGAACTTATTGAGAAGATGGTCTCCAATCAAGGGTGGAGCGATGAACGTCTCCAACCACGCTCTAAAGGCGTACACCCTATCAAGGAGGTGGACTTATTGTCCGCCAAGCTCGACCTCGTCATGAAGCGCTTGGACGACTTCAACACGCATAGAAGTGTTCGTTCACTCGACTCACACATTACGTGTGAGGAATGTGGCAACACTGGCCATATGGGGAAGGACTGCCCCAACCATACCCATGAAGAAGCATTCTACATGAATAACAACAATGGGTATCGTCCAAGTGGAGGTCAAGGTTTTAACCAAAACCGCCAATCTTATCAAGGAGGTAATAATTTCTCTAGTTTTAATAATAATCAGCCGTCTTTGAAAGATTTGGTTTATGGCCAAGCTAAAATCAACGAGTCAATCAACAAAAAGCTTGCTGCCAATGATCAAAGTTTAGAAAGTTTAAATTCAAAAATAGAAGGTCTTTCTTCCGCTTTCAAAAATCAGTTGAGCTTTAATAAAATGATAGAAACTCAGTTAGCTCAGCTCGCTGCTCTTGTTCCTACTTGTGAAAATGTTAATGCGGTCACCACGAGGGGAGGAAAATCCACTCGCGACCCGCCATATCCTAACCATGCAGGGAAGAACAGGAACGAACAAGAAGAAGAAGAAGGACCGTCTAAAGATCAAGAAAAGGAAGAAAGTGAGCCTAAGGAAGATGACGGGAGGCAAGCACCATTGGACTTCCAAGATACAAACATCATGCCATTCCCGCACCGCACCAAGAAGAGAAATGTGGATGAGCAATTCGCTCGATTTGTTGAGACAATTCAGAAGATTCATGTCAACGTGCCCTTGATGGATATGATACAAGTACCCACCTACGCACGTTATCTCAAGGACATCCTCAACAACAAGCGACCCTTGCCCACCACAGAAACGATCAAGCTCACTGAGGAGTGTAGCGCTGCTATACTCAACAAACTTCCTGAAAAGAAGAAAGATCCTGGATGTCCCACCATATCATGCTCTATTGGGATACACCACTTCAACAACGCTCTATGCGACCTTGGGGCAAGTGTTAGCGTGATGCCCAAGGAGGTTTTCGATCAATTGAGCCACACTGACTTAACTCCCACTCCCATGCGGCTGCAACTAGCGGATTCATCCATCCGCTACCCGGTGGGCATCGCCGAAGACATTCCGGTGAAAATCCGGGGTAGCTTCATCCCCGTCGACTTTGTGGTGCTCGACATGGATATTGATAAGGAAACGCCCCTCATCTTGGGACGTCCCTTCCTTAGCACCACAAAGGCCCAAATTGATGTTGGAGTTGGAGAAATCCGCCTCTACATCAATGGGAAGGAGGAGAAGTTCGAGTTCCAACCTCGGAAAGAACAATGCTCGATGATCAAGGTCAAGTATGGGCCAAACACCTCCAACATTCAAGAAGTTGAAGTGGCTGTGAAAACGGACAAAGATTGAAAATCCATCGCAGTTTCAACCAAAGAAACCTGCGACCACGAGGCCGGGATTATGGGCCAAGAAACCCGTCCCAAAGTCCGAGAAGCCACCTACACCACCAAAGATGAAACAAGTGTGGCAAGTCAAGGCGCAGCCCTCTACGTCCTCATCTCCAAGGACTGGGTCCGCGCCACCAAGCTAAACCCGTTGGAGAAGTCTTAGCCCGTCGGACTTTAAATGACACGGCCCTGGCCGCCAGGAAAACCGGCATTATCATTCGGTTTGATTCTTTTCTTTTTGAATTTTTCCACCACATTTGCATTTGGATTTCTTTCCAAACCACTTTGCATATTTATTTCCTCCACCAAAAATTTATTTGGATTTTTCCGCCAGCATATTTGAATTTTTCCCTCGCCATGCATTTAAAAATCAAAATTTTCAAAAACACTTTTGCGTTCAAAAAGACTCATCCTTGGATGAAATTTTTGGACCACCCTTGTATCATCATAGAAAAGCCAAAAAAATATTTTTGCATGTTGAAATTTTTCATCAACATGTCGATTTTTGATTTTTTTTTCGAAAAATTTTGAATTCGAGGCAACTTTTTATTTGGAAATCTTTTTGAGCAAATAATTTTGAGGAGTTTCTGGACATAGCAACCATGGTCATCACCAATATGGCTGTTGGGGGCTATGGGCCGAAGAGGGAAGCAGGTGGGCCCCAGAGGGGGTCGGCCGACCCCACCGATCAGGTCGGCCGACCCATGGGAGCAACGGCTCCCTCCTACCTTTGCTCCAACGGTCACATGCACCTCCTAACGTTCAAAAACGGCTACTATGGCCGTGTATAAGATGGGGGTGGCCGGCCATTGCTCTCTCCCTCTCACACTCTCATTTCCACTCTTCAACACTCTTCACTCCATTGCTCTCAAGTTTTCCTTTGTGCTCATTGAGTTCTTGCCTCAAAATTCTGCAAAAACATTTCTCCTTTGGTTTGCTTTTCAGTTTTGATTTGGTTTGGTTTTCCGAGTTGCGTCTTCTCGCTTGCAAGAACACCGACGGCTTCATCGATTGGTTTTCACTCTCATAACCCGTTCGGAGTTTTCGTTCTTGCGTTCTTGCTCGACCTCGCTGCAGCATGAAGCGCGCTGGCAAGGCCTTCGCCTCGCTGCTCCGGTCCGGGAGCACGGGCTCGGGTTCATCTCGACCTCGCACTCGCGCCCGCACCACCATCGAGCAAGTGTCAAGCCCTCAACATGAAGCCGCAACGGAGGAACAAGCCAACACCGAGCATCGTCTTCTCGTCGACACCGACCTCGACTTGGTGGGCGACGAAGAGATGGGCGCCTACGAAGCTCTCCGACTCCGTACATTTGCTCCTACGCGAGCATTTGATACGGAACTGCTGCAAAAGATTGGTATGGATGCTGAATTTTCTCGAGTATTTAAAGCAATAGGGTGGGATAAGTTTGCAAGTGTAGATGAGCAGGGTTCCCGCTTACTTACACTACAGTTTTTATGCACCCTACGCGTGGTAGATGACGGTATTACCTTTCGGTTTTTCCGGGAGGAATATCATTTGACATGGAAAATCCTTAGTCAATGCCTCGGCTTTAATTCTCGCTGCACCCTTGATGTTGATAGTTCGATCCCGGGTTACTCAAAGTTAGCTTTTTGGCAAAGAATTTCTGCATCTCCTACTTGTGAGAAACCCCGAACTAATCACATTCATCATCCTACCTTGCGCTTGTTGCACATGTGGCTTGGCATTACCTTGTTTCCTAGAAGTGATATTAGGATTGTGCGCGAGGATGATCTGAAAATTCTTTATGCTATGGTTGAGAAAATAAAGATTGCTCCTGTCATGTCCATGATTTCTCAGTGGTTAGAAAATTTTAGAATGACTGGACCGATTGAGTGCACCTCGCTGATTACACGTATTGCTACGGGTGTTGGTGTTTTGCATGATGCTAATATTGCTTATCTTGATACACCCCGCTCTCTTATCACCGAGGATTATCTTATTCAAGGTCATACACTTAAGCATGGTCCAAATAATTCTCTCATATTTTACTATGTCGGTTATACAAATGAATTCCCGTTACCTAACCGGGAACTTCGTTTGTATGGCTGTAAAAATCTAACCACACCTCTAGAAAAAGAGGAGGCTGCACGCAGGAGTACTTCTTCTCGCAGGAGGACGCGCAGGCCGGAGCCGACCGCCGACACCGGGATACCCGCACCGCAGCCCATGGCCTATGCATATGGGCCAAGCTACGGTCACGCCGGGTATGGTCCCGGTGGGTACACCACTCCACCACCATTTGAGGTCGGCGGCTCGTCGCAGCAGGGTGCGGGCCAAGCCCAATGGACGCACCACCCCCGCGCGCAATGGGAGGAAATCTCCTCCGATTCGACGTCCTACTCACCACGGGCTGGTGGGCGACGTTCGTCTGCAGCTCGTGATCCATATCTCGAGCAGCAAATGAATGCGCTCACCGAGCAAATGGGACGCATTGAGACTCGAGGAGAGGACGTTGAGTACACTCTCAACCAACACGTCCTGCAGACCCATCAGTGGCAAGAAAACACAAATGCCCAGCTCACCAACCTCACCAACATGACGCAGCAGGGCCAAGCCGATATGTTGGCTTACTTTCGCCACACCGGGTTCGATCCTCGACATCACCCATGAGCAAGAACAAGCTTGGGGGGGATGCCATACCCCCCGCTAAGGTATCATGTATCGCAACTTGTATCTTTTCGTTTCTTTTGTTTGCTTGTTCTTGCACCTCTCATGAAAAATACCAAAAAAATGATAAAACTGAAAATAAAATAAAAATGACAAAACTAAAAAGAACAAAAATAGTCTTTAGTGTGGTTTCTAGTTTTTCGTAGTTTCTCTTCATATGCGAGTATGAGTGTTTAGCCTTCCTTATGTTGAGATGATGAATAGTTGCTCTGTTTTATCTCTTGTTTGTACCTAGTCACAACTTAGTGCTCTCCCAAGTTTTGAGACTTTTGGCTTATGCTTACCTAGAACTTGAAACTTGTGGGCTGCATGGTGCTTGATCTAAGTCTAAGTTGTTGTGAGATATGATATGGTACAAATAGGGCTGCTATGATCTTGTTCAAAGTACGACTTGACTTCCGGAGTTTTATTTTACAAAATACAAAAAAATGATAAAGTTCCTCAATGATCAAAATTCCTACCAAAGCCATATGTTGTTCTTACATTGCAAACCCTTACACATATGCTGCTTGTCATTGCATTGAGCTTTATCAAAATTGTGTGACCCTAGTGAGAAGCTTGTCATACTCTCATTGATCAAGATCACGTACACTCCACCTCGCATGCTAAACTTCTACACTGGAAGTTAAGCAATACCACCACACTTTCCACCAAAATAAATACTCCAAAAAAAAAAATTCATTGTTACCTCTCTCTCAAAATTTATCATCGGAGACATGGCTATGCAAAAGAAAGAAAAAGAATAATCCCCTGCTCATACAAAAGTAGAGCATGATGAAAAAAAATGGGGAAAGAAAGAAAAATGTTGAGAAAAAGAAAGAAAGAAGGATAGCCATGTTCTCCTCAAAAATTCAAAAAGAGAGAGAGGAAACAAATAAAAAGGAGTATAGTTCTTCCACCTCACCACCACCATATACACACATGCACATCTTGATCAAGGTTGTATGACTTGCATTCCCCATGGATCCACTCTTTTGGTTCAGCAATATGTGTGATGCAAGTATGCCTCATAACTTCCCTACCTTGAGCTCCACATACAAGCCTTAGAAGTAGGATGACAAAGAGGCAACACAATAATGCCTTGGTGAGGAATATACACTTATTGAGCGATTCGAGAGCATCATTTGAGGAACTTTGCTTTTATTTCAAAACTTTTGAAAACCTCCGGAAAATAAAAGTCAAACAATGGACAAGTGAATGGTGCTCTGTTATAACCGTTCTATCTCTCAACCGCCCAAGACAAGGAAAAAGCCATACGCCCCATAAGGAGTAAGGTAAAGGGTGAGTTGCCATGCCAACTTTTTCAACTCAAAGGAGAGTATTTTGTTGTGTGCATGGTACCTATGAGATATGAAACATTGTAGCAACTCCTGATCAACATCCTAAGTCCTACTTCTTGCTCGGGACGAGCAAGGAGGACAGCTTGGGGGAGTTGTTGACGGTCCTTAGACCCAGTTTTTGACCGTCAATTAGCTCTATAAATAAGGAAGAACTAACACTTGTTACTTGCATTTTGTTATCAAATAACCTATTTCCACGTGTACCTCTAGATTTGGATGTGCAGGTGGAAAACAGGGATTTCCAGGTGTAAACAAGGCCCAAGGCGACGATTCCAACACGTCCATCAAACGACGCTCGCCGCGGGAATATAATTCAAGGATTAAAGGCCCAGAATCACCCAGAATATCAACTGAGGCCACGCACCTGGAAAAGAGGCTAAAAGGCCGAGGGGAGCCAACCTGCCAAAGCCCAGCCCAGGGGGGGCCAGGGCTAGGTCGGCCGACCCCCAACCCTAGGTCGGCCGACCTGACAGGGAGGCCCCCTGGGTCCATCTTTCTAAGGCGGTTTGCAACCGACTTCAGGAGGTCGGTTCCACCTGCAATCAATGCCACCGACCTACGGAACCGCCTCAATTCCACCGCCTTTGAGGGCTATAAATAAAGGGGTACCCCCTCCCCTTGGAAGACACACAACACAAGAGGCTCATTCCCTCCTCCACACATCCAGAGCTAGGGGCTCTCTAGTTAGGCTTAGGCTGAGTAGTTGGGCTGCCCTTTTGGCTCCCAAGTCCCTTGGAGAGTTTGGGGTATATTCCCTTGTATCCTTTTACTCTCTTTGTAAGACTTATTTCTTTATCAATGGAATATCATCGTTCTTGTAGTAGTTATGTGCTTATGCTAGTTCATCGTTCATCCTTGATCTTGGATGAACGTTCTTCGTTCGTTCATATTCGTTCATCGTTCGTTCATCGTTCATCGATGTTCGTTCATGATCGTTCATCGTTCGTTCGTCGTTCGTTCATACTCGATCATCGGTTAACGATGATCGTTCTTCATCGTTCATCGTTCGTCGCTCGTTCTTGAGCGACGAACGCTTATGCTTAACGTAGTGCTAGCTTTGATCCTTTGTCTAAGTAATCGCTTGCTAGACCTAGTTGTTCCTTTTGCTTAGTCATCGGGTCCATTGTCTTGCAAGAGTGCTCTAGGTTTATCGCCTTGCGAGGTGCCTCGAGGGATCTAGAGTTGTGGTTAGTTACGCTAGCATGGTGCTAGGGCTTCCTTTCCACCCTTGGATGCGTGTTCGTGCCCCACGGTTTGTAGAGGTAGGCGGCAGGTGGTGACAGCCCTGTCCGTCCCTTGTAATCCTCCACGTTCGGGTATGGCGTAGGAGTATATATGAAATGTCCGGAGATTGGGGCAGACTCTGATCGCTGGATCTCCCGATGATGGCTTGGCAGTAGAACAGCTTAGTCTTGGCTTGTGTGCAGCTTAGGCTATAGGTAGATGCTACGCACGCTACTTGACGATGTACATTAGGAGTAGCAGTTCTTCTTACTTAACCTTAGTCTAGCCTAGAGCCGCCTCTCGCCTTTTATCAGAGAGTGGAAATGCCTGCTGTGTGTGTCGCACTATCCTCTATCCATACATTGCCTTACCCCTGTATTTGGATATTGGTTATGATCTATCATTTGTAACACCATGAGTATAAGTACACACTCGTCAACCACGTCTTCCTTTGGGAAAATATAAATAACGATACCCTGGAATACTCTCGGGTGAAATGCTACAACGGGTTATCCGTGCGCTTACGGATTATCTTTTATGATTAAATACTAATAATACATATCTGGCACTCGTTGCTAGTTGTGGATTATTATGTATCCTAAGCAAGTAACTTAACCCCAGGTATTTCTGGCGCCGAACCGGGAATATTCACTCTAGGCCTAACCAGCCTAAGGTGGTGTTTTCTGTTTGGTGTAAGAAATACCAACATAGATGATAAAGGCACTCTGTGGTATAAAGACAGAATCTGTGTACCACAAGAAGGAAAGTTCCGAGAGATAATCATGGATGAAGCCCACAACTCAGCTTATTCCATCCACCCAGGATCTACCAAGATGTATCTTGATTTAAAGGAAAAGTACTGGTGGAATGGAATGAAGGCAGATATAGCCAAGTTTGTTGCAGAATGTGATGTCTGTCAGAGAGTCAAGGCAGAACACCAGAAACCTGCAGGATTACTCCAGCCCTTACCAATCCCTGTGTGGAAATGGGATGAAGTAGGCATGGATTTTATAGTTGGTTTTCCTAAAACAAAGAAGGGATATAACTCTGTATGGGTAATAGTGGACCGACTCACCAAGGTCGCTCACTTTATTCCTGTACGAACCAACTATGGAGGAGACAAGTTAGCTCAGTTGTACATTGACAACATAGTGAAGCTACATGGAGTACCGAGCAGAATTGTCTCTGATAGAGGTACCCAATTTACCTCTAGGTTTTGGAAAAGCTTACACTCCGCTTTGGGAACTAAGTTGGATTTCAGCACTGCTTATCACCCTCAGACAGATGGTCAGACAGAAAGGATCAACCAAATCCTTGAAGATATGTTGAGAGCTTGTGCATTGACCTATGGCAAAGACTGGGAAAAGAGTCTAGCTTATGCAGAATTCTCATACAACAACAGTTACCAAGCTAGCCTCAAGATGTCGCCTTTTGAAGTGTTATATGGCAGAAAATGCAGAACACCTCTGATGTGGTCAGAAGTTGGAGAACGTTCCCTTACAGGACCATCCATTATTAAGGAGGCAGAAGAAAAAGTTGCAGAAATCAGAGAAAAATTGAAAGAAGCACAGTCTCGTCAGAAGAGTTATTCGGACAAACGAAGAAGGGATTTAAGCTTCCAAGTTGGAGACTATGTGTACCTTAAGGTTTCCCCAATTAGGGGTACACGTCGTTTCCAAGTCCGTGGCAAGTTAGCACCACGCTACATCGGACCGTACCGAGTGCTGAAGAAGATCGGTACAGTGGCATACAGGATTGAGCTACCACCAGAGTTGGCAGATGTGCACAATGTTTTCCATGTGTCCCAGCTCAAGAAGTGTCTGAGAATACCAGAAGAACATGTCTCTGTGGAGACCTTGGATTTACAAGATGACCTCCGTTATCGGGAAGTGCCGATTAAGATTTTGGATGTAACAACCCGTCAGACCAGAGGTTCAACAGTTCGTCTGTATCGTGTTCAGTGGAGTCGGCACACAGAAGCAGAAGCTACATGGGAAAGAGAAGATGCTTTGAGGAAGGAGTATCCCCATCTCTTCAAGGATGAGCCTGAATCTCGAGGACGAGATTCCCTTAAGGGGGGTAGGTTTGTAACGCCCTGAAAATCGACCCTAAAAATCTTAAATAAAAATCGAAACTTAAATCGGAAGTTTTCAAAACTTTTCAAAAATCCCTCTCTTGTTCTGGACCACACCAACTGGATTTTCCGGTCTGGTCTATTTCTTTCCCTTCTCCATCCTTGCGCGCTAATTTGCCGTCCAGCGCGTTTTTACCTTCACCTACCCAGTGACCGTCATTTATTCCGTCGCATAAGCTGGCACATCGCTCGGCCCCGCACGAGTCATCTCGTCACATTAATTATCTCGAATGACCTGACGACACTATGCACTATGCTTGAGTCGTCTCGTCATCTCAAACCACGTGACGACACTATACACTATGCTTGTGTTATCTCGTCGCGTCTCGTCGTTGTCTCATCAGCCCAAATCCACACACCAACTCCTGAGTCGTCTCGTCGTTGTCTCGTCAGTCTAAAACCATACGCCACGCCATTGGCCTCGCTGTCTCGTCAGCCCAAGTTCATACGCCACGCCTTTGGCCCCGCCATCTTGTCGCTCTGCATCGTAAGCCGCTCGTGCCCACTTGCATGCGCCGCTACTGCCCCAGCTGGCCACTTTCCCCACTGCTGCCCAGTCCTGTCGCACTGCTGCGCGTGCCACATCGCGACGCACCGCCCGAGCCCCACCGTCGCTATTCATCCATGCGCACCACTGTGTGCGTCAACCGCGCCGTCACTTCAGCGCTGCAGCCTCTCCCTCACCTTTGCCACTGCATGCTGCCTGCCACTACCTAGCCTCGCGCCGCGTGCCACCGCCCACGTCCCGCTCTGCGCGCGCAGGAGCGGCGACTATAGCACAGCAGCGCCATCGCCTCAATGTCGCTGTCCACGGTGATGCTCCTCTCTCTCCCTACTCGAGTTCATCCCAGGCTATAAATAGCCCTCCCCGCGAGCTCCCTCGCCATCGCGCTGTCCAGCCCAGCTGCAGGTGAGCGTCCTCCCTCCGCTTCTCTCTTTGATCTGGTGTTTAACCAAGCACCGCATTGATCTTCCTTCCCGACGCCGTCTCGCCCCGACCAAGCTGCCGTGGAGCATCCCCAACACCACTCCACCTCCCCGGCCCACTTAATCTACCTTTTTCCTTTGTCAACCGAGCACCACCAGCAGCCCAAGCACTCGTGTGCTGCTCGACTTGAAATATTCCCTCGAATTTATTTTCGGAATTAATCCATAGCCTCCACTATAAAATCGATATCTCCACCATCCAAGCTCCGATTAACCCGATTCTTCCTCCTAAATTCATCTAAAATCGAGCTCTATCCATTTCTACCAGTTTCATCTTTTATAGGGCTCATCCTCTATTTCTTTTGTATTTATTTGTGTTTGTTTGCTTGTTTGTTGTTTGCCGGTCGCACGTTTAGCTAACGGAGAGAACGAGTACGAGGAGGAGGAGGAGCAGGAACCTGGAGCCGAAGACTTCGAGCAGGAGCTTCCCGAGGACGTCAACGAAGGCAAGTCACAATCCGTTTTCCCTTTGATCATACTGCTCCTATGTTTTATAAACACAACCCGTAGCAGCCGTTTTATTGCATGAAATGATTACCCTGATGATTGCAAAACCTTTGTGTAGTATGACCAAGACCACTGAGCCTTATATTACCTGTCCTACATTATTCCCTGTTAAACCTAGGATATCCATGTATGACATTATTTACGCATGGATGATTTCCTTGTTATATAAATGCTTAGGACTGTGTATCACTAAATGCTCTACTTATACTTAGCTTTTGCAAATGTGAAAACCGTGATTGGTGTTGTGTGGTAGTAGTAAGGTTGGGTGATAACTTAAGAAAGATGAATGAATGAACTTGGGTTAGAGCTGAGGTGATTCTGATGATATTTATGGAAGATTAAGCGTCGCCTCTGTGGTGTGCTTATGACAAGTGATATGGGAGATGAATGCCGCCTCTGTGGTGGGTTCATATATGTGGAGATGATTGCCTTGGCTCGTATAAGGACCGAGTTGCTTGTGACATCCTACCTAGCCGTTTATTCAGTGCGACCACACTACCGTGTATGCGGCACGGCTTAGTCTAAATCCCGCCAGCTAGTCTGTTAATCGCCTGGAGGCTGGAGATGCAATGGGAGCCCATGGAGCAGGTGGACGTGATGCAGACGTGTGCGACCCGGTCGAAGGCCTAGATCAGAGGCTAGACCCCTGGATAACTCCCATGGCGATTAGTCGGGACGATGCTGTGATGGGTAATGGCTTTGTGAGTCTTCACACCACCCGCGCAGTGGCTTGTGATGCACTCAGATTGTGGGTACAGCGTACAACCTCTGCAGAGTGTTAAAAATCTATTCGAATAGCCGAGTCCACGGTCACGGACATGGCTTTGGTTCGGTCCAAGAACTAGCATGGGATGGGTGCTTATCTCCTTGATGCGTGAGTTGTTTTTGAGAATAGGTCCGGCCTCCCGCCGAAGGTTGTCGTGGACGGGGTGTCCGGCAACGTAAAACTTGACCAACCCCTTAAAATCTTAATTTGATGCTTTTGCTAAAATGCTTTATAAACTGAACCCTTGCATGTGTAAAACTTGCTTTATTGCAATGTTAAACCTGATGGCCTTTACCTTGCTACTGCCAAATGCATACCTTTATCCATTGATGGTAGGGTAAGGGTTGCGACTTGCTGAGTACTTTTGTACTCATTCTTGCTTGCTGATTACAGCGGAAGATCCAGACTTCGTCGACGCCGACGGCGAGGAAGACGATTAAGCTTGGTCTCGTCCGCACCCGAGCTGCCTGTGGCATTAGTCTACCGCTTAGTTGCTTCCGCTATGCCGTTTGATGACCTAGAAGTCATCTTCTGGTTTAGCTTTGTGTTTACTGTTGCCTATCTACTAGTGCTCTTGTTGCTTCTTAATCGACCCCTGCCAGGTCGCGACTTGTAATATCACCTGTTGTAAGACTTGATTGTACCAGCGACTGATCCAGGGACTGGTATAATAAAGTGTTTAAGCTCCTGGGATAACCGGGGCGCTTCAGTATTTTGCAATGAAAGCTTAAGTAAGTAATGGTAGACTATCGTGAAACTAAATGCTAACCCCTAGGCTGACTGATACCTTCTTCTCGTTGTCCTCCCAAACTAAATGCTAATTCCTTGTTATCTATATCGATGGATGTTCTCCTGAGTGCCACACATATCATATATGTATCCCTGCTTTGGTCTAGTTTGCAAGTTATAAATAATAGATGTTTCTTTGTTAATTCATAATATTCTTAGCCCTGCTTCCCTGTGGAAAAATATAAATACGATAACCTTGGAATACTCCCGGGTGAAATGCTACAATGGTGTTCCGTGCGCTTGCGGAAATTGAATTTAATCTTTTTGCGTAAGAAACGCCAGCAAGCATTTCTGGCGCCGTTGCCGGGGAAGCAATGCTTTAAGATATCTATGATTGACATTGATTATCTGTTATGTTAATTTGCTACTAGCCTAAGCATTCGCCTGCATTTTGTTTGAGCATATCAGCATCACTTTGCATTGTTTTCTTTTCAATCCATCTGAATATTTAATTCCTCTCCATCCCACCCCGCTGCATTAAAAAAAAATGGAGTGCCCAATCAGAGGCCTCGGGCTTTTAAAAATATAAAAAAATAAAATAAAAAAAATAATAATAAAAAAAAGAACCCAAGCGCCCAATCATAGGCCTCGGTCTTTCAAAAATTAAAAAAATAAAATAAAAAAATAATAATAGAAAAAAAAGAACCCGAACGCCCAATCATAGGCATGGGGATTTTTTTCCGAGTGCCCAATCATAGGCTCGGAATTTGTTCAAAACAAAAAAGAGAAAGGTTGGATTTCAGGAAGAAGGAAACATACGTGGCGGAACCAAGACGTTCAATGAAGAGATCTGAGAGCTTAGTCTTGCATTTTATTGCAAAGACTAAGCTTGGGGAGGAACCGCTAGGTACGCACACGCAATTATTCCCTGTCTCCTTTGTCATATACCCTCTCCTTTTGAAAAAAAATAATAATAAAAAAATGCTGCCTAAATCGTTCAATGCTTTGTGAATGCAAAGATACTTTGAGTTGCTCTCTGATGAAAATATGCTGCATCTTTTTAACCATACCCCTTGCTCTTGAAGTTCCTATTCTTACATGGGTGTTGGTTGAGCTGTTAGTCATAAATCAATCGCCTGCTTCTCTTTCTGTTGCTTGGGTGCGGCACTTCTGTGTCTATGGTCTTTTTAGACTACGCCCGGTGTCCATCTGAACAACAGAAAAACACATGCCTCTATAATGCTTTTAAGTGAAGGAGAGTATTAATGGTAACCTCTGCCCTCCTTGCACAATTGATCGAATTAGACGTGGTGTCCAGGTTGATTAATGGAACTATAGAGATATGCCCGATGTAGACGAATGGATTTGTACTAACCAATGCAGGATCCTTTTGAGAGCAAACCAATTACATCAGGCAACATGAAAGGCACATAATTCAAGAAGGAGAAACCAGACGGACCTAGCTCCTTCAAATGAAGATTTAATCGCTTAGCTTTGCACATGGTTACAAGAGCTAAGCTTGGAGAGGGACCGCCAGGTAAGTACTTCTATACGATATTATACTCTTCTTGAATTGTGCCCTTTCTTAAGTTAAAAAAAACACCAAAAAAATATTAGGTTCTAGGCAAAGCCCAATAGGGGCTAGCCATCTGTATCACCTCATTCTTTTTGCAGACACAAGAAGAAATGGAGGAAGCGGCCTATTCAAGCTTAAGTCTTGCAAAGACTCAAGCTTGGGGAGGACCCCCAGGTAAGTATCCCTATCGATCAATAAAATACTCCCTGTTTCGAATAAAATGCTAGAATATTGGTGAATGCTGCACTTAAAGGAAATGATGATTAGTTACATGATAGCTCCTCTTGTGTCGCATTGATGCAACCTCTACTCCTGACATGTGTGTTATTTATACTCGAGCATAGTCACATCACTAGTGTTGCTACATTTTTCTGAGTTGCATATATCATACCAAGTCTAAGCATTGTGGATTATGATATGGCATGATTAGGACTTGTTGCAATTTCTTAGCATGGTGAAAGTCCAGAGAAGTTTTCATTTTAATTGCTGCAAGTACCTGAAAACCCTTTCATTGTGGAACACTTCTCCTGTGAGGATTTATTTACCTACCAGAGCCATATCATGAAAAATAGTCGAAAAAGCCCCACTCATAGCCATTTGCTCATGCGTTGAGTTTTGTTAAGGTCTAAATGCTTTTGAGAGTAAGCACTCTCTTTATCTCGGTCATCATTCCTTCGCGTGAGTATTTGAGTTTCTTTCCACCAAAAAGGAATGTTTGAAAAATCAAACATCTCCGTACGATTCCACCCACATTCATTCGCAAAACTTTTGGTCTACATCAAAAAGCTCAAGAATATTTCAAAATGCTCATGAACCTATCATCGCTATTGCCGCATGCATCATGGAGTCTAAAAAAAAAGAGAGACTCCATGAATTGCATCCAAAAGGCATTATGGTTCTTATCATAAACATCTTGAGCATGAGCATAAAAGAAGACCAAAGTTTGCAAAACCGTTTCCGTCAGTGTGCGTTCATCTTGTCCCCCTCCATCACCATTTTCCATATGGCCGAGATACAAGGAGTTGCTATGTCTCTTGAGATTTATTCTTTAGCTTTACAATATACGCATGATAAATGTGTGTTTTCCTTACCAAGCTCCACATACAAGCCCAATCTGTTAGAAGGTAGGAATGAGTGAAGCTTTGTAGGGATAGCCTCATATTAGGGAGAGGGGAAGTGTGAACCAAACAAAGGAGAATTTTTTTACCTTGTCTTGCAGCACATAAAAACTCTGGACATACACCTGCTAAAATTGTTTGACTCGTCCAAAAGTGCTGTTCTAATCTTCAATGCTATATGACAAGGTGAAGCATACACGTCCCACACATGTGCAACACTCGAGAATATTCCGTGCTCTTGTATACTTACCACCATTTAGGGAGTACGTTGTTGCATCTTTATTACCCATGGGGCGCTTTCATTGTAACTACTGATCCGCCGATACTTAAGTTTTGAGTTTGCTCGGGACTTGCAAAGTTTAAGCTTGGGGAGGTGTTGACGGCTATTAAATCATAAAATGACCGTCAACTTATCGGCGAATAAAAGGTATGCACCAATGTTTCTTGCATTAAACTAATAAAGTTTCACAAGTTTTGGATGTATACTTGTTTTGCAAGGTACACAAGAATATTTGTGCAAATGTGCTTATACTCGTGGATAAATAGCAAATATACAAAAAGCACAAGATAAACAAGGTCCTGCTCGGACATCTCGACGACATTCAAAGCAAGAAACAAGGAATGACATGGACATCAAAGAATAATTATTCAAATCACAAATTTGATCCCTCCATGTAAAAGCCCTCGTCGAGATAGTCAAAATGGGCTTTTGGATCACCCAATTCGGAGTTCGGGAGCAGGAGTTATGCCTCGCACAAAATTAGAGAAAAATCAGGAAAAAGTTGGCCGGCCGGCCCAAACACCTGGCCGGCCGGCCCAATCCAACCTCCAACCACCTCAATCTTTCTCCAGTCGGTTCCAGAGTCGGTCACAAGCCACTTGACGCACCGGCCAAGCCAGGAGACGTCGGCAAGAAGGGAATATTCCACGAAATGCTCCAAGACCTTCTCCACTCTCCCAAGGCAACTCCACTATAAATAGAGGACCCCTCCCTCACTCCAACCTGCACCTCCACACTTGAGAAGAGAAGATCCAAAGTAGGGTCACGCTCATCTCATGGAAGATCATTCCACTTGTGTAGTTTAGAATAGGATTAGTATTTTAGTCATGGGAGTTAGAGTAGAAGTGAGAGCTTCGCTCGGAGCTCCGGAGTTCTCTTCGGAGTTTGGGTAAAGTTCTCATGTATCTTTTCTTTTATACTTTCTTTAATATAATTATTTTCTTATTTATTTATTTTCTTATTATTTAATTTAGATTTCCTTTTAGTTTATATTTATTTATTTAAGTAATTATTATAGAGAAATTCTTGTGTTGGATCCACGTCTGTGTATGGTAGATACGAATGAGTTGTTTGCTTGAGGACTGGCAGTAGGAACATAATTGCCTTGTTGTCACGTGTCCCGCACAATTTGTTTCGATTTATTGTTCATGGGTGGCTTGCTCTTTGGCCAAGAGTAAGTTACTAGGATAGTTGTAAGCAAGGTGCTTGGAATTGTTCTAGCGTGTTTTGCCCTCAACCCCACGGGATGATGTGGTAGCCGCGACTGTAGGTGACAGCTACACCGGTCTCTGTAGTCCACCACGTTCGGGTTGAATGTGTAGGGGCCTAGACGCGGTCCGTTAACCGGATACGTTGAACCTAGTTCTCGAATTGCGTGTCTTGGCGGCGGCCGTGTCCCTGATGCACTTGAATGTATCTGTAATGAAAGTTTAAGTAAACAATGGTAGACTATCGTGAAACTAAATGCTAACCCCTAGGCTGACTGATACCTTCTTCTCGTTGTCCTCCCAAACTAAATGCTAATTCCTTGTTATCTACATCGATGGATGTTCTCCTGAGTGCCACACATATCATATATGTATCCCTGCTTTGGTCTAGTTTGCAAGTTATAAATAATAGATGTTTCTTTGTTAATTCATGATATTCTTAGCCCTGCTTCCTTGTGGAAAAATATAAATACGATAACCTTGGAATACTCCCAGGTTTAATGCTACAATGGTGTTCCGTGCGCTTGCGGAAATTGAATTTAATCTTTTTGCGTAAGAAACGCCAACACCCAACAAATCAGCGCCACTGTGCATTACCTTACAGGCCATAAGAAGTGCCAAAAGCCCACAACACAGTACCAAACAACAGCTTAGCACCCAAGACCAACATGAGGGAGACCAGGAGACCCAGCAGGTCGAAGATAGGGCCCAACCAAGAGCCCAGAAGGGGTCGGCCGACCCCCCAGGTTGACCGACCTGCGGGTGAGGCCTTTTAGGCCCATCTTTCTATGGTGGTTTGGCCGACCCCCCAGGTTGACCGACCTGCGGGTGAGGCCTTTTAGGCCCATCTTTCTATGGTGGTTTGCTACCGACCTCCTAAGGAATATTCTGGGTACCTGCCCTGCATTGATGGCCAGCAACCGCCTCATTCCACCGCCTCAAAAGCCTATATATTGAGGGTACCCCCCCTCCATTCCACACACAAGAAGGAGAGCCTCATTCCACTCCCAAGGGCCTAGAGCCCCTTGTAGACTAGTAGAGTAGAGAGAGAGAGTTGGGAAGAAGAGAAGGGTAGTCCTCCTTTTGTGAGGATTTATCCCGAATCTTGTATCTTTGAGAATACTTATTTATAGTTCATTGTTCGTCATTCGTTCATTGTTCGTTTGTCGTTCGTTCGTCGTTTGTTCATCGTTCGTTTGTCATTCATCGTTCGTTCATCTTATTCACAAGTATTCTCGATCTCCTATTGGATTGTGTGCTTCATATCTAGTATAAGTTTCTTCTTTACTTGCTTACAGGATCATCGCTCTGTTCTAGTGTGCCTTGCCTTTGTTTACTTGCCCAGACTAAGGTAGTAATCGATAACTTAGACGTGGTATCTAGGTTAGAGGTTACCTTTGTTTGCTACGTGCTCCACGGTTTGTAGAGATAGGCGGTAGGTGGTGACAACCCTATCCATCCTTCGTAATCCTCCACGTTCGAGTACGTAGTAGAGCCATAAGCCGGAGTGACATGGCAGACCAGGTCTAAGCCGGCGCCCGAGGTAAGCAATTAGAGGCGGGATATGTTTTGCTAAGAACTTCATCCATAGGGATCCTCTCTACCCAAATCTATCTTACTTCTTCGTGTCCTTGGATGAACTAGACTACAAGATAATTACACTCCGTTCCTTTGGGAAAATATAAATAGATATACCCTTGAATACTCACGGGTGAAGTGCAACAACGGTATTCTCCGTGTGCTTGCGGATTTATCTGTAATGTTAAGAAATACCAACACTGATCCCTGGACTGATACGGTAAGCACTAGTACTTCAAAAACGGGGTACGACAGAGAGGCAGTGATTGGGGCAAGCGTGTGTTTTTTTCGGTGTGCCCAATGTCAACAGAGACAAGAGTTTTGCAAGGTAGGTGCTTGTGGGTAATGAGTTTGGTTTCTGCAACGTATTGGCTCATAACTGCAACCGATCGAAGCTACCATCGAATCACATGTTGTTGGCCTTTACCATTGGACGCCTTCTTCAACATCTCTAAATTATCTAAGTTCTTCTTTCTGTTACGTAGTTAATCCTGGCGTGCAATGTTGCACAACAAGTCCTCCATATCTATGCCTTTACCATTGTGCTCAATGTTGTCTTCTACCCATGAGTGCTCATTGTTCCCTTCTGTCCTCGATTGCTCGTTGTTCCCTTCAGCCCTCGAGTTCTCGTTGTTAAAAATTTTCGCCCTTGACTGCTTGTTGTTTAGATCGTGTGCCCTCGACTGCTCGTTGTCTTCTGCTGCCTTCAACAGCTCGTTGTTGCCTTCTTCCCTCGACTGCTCATTGTTTCCTTGTGCCCTCGCTCGATCGTTTTCGGTCAAAATTGAGTAGTTATCAAGGAAACCTTTCTCCAACAGGTACTCACAAATTCTTCCAGGATTGATAAACAATATATTATTCTTGCACTTTCTCAGATAAATTCGGTGACTGTTGATATACAATATAGGATCTCCTCCGAAATTGTACATCCAAGACCGATCCACCATCTTTAGTAATAAAAAATAAATGCAGATATAAATAACTAAAATAAAAAGATATGAAAAGAATTGGAAGAAATGGAATACTAATACATATATGAAGATAAATCTTTTTACCTTAACAACTAAAATAAAAACAAGAGAAGGAACTAAATATATCAATTTCCTCCACCCCCTCTCTTCCACTTTCCCCATTCATGGTGTATGGATTAATCAGAAGTAGACCTAAAATTCCATTAAGAAAACATCTAGGAAAATCAACATGGGACGCGAAGGTGAATAACTAATCAAGATTCAATCTACTAAACCCACACAAGTATACCAATTAAATACACTCAAATCAGAGCTATTTTTTTGGGGGGGGGGGGGGGGGGGGGGGGGATGGAATCCTAAGTAACTTTATCCACGAAACTAACCTTCAAATCAACATCAAAACACCAAAAAAACATCAAAGGATAAGGATTAACCTCCTAGAGACAAATCCCTGAAAAAAAAAGAGATCAACCACACCCCCCCACCCCCCCCCCCCCCCCGGTTTTAAAATTTTTTCAAGATGAACCCAACGCCACTACAAGAGGCCTTTATATTGTTCATGGAGGAAGAAGTGGTGTGTTGACGGCCATTAAATCATAAAATGACCGTCAACTTATTGGCGAATAAAAGGTATACACCAATGTTTCTTGCATTAAACTAATAAAGTTCCACAAGTTTTGGATGTGATCTTGTTTTGCAAGGTACATAGGAATATTGGTGCAATTGTGCTCACAATCATGGATAAAAAGCAAATATACAAAAAGCACAAGATAAACAAGGTCCTGCTCGGACATCTCGACAACATTCAAAGCAAGAAACAAGGAATGACTTGGACATCAAAGAATAAATATTCAAATGAGAAATTTGATCCCTCCATGTCAAAGGCCTCGTCAAGATAGTCGAAATGGGCTTTTGGATCACCCAATTCGGAGTTCGGGAGCAGGAGTTCTGCCTCGCGCAAGATTGGAGGAAAAGCAGGAAAAGGTAGGCCGGCCGGCCCAAACTCCAGGCCGGCCGGCCCATGTTAATCTCCAACCGCCTCAATCTTCCTCCAGTCGGTTCCAGAGTCGGTGACAAGCCACTTGAAGCGCCGGCCAAGCAAGGGGACGTCGGCAAGAAGGGAATATTCCACGAAATGCATGCTTCAAGACCTTCTCCACTCTCCCAAGGCAACTCCACCATAAATAGAGGACCCCTCCTCTCACTCCAACCTGCACCTCCACACTTGAGAAGATAAGATCCAAAAGGGTCACGCTCATCTCATGGAAGATCATTCCACTTGTGTAGTTTAGAGTAGGCTAGTTGGTCATGGGAGTTAGAGTAGAAGTGAGAGCTTCGCTCGGAGCTCCGGAGTTCTCTTCGGAGTTTGGGTAAAGTTCTCGTATATCTTTTCTTTATACTTTCTTTAATATAATTATTTTCTTATTTATTTAATTTAGTTTTCCTTTTAGTTTATATTTATTTATTTAAGTAATTGTTATAGAGAAATTCCTGTGTTGGTTCCACGTCTGTGTATGGTAGGTCTATCTGCATGGGTTGTTTGCACCACAAATGCTTACACAATCCACATAGATTTGTTATGCATGGGTGGCTTGCTCTTTTCGCGAGGAGTAAGTTATTTAGGATAGTTGCTTGCATGGTGCGAGGGATTATTCTAGACGTGAGTTTGCTCTACACCCCACGGAGGATGGTAGCCGCGAGTACGTGTGACAGGCGTACCGGTCTCTGTAATCCACCACGTGCGGGTGATGGTTTTAGTAGGGAGGTCAATAGCACGTAGTTCCCCAAGATAGTTGAACCTAATTCTCAGGTTGCTGCCTTGGCATGTGTTGGCGGTCGTTAAACCATGTTTTGACCGCCACCCTACCGGTAAATAAATACATAACACCAAGATTTTGTGCATAGTAGTTAGGAATAATACTACTCCACAGGTTTTAGTGAATATTTGGATGCAGGAGTGAATAATGGAGAAAAGTGGGCCCAGTCAGGGAAATTCCCTGGCCGGCCGGCCCCACCATAGGCCGGCCGGCCCCACCTGGTGGCCACAGGCCCCAAGCTTTCTCCAGTGGGCTGGAAAATAATCTTCAACGTACAATTCAAGCCCAGCTCGGCAGGATTCCACCGACATTCTAGAAGGTGGGCTATTTGGGCCTTTACTTGGCCCTCAATCCAATTCTGCCGACCCCAGCAAGGAACCGACCTTCAGACCGCCTTCAGGGAGTGATCTGAAGCGTCCAGGAGCAAGACGGTGGCCAACCGACCGAAGGGACGGCCAGCCGGCCACCCCCATAGGCCGGCCGGCCGACTTTGTCGCCGCCGCCTCTCCAAAGTCGGCCAGGGTGCTTCCACCGCCTTCACAAGCTATAAATTGGACCCCTCGGCCTCCGAATCAATTCGCACCATCACACTTCATCCAAGTGTTCATTAGTTTAGTTGAGTAGTAGCTTTGGGAGTTAGAGTAGAGTAGAGTAGAGTGAGAGCTCTCTCGGGCTTCCGGAGTATTCTCGGAGTTCGGTATAGTTCTTTGTATCCTTACTCTTGAGATATTATTTTATTTATTATATAATTAGTTTTATTCTTTATTTATTTCTTTTAGTAGTTCTTTTCTATTTAGTTTATTTATTCGTTAAGTAAGTGCTCGTAGAAGTCTTGTTGTGGGATTCGTGATTGTTGGAATAGCGAGTATGAGAGAGTGCCGTCGTCGGAGATGACGTCGTGTGAAATCTGTGCTTGTTCATTCTTAGATAGGACTGCTCCGTTGATCAAGAGTAGATCCTCTAGGCGGGTTGTAAGCATGGCGCTTAGAACTTGGCCTATGCACGTTTGGCACCCAGCCCCACGGAGGATGGTAGCCGCGAGTGTATGTGACAGCTGCACCGGTCTCTGTAATCCACCACGTCCGGGTTGGACTCAGCAGGGTCTTAATTATAGCATACGGTTCCCTAGGTTTGAACTAGCTTCATCGGTTAACCTAGCACGTGTGTGCCCCGAAACGACATGACTTGTATGTGTATGAGCTTAACTAGAGTAAATAATCTTTGTAGACTTGACTGCTAGAAAAGTAAATAATAGATAAACATACAGGTAGCCTTAACTCTATCTCGTTGCTCTCCCAAATGTATACTACGATTTATTTTATTACCTTGGATTTGAGGATGTGTGTGCCACCCATATCTATCATGCCTATCTTACCCCCGTCTCAAGTATAGTTGATACATTATTTCTTTCTCCAAATTATCATAGCTATTATTCAGCTTTCGTTTGCTCTACTTCCCTGCGGAAATATAAATACGATAACCCTGGAATACTCCAAGGTGAAATGCTACAATGGTGATCCGTGCGCTTGCGGAATTAATGAATTTAATTTTATCGCATAAGAACCGCCAACAAGCATTTCTGGCGCCGTTGCCGGGGAAGTAGCAGCTAGGAACTGAATAAATGCATTGAAGTTTGTGAGAAGAATAATTATCACTTACTTTTGCGGGCTTACCCTTGTCCTGGTTTTTCTTCTTGTGGAAATTTGAAACAGGACTGTGCATGACTGGTTTCGACCTACCAGAAAACTTCCACTCAGATCCAGAGCAGTTCTTGAGGAAAGTTCGAGCAAAACTCACCAAACAGATCCGCAAGAACGCTCTGGCTCTCGAATCGTCTCCTCCACCGGGTGTCAGGGCCTCCTCAACGAACAACACCATGGCCGACCCCGTTGTTGAGAAGACGATCAATGACTTCTCCGCGCCAACTACGGAGAACATCCGCGTGGGACTCAACCCGCGCATCACCAACAAGGACTATGAGCTTAAGCCAGCCTTGATCAACATGATCTTGGCCAGTCCTTTCTGTGGGAAGCCGTCGGAGGATGCAAATGCTCACCTCCAAAGGTTCCTGATGACGTGCAACACTCTCGTCATAAAGGATGCACCTCAGGACGCCATCCGACTACAGCTTTTCCCATTCTCTCTGTTGGGGAAGGCTCTCCAGTGGTTCTACGCGAACCAAGAGTCTCTCGACACGTGGACGGCATGCTCCAATGCCTTCCTCGCCAAGTTCTTCCCGCCGGGCAAGACGACTGCCCTGCGGAACAAGATATCGGGCTTCCAACAGCTCGCAGATGAGTCGACCGCGGAAGCCTGGGACAGGATGCAGGAGTACGTTCTCTCATGCCCACACCATGGCATGGAAGAATGGCTCCTCATACAGAGTTTCTACCACGATTTGAGGCCGTCCGCTCGAGAGCACCTCGACGCCGCAGCAGGCGGCTCCTTTTTCTCCCTTAGCGTGAAGAACGCTAAGAAGTTGATTGAGAAGGTGGCGGCTAACCAGACTCATGGTGAACGCCAAGCGGCAAGCACCAAGACCCGTGGAGTGCACCAAGTGGAGACGATGGACATGCTCGCCATCAAGCTCGATCAGCTACTCCGCAAGGTGGAGTCTCCGCAGGACCTGCGAGTTGCGGATTCCCGCATGACATGTGAGGAATGCGGCAACGTTGGGCATATGGGCATCAATTGCCCGAATACGAGAGAGGAATGCAATTTCCTCAACAATGGCAATGGGTACCACTCCCAGAACAACTATGGCTGGAATTCCAGGCCCGACCTCTCCTTCAACAAGAATCAGGGAGGTAACAATGGTAATCTTTCCCGTTATGAGCCCTCTATCAAGGATCTAGTTCTCGGCCAGGTCAAGATCAATGATAGCATTAGTAAGAAGTTTCTTACTACCGACAAGGCTTTAGAGAGCATAGATGCCAAACTAGAGTCGTTCAGCACTGCTCTGCAGAATCAGCTAAGCCATAACAAGATGCTAGAAACACAAATTGCGCAAATAGCTTCAGCTGTGCAGACTCCTCGTACGAAGGAGAGTGTTAGTGCTATCACCACCAGGGGAGGAAGAGGTACTGTGGACCCACCATACCCCAAGGGTGCAGAGAGAAAGACACCAAATGCAGCCCCCAAAGAGAAGGCCGGTAAAAAGGTTCCAGAAAAGAAGGTCCCTGAAGAGGAAGACGCCGAGAAGGAGAGCTCCGAGGAGGAACCAACGACAGATCCTCCCGTTGAGCAAGCTCCACCTAAGGCAGCACCTCATGAGTATTTTGACACTACAGGCTTGCCTTATCCCGACCGCAGGAAGAAGCTCACTGTGGATGAGCGCTTTGATAAATTTGTTGAGGCTATCCGACATATATATGTGCATATTCCGCTGCTTGATGCCATGCAGGTACCTACTTACACTAGGTATTTTCGGGACATCCTCAACAACAAGCGCCCCATTCCAGCAATGGAGGTAGTGAAGCTTACAGAAGAGTGCAGCGCAGCCATTCTGAACATTCTTCCGGAAAAGAAGAAGGATCCAGGATGCCCTACTATCCCGTGTTCGATTGGCAGCCAGCACTTCTCTCAAGCGCTTTGTGACTTGGGTGCAAGCGTGAGCGTTATGCCCAAGGCGGTATATGACAGGTTAAACTGTCCATTATCGCCTACGGCTATGTGCTTGCAGCTCGCAGATCAGTCCGTTCGTCATCCTGCTGGTATTGCCGAAGACGTCCCCGTACAGATCAGAAACTTCTTCGTCCCCGTCGACTTTGTTGTGCTTGACATGGAAGTAGATGTCAAGACCCCTCTCATCCTTGGGAGGCCGTTCTTGAGCACCACCAACGCCAACATCGACGTGGGGGCAGGAGAGATCCACTTGGACTTCAACGGCAGGGAAGAAACGTTCAACTTCAAGCCTAAAGTTGAGCAATGCAAGCAAGTACGGGTCATATATGGAAAGGACCCAAGGAGAGTGTAGAAGATTGAGATTACTCCACCCATGCCACAGCCAGACAAGCTCATTGCATATATGAGAGACTATCTGGAAAGAGAGAATGCAAGAAGGCTAGCAAAATATTGGAGGACTCCAAGGAGGATGCCTCAGCCGCCTAACACATCTCAAGCCCCTCTTACTCCTCCGCAAGAAGGAGTAGGCGAGTCACAATCGCCCAAGAAGAGGAGAGCGAGGCGCTCAAGAAAGAAGAAGGCAGCTACGGTATCAACCGATGAGAGTACAACAAAGGCGCCTATTAAAGAAAAGGTCGCCGCCACCAACATAAAGAAGACAACCAAGGTGTGGCGGAAGAAAGAAGGAACCTCTACCTCGCCAGATTCTCCAGCGAGCGAGGTCCAAACGAGTTAAAGACATGGAGAACGTCTAGCTCAAAGACGTAAAAATGAGAGCCCTCCGATTGGTGAGGCCATCCCAATCGTTATCCTAGCTAGGCCTAGCACTTGTTTTTCTTTTCATAAATCATAAAAACAAAATAAAAATTTGAAAAATTCATAAACAACAAAAAAAAATAATAGGATTCCTGGTGATGCCCATTAGGGGCTAGCCACTTGTGTCATCCTCACTCTTTTTTGCAGGTCAAGAAGGAGGAGGAAGAGCCTGAATCAAGCTTAAGTCTTACAAAGACTCAAGCTTGGGGAGGGCACCCCAGGTAAGAAGGAGTTCAATACAAGCTCGAGTCTTGCAAAGACTCAAGCTTGGGGAGGACCCCCAGGTAAGTATTCCTAATTTTCTTAATAAATAAATAAACTCCCTGTTTCGAATAAATGCTAGAATCTTGGTGTTATGCTACACTTAAGGGAAATGATGATCGAGTTACAAATTAGCTTCCCATGTGTCGCATAGATGCAACCTCTACTCCTGACATATGTGTTATTTTTACTTAAGCATGATCACATCATAAGTCTTGCTTATTTCCGTGGGTCGCGTTTGTTACACCAAGTCTGAGCATTGTGGATTGTGATATGGCATGATTAGTACTTGTTGCAATTTCTTAGTATGGTTTCATCCAGAGATGTTTTTCTTGAATTGCTGCAAATACCTAAAACCCTTCTATTTTGGCACACTTCTCTTAGTGTGAGGATTTACTTACATACCAGAGCCATATCATAATATTCGAAATAGCCCCACTCATAGCCATTTGTTTATGTATTGAGTTTTGTTAAGGTTTGATGTACTCTTGAAACTAAGCACTCCTAATTTTGGTCATAATTCCTTCGCGTGTGTTTTCGAAAATTTCTCTCCACCAAATAAAAAGGGGAATGTATGGATAAATCAACCAAACATTTTTCTCAGAGTTTGCAAAACTTTTGGTCCATCCAAAATGCTCAAGAATATTTCAAAATGTTTCATTGAACCATTCAAAATTTATGGCCCCTTGCACCATGGAGTAGTCAAAAAAAAAAAACTCTCCATGGTTGCATGACAAAAGTCAATGGCTATATGGTTCTTATCATAAACATCTTGAGCAAAATAAAGGACCAATGTTATTCAAAACCCCCTTCCATAAGTGTGAGTTCATTTTCTCCCCCTCCATCACATCATTTCCTATGACCAAAAATAAATAGAGTTGCTATGTTGATTGAGACTCATTCTTTAGCTTTACAATATATGCATGACATTTCTGCATTCCTTACCAAGCTCCACATATAAAGCCTCATTTGGTAGAAGGTAGGATGAGTGAAGCTTGTAGGAATAAAACTCACATCGGAGTGGTAAGAGAAGTGCCACCCAAAACGAAGGAGAATTTTTGCACCTTGCCGCACATAAAAACTCTGGATGCATACCTGCTAGAATTGTGTACTTGTCCGAAAATGCCGTTCTAGTCTTCAATGCTGCATGACAAGGTGTGACATATAAGCCCCACAATTTTTGCAACACTCATGAATATTTTGTGCTCTCGTAAACTTACCACTGTTTAGGGAGTATGTTGTTGCATCTTTATTACCCATGGGGCGCTTCTTTGTAACTCCTGATCCGCCGGTACCCTGAGTTGAGTTTGCTCGGGACGAGCAAAGTTTAAGCTTGGGGAGGTTGTTGGCGGTCGTTAAACCATGTTTTGACCGCCACCCTACCGGTAAATAAATACATAACACCAAGATTTTGTGCATAGTAGTTAGGAATAATACTACTCCACAGGTTTTGGTGAATATTTGGATGCAGGAGTGAATAATGGAGAAAAGTGGGCCCAGTCAGGGAAATTCCCTGGCCGGCCGGCCCCACCCCTAGGCTTTCTCCAGTGGGCTGGAAAATAATCTTCAACGCACAATTCAAGCCCAGCTCGGCAGGATTCCACCGACATTCTAGAAGGTGGGCCATTTTGGGCCTTTACTTAGCCCTCAATCCAATTCTGCCGATCCCAGCAAGGAACCGACCTTCAGACCGCCTTCAGGGAGTGATCTGAAGCGTCCAGGAGCAAGACGGTGGCCAACCGACCGAAGGGACGGCCGGCCGGCCACCCCCCTAGGCCGGCCGGCCGACTTTGTCGCTGCCGCCTCTCCAAAGTCGGCCAGGGTGCTTCCACCGCCTTCACAAGCTATAAATTGGACCCCTCGGCCTCCGAATCAATTCGCACCATCACACTTCATCCAAGTGTTCATTGGTTTAGTTGAGTAGTAGCTTTGGGAGTTAGAGTAGAGTAGAGTAGAGTGAGAGCTCTCTCGGGCTTCCGGAGTATTCTCGGAGTTCGGTATAGTTCTTTGTATCCTTACTCTTGAGATATTATTTTATTTATTATATAATTAGTTTTATCTTTATTTATTTCTTTTAGTAGTTCTTTTCTATTTAGTTTATTTATTCGTTAAGTAAGTGCTCGTAGAAGTCTTGTTGTGGGATTCGTGATTGTTGGAATAGCGAGTACGAGAGAGTGCCGTCGTCGGAGATGACGTCGTGTGAAATCTGTGCTTGTTCATTCTTAGATAGGACTGCTCCGTTGATCAAGAGTAGATCCTCTAGGCGGGTTGTAAGCATGGCGCTTAGAACTTGGCCTATGCACGTTTGGCACCCAGCCCCACGGAGGATGGTAGCCGCGAGTGTATGTGACAGCTGCACCGGTCTCTGTAATCCACCACGTCCGGGTTGGACTCAGCAGGGTCTTAATTATAGCATACGGTTCCCTAGGTTTGAACTAGCTTCATCGGTTAACCTAGCACGTGTGTGCCCGAAACGACATGACTTGTATGTGTATGAGCTTAACTAGAGTAAATAATCTTTGTAGACTTGACTGCTAGAAAAGTAAATAATAGATAAACATACAGGTAGCCTTAACTCTATCTTGTTGCTCTCCCAAATGTATACTACGATTTATTTTATTACCTTGGATTTGAGGATGTGTGTGCCACCCATATCTATCATGCCTATCTTACCCCCGTCTCAAGTATAGTTGATACATTATTTCTTTCTCCAAATTATCATAGCTATTATTCAGCTTTCTTTTGCTCTACTTCCCTGCGGAAATATAAATACGATAACCCTGGAATACTCCAAGGTGAAATGCTACAATGGTGATCCGTGCGCTTGCGGAATTAATGAATTTAATTTTATCGCATAAGAACCGCCAACAGCATGCGTGTGCCCCGATATGCAGGAACGTATCTGTAATGAAAGCTTAAGCAAGTAATTGTAGCCTATCAGGAAATACTAAATGCTAAACCCTAGGCTGATCCTTCTTCTCGTTGTCCTCCCAGTTGACTAGTTCTATCTCTTTATCTTCATATGGAATTCTTGCGTGTGTTTGGTTGCCACCCATCATATATGTATCCCTGCTCTAGTCTAGTTTGCAAATTATAAATAATAGATTTTTCCTTGTTAATTCATGATATTCTTAGCCCTGCTTCCCTGAGGAAAATATAAATACGATACCCTTGGAATACTCCTGGGTGAAATGCTACAACGGTGTTCCGTGCGCTTGCGGAGTTGAATTTAATCTCTGTGCGTAAGAAACACCAACAAGCATTTCTGGCGCCATTGCCGGGGAAGCAATGGTTTAAGATATCTTTGATTGACATCGACTATCTGTTATGTTAATTTGCTGCTGGACTAAGCATCCACCTGCATTTTGTTTGAGCATATCACCATCACATCTGCATTGTTTTTCTTTTCAAACCATCTGCATGTTTAATTCCCCTCCATCCCACCCCGCTGCATTTAAAAAAAAACTCGAGTGCCCAATCATAGGCCTCAGACTTTCAAAAAAAACTAAAAAAAACTTTTAAAAAAAAAGAGAACCCGAGCGCCCAATCATAGGCGTAGGGATTTTGAAAAAAAAACCCGAGTGCCCAATCATAGGTCAGGGATTTTGCAAGAAAGGCTGGATTTTTATGACAGGAAGAAGGAAACATATGTGGCGGATCCAAGAAGTTCAATGCAGAAATCTGAAAGTTTAGCCTTGCATTCGATTGCAAAGGCTAAGCTTGGGGAGGTACCGCCAGATAAGCATACGCAATTATTCCTTGTTTTTCTTGTCATATATCCTCTCCTTTCATAAAAAAAATAAAAAAATAATGCTGCCTGAATGATTCTTTGCCTTATCAATGCGAACTACATTGAGTTGCTCTTTGATGAAAATATACTGCATCTTTTTGACCGTACCCCTGCTCTTCAAGTTTCTTTTCATAGATGGGTGTTGGTCGAAATGTTAGTCATGCATCAATCGCCTGTTTGTTTTTCTGTTGCTTGGGTGCGGCACTTCTGTGTCTATGGTCTTCTTAGATTATGCCCGGTGTCCATCTGAACGACAGAAAAACACATGCCTCTATGATACTTCATGATAGAAGGAGAAAGTATACTAGCTCTGCTCGTCTTACACAATTGATCGAATTAGACATGGTGTCTAGGTTGATCAATGGAACTATAGAGATATGTGCAATGTAGACGAATGGATTTGCACTAACCAATGCAGGATCTTTATGAGAGCAATCAAAAGTCCTTCAGGCAACATGAAAGGCATACAATTCAAGAAGAAACCAACAAGGTGGACCCAGTGCTTCCAAATGAAAGATTTAATCGCTTAGCTTTGCACATAGTTGCAAGAGCTAAGATTGGGGAGGGACCGCCAGGTAAGTACTTCTGTATACGATATTATACTCTTCTTGAATTGTGCCCTTTCCTTAAAAAAAAATATTAGGTTCTCGGCAAAGCCCAATAGAGGCTAGCCACCTGTATCACCCTCATTCTTTTTGCAGACACAAGAAGAAAGGAGGAAGCGGCCTATTCAAGCTTAAGTCTTGCGAAGACTCAAGCTTGGGGAGGACCCCCAGGTAAGTATCCCTATCGATCAATAAAATACTCCCTGTTTCGAATAAAATGCTAGAATATTGGTGAATGCTGCACTTAAAGGAAATGATGATTAGTTACATGATAGCTCCCCTTGTGTCGCACTGATGCAACCTCTACTCCTGACATGTGTGTTATATACTCGAGCATAGTCACATCACTAGTGTTGCTACATTTTTGTGGGTTGCATACATCACACCAAGTCTAAGCATTGTGGATTGTGATATGGCATGATTAGGACTTATTGCAATTTCTTGGTATGGTGAAAGTCCAGAGATGTTTTCATTTTAAATGCTGCAAGTACCTAAAAACCCTTTCGTTTTGGAACACTTCCCTTGTGAGAATTTATTTACCTACCAGAGTCATATCATGAAAAATATTCGAAAAAGCCCCACTCATAGCCATTTGCTCATGCGTTGAGTTTAGTTAAGGTTTAAATACTTTTGAGAGTAAGCACTCCTTTTTTCCGGTCATAAACTCCTTCGCGTGTGTTCTTGATTTTCTTTCCATCAAAAAAAAATGGGATGTTTGGAAAATCAACCAAGCATCTTCCTACATTTGCAAAACTTTCGGTCCATTCCCAAAAAAAAACTCAAGAATAGTTCAAAATGTTTTTACGGACCATGCAAAAGTTATAGCCTCATGCACCATGGAGTATACCAAAAAAAAAGAGAGAGAGAGAGAAAAAGAAGAACTCCATGGTTGCATCCCAAAATAAAAGGCTTTATGGTTCCTATCATAAACATCTTGAGCAAAATGAAAGGACCAAAGTTTTCAAAAACCCCTTCCATAAGTGTGAGTTCATCTTCTCCCCCTCCATCACATTTTTCCCTATGGCCGGAGTATAAGGAGTTGCTATGTCTCTTGAAATTTATTCTTTAGCTGCATTTCCTTACCAAGCTCCACATACAAGCCCAATCTGGTAGAAGGTAGGAATGTGTGAAGCTTTGTAGGAATAGCCTCATAAGAGGGAGAGGGGAAGTGTGAACCGAACAAAGGAGAATCTTTACCTTGTCTCGCAGCACATAAAAACTCTGGACATACACCTGCTAAAATTGTTTGACTCGTCCAAAAGTGCTGTTCTAATCTTCAATGCTATATGACAAGGTGAAGCATACACGCCCCACACATGTGCAACACTTGTGAATATTCCGTGCTCTTGTGTACTTACCACCATTTAGGGAGTACGTTGCTGCATCTTTATTACCCATGGGGCGCTTTCTTTGTAATTACTGATCCGCCGATACTTAAGTTTTGAATTTGCTCGGGACGAGCAAAGTTTAAGCTTGGGGAGGTGTTGACGGCCATTAAATCATAAAATGACCGTCAACTTATTGGCGAATAAAAGGTATACACCAATGTTTCTTGCATTAAACTAATAAAGTTCCACAAGTTTTGGATGTGATCTTGTTTTGCAAGGTACATAGGAATATTGGTGCAATTGTGCTCACAATCATGGATAAAAAGCAAATATACAAAAAGCACAAGATAAACAAGGTCCTGCTCGGACATCTCGACAACATTCAAAGCAAGAAACAAGGAATGACTTGGACATCAAAGAATAAATATTCAAATGAGAAATTTGATCCCTCCATGTCAAAGGCCTCGTCAAGATAGTCGAAATGGGCTTTTGGATCACCCAATTCGGAGTTCGGGAGCAGGAGTTATGCCTCGCGCAAGATTGGAGGAAAAGCAGGAAAAGGCAGGACGGCCGGCCCAAACTCCAGGCCAGCCGGCCCATGTTAATCTCCAACCGCCTCAATCTTCCTCCAGTCGGTTCCAGAGTCGGTGACAAGCCACTTGACGCGCCGGCCAAGCAAGGGGACGTCGGCAAGAAGGGAATATTCCACGAAATGCTCCAAGACCTTCTCCACTCTCCCAAGGCAACTCCACCATAAATAGAGGACCCCTCCTCTCACTCCAACCTGCACCTCCACACTTGAGAAGATAAGATCCAAAAGGGTCACGCTCATCTCATGGAAGATCATTCCACTTGTGTAGTTTAGAGTAGGCTAGTTGGTCATGGGAGTTAGAGTAGAAGTGAGAGCTTCGCTCGGAGCTCCGGAGTTCTCTTCGGAGTTTGGGTAAAGTTCTCGTGTATCTTTTCTTTTATACTTTCTTTAATATAATTATTTTCTTATTTATTTAATTTAGTTTTCCTTTTAGTTTATATTTATTTATTTAAGTAATTGTTATAGAGAAATTCCTGTGTTGATTCCACGTCTGTGTATGGTAGGTCTATCTGCATGGGTTGTTTGCACCACAAATGCTTACACAATCCACATAGATTTGTTATGCATGGGTGGCTTGCTCTTTTCGCGAGGAGTAAGTTATTTAGGATAGTTGCTTGCATGGTGCGAGGGATTATTCTAGACGTGAGTTTGCTCTACACCCCACGGAGGATGCTAGCCGCGAGTACGTGTGACAGGCGTACCGGTCTCTGTAATCCACCACGTCCGGGTGATGGTTTTAGTAGGGAGGTCAATAGCACGTAGTTCCCCAAGATAGTTGAACCTAATTCTCAGGTTGCTGCCTTGGCATGCGTGTGCCCCGATATGCAGGAACGTATCTGTAATGAAAGCTTAAGCAAGTAATTGTGACTATCAGGAAATACTAAATGCTAACCCCTAGGCTGATACCCTTCTTCTCGTTGTCCTCCCAGTTGACTAGTTCTATCTCTTTATCTTCATATGGAATTTGTTGACGGCTCTTAGACCCAATATTTACCCGTCAACTAGCTGCGCTTTTTATAATGAAACAATCACCAAAGGTAGACTTAGGTCTTTAAACTAATGATTTCCACGAGTCTTGGTGAATTTGTGAGTGCAGCTGCAATTCACAGGAAAACGGGGAAAAGGAAGCATAAAAGGCCCATCCTGGAAACACACAATTTTCCCCGTCATAAAGAATTATCCAAATAAAGCCCAACTCCCGATAAAAAGACTTCAAGTCCACCCATAGCAGGTGGATCAGAGGAGAAGGCAACCAGGGGAAGCCACCTGAGAAGGCCCAAGCCCAGAGGGGCCAGCCACAGGTCGGCCGACCCCAAACCCTAGGTCGGCCGACCCCCTGTGGTGGCCCCACTGGTCCACCTTCCTATGTCGGTTCGCCACCGCCTTCCAGAGGTCGGTTCCACCTGCAATCAATGCCACCGACCTACGGAACCGCCTCAAGTTGCCGACCTTCTTGGGCTATAAATAAAGGGGTACCCCCCTCCTCCAAAGGACATCACAAGACACAAGTCATTCCACTCCCATCCAGGCCAAGGGCCTCTTGTACAGTAGTAGAATAGAGGAGAGGGGAAGGATCAAGAGAGGGATAGCTTTCCTTTTAGTTATTTCCTTATCTTGTACCCTTGGCGGATATTTATCTTATTAATAGTTCATCGTTCGTTCTTCGTTCGTTCGTCGTTCGTTCATCGTTCTTCGTTCGTTCTTAGTTCGTTCGTCGTTCGTTCATCGTTCGTCGTTCGTTCTTAGTTCGTTCATCGTTCGTCGTTCGTTCGTCGTTCGTTCATAGTACGAACCTTGTTCTTATTCGTAAGATTAGTATTCGTGGTGTTATTGATCTAGCGAGCTTTACATACTAGTCGTTATTCTTGTTATACTTGTTTACGGGATCATCGCTCCGCGAGGGGTGCTCTAGCCTTCCAGATTGGTACCAGGACCGGGGTTAGAGTAGTAATCGACGGCATAGGCGTGGTGCCTAGGCTAGAGGTTACCTTTGTTTGCAGCGTGCCCCACGGTTTGTAGAGGTAGGCGGCAGGTGGTGACAGCCCTGTCCGTCCCTTGTAATCCTCCACGTTCGGGTTCGTCGTAGAGCTACAGGCTGGCGTGACTTGGCAGACCAGGTCTATACCAGTGCCCGAAGTAAACAAGTAGAGCTAGAGTGCGATCGTCCTACGGGACAGCTAGATCTTTATTCATCCTCTCGATCCTATACTACTGCTATCCTTGTGTGTCCTTGGGTAAAACTAACCTTGCTGCAGATTATCACCGTTCCTTGGGGAAAACAAATACGATACCTTGGAATACTCCCGGGTGAAGTGCTACAACGGTATTCCGTGCGCTTGCGGATTTATTCGTGGTGTAAGAAATACCAACAAGCATTTCTGGCGCCGTTGCCGGGGAACGGTTGCTAATTCTGTAGCGGACCAGGTTTGCCCTCGTAACTTATCTTTACATTTCCCGTTCAATTAAATTAGAAAAAAAAAAATACACACATGGAGTCATCACCTACAATCCAATCTTTTTCCACTCCACGGGGCGAGCTCTTAGAGCCACCATGTTCATCTCAACTTGTTGTTTCAACAAGCTATGAGCTCAGCCCCAGTTTTATTTCTTTGATCAAAGGACTTTCTTTCTCTGGTTTTAAAAATGAAAATCCTTTTGAACACTTGCGAGAGTTTGAGCAATTGTGTGCATGCCGATTGATCAATGGCATGACACATGAAACTTTAAAGTGGAAATTGTTTTCCTTCTCTCTCAATGGGAAGGCGAAGCAATGGTACACTTACACCGCTAAGAGAGTGAACGGTGATTGGAAAGAATTGCGAGACAAATTTTGTCTAGCATTTTTTCCCGTATCTCGTATCACTGCTCTACGCGCGGAAATAATTAACTTTCGCCAAGAGGAGGAAGAAACCCTTAGTGCGGCATGGATACGGTTCTGTTCATTAACAGATTCCGGTCCAGAGTTATTGCTCCCAGAACCCGTTCTTTTGCAACATTTTTATTCAGGGTTGAGCAAAGACACCGCACTTTATCTTGACACGGCTGCCGGTGGTTCTTT
Source organism: Eragrostis nindensis (assembly GCA_012490785.1). NCBI lineage: Eukaryota > Viridiplantae > Streptophyta > Magnoliopsida > Poales > Poaceae > Eragrostis > Eragrostis nindensis. The sequence continues at coordinate 84,850 of JAAXCT010000142.1, read as the reverse complement.
TTCTCATAAGACCATAGCGGAAGCAAAAGATTTGCTAGAAAGAATTGTTGAAAATACACCTTTTTCCGCTGAAATACCCGAGGAGCCGGAGTCAAAAGATGAGGAACTCATTGTGGAAACACAACAAAAGGTGTCTACCTTGGTAGACCCAACATCCGAGTCCTCATCTGATTCCCGAACAATGACAGAGGATGATGAACCTCTTGAGTTCCCATTTGAGTTTGAGGAAGAAATTTTTGAAGATTTTGGAAACACCTCGAACTATTTGTTTCAAAAGAGACCGCCTGTTCCTTTGCCACCTCCCGAACCAATTGAAAAAGAATATCTTGTGGAGACTGTTCGGGAGCTTACTTCAATCATGAGCGATGAATGGTTGAGGGAGAATGAGCTATCCATGGATACCATTCGGCTCTGCCCTCCCTCAACCAACATATGCTGCTCCATCAAAGGAACCAAGGTGGATGCACTCTACAACCCTCTTGTTGGTGCCAATATCCTCTCCGACACATACGCGTTGTCAATCTTTGGCAACCGACCATGGACATCAACAAACAAACTCCTCAAGCACCCATCAGGCCATATTCTTGAGAGTTTGGGGATTGTCAGAGATGTGACTCTCTATCATGAAGACCTTGAGGTTATCCTGGATTTCTACGTCTTCGAGGTCCCAGACTTCGACATAATGATCGGGCATCCCATAGAAAAATTCCTCATTGATGCCCCATCATTTGGAAACCTCAATTTCACCCTCGGAAAAGAGTCATTCTCCATTCCAATTACCACCTCACGAAACACTCTTTCCGATGAACCACTTGAGGAATATCAAGTGGAGGAGGTCATGGCTATTTTTCCTCACATGGACCCCGAGTTAGCCTTGGAAGAAGATGCACAAGAGTTTATCTTAGAAGAAGCCGACTCGGAGGACACCTTTGAGCTACCACAAACCACACCACCGCCACGACCTCCCATTGATCTTAAAGCGCTACCTCCTGGTTTGCGCTATGCTTTCTTGCACGGTGATCCGCAAGCTCCCGTCATCATAAGTGACAAGCTTTCGGAAGAAGAAACCACCAAACTCATGGCCGTGCTTGAAAAACATCGCTCCGTTCTTGGCTACTCACTTGAAGACCTAAAAGGGATCAGCCCCGCTCTCTGCACCCATCGCATTCCCACGGATCCTGAAAGTACACCTTCACGGGAACCTCAAAGGAGGCTAAATAATGCGATGAGAGAAGTTGTGAAGAAAGAGGTCTTGAAGCTATTACACGCCGGGATCATCTATCCTGTTCCTCACAGTGATTGGGTTAGCCCCGTACAAGTGGTACCCAAGAAAGGAGGTATGACGGTTGTTCATAATGATAAAAATGAACTTATTCCTCAACGAACCGTCACGGGGTGGCGAATGTGCATTGATTACCGAAAACTTAACAAGGCTACAAAGAAAGATCATTTTCCGCTGCCCTTCATCGATGAGATGTTGGAACGGTTGGCAAATCATTCTTTCTTCTGTTTCCTTGATGGGTATTCGGGATATCATCAAATTCCCATCCACCCCGACGATCAAAGTAAGACAACTTTCACATGCCCGTATGGAACTTATGCTTATCGTCGCATGTCTTTTGGTTTGTGCAATGCACCTGCCTCGTTCCAACGTTGCATGATGTCTATTTTCTCTGATATGATCGAAGAAATTATGGAAGTTTTTATGGATGATTTCTCTGTTTATGGAAAAACCTTCGATCATTGCTTAGAAAATTTAGACCAGGTCTTACAGAGATGCCATGAGAAGGACCTGGTACTTAATTGGGAAAAGTGCCACTTCATGGTCCAAGAGGGCATAGTTCTTGGACACCTTGTGTCCGAGAGAGGAATAGAGGTGGACAAAGCAAAAATAGAAGTTATAGAAAAGCTTCCGCCTCCTGTGAATATCAAGGGTGTTCGTAGTTTTCTGGGTCATGCTGGTTTTTATCGTCGCTTCATAAAAGATTTCTCTCAAATTGCACGACCCCTTACGAACTTGCTTGCTAAGGATGCACCCTTTGATTTCAATGATGACTGCATGCATGCCTTTGCTACTCTTAAAAATGCACTCATCTCTGCTCCAATCATTCAACCCCCTGATTGGACGCTTCCTTTTGAAATAATGTGTGATGCTAGTGATTATGCTGTGGGGGCAGTTCTTGGTCAAATGAAAGACAAAAAGCATCATGCAATCTCTTATGCTAGCAAAACTTTGACTGGAGCTCAGTTGAATTATACTACCACTGAGAAAGAGCTCCTTGCCGTTGTTTTTGCTTTTGACAAGTTTAGATCTTACTTAGCTGGAGCAAAAGTTATCGTTTACACTGATCATGCTGCTTTGAGATATCTGCTTGCTAAGAAAGATGCTAAACCTCGTCTCATAAGATGGATCCTTCTGCTCCAAGAGTTTGATCTTGAAATTAAAGATAAGAAAGGAGTGGAAAATTCTGTAGCAGATCATTTGTCGCGTATGCAGTTCACTAACTTGCAGGAGTTACCCATAAATGACTTCCTACGCGACGACATGCTGCTGAAAGTGACGGATTCGCACCCTTGGTACGCCGACATCGTAAACTTCATCGCCACAGGATACGTACCACCAGGGGCGGATAAAAGAAGATTAATTTATGAAAGTCGCCGTCACTTATGGAATGAACCATACCTCTATCGTGTCTGCGCCGATGGACTGCTTAGGCGATGTGTGCCCACTCCCGAGAGCACACAAATCATTGAAAAATGCCATGCAGCTCCATACGGTGGACACTATGGTGCCTTCCGTACCCAAGCAAAGATCTGGCAAAGTGGATTCTTCTGGCCAACCATGTATGAAGATACAAAAGAATTCATTAGAAGATGCCCACAATGCCAGAGATTTGGAGGCATCACAGCACGAGATGCAATGCCCCTCACATACAACCTTCAAGTCGAACTCTTCGATGTATGGGGCATTGACTTCATGGGACCATTCGTGAAGTCCCAAGATTGTGAGTACATATTGGTGGCGGTGGATTACGTATCCAAATGGGTAGAAGCTATGCCATGCCGAGCTGCCGACTCCAAACACGCTCGCCGGATGTTCCACGAGTTCATCTTTCCAAGGTTTGGAACTCCGAGAATGGTGATAAGCGACGGAGGGTCTCACTTCATTGATAAGACCTTCCGTAGCTTTCTAAGAGAGCTTGGAGCAAAGCACAACATTGCCACTCCATACCATCCCCAAACAAATGGGCAGGCCGAAACATCCAACAAACAAATCAAGCGGATCCTGCAGAAAACAGTCTTGGAAATGGGGAAGGGATGGAAGAACAAGCTACCCGATGCACTATGGGCATATAGAACAGCCTACAAGACACCCATAGGCATGTCACCATACCAACTCGTCTATGGAAAAACATGCCATTTGCCAGTCGAGTTGGAACATAAAGCATATTGGGCCATGAGAACTTGGAACATGGATACGAAAGGAGCTGGGTGGAGAAGAAAAATGGAGATAGCTGAGTTAGAAGAATGGAGAGACAAAGCATATCACAACTCAGCCATCTACAAGGAGCGTACAAAGCGCTGGCATGACCGGCGAATAAAGATAAAAGAATTCAAAGTGGGAGACAAGGTGTTGCTCTTCAATTCAAGGGTAAAGCTCTTCGGGCATGGAAAATTGAGAAGTAAATGGAACGGACCATACACCATCATCGACACGTCGACTCATGGGGCAATCACACTCCAGGACGACGGAGGTAATGTATTCAAGGTAAATGGTCAGCGCCTTAAAATTTATCTTGAGCCCGAAGAAAATAAAGATTTCGATGTCATGCACTTAATTGATTTAAATATCTTTTCTTGACCTATGCATTGAAATATCCTTCTATACCCTGTATATTCCGAAGATACCTTTCCCAACAAAGCTCCACGAAAAATAGTAAGGCCAGAACCTGCCAAGGCAGGTCGGCCGACCTCGCTACCAGGGTCGGCCGACCCCCTCTGGCAGCCCCTGCCTTCCATCTTTTGATCCTTTTGCCACCCAACCTTTCCCTTCCTTGTTCGCCTATGCTTTGGAAATAAATCCTTCGTTTCTTCGCCGGGAGAGGGAGAACCACTATAAATACAACCCATTGCACCCCCTCTCCATTCATCTCTTTCGAGCTCCACTCCTCGAACCAAAACCCTGTCACCATGACCAAGATCAAGGCCGCACCACACCTCTTCTACAGTAAGGAAAACCCTTTCGCTGGTCTCACCAACGAGGAACTCACAAAAGAACTGGAGAAACTCCTTGAGAAGGCTACTGCACTAGAAAGGGAATTGGCTCGGATAAGGAAGGAAGAGGACAACATCGACAAAGAACTGGAGCAAATCGACGAGATCATGGCGGGGAAGGGGATAATCTTCCCAAAATAAAAAAAAAAAAAATTACTTCTAGGCGCATTTTTTGCTTAAGTTATTTTCATTCCTATTTCCCTTCAAATTTGTAATGCGCCTGCGAGTTCAGTTTTAAATTCAATCAATGATAGTGCTCCCCGGGCTTGCATACCGGTAGAGCAATATTTGTGTTTCCATATCTTTGTCGTTTTTGAAGGAAACAGGCAAAAAGGCAAGTGTGGGGGGGAACATCGCCATATCTGGAACAATCACGACCAAATCATCCAGAACCATACGAGTCAACTCAGGAACGGCCAACACGCGAAATATCAGAACCAGTGGGGTCCAGGCCAGGTCGGCCGACCCCGCCAGGAGGGTCGGGCGACCCCTGGTGGTCCCCACCAGGCTCCAGCCTCCTCCTGCCTCCTGAGTTTGCACCACACTTCCACTTTTTGCCTGCTACACCGTCAAGTTCTTTCTGATAATCTGAAAATTAAATAAAACTTGACACACTAATCTTTTGGGACAATCCTAATTGATTTATCTTTTGCCCACAACTCTACCTCTCACATTCATGGACTTGCACACTTGTTATTTCTCGCTTCATCACTGAATGCTTGTGAACACCTTATCACTAGGAACCCATGTTCTTCCTAGATAATTGGCATGTGAGATATGGTTTGTCGAAATGATCTTTGCTTAACCTTCAAGTCCTTGGGAATTTATCTTCATGAAAATCAAAAATTCCATAGTATGATGCTCCTCACTTGATTTATATTTTCCTACCAAGGCCAAGAACTCTACATGAATACTTTGATAGCCTATAAGCTGCTAGTTGTTGATTTGAGCTTTGTCAAATTCTTGGACCCTAGTGAGAAGCTTGTCATACTCTTTTGATCAAGATCACGTACACTCCACCTCACATGCTACACTTCTACACTGGAAGTTGAGCAACATTCCCCCATCCATCCACCAAATAAATACTCCAAAAATCTCTGTTACCTTTCTCTCTCAAAAATATCAGTGGAGACATGGCTATGCAAAAAGAAAAAGAATAATCCCTGCTCATACAAAAGTAGAGCATAATGAAAAAAAAAATGATGAGAAAAAATAAAAGAAAAGGAAAGAAAAAGTATGATAGCCATGTCCTCCTCAAAAGTTCAAAAAGAGAGAGAAGGTAACACCACAAAAAGGAGTACAAATAATTTTCCACTTCATGCCACCACCACACATGCACATCTTGATCAGATTGTATGACTTGTTTTCTCCATTGGATCCAGTCTTTGACTTAGCAAAATAAGAGACACTAGTATGCTCCACTTTACCCTACCTTGAGCTCCACAAAAGCCTGATCAAACACAAGGAGGGGAGAGGCAAAATCATGGCCCTTGAGAGGAAAATACATAAACACCATGAGCGACTTGAGAGAGTCATTTGAGGAGCATGAAACTATGTTTTTGTTTCTGAAAATTATGCAAAAATCCCAAGGTACTTGACAGGGAAGGCGAGGTGATTTGAGACATGACCGTTCCACTTATCAATCATCCAAGGAAGGCATGTTAGACACCTCAAAGTTCACAGGTATGAAGTGTGGCTTGCAATAACTTGTGTGCAGGCTCCCATTTATGAGGATGAGTATCTCCCGCCTTATGCTCGCAACTTTACTCGAGGACGAGCAAAGAGCTAAGTGTGGGGGAGTTGTTGACGGCTCTTAGACCCAATATTTACCCGTCAACTAGCTGCGCTTTTTATAATGAAACAATCACCAAAGGTAGACTTAGGTCTTTAAACTAATGATTTCCACGAGTCTTGGTGAATTTGTGAGTGCAGCTGCAATTCACAGGAAAACGGGGAAAAGGAAGCATAAAAGGCCCATCCTGGAAACACCAATTTTCCCCGTCATAAAGAATTATCCAAATAAAGCCCAACTCCCGATAAAAAGACTTCAAGTCCACCCATAGCAGGTGGATCAGAGGAGAAGGCAACCAGGGGAAGCCACCTGAGAAGGCCCAAGCCCAGAGGGGCCAGCCACAGGTCGGCCGACCCCAAACCCTAGGTCGGCCGACCCCCTGTGGTGGCCCCACTGGTCCACCTTCCTATGTCGGTTCGCCACCGCCTTCCAGAGGTCGGTTCCACCTGCAATCAATGCCACCGACCTACGGAACCGCCTCAAGTTGCCGACCTTCTTGGGCTATAAATAAAGGGGTACCCCCCTCCTCCAAAGGACATCACAAGACACAAGTCATTCCACTCCCATCCAGGCCAAGGGCCTCTTGTACAGTAGTAGAATAGAGGAGAGGGGAAGGATCAAGAGAGGGATAGCTTTCCTTTTAGTTATTTCCTTATCTTGTACCCTTGGCGGATATTTATCTTATTAATAGTTCATCGTTCGTTCTTCGTTCGTTCGTCGTTCGTTCATCGTTCTTCGTTCGTTCTTAGTTCGTTCGTCGTTCGTTCATCGTTCGTCGTTCGTTCTTAGTTCGTTCATCGTTCGTCGTTCGTTCATAGTACGAACCTTGTTCTTATTCGTAAGATTAGTATTCGTGGTGTTATTGATCTAGCGAGCTTTACATACTAGTCGTTATTCTTGTTATACTTGTTTACGGGATCATCGCTCCGCGAGGGGTGCTCTAGCCTTCCAGATTGGTACCAGGACCGGGGTTAGAGTAGTAATCGACGGCATAGGCGTGGTGCCTAGGCTAGAGGTTACCTTTGTTTGCAGCGTGCCCCACGGTTTGTAGAGGTAGGCGGCAGGTGGTGACAGCCCTGTCCGTCCCTTGTAATCCTCCACGTTCGGGTTCGTCGTAGAGCTACAGGCTGGCGTGACTTGGCAGACCAGGTCTATACCAGTGCCCGAAGTAAACAAGTAGAGCTAGAGTGCGATCGTCCTACGGGACAGCTAGATCTTTATTCATCCTCTCGATCCTATACTACTGCTATCCTTGTGTGTCCTTGGGTAAAACTAACCTTGCTGCAGATTATCACCGTTCCTTGGGGAAAACAAATACGATACCTTGGAATACTCCCGGGTGAAGTGCTACAACGGTATTCCGTGCGCTTGCGGATTTATTCGTGGTGTAAGAAATACCAACAGAATTCTTGCGTGTGTTTGGTTGCCACCCATCATATATGTATCCCTGCTCTAGTCTAGTTTGCAAGTTATAAATAATAGATTTTTCCTTGTTAATTCATGATATTCTTAGCCCTGCTTCCCTGAGAAAATATAAATACGATACCCTTGGAATACTCCTGGGTGAAATGCTACAACGGTGTTCCGTGCGCTTGCGGAGTTGAATTTAATCTCTGTGCGTAAGAAACGCCAACATGGTGCAACTTTCATATTGTTCCGTTGTAGTGGCGAGGAAGATAACGTCATTACCGAACGCCACTACAAGACCTGCCTCATAGGTGGGCGATGACATCATCTTATCTTATAGCAGTGGCGGACATGGATGACGTCATCATGCCCGCCAGTGCTACAGTGCCAACAATGGCAGTCGTTAACGTTATCACCTGCCACCATTGTCTTGTGGCCATGGCAGGCAGTGCTGACGTCTCCTTTGCCAGCCACTCCTAACTGGCCTCCTCCTCTAGGTTCACCTCTGGTAATTGCGGTGGCTCTCATTTACAAACTGTCTATTCAGCAGAAATGTCTTAAAAACAGTTTTTTGTAGTAGCAGCAGATATAAATACTCACGTACACACGCTCCTCACTGTTAATGAATGCATGTAAGACACTATTTCCTCGTCGACCCTCATACTATGTGTCGTCGCCCGATTATTCGGGAGAACGGCAAATACTTGGATCGAGGGAGCAACGATCAATCGAGGAATCAATCTAGGGCACACAGAGATTTTATACTAGTTCGGGCCTCCCGGAGGATAATAACCCTACGTCCAGTGTATATCGTGTTGAATATGGTGGTGTGTATGATGTATGATATTATGTCCTCTCATCGGAGGGTTACATGTATATTTATAGTCCTGTTACCGTCTCTAGGAGTCCTTGCCTTGTTCTACAGGACTTCCGATCTGTAGTAACAGATTCAGAGTCTATCTACAAGTTTCCTTTCATACGATACAAATCTTCGAAAATATCTGAAAATATGGGTTACGACATAAGCCCCCGAACATGTCACTTGGCAGACTCATCTTATCTTCGAAGGGATTATCATCTTTGCGTGAACTTCTGACAAGGGATATGTTCTTCAATAGACCCTTTATTCTTCAGATATTCTTCAGGAGATTCGTCATACTCGTGTTTGACTTCACGAATTAATCCTTCAATAAACAGGCGTCAATATGTGTCTTTGGACAATAATAGTCTTCATGAGAGAGTCTTCGGAAAGAGAGTCTTCGTAACAGAGTCTTCGAGAGAAAGTCTTTGGAGAAATAGTCTTCTGTTCTAGAACTCTTCTTAACACTTGCGTCATCGGCAGTATTGGGAGGTAAGATCATCTGATAAAAGAATGCCATTCAATAATTCCGAACGTGCAGCTTAGTAATCTGATGAAATATGAGCATCATCTCCTCTGCAATTTTCTTGATCTGGGCCGAAATAAATAAATAAATGGCAGCTAGGAGCCGCTTCTCTTTTTCCGAAGTCTTGTACTTAATCCTCCTATAAGCTGTTTGACAGAACTCGAAGTTGTTGCTTGTAGGAAAATTCATAGAAACATGTGTTCATCATAATCTTTTGACCGATGTCTTCTGAGATGAATAATCGTGCGGCAGCTAGGAGCCACATCATCCGAAGTCTTCGAAAGAATAATCGAAATTTTCAAGGCTCTTGCAACGATATTGTGGTTGAGATCAGTAGCGCCATAGACTAGTCTTCATTGTGTCTTCTGGCAAGTGCACGGGTAACAAGTTTGCATTACCCTGGATTCCACCGAATACATGTAGGCGGGCCATGATCATTTAACAAGTGAGCCACGAGCAGATGGCACGCCTGTGTTGCCGGGCGAGTCGTAGAGGCAGCCCCCAGCGAACAAGTGCACATGAGGTACAGGCTTGAATCGTGGCAGTCTCCGGCAGCAAACTCCAGCGAATAAGTGAATGGCGAGTCAACATCACGCCGGTATCCTCAGGAGAGTAGAGTCGGCGTCTGTGACATCCCATGTCACTGAGCCCAAAACACTGCACAAACTCTCCAAACAGAAATGAAGCAAAGTCCAAATCAAATTTGAATTCGAAATCAATTGTTCAAATAATTGTCAAACCAATGTTTGTGAAAGAACTCAAATTTTTCAATAACAACTTGACCTAACAAAAAATTCCTGTGCAAGATCTTCAGAAATGAGAATTTTGAAGATTTTTCCAAGATTTTACAAATTCTGGAAGACCCTCAAAAAATTCAGTGAAGTGAGCACATACTGCTGCATTCCTGAATTTTTATTTCAAATTCTGTTGCTCAAAACCTCATCGACCCAAAAGCAAAGTTGGAGCTGAATCTGCACTCTATCTTCCCAAATTTTTGCAGAATTTTTGGAGGTCGGGAAGTGCCCTGAAGAATTCAGCAAACTTCGCTGGATTTAAATTGAGGAAATTGCGAAAGGCTGCATGTCCCACCTGTCATTGGCTTCGGGCCCGCCGGCAGAACTAGGCCTCCACGTCGCCGCCGGCCACCGGAGCCACGCCGCCCGTACGCCGTGGATAAGACTAGCGCCCCACCTCTCTTTCGGCCTCTCCCATCTCCCTCGCCCGCCGTCACCCTAACCCTAACCCTAGCCACCTTCCCCATCGCCGTCGACCGAGCTCGAGTTCCGCCCGTGTTCCGTCGCCGACGAGCTAGTTCCGGCCGAGCTACCCCTCTCGTGGAGGCGTCAGGCCGTCCTAGGGGTAGTGCCGGGGTCGCCTTCTTGTCTCCGCGACGCGAGCGCGCGGATTCGGCGCGTCTTCTCCGAGTCCGGCTTTCCGAGCCGTCGTCGCGCCGCCGTCGATTGTCTCCATCTCCGGTGAGATCCCGTCGATTCCTCGCAAGGGAAGCTCCCTCTAGATGTTGCGCATCTATCTAACCCTTTTTCCCCTCGTTTGCCCAGCCCCGCCACGCCGTCGAGCTTTTCCCCGTCGCCGAGGACCACCGCGGCCACCCCTCCGTCAAGCACCTTCCTCAGAGTGTCCTCGTCGTCGACGCGTTCCTCCGAGGGCTCACACAAACCATGGTGAAGCTCGCAAGCCTCTCCACTCGTTCTGTTCTTCTCTGTATCGCGCCAGCGCCGTCGCCCTTGCTCGCCCGTGCTCCGCCGGTCGCCGCCGACCAGCTACGCTCGTCGTCATCGAATATGTGTTGCACCCTCGCGTTACCCAACTCGCGTAGAACCTCCCTGTGCTAGCCGTTCTTCAATGCGCAGCCGGAATCGTACTCCGGCGAGCGCGCCGCCCGCCTCCAGCGAGCCGGCCGCAGCCCCAGTCAGATCCAACGCGCCCCGGGCCGTGTCCCAGCCCCTGGCCCAGATCCAGCCCGTGCGGCCCGGATCCGACCCATCCGAACCCGATTCCCGTTTTCCAAAATTCTCAAAATATCTTAATTCCTCAGAAATTCCAGAAAAACTTCTAAAATTCGTAGAAAATCAAATAAAAATCAGAAAAATGCTAAACCAATTTTGTTGGACTCCTTGTGAGCAGATCTATCCAACAAAAATGTCAAATCACAGATGTCATTTTATCTGCTCTCTGTAAAAATCCAAATATATTAATCATTGTTTAAATCATATTAAATTCTCTGTAAGTCCATAAATCCTAATCTCTTGCATGCTTGTAAAGTATCTGATAACACACTTAACAGAGCATTTTTCCACTGTCATATCGTTTTTAATTATTTTCTTATGATTTAGATCGTGTTCTGCATTGTTTAAATTGTTATAAATAATTCGTATTACAATAAATCACCAAACTTCACTGTAAATCACTTTCAGTGGTGCTCTTCACCAGAAAAATGCGACTGGACATAAAATAATTTTTGAATTACTCAAATCTATTTAATCAACTTAAGTTAATTTATATAATTAACTTAAACAAGATTTAATGAAGGAAATACTTCATACGAAAGTATAATTAAACTTAATTGCATCATTTCATTGCATCTAACTTGCATTTCCTTGTCATGACATATAGCTCTCGAGGTGATTCCGGAGCAGTTGGAGGAGCAGGATGCCGAGCAGATCAGGAGGAGACACCAGCTGACTTCCTATAGTAGCTAACCCCGCACCCTGAGCCAGGCAAGCCTCGGTACATTCTGTCCTATGTTTTCGTTTTTCTTTTATCACTATGTACGGGGTCTAGTTTGTTTGTGCATTAGGTTTATAGGAGTTGATTGGAACCATAGAACTGCATTCGGATTACCTTCCTGATTACCCTTGATTACCCTGTTAGTAGTATTTTGGTCTTCGGTTGATCGTTAGCACTGCTATTGTTAGTTGCTAGTGATCGGTAGAAGTCGAGTGGTAGGTCCCACTCGCATAGTAGGACCATGACACACTGGTTTGTACTAGAAGAATTGTAGGTTGTTGGAGACCGGACGGGGATTGTTTGTATAGGATGGTTTGGGAAGGCTGGGCCTTCACGGTGATAGCCCCGTCTGTGTCGATTAAGGACAGTTCGTTGTTGGCCCTGTTGAGCAAGATTTGAACGTACTGATTCACATCCTGGTGTTTATGGGTCCAATAAACTGAGTAGCCTAGCAATCGTGGGGACGAGCCGGTGCCTGCTGCTACGGGGGAATGAGGGGAGCCACCCATGGACGAGGCTGGGCCGGGTGTTCCGATGGGCCCCAAGACTTCGACCGGGAGCAGCAGATCGATTCGGCCTTGCGGGGGCTTTGTGAAAGGTTGCCATATGTGGTTTGTTCGCGGGCGCATATGTCGTGTGGTCAGGTTTCTCCTGCAGGATGTACATCGATGCCACCGCTCTCGGAAAAGAGCACCCTGCTTGTTCATTGCGTCACATCGTAATATGTTTATGGATGATGTTGATGATGATGATATATGACTACTGCTCTATTTACTTACCGTACTACTGTTGTTTACTTTACTTGCCTGTTATAGCTTTAGCTGCACACATGATACTTGGTAAAAACTAAACTTGAGCTAAAACTTGAAAATAAGGACTCAGTAATTAGTCCTGCTTTCGCATGTTTGAGTCAGCCTACCCCTTGTAGCCTTGCGTACTAGGAGTCAGCTGTAGTTAGCCACGTTGACGGGTAAGTCTTGCTGAGTATTAGTTGCTCAGGGTTTGGCTCGTTATGTTTTTGTGCAGGTTTGTTTTTGCTTCCGCTGATGCCTTGGTGGAGTTCCAGCGGTGAGCGTCTCCAGGTCCACATCGTAGGGCTTCGATGTGCGGCCATGTATCGTCGAGAGTTGTAGTTGATGTACTTTTAGACTTCCGCTGTTGCTACTCACGTGTTTTAATACATTTGACTCAAGGTAATAACTTAAAGATGTAAATTTGTGCTATTTATGTGATGTACTATCTGTGTCCGTTCACCGGCACTTCCGACTCGATCCTGTGAAAAGCGGAAACGCTACAGCTGGTATCAGAGCCGTGTTGGGGATAGTACAGCACATAAAGGCCTATTTTCGAAAAGCTAAGCACGTTGCGGGTGAGGAACGAAAGCCCTATATAAGGATGTTAGAGTATCAGGTGGTAATAGGAGTTGCTTGTTTACTTTTCTGTAATGACGCACCGACGCTCAGGTAAGAAGGTAACGACCTACATGGCTCATGTGATATTCTGGCCCGAGTCATCGAACTCATGGGAGGTGTTGTTCTGGCCCGAGTCATCGTACTCGTGGGATGTGATGGTATGAGCCATGCATTTCTGATTTATGATGGACGTCACCTATGTAGGTCGCTTGAGGTGACGATGTGTGGTTTTCTTTCAGGTACACTAACTCGCGCATAGATCGTGTAGAATACGTTTGTCGAGTGCGACTTAGTTGCCACCGCTATCTACGGCCTGCTATATTGGGCACCTTTTTATTTGTGAGGACGTGTAGGTCGAGCATGCATGGCATATAAAAGACTTCAACAAATTTCGGCTCACTAAAAGATTTTCTAACTAAGCAATTTCAAGAAGACGTAACTTTTAAGCCGTTGAGCCAATTCGATAAACAAACCCTCTATGGAAAGCTTATAACTTAAACTTTAAAACCATCTCAGACTCCCCACGAAAGCCTGATCCAAAACCACCCAGAAATGTCGACCAAAAATCAGATCTCTTTCTGTCTCATCTGAAATTCCAGAATCTGTCTTTCAACTTCAAAATTCGATATCTACTGTTCTGCTGATCCGTTTGAGGTGCATGTGTACTCAATGGAAAGATCTCGAAGTTTTCTACAACTTTGGTTTTCTGACATTTCTCATTTGACGCCTCCAGAAGTGCTAGAATTCGTTTTTGCGACTACTGCTCGCAGTCGGGACAGATTTCGATCTGTTGTTTGGAAGGCTTGTTGCTCTCTTGTTTTCGATCGAATGGTTACTTGTAGCTGCTTGCTAAGACCGTCAAGGAGTCCTCTATCATGCTATAAATTTGAATTAGCATGGTTTTGCTGTTTAAAGCAGTTTATGACATTTACAGCTTTGACTCCTATTCAATTGTTAATGGTTGGTCTATGCATGGTGAAGAAATCTAATGTTTTGCCTTGCTTCAATTTGCAGCATGGCTGCTAATACTGGAAACAATGGGGAAGATCCACCACCTGCAGCTATGCTTGAGGCAGCTATTGAAGGGCAGACTGAATTACTCCGTCAGTTGGTGCACCATGTGTCTCAGCCCCAGCAAAGCACCTATGCTGATTTCTTGTCAACTCAGCCGCCCGTGTTTCTTGAAGCTGCTGAGCCAATGGAGGCTGACTACTGGCTCCATACCATTGAGTCCAAGTTCAGCCTGATTAATTGCACAGAGTTGCAGAAGACCCTGTTTGCAGCCCAGCAACTCCAGGGTAATGCGGGACCTTGGTGGGCCAATTATCAGGCGATGCTCCCTGTTGATCACCAGGTTCTCTGGCATGAGTTTCGAGAGGCTTTTAGAGCTCACTATATTCCCACGGGCATCATCAGAAGGAAGCTCACGGAATTCTTGGAGCTCAAGCAAGGCACCATGGATGTCTTGGAGTATTCTAGGGTGTTCAACAATCTTGCTCGGTACGCCCCTGACTATGTGGACACCGATGTGAAGAAAAGAGATCGCTTCATGAGAGGGCTTACCACCAAGTTGCAGACTCGCTTGGTCATCAACACATTTGGCAGTTACAACGAGCTGGTTAGTGCTGCTATTGTGTTGGAGGATTGCCTCCGAGCCCATCAAGAGGAGAAGAAAAAGAAGAAGCGAGCACTAGTTGGACCCTCTGCAGATAGCACACCTCAGAGGTATCGAGTTGCTTACAGTGGACCACCCCTGTTGGTGGTTTCTAAGTACCCATTTTATATGCCCAAAACCACCAACATCATACCATATTCTCATCATAATCATATGTTTTACCTCTAACCTTGATGAATTCCACATGTAGTGTCGTTTTAGTGCTATATTGCAGAAACAGGTGAAAAGACGACAAAATGGAACTTATATGAGAAGTATCGACATGAAGCCCGACTCGCCATGCAAGGAGGGCTTCCCGCTAGCCCATGGCACCTAGAAGACACCTCTGGACGTCCATGGAACCCAACATGCAAGCCCAAGGTCGTGGCCCAATGCCTAAGGATTTCTATAAGGTTTATCCGGAAGGAAAGATCAATTCGCGCAGTCCAGAAACAACATTGTATTGTCACACGGATTTCAAGTTCAAGACGTGCTCTAATGGGAATCCAATGTAAAGGAAAGTTGTAGATCTCGTCGAGAGCTTTCTGGAACATATATGGATTGTCCCGTTTGGATTCTGGAGCTAGGAGATATGGGCCCCGCAAGGAAACCTGCGCAGAGGAGTTCGAATCAGGATAGATATTTTGGCATCGCATATTTGGGAACCAAGACTACCGAATCTGGAGATCCAATGAATACCAAAGTTGTAGATATTTTCAAGGGCTACGAGATAGAGTCCAATTTTACTTCATTTTCACTCTGGACGAGGAAGTTATGATTTATGGAAGGCAGAGCTGCGAAAAGGAAAAATCGAGTCCGAGTTGGAAACGAGTCGTGCCGGTCGGCACACCTTTGGTGCCGACCGGCACCGACCCAGAATTGTTTCCTTTCGCCTCCAAACGCCTCTCCACTGTATATATAACCCATGGGACGCTCCGAGGACGGAGCTCGGCCGCCAGAGGGACAACACAGCTAGTAAGTTTAGAGCCACCGGGGCTTTGCCCCGTTCTTCATGTTCTCTAGTTGGTAGATCAAGAACCGCTGGTGCTAAAGAGGTGATCCATCAAGGTAGGCCTACTAGATGGTGATGTATCTTGCACTATGTATTATCGAAGTATGGTTGAATATGTGGATGAATGGTTTTGATTATTGTTTGCCTGGATTTTATGGTCTTACATATGCTTGTTCCAATGCTTAGTAACGCGGCTAAGTAATTAGATGTTATCTTAATTGTGGTGGCAATAAGAGGTGAGAGATTCAATCTCTCACTATCTCCATTGTGATTAAGACAATATCCGGATCTTGTATGCGCCATAATTGCATGTTGTCTCCGTACCTCAACGACCGCTAATGCATACGCGAGATCCTTGAGATGATGTGTAGAGTACGAAGAGGCTACCGACTAAGGCGATTGGTCGTGACAGGGCTCGTCGGAAAGGGGTTTCGACTTACCGATCTTCGGTTATCAATAATTGAGTAATTCCGTTTATGATGCTATTTAATTAAGCTTTTTGGTTACGATCTCAACTAGCAGACTTGGCTAACTTACCCCATGATCTAATCAAGTTCCTTAGGCCATTCAAGCAATTTTCGGACAACTTAGCTCCTGTGCCGATCGGCACACCAGTTGTGCCGACCGGCACAAACCCCCCACTTTCACCTTTTTCATGCTCTTGTATATGCAATGTGTACTTCATGCTAGGATTGATTTGTTAGATGAAATAGTAAACCCTAAACACGGTTCTCTTGCTGATCCTTGTGGATTGGATATAAACCTTGGAATACTCTGAGGGAAAAAGCTACAATGTACACCGTCCACTTGCGGTATATAAATGGGTGCGTATAAACAACCAACAACCCCACACTCCTCAGCAGCAGTGGGTGTGTCAGCCACCTTCGCCGCAGCTGAGAGCACCTCATGTTGCTCCTCCTTTGATCACTGAGAGGCCGCACGTGCAGCAGCCCACAGTTCGGCCAGATGTAGGCCCTTGCCACAATTGTGGTATCTCAGGACACTTTGCTCGTGATTGTCGTTCCCCAAAGCGGGGCAATGCACCTCAGGCCTCAAATCAGCAGCGACATCATGGCAAGTCCGCTCAACCGAAGACAGGCTATGTCAACTATACCACATTAGAGGAAGTTCCAGAGGGTGAACCAGTGTTGGCGGGTACTTTTTCACTCAAGGGACATCCTGTGGTCATACTCTTTTATTCTGGAGCTTCACATGATTTCATCAGCAGGACTTTTGCACAGAGGCTTCATCTGTCGATGAGTGTTATGAAGTCACCTTATATCATTCGCTCACCAGGAGGACAATCAGTCACAAATGAGATGGTCTTGCATGCCCCTCTTCTCTTAGGAGGAAAGATCTACCAGAGTGGTCTCATAGTGCTTGAGAACCAAGGGATTGATGTGATCCTTGGGATGAGTTGGATGAAGCTCCACGGTGCTTTGCTTGATATTCCTTCGCGTGCTGTTAGGCTTGATTCTCCAGTCCATGGCAAGGCAATCATTCAGCTTTCCTCTCCATCTGTCCAGAATCCAGTTGTATATCAGATTGTTGGCCAGAGTCTTGATGGGATACCAGTTGTGCGTGAGTACCCTGATGTGTTCCCAGATGAGTTGCCAGGCATGCCACCAGACCGTGATGTGGAGTTTCAGATTGAGCTGCAGCCAGGCACAACACCTATCTCTAGGAGGCCGTATAAGATGCCACCTAATGAGCTGGCAGAATTGAAGATTCAGCTCAAGGAGCTATTGGACAAGGGTTTCATTCGTCCTAGCTCTTCACCTTGGGGTTGTCCAGCTTGGTTTGTGAAGAAGAAGGATCAGGCCCTCAGGTTGTGTGTGGACTATCGGCCACTTAATGCTGTTACTATCAAGAACAAGTATCCTTTGCCTTGCATTGATATTTTATTTGATCAGCTAGTTGGGGCCAAGGTTTTCTCCAAGATCGATCTTCTCTCAGGTTATCATCAGATCAAGATTCGTGCAGAGGACATTCCTAAGACTGCTTTCTCCACCAGATATGGCCTCTATGAGTATCTTGTCATGTCCTTTGGGTTGACCAATGCTCCAGCATATTTCATGTATCTGATGAACTCAGTGTTCATGCCTGAGTTGGACAAGTTTGTCGTGGTTTTCATTGACGACATTCTTATCTATTCCAAGACTGAGGAAGAACAAGCAGAGCACCTCCGCATTGTATTGCAGCATCTGCGAGACCATCAGCTCTATGCCAAGTTCAGCAAGTGTGAGTTCTGGCTGAAGGAAGTTCCTTTTCTTGGCCTTGTTATATCGGCAGAAGGCATAGCTGTTGATCCTAGCAAGGTACAGGATGTTCTGAATTGGAAGGCTCCCACTTCTGTCTCTCAGATCCGCAGTTTCCTTGGGTTGGCTGGATACTACCATCGGTTTATTCCGAACTTCTCCAAGATCTCTAAGCCAATCACTTAGTTGCTCAAGAAGGGTGTAAAGTTTGAGTGGAGCCCGCAGTGTGAGGAGGCTTTCCAGACTTTGAAGTAGCTTCTCACTACAGCTCCAGTTCTAGCTCAGCCGGATATCACCAAGCCATTTGATGTGTATTGTGATGCTTCGGGTACCGGTCTTGGTTGTGTGCTGATGCAGGAGGGCAGGGTGATTGCATATGTCTCTCGGCAGCTTAAGCGCCATGAAGAGCATTATCCCACCCATGATCTTGAGCTTGCAGCTATTGTACTTGCTCTGAAAGTATGGCGGCACTATCTGTTGGGAAATCTGGTGCATATCTATACAGATCACAAGAGTCTCAAGTATATCTTCACGCAGTCAGATCTGAACATGCGTCAGAGGAGATGGTTGGAGCTGATCAAGGACTATGACCTAGAGATTCACTATCATCCGGGGAAGGCTAATGTGGTTGCTGATGCTTTGAGTTGCAAGGCTCATTGCAATAACCGTATCGCTGTTCATTACGCAGAGGAGGAGCCCAGTGTTCGAATGTATACTTATGGCTCCTTGGCCAATATATCGCTCATTCCAACTTTGCGTGATGAGGTTGTGGCAGCGCAGAAGAAGGATGCTAAAGTGGGTCACCTCAAGAGGAGACTCAAGCTTGGGGAAGCCAGAGTCCAGTGTTTTAGAGAGGATGCAGATGGAGTTCTATGGTTCAAGAACAGATTGGTGGTTCCGAAGGACTTTGAGTTGCGCAAGAAGATTCTGAGGCGCACTTGTCCAAGTACTCTGTCCACCCTGGCACCAACAAGATGTATCAAGACTTGAGGAGTCATTTCTGGTGGACCCGCATGAAGCGGGAAATTGCTCGTTATGTTACGGAGTGTGATACTTGCAGAAGGGTCAAGGCAGATCATGTGAAGCCTGCTGGTCTGTTACAGCCTTTGACTATTCCTGCTTGGAAGTGGGAGGATATCAGCATGGATTCCATTGTTGGTTTACCTCTCACATCGCAGAAGCATTACTCTATTTGGGTGATTGTTGATCGATTGACCAAGTCTGCTCATTTCATCCCCGTGCACACTCGCTATAATGTGAAGAAGTATGCTGAGCTCTATATCTCTCGGATTATCTGTTTGCATGGGATGCCCAAGACTATTGTTTCTGATCGAGGCTCGTAGTTTGTTAATCGCTTCTGGGAGCAACTACATGCTTCCTTGGATACCGAGCTTATTCGCAGTTCAGCATATCATCCTCAGACAGATGGTCAGACTGAGAGGGTGAATCAGATTCTTGAGGACATGCTACGTGCATATGTTTTGACACATAGCAAGAAATGGGATGAGTGTCTACCACTGGCAGAGTTCTCCTACAACAACAGTTATCAGGAGAGCATCAAGATGGCACCGTTCGAGGCACTGTATGGACGTCACTGCCGTACTCCCCTTAACTGGGTTGAGTCTGGTGAGCGAGTCACCTTTGGGCCGAATCTTGTGACAGAGGCTGAGGAGACAGTTAGACTGGTTCAGTCCAACTTGCGTGCTGCCAAGTCTCGACAGAAGAGCTATGCTGATAAGAGGCGCCGACCGTTGGTCTTTGCTGTTGGTGATCACGTATACCTTCGTGTCTCTCCCATGAAGGGTGTACGTCGTTTCGGTGTCAGAGGAATGCTAGCTCCGAGGTACATTGGACCGTTTCGGATATCCGAGCAGTGTGGACCCGTGGCATATCGTTTGGAGTTGCCACCCAATCTCTCCGAGGTTCACAATGTTTTCCATGTATCTCAGTTGAAGAAGTGTCTAAAGGCCCCTACAGGTGTGGTGATTAGTGATGTGGGACAGCTGGAGCCAGATCTTGCATACCCTGAGCAGCCCATCAAGGTGATTGATCAGAAGGACAGAGTCACCAGAAACAAAACTATCAAATTCTATAAGGTGCAATGGAGCAACCACTCTGAGGCCGAAGCCACTTGGGAGACAGAGGAGTTCCTACACTCTCACTTTCCGGGTTTTCTACCTTCAAGGTGAGTTTTTGGTTATTGCTTCCGTTTTTGGTATCTTCGATCGTTGTTCGTCGTTTTTCCTCCTTCCTTTCTTCTTCTTGAATCTCGGGACGAGATTCTCCTTAAGGGGGGAGGGCTGTGACATCCCATGTCACTGAGCCCAAAACACTGCACAAACTCTCCAAACTGAAATGAAGCAAAGTCCAAATCAAATTTGAATTCGAAATCAATTGTTCAAATAATTGTCAAACCAATGTTTGTGAAAGAACTCAAATTTTTCAATAACAACTTGACCCAACCAAAAATGCCTGTGCACGATCTTCAGAAATGAGAATTTTGAAGATTTTTCCAAGATTTTACAAATTCTGGAAGACCCTCAAAAAATTCAGTGAAGTGAGCACAAACTGCTGCATTCTTGAATTTTTGTTTCAAATTCTGTTGCTCAAAACCTCATCGACCCAAAAGCGAAGTTGGAGCTGAATCCGCGCTCTATCTTCCCAGATTTTTTCAGAATTTTTGGAGGTCGGGAAGTGCCCTGAAGAATTCAGCAAACTTCGCTGGATTTAAATTGAGGAAATTGCGAAAGGCTGCGTGTCCCACCTGTCATTGGCTTCGGGCCCGCCGGCAGAACTCGGCCTCCACGTCGCCGCCGGCCACCGGAGCCACGCCGCCCGTACGCCGTGGATAAGACCAGCGCCCCACCGCTCTTTAGGCCTCTCCCATCTCCCTCGCCCGCCGTCACCCAAACCCTAACCCTAGCCACCTTCCCCATCGCCGTCGACCGAGCTCGAGTTCCGCCCGTGTTCCGTCGCTGACGAGCCAGTTCCGGCCGAGCTACCCCTCTCGTGGAGGCGTCAGGCCGTCCTGAGGGTAGTGCCGGGGTCGCCTTCTTGTCTCCGCGAAGCGAGCGCGCGGATTCGGCGCGTCTTCTCCAAGTCCGGCTTTCCGAGCCATCGTCGCGCCGCCGTCGATTGTCTGCATCTCCGGTGAGATCCCGTCGATTCCTCGCAAGGGAAGCTCCCTCTAGATGTTGCGCATCTATCTAACCCTTTTTCCCCTCGTTTGCCCAGCCCCGCCACGCCATCGAGCTTTTCCCTGTCGCCGAGGACCACCGCGGCCACCCCTCCGTCAAGCACCTTCCTCAGAGTGTCCTCGTCGTCGACGCGTTCCTCCGAGGGCTCACACAAACCATGGTGAAGCTCGCAAGCCACTCCACTCGTTCTCTTCTTCTCCGTATCGCGCTAGCGCCGTCGCCCGTGCTCCGCCGCTCGCCGCCGACCAGCTACGCTCGTCGCTGTCGAATATGTGTTGCACCCTCGCGTTCCCCAACTCGCGTAGAACCTCCCTGTGCTAGCCGTTCTTCAAGGGCAGCCGGAATCGTACTCCGGCGAGCGCGCCGCCCGCCTCCGGCGAGCCGGCCGACGCCCCGGTCAGATCCAGCGCGCCCCGGGCCGTGTCCCAGCCCCTGGCCCAGATCCAGCCCGTGCGGCCCGGATCCGACCCGTCCGAACCCGATTCCCGTTTTCCAAAATTCTCAAAATATCTTAATTCCTCAGAAATTCCAGAAAACTTCTAAAATTCGTAGAAAATCGAATAAAAATCAGAAAAATGCGAAACCAATTTTGTTGGACTCCTTGTGAGCAGATCTATCCAACAAAAATGTCAAATCACATATGTCATTTTATCTGTTCTCTATAAAAATCCAAATACGTTAATCCTTGTTTAAATCATATTAAATTCTCTATAAGTCCATCTTGCATGCTTGTAAAGTATCTGATAACACACTTACAGAGCATTTTTCCACTGTCATATCTGTTTAATTATTTTCTTATGATTTAGATCGTGTTCTGCATTGTTTAAATTGTTATAAATAATCCGTATTACAATAAATCACCAAACTTCACTGTAAATCACTTTCAGTGGTGCTCTTCACCAGAAAAATGCCACTGGACATAAAATAATTTTCAAAATTAATCAAATCTATTTAATCAACTTAAGTTAATTTATATAATTAACTTAAACAAGATTTAATGAAGGAAATACTTCATACGAAAGTATAATTAAACTTAATTGCATCATTTCATTGCATCTAACATGCATTTCCTTGTCATGACATATAGCTCTCGAGGTGATTCCGGAGCAGTTGGAGGAGCAGGATGCCGAGCAGATTAGGAGGAGACACCAACTGACTTCCTATAGTAGCTAACCCCGCACCCTGAGCCAGGCAAGCCCCGGTGCATTCTGTCCTATGTTTTCGTTTTTCTTTTATCACTATGTATGGGGTCTAGTTTGTTTGTGCATTAGGTTTATGGGAGTTGATTGGAACCATAGAACTGCATTAGGATTACCTTCCTGATTACCCTTGATTACCCTGTTAGTAGTATTTTGGTCTTCGGTTGATCGTTAGCACTGCTATGCTTAGTTGCTAGTGATCGGTAGAAGTTGAGTGGTAGGTCCCACTCACATGGTAGGACCATTACATACTGGTTTGTACTAGAAGAATTGTAGGTTGTTGGAGACCAGACGGGGATTGTTTGTATAGGATGGTTTGGGAAGGCTGGGCCTTCACTGTGGTAGCCCTGTCTGTGTCGATTAAGGACCGTTCGTTGTTGGCCCTGTTGAGCAAGTTTTGAACGTACTGATTCACATGCTGGTGTTTATGGGCCCAGTAAACTGAGTAGCCTAGCAATCGTGGGGACGAGCCGGCGCCTGCTGCTACGGGGAAATGAGGGGAGCCACCCATGGACGACGGCTGGGCCGGGTGTTTCGATGGGCCCAAGACTTCGACCGGGAGCAGCAGATCGATTCGGCCTTGCGGGGGCTTTGTGAAAGGTTGCTATATGTGGTCTGTTCGCGGGCGCATATGTCGTGTGGTCAGGTTTCTCCTGCAGGATGTACATCGATGCCACCGCTCTCGGAAATGAGCACCCCGCTTGTTCACTGCGTCACATCGTAGTGTGTTTATGGATGATGTTGATGATGATGATATATGATTACTGCTCTATTTACTTACTGTACTACTGTTGTTTACTTTACTTGCCTGTTATAGCTTTAGCTGCACACATGATACTTGGTAAAAACTAAACTTGAGCTAAAACTTGAAAATAAGGACTCAGTAATTAGTGCTGCTTTCGCAAGTTTGAGTCAGCCTATCCCTTATAGCCTTGCATACTAGGAGTCGGCTGTAGTTAGCCACGTTGACGGGTAAGTCTTGCTGAGTATTAGTTGCTCAGGGTTTGGCTCGTTATGTTTTTGTGCAGGTTTGTTTTTGCTTCCGCTGATGCCTTGGTGGAGTTCCAGCGGTGAGCGTCTCCAGGTCCACATCGTAGGGCTTCGATGTGCTTCCATGTATCGTCGAGAGTTGTAGTTGATGTACTTTTAGACTTCCGCTGTTGCTACTCACGTGTTTTAATACATTTGACTCAAGGTAATAACTTAAAGATGTAAATTTGGCTATTTATGTGATGTACTATCTGTGTCCGCTCACCGGCACTTCCGACTCGATCCTGTGAAAAGCGGAAACGCTACAGCGTCTTCTGGGCGAACGCGTGCATGTAGGACAGCAGCCTCCGTCTTGTGTCATCATGAGCTTCAAATTGCAGAACCATGTATATCTTTGAGAGACAATAATCTTCAGAAAAGAATCCTCTTCGTTGCTTCATCAGACTGAGCTTCAGAAATTAATTCAGCTCTTCCTTGTCAATACTTGATATATGCTGAAAGATAAAAATATGTGGGGCGGCTGAGAACCACTTCGTCTTTCATCAGTTGAGACAACTTGTTGGCCTAATCTAAAGCTTGACGTTCTTCAATATTTCTCAGCATGTTCCGATGTATGCTAGTTCATGTAACACCATTGTTGTATTGGGAGTAAACTCTTCAGACCTTCCCATACGACCCGACAGCTACAAGCTAGGCTTTAAGCACAGCGTGCACAGCAGTGAGGCGGCCAGGGGCTCGGCCTCGAGCGCGAAAACGCGGTGGCCAAGAGCTCGTTCATGTCGTCGTGATATGGCATCTTCGGATGAATGTGTAGACTGTATATACTTGCATCATGGTGGATTTCAATGAGTATGTACAGCAGCTTCTGATGAGTGCGTACGGCTGTGAGCCGGCATCTCCAAGGGGAGCGTGTACATGCAAGATAGCAGCCTCAAGCCTTCATGTGGATAATATACATCCGTCGTTGCAGTAGCTTGCAAAAACTTAACCAAGCCTTCATATACTGTAGTCTGAAGTCTGAACACCATCGTCTTGAGATAATTCACAATGTTGCAGATGATGTTGGCCATTTTATTTCCATCTCTCAGTGTATCGAAAGCTCTTCCGGGTATATGTATGGCTAATCTTCAGGTTGCAGATCAAGCATATATATCAGTATTACCCAAGTAAATACTTTTTGCATTGATATGTGGGGAGCCTTCTGCTGTATCCTTATATATGAGATAATAAGAATAATGCTTCTCAAGTGTAGATAACAATAAAATCCTTGCATATGACGGAATGATTCCGAAGCTAGCTTCAATAAATAGAGTAGCTCCTTTATAAATTTTCTGCCTTGAAAATTTTCGAGTCTGATGAATCCATAGAATGGGCATATATGTGTAGCCCCCTGCTTTTCTGTATACAGTGATAACTGAATGCAGGAAAGTAATAAATCTGTAAAATGCGCATTCTAGTAAATAAATAAATACCAGAGATGCATCCTGAGTATGTTCCTTGATAGGAAATCCAATTAGCTGTATAACATTTTACTTTGCACTGGGCAAGTTATGTTTCAAGCTAATTAGCTGTCAACTGTAAATACATGTAGAACTAACTCATTGACGCTTAACTTTGCTTATAGCAAGCTACGTTTGAGATTAGCCACAAGATTGGGGGTTATCGATGACTTTGTTCCATATTTGGAACCCACAGTAGCTGTATAACATTTGACTTTGCACATGGCAAGTTATGCAAGCTAAATAATATAGAGTGTTGATCATGCAACATGGTCTGAAGTTGGCACTTATAACTCGATGGCTAAGGCTCTTACTTCAGACACTCGGGGAGACTTACGAAACTTATGAACCATCAGCAGCTATCGTGTAGCACCGTATGACATAAGACTTGCAGTCTGTTGGGTGGTTGATCGTGCAACCGACCTGGGAGGGCCACTTATTAACCTCATGGGCTAAGAGTCCCTCGCTAGAACGTCATGGGGTCAATTAACTTATGAACCACAGTGTGGCTAAGCCTTATGACGAAATTTTGCCTGAAAAGGTTGTTCGTACTGATGCCCTATAACCCTCATGTGGCTAGGACATCAGCCAAACTAGTAGACCGACCTATGGTCAGTCTTTTCCATGTTGAATGGAAGTTGATATGTCTGAAAAGTCGATAATCCATAGAACAATAACCAATATCAATGATCTGAGTAACCTGATCAATACATATGTAGAGCCAATATAATGACCAATGATAAATATCCGATGGCCAGTGAGATGACCAAATATGAATTTGAATTCCAGAGATGAATATCTCAATTATCAATAAGATTCCGGATGAATATTTCGAAGATTAATAAAATTTCGGATGAAAATCCTGATGATTCCGGATGAATATCCCAATGTTGAATAAATTCCGGATGAAAATCCATATGATTCCAGATGAATATCCCAACTTAATGAAGTCCGGATGAAAATTCTGATGATAAATAAATTCCAGGGATGAATATCCAGAAAATCAGTAATGTCCGGAGACAAATATCCTGCTTAGATGATCAGCTAGAGAATATAGATAGTGAAATCTCTATTTACTGATAATGAGCAAGAAAATATATACTGTAATAATGAAAAGACTTTCTGCTATGCGATGTGCATATTTAATAAATACTTGAAGTAGCACATGCAGAAAATATGAATATAGGGCTGCTCAATGCACTCTACTTATGACTGCTAAAATATGCATGTAGAGAAAAAGCAGACATAATATAGAACAAAATAATAAAAGAGAGCGATTTATTTGGCTTATCTGGAGCCTAAGTCGCTCGAGGAATTGTTCTGGATGCCTTGATGATCGGCTCGGGATCTTCAGGATTATTGAGTAGCCCCCGAGCGTAATTTCTGGAATTGACGATCCGGTACCGACGGCATGGTGTCCGCCTTCGGGACACCCAATGATGTCAGCTGGTCGTCATCTCTCCATCGCTCTAGTCAGGACTGCGTGAGACTTCCGATGTGGTCGTCTGGTACTCGGCGAGTTTCACACCAACAATCTCGAAGATGTCATGTACATGCATAAATAGCCATTAATACGAGCCATCGATTAGCATGTGTAAATAATTACGATGAACAGTTTGAGCATGCTAAATAATAATTAAATCGGCACGCCGACAATTAACGAAACAAAATTAATAAAACGTAATAATCTTCCCTGTATGCGTGCTATGCATGATCTCGATCTCCAGAATTTGCCTAATGATGACGTTGTACTCATTGCATTGCCTTCGGGCAGTTGCTACTGTCCAACCCG
The DNA here is from genome assembly GCA_012490785.1 of Eragrostis nindensis. Lineage (NCBI taxonomy): Eukaryota > Viridiplantae > Streptophyta > Magnoliopsida > Poales > Poaceae > Eragrostis > Eragrostis nindensis. The sequence goes on along the minus strand of JAAXCT010000142.1, from coordinate 58,230 downwards.
CTCATAGCCAGTGTTCGTATGGCCTCATCGGGAAGTCTGACCCGCCCGAAGACCCATGGTGACCTGGTTGTCGTCTTCGGCATGGCTGCTTTTGCTCGCTTTGACGAAGACTTGCAGACATGATTTGACGAGAACCTCAGAGTAGCTCGAGGTCCGCGTTGAGCCGTCGATCGCTACCCGATCCTCATCACTTCATGCATGGCGTCTTCGATCAGCACACAAAGCTTGATTCGGTGCGACTCGTTCATGCAAAAAAGGAAGATCACGTAGCATGAATATTGAATAGAAAATTGACTGGCTTAACCACCGTAAACCAGTAAAGAAAAACATAATTAAAGGGAGAGAAGGATGTTCTCTGTTTGACGCGTGCGCATGTATGGAAGGTCTTCCGATCCCGTTTGATCTACTTGACGAAGTTGTATTCCCTTGCGATAACGTGCTCGACGGAATCATCTAGAACTCGTCGAGATCCATCCCAGCCAATCTTGGCCAGACTTCTTCTTATCCCCGTAGACGGAATCAAGTCGCACTTGGACTTGTCTAGGCTAACTTCTTCGCTGATCTGTACCACCAACTTCCGAGACGAAACAAATTGGCCCAGATCATTGACTTCCAGCCGTCGGTTAATGATGTCGTGCGATTGCGCGAGACGAAATCTCCAGCATGCATCAGCGACTTCTTGACTCGATGATCATCTGATGTCCTAGACGGACCCTCAGCGCTGCCCTCCTACCTGGCGCGCCTCTGTCGTCGCCCGATTATTCGGGAGAACGGCAAATACTTGGATCGAGAGAGCAACGATCAATCGAAGAATCAATCTAGGGCACACAGAGATTTTATACTGGTTCGGGCCTCCCGAAGGATAATAACCCTACATCCAGTGTATATCGTGTTGAATATGGTGGTGTGTATGATGTATGATATTATGTCCTCTCATCGGAGGGTTACATGTATATTTATAGTCCTGTTACCGCCTCTAGGAGTCCTTGCCTTGTTCTACAAGACTTCCGATCTGTAGTAACAGATTCGGAGTCTATCTACAAGTTTCCTTCCGTACGATACAAATCTTCGGAAAATACCAAACTAAATCTTCGGGAATATCTGAAAATATGGGTTACGACACTATGAATGCTTATGAGATTAGGGCTTATGAATGCTCCAGCTCCCCACTGTTTTTGAGTATCCAATCATTCCTTGATACCCAAAAGCTCCAGCTGATGATGACGATGATGTCCATGTAAAAGGGTACCAACAGTTTCCTTCTCAGCCATTTGATGATATGCATGACGATAGTGCGGTACCATGTAATTATGCAAAAGTGCAAATACTTAGGTTACAATGTATTTAATTAAGGAAAGAATCATCTCCGAGGAACGATTCAGAGGAAACCACAACTCTATATTATCTTCTATATAATGACCTAGTTCTGAAATACTTCTAAATACTTTGATCGATGAACAATAAGTCAGTTAAGTTCTTGTTTATTTATTGTGTTTATTTATTGCGGATGATGACAGAATATTTTGATAAACACAGTAGTGATACAGCTAGTGTACATCTCATAATTACAATCTAGAATATTTATACTGAATTAAGAGCACATACTCCTACACAACAATCGACTGATGTACATATGTGACTTGCATCCTCTCATCAAATGGATGAGACGACACGACTCCAATTTTTGATGCTGCAAAATGTAAAGCAACCACTGCACATCTATATATATATCTCCACTCATGCCAGCATGCAACCACAATATCCACCGTGAGGTACTCTCTCTGATCCTTGAGAGTTTCAGATGGTTATCCATGCATGACGATGCATCACAAGAAGATATCCATACATCCTGATAAGCCCACGTGGCAGGATATGGCAAAAGAAAATAAGCATAGCTAACGCAGCAATCGGTTCACAAGCAGCCATGCATTCAAAGGAGCTGGAACTGTTGGTGCTGCGTGACACAATCTCAGAAAGCCCCCAATTATTTGATCGGGACACCCTCTTTCGTGCCTTGAAAACAACGCCTTTACTTGCTCTTCCCAGTTCCCAGATAGTGGCCTCTCTCTTCTTTTACCGGGACTAATCATGGACCGCTACAGATAAGAGATCAGGTTAACTATCACCAACGGAAACCACAACATTAAAAGGAAAGCCAATAAAACTGCTGCCTGATCATCTCCGGCTTTGCTGTGATGGAAGAGGAAGATGATGATCCTTATCTCCTTGGATGTGCAACTGATAGTGCTGGCAGATGTAGTGCGCTCTTAGGGGGCAAAAGAAGCACCGGGTAGTCTCAGCAAACAGCTTCGTATGTCCATTACACGGGCCACATATGCATGCTTGCCGAACTAAAGGTGGCTGTTTCCAAAGCAACAACGATTTTCATGGGGGATTTTAGGCTGGGTAAGCTCTGACATCATCCATGCAAAGATCGATTGATTACATATTCTGTGCTGCTAATTGCTTGATGTTGATCACATAGACCTTCTATAGGATGTAATATTACACTTGGTATGTTGGTAGCTTCCAGAGTTGCTACGTGGAAATTTCACATGGACCATGTTTCTGATAAGATGTAGAAAGGAAAAAACAACTCATTTCGGCCTCAAGCAATTGTGCGGGCTATATACCTTTGCTTCTAAAAGACCAAAACCATGTTCATACCACTATAGCTATTACATTATTATAGTCCTGGTGTGGGACTATGCTTAGCATCTCTGAAAATTTAGATTTTTTCTATATAGTTAGTTGTTAACATTTACATTTAGAGGACAAGGACACAAGTATATTACTGTGGCATCAATAAAATCCCCTATCACAAAAACTATTTTCGAGCATATATTACAAACTAAATATTTAGAAGTGTACCTTAAGTTTTACTCACACTTTTTATCTCAATAGCCTATAAAAAGAATAGCAGTTGGGTTAATTTTCCTTTATACTTTTGTCTGAATTTCCAGTATATATGTTGGTTTAATATGTAACATTGGAAGAAAAATATAAAAATACTAATAAAGATTGCAACGTGATGATTTTCTTTAACAGATAAAAGATATGACTGCATGTTACTTCCAGTACAGCATTATTCCAGAACAGATGGGGAAGCATGTGAGAAAAAACCAAAGATACAATGATAATGGAAATGACCTTGCTTTTTTCAGTTTATCAAAATTAGTCTAAAATTTACTCCAACTACGATTGTTGCTCTATATGTGTGCATCAGCAGTGCTTTCAATATTATTGAACTTTCATCTTTGGTATTGGTATTTGTAGGGACACCATTCAATAATTCCACAGTGCAAAAAGTACAAAATAAACACATGGATGGACTTGTGTTTTGATGACAAATGCGACACGATTACCCCAAAAATGATAGCCCTGGCCCTGATAAGAGATCTTTTATCCCTTTTCCTTTTATTAAAGACTCTCAAAGATGTCACTGAGAATCAAAAAGGTAACCAAGGCTGCAAGTGTTCCTCCTTTTTCCTGTGTGTTCACATTCTTGCCATAGAGTAGGGGAGGCACATGCGACACAAGTGTTTTTGCCAGAAATGTTAGAATATTGCTATATGTCATGGCTGGGACGACATCGACACGTTGGCGATGGGCTGCGACGTGGAGGCGGCAGGCCATAGGGCCCAAGCCACCGCAGCCCTCACGGCGCAGCTGGAGGGCGGCCAAAGGATGCAGCCCGGACGCCCCCAAAAGTTGCTAGATCAAATCGAGATGAATTAGGAAATAACAAGATTAAATATGGGAAGTCACTTTAAATTAGGTAATAATTCCAGATGGAGTTGAAATTAGATGTAGTTGGGTCTATCTTAGGGAACAAGTCGATTCCACCCTTTAAATATGAAGGGTTTGTACCAGATTTAATCAAGAAAGAAAAAGGAGTCTCTCTCTCTCTCTCTCTCTCTCTCTCTCTCTCTCTCTCTCTCTCCCCCCCCCCCCCCCCCCCTAACCCTAGCTGCGCCGCCCCCTCCTCCCTGCCCTAGCGTGCCGCCCCCACCACCCTAGCTGCGCTACCAGGCAGCCACCCAGGTGTTGCGCAGCCGCCGTTCTCGCCGGAGTTGACCCCATACCGGACACTAGCATTTCTATATGTTTAAGCCGTGAATCATAAAAATTTTGCATGTTTGGGTTCTGATAATAGAACCAAATTGACATTCATTCTGAGTGCTTAAACCAAGTGTTGGTGTTGCGACAACAAATACAAAAAATAATTTTTTCTTTGAAATTTCCTCACTTTTGCCAACTTGAAGTAATAAAAATAGTCTAGTTTCCTCAAGCAAAAGTGATACAAAGCAAGTGTTGACTATGCTGAAAGCCAGTTGCAGATTAGAACAAAAATCTAACTGAAAGCATGCATAGAGGCAACACGCCTCCTCCTCCCTAGGGCACGCTGTGCCGCCGCCGCTTGGGGCTCTCTCTCTCTCTCTCTCTCTCTCTCTCTCTCTCTCTCTCTCTCTCTCTCTCTCTCTCTCTCCCCGGTGATCTTGCCGACGGCTAGAGAGAGCGGGGTCCCTCTCTTTAGTAGTAGTGCTAATAGTTTGAGTCTTAGGTTTAGGGTTGAGTCCACCCATGCTGGCAACAGTATACTGGCAATAATAGCTGTGAAATATTGATACATGTGGGAACATATCTTCAGTGGACCATGAAAACAAAACGTGACGTCTCATTTTTATTGTGAAGTTAATTCCTCCCATTTGTCCAAGCTATTTGTATCATCTTTGGGGTGAGCCCGCGTAGACATAGCACCCATTTACACTTTGTCATCTGAAGGAGCTATGTTTGGAGCACCAGTTTATATAAGGGATCAAACGTATCCGAGAACTATGCTGGGACTAATCGCATCAAGTCGGAACACTTGGGCCATGTGAGCCGAAACAGAGTATTAACGCCCTCAGCTATATATGGGCATTGACAATATATAATAAATAATTTTATTGCCTCAGATATTTCTTACGATCTAGCTAACCTGTGAGTCAAATCTACAAGCGGGCGCATAGCATCCCGTTTACAGTTTTATTATTGATTATAAAAAGCTTAACCTTAAGGTGCTATATTAATTTGGTGCACCATAAATTATATAATATCTCAAACCGTCTAAACAACAGATGTGGGACTAATCCCACAAAGCCGAAAAACTATGGCTGCACGAGGTAAACGGAAATACTAGTAGGATGATGTATAACATTCATTACTTATCACTGTTTCCGCATACAAGAATAACAAGAAAACTAGTTGTGCTGCTAACATGCAGAATGTTTTACAATGGTGTCTCTTAGTGGTTTAATTACATAAGAAACTACCAAAGAAACACTTGCTGCATCAATTTTTAACTAAAGGTTCAATACGGTTAATTTTTTATGCTTGAGGCTGGTGGTAGAAGTACATTAGAAGCTTCCTAGTCACTACCTGACCATTAGAGATCTTTCTACCAATAAAATAACCATTAGATGAAGGACTAACACAATATATGAAAAAAGTAGACTATAATAGAAAGTTAGTGTACATATGAATAGTGTCAAGTTCCTAACATTATTTCACTAGATTGCATAAACACATTGTTAATGGAGATACTTAGAAATAGCCAAGTGTGATAAGAAACTAAAATAAAAATGTGCATTATATTTCATTAATGGTTTCCTCAGAATGAAGTGCTAGATATTTCTTACACATGAAAGTGATATAACAAATAGTATATTTAAGCCATGTGAAAAAGAAAAGGAAATGTGTGGCGAGACTACAAGCCCTTGCTGCCCATTTGTGTCATATGTGATTCACATGTTTGCGCACATGTTTTAACTTCGCGCAAGTGTGTAGAACACAGCTATTAAACTTTGGTGCAGCAGATCATATCTTTCCAACCAGCTTTCTAAAAGGTAGCTGCTTGAAGCTATTCTTTGATATCTCGCAGCTTATTTGTAGTCAACCACTACTTTAGCTGGGCATCAACAAACATGGTTTGGTGTCAAACTGATTGTACCATTCATCTCAACTGGTGTTTTGCTCTATCATGAAGCTACTAAAAAACATACAACTGTTTCAAATTATTGCAGGGACTCTGATTATCCGACATGCATTTGAAAACAATATGTGCAGATAAAATCCATATAGAGGATATATATTTTTTTAAAACAACTTCTTATTAAATGACGATTTTCAGGACATTTATCTTCAAAATACAAAAAATAATCAGACACTTCTAGAGAGACCTAGATTTAGAACCAAAATAGTCTGCAATGTTGCGTAGTAAGTTTTAACAAAACTATTAAGCTAGATTTCTGTTTATATGATGATAATTAGGAGCACATGGAATGTTTATAATATGTTAAACTTTTCTTATAATAGCTACGCAAAACACAATAACCAATATGTTGTTTTAAAATAGACAAGCAATATAAGCACCCAAAAGTAGGGGGGTAAACCAACCTGGCCCACTAAACGGCACCCTAAATCAATTATACCTGCCGACACTGATCTACTGCTAGTGAAGTACATATAAAAATTGCATACAGTTACATATGACTTGTTTCTTCAATACAACCGAGGTAATCAAGGATTTCTTTTATTGAGAGGTAAAAAAATAATGCAATATACTACAAACATTAAAAAAAAACTACTCACTCTGCAGTACGTAGCACATACCAAAGTATTACACAAATCCACAAAAAAATCCGATTCAGTGTTTAAGGCAACTTAGTTTACATATTGATCCATCAAAATAGTTTTCCCCAAACTAGGATATTTTTTTTACCAATTAACAAGATATTCCTCAGAAGTAAAATCACAGTCAATTTTATCTCCCGTGTTTGGCAAGATCTCATGTGATTCTCTGTTGTGCGGCGGCTCTTGCCTCTCCCTAGAGAGTGCGAGTTGATCTCTCCAACGACCACGGCAGGACAATTAGGAGTCTACAACACTGACACCGTCGCATTATTGCCTAAAGTGTGCACAAAGCAGCTGCTTTTTGGAATGGCTACGATTATCTCCAATAGTTTATGATAATAAATTAACTATATTTTTTCATGGCCAGAAACCTTTCCTCAAAAGCTAGAGAAAAAGATCTTTTCAATTGCATAATTCTTTTTTTTTTTGGTTACATAGGTGATAGGAGAGAGCTTCCTTGCACGCACAACGATACAACAACAGAACACAACCGCATCCATGGCATCTTGTGTATCTATATAAAGCCCCCCACAGCCTGCCTACACTTGCAAGAGTTTCAGCAAACACAGAACACTAGCTCCTCCTCAGAGCTCTCCCTTCCCTCAAGAAGGGGTCAAGGGTTAGCGAGAGAGAGACAGGTCATAAACACAAAGAAGCTCACTTGCCGTACTTTCTGAGCATTGCTCATCAATTTGTTGGGAAGTTAGCGACCATCTTCCTTTCCCGTGTATCAGAATGGCAGGACTATCTCTGCAGCACCCCTGGGCATTTGCCTTCGGCCTCCTAGGTATACTACTATTCACAAAATATGAGCTACATGCGTGCCCATGACGCACTCATCTTTAGTTTTTTTTTTTAATGTTCTTCGGCACTTAATTAAATGTTATAGCTGCGATCTGATCATTTATTAGTTGCTAGTGTATGAAAGTATACAAAAGCCGCTCAGTGGGGCTTGCACGTGTACGGCTAGTGCTAACAAGATTCGAATTTTTTTTGCCAAATTAAAATAAGACATTTCTCGTGACCATATACTTAGTTGCACCACATTAAGCATGCACCACTAGCTTTAACCATAGATGCCATGTTTGATGGTATTGCAAGATGCATTTCTTATCATGGACTACCAGTATCGAGCAAACCCATTTCTTATGAGTGCTCTAGTGCTAGGTCTTACTGTCTTGACATCGTAATCGTTCTTTTTAAAGAAACAATAAAGTCTTGCCAATAAAAGAAGGCAACCTGTGACATTATCTACGTGTTGGCTCATCGTGACTTATCTTGTTCTGCATGCTCTCTTTGTGCTCCTTTGCTAGCTTTTGCAAATGCCTGATCTTGGCTCCCTCTTTTTCGTGCAGGCAACGTCATCTCCTTCATGACCTTCTTGGCCCCGATGTAAGTGACTTGCTAATTTCTCATTAGAATATTTCACTAAAAGTTTTGGTCATTTCCAAAACTGAAATTTTGAAAACGAGCATTTGTATTCAATAATATATATTGATATCTTTGCAGACCTACGTTCTATCGCATCTATAAGACCAAGTCGACAGAGGGTTTTCAGTCGGTTCCCTATGTGGTGGCTCTCTTCAGTGCGATGCTTTGGATCTTCTACGCACTAATCAAGACTGGGGAGGGATTCCTCATCACCATCAATGCCGCCGGCTGTGTCATAGAGAGCATCTACATCATCATGTATTTTGTTTATGCCCCGAAGAAGGGAAAACTATTTACAGCCAAGATCATGGCCCTCCTCAACGGCGGCGTGTTTGGGCTCATCCTCCTCACCACACTTCTGCTCTTTAAGGGAGACAAGCGTGTTGTTATGCTCGGCTGGATCTGCGTTGGCTTCTCCGTCAGCGTCTTCGTTGCGCCGCTCAGCATCATCGTGAGCAATTCATCCTTAAGTCCTAGGCACTCCATATAACCGTGCAGCCCTGACCTCTAGCTAACTCTTGGCGTTTGTGTACGTTCAGAAACGTGTGATCCAGACAAGGAGCGTGGAGTACATGCCCTTCTCGCTCTCCCTCTCGCTCACCCTGAGCGCTGTCGTATGGTTCCTCTACGGCCTCCTGATCAAGGACAAATATGTCGCGGTATGTTCTAGTACACTAATTTTGATAGAATTGTCCTAGACACTTATGACATCCGTGCAAATTTTTCAGTCGATCTCCATGTATTGATCCGCTATATATGATCAATTTCTGCAGCTCCCCAACATTCTTGGGTTCACCTTCGGCATCGTCCAGATGGGCCTGTACATGTTCTACATGAACAAGACGCCGGTGATCGCCCAAGGCAAGGATGCCGGCAAGCTGCCTACGGCGGCGGACGAACACATCATCGTCAACATCCCCAAACTTAGCCCGGTCCTCCCCGAGAAGAGATCCGAGGTTCACCGCGTCACAGAGATGGCGACCCCAAGGATGAGCTGCGCCGCTGAAGCTGCGGCGAGGGCGGAGAACAGGGACGCGGTCGACCTCTTCGTCACCCGCAACTCCGGCATCCAGGTGGCCTAGACGTGCAGCTGCTTTGCGTGCATGGCCTAGTCTGCACTTCAATATTCGTAGCACGACATGCATACGCGTGCGCCCTACCCTGCTGCTAACTGGGCCATTTTGTTGTTATTATGTTGTTTTTTCGGCTATATATGTCTCATCTTGTAATATCTCTTTTCGTTATCACATTTTTTATAAGAAATCATTATTTGTGAGCCCAAGATGCCTTGAGTATGTCAGAACGTTGCAATATCCTGGCTGCTATAATCAGCAGAATTTTACTATGTCACTAATGAGAGATGGGGTTCGTTCGTCAACAGATCAGTCGACCCACTGGGTTCTCGATATATAAGTTCCCCGCCTTGACCATGACATAATTCCCCTCTATTCCTATGGGTATTGTCTTGCGAAAACTCCTAGAAAGTTTCTGTGACATCCTGGCCCAGGGCTTAATAGGATTGATAGAATACTCCTACCAACAAGTTGCAACTTCTTTTCCGGAAGCTCATCTTGAAAGAACTCCGAGGTTAAGCGTGCTTGGCCTGGAGCAATATCGGGATGGGTGACCGATCGGGAAGTTCTTCCCGGGTGCGCGCGAGTGAGGACAAAGTACGTAGAAAAGACTTGTGGTTGGTTTGTGGAGAAGTCTTGAGATCCTAGAGCTGCTAGGTGTAAGCGGGCCCGGCTCAAGGAGCGGAACGTTACAGTTTCTCTCGTCGGAAATCGAATTTATAGAACAAATCTAAATGTTCATGCAAAGAACATATGTTGCTACTGGAAAGAAGAATAATCGTGTCAAAAGATTCGTGAAAGGCAGCCAAATTTTGCATGGAAAGTTTCAAGTTTGATTCTGGCCACCTGGTAGTACGGACAATGAACGACATGACTATTTTATTCGGTGGAACAAAGGTGCTTATTTGCACAAACCGAGCTCTGCATGGGAGTGGATGAAGATTAATGTACTTGCTTTAAATTTTTCCTCAAGCAGTTTCGCAAAAAAAAATAATAATAATAAAATTCTCAAGCGGCCATGAGTATTTCTGTCTAGTTGATATTTTCCAAGTGTGGTAGTGCATTAGAATTTTCTGAATACAATCATTGTTAGTCATCTTAGTCCAGTCAATTAAAAATAAGGAACGGCCTCGACGTGTAGCTAACTACAGCATGTGTTCATAGACAAGTTGTTCTTCTTGGCTTATGCGCCGCCACAAGACTAAAACAGCAATTTGCCTGCCGCTCGCTCAGGCGGCCCCAAGGGCGCCTTTCCTCTCTACAGGCAACTTTCAGGAGTCGGTGGGCAACGGAGGCGTGGGCAGTTGGGTGGTGCTTGCCAGGCTTGGGTACTAGTTCCCCTATTGTAAGGGTTAGGTTTAGGTACGTACCTCTATGACATGTTGGGAAAAGAAGGCGACGAGAGTGGCATTGAGACAATGATGATGGCGGCGGCAACTATCCCATCACGAAATTGGAGGTCGAGGTGTTGAGGTGGTGATGACAAGGCGAAGATGTAATCATCAACCATGAATATGGTACTACGGCCTCTCTTTTGTCTAGTCATGGTTCTTCCTAACAAGGAATGTGGGCTAATAAGAGTTTGATTTCTGATGAAAGCGATAGGATTTGTGTTCTCCCACGATGAATCTCGTGAAGGAGGCGATGATGAGTTCGATGACTGGCTCAACAGTGGCGAGTTCATCATATTTTTGTATGAGGTTAGCCGCCTACCCTTTTTTTACGAAAGAGAGAGGTTTCATTCTTCTTCTGTAAAAAATGAGGATGACATTGGTAAATGGTGATATGATTGTGTTCTTTCATATCAGAGTTATCGTCTGTGGCGTATCTATGTGGGACGGTAATCTTAGGTAGTGGAATTTGAGGCTATTTCAAGCTGTCTTCCATCATAGGAGTTGGAGTTGTACAGATTATTTTTGTAATCACGTGATGTAATACGCTTAACATCAGTGAGATTGTTTTTTGCAAAAAAAAAAAGGGTTATGATTATTGACTCTAGGGCCCCTCTCACTGCCGGCAGAACATGTTAATTCGGAGACCACATCACGAAATGAGGCATTTTCTTCCCGTTATGGATGTTCTCCCATCCTTTTAGCCATCAGATCTGCTCTGAGATCCTAGCCAAAGAGAATCTTGCCTTGCTAGATCTCTAAGCGGACCGGAAAAAAAAACTCATATCAATCCGCCAGTTATGACCTTGTAAAAGTTGCTATTTTTATATGAGCGCAAATGGTGATATGCGATTTGCTAGTACAAAACTACCATTGAGACTAATCTTGATTTGAGAAGACATGAACTTTCTATCGGCTCTTTCAATATTGTAAATAATACTGGGTTCACCAATACACTGGATTGAATTAATAATTAATAAGAAGTGTTGCTAAGACCTAGTACCTTTTAGGCACCGGCCGGAACACATCTTGTATGATTATGTAGTAATATAAAATGGACCTTTACAATGCTTGTAAGGTAAGTGCGGGCTTGGGGCGACTTGATTAAATCAATATTTTTTTTGAGGGCAGATTAAATCAATATTGTTGGCAAGGGTCGTACAAGCATAGAGACAGGCCAGTTCTGCCGTAGAGGTTCAATTTGATAATTTGTAGAGGAACTTGCAAGTTTGATTCCTTCCTCCTACATGGATGGCCGAGAGGTTCTACTGATTCATGTTTAATCGACGGACATTGTTCTTCAAGAAAAATAAAAACTCAAAGGCAGTCAACGACACTGATTAACGGTACCCGCAATGAGTATATGGACGGCCTCCAGTGGTCAATGCAGAATATACCAATGCGTCACTGGCTAAAATTCTTCATGGGTTCCAGATTCGATCCTTAAAGGCACCAACATGCATGCGCGTCCACTGAGTGGCGACTTTGTACCTTCACCATTGCAAAAACTAATGAAGGCAGGCTACATTTTGGCCACAAACAAAGATCCACTTATGCCGCTTTACATCAAGAAGATGCCGCTGCATGTATGCTTCCAGGAAAGTTACAGGATCAAACAGCTGCATTTCATTCTAACTGAAGCCAAAGGAATCTTCCTTCTCAGTTCCTCCTCATCATTTGGTAAAAGTTCCTACGGAGTCAGAAAAGAAAAGGACTAGAAAAAGAAACAGAAGCTAACATGGGCTTAATCAAGACGGGACACTTGCATTCGCTTTTGTCATTAGTGCTAAGCTAGGTTAGCATTCGTTTTATCAAGAAGTAGAGCGTGTAGCTAAGACTTAATTAATTTAGATTTGACCACTGCACACACAAAGAGATAGCATGAACCTAGACATATTGGACAACTAAGCTACTGGGTCTGGAAACATCATGTTTTCGACACAATTTTTAGTATTTTTCTTGTCTTGATCGAACATCAAAATTCAAACCACATGAGAAGGAAGCAGAAAATAAGGATAAGCTTATCCTGATATTTTCACGCAATTCTTTAATCAGTTGGTTGCCAGCCTCCGCTTGCTTTAGAGGAGCCTTTTTGCCAATGTCTACCTTTCACTGTTTGAATTTTCTTGTATTCTCATAAGAACAATGTTGGTGTTTATTTTTTATATGTTCATTGAACAAGTGTGATGCAAATGGAGGAGCTGCATACTATGCAATAAGTAGGCTCTAGCCCCATTTGGAGTGAAGGCCAGGGCGATTTCTCATTATTATCTTAAGAAACTACCTTTCGGCATACGTCACTGTTGTGTCACTCCTAACTTATTATGTTATTAAATAGTCTGCGTGTGCACCCTCTTAACCCTCACTAGACTTTCACTAATTAAGACCTGCCACTCACAAGACACTACTAATTAATGGAACAGATTAACCACCTGTTCACTGTGAATTATACCCTCTGTAACTCACTCTCGATTATCAAAATGTTACTCTCCAATCGGAACTGCTCCTCGGCTTGTTTATCTCATCCCTTGACATACATCCATCTATCAGCTACGCACAAAGACTTCTTACCTTGAATTTACCGAGTGCAATTGTTAATTTGTATACTTAATTGGCAACCATTTAATCACACTTGTCAATCATTTAATAATGCACTTGTTAACCAAATACGTACTGACACTGAAGATGGCTGCGCACTCCACATAGCTTTAGCCTTTTGTTGTTTCAATAAGTTAGATCTTCAAGATGTGAAATGTATAGGGCTAATTTGTCGGATAATTTTATAGTTGTCACTAAAGAAATTTGTAATGTCATATTTGCCATGACAGAAGCATATATCATAATGGGAACAACTGCAATGGCATGAGGCAATTTATTCCTATTGTGTCAAATTTCTCACCACTCAATTTTTCATGTGGGAATGAGCCTACTTCGCCCCTCTCCTATAAAGGACTGTCTGTAAAACTCCCGCCCATCAAGTAAGGCTCACCCACCACCCTCCTGGCGAGAACAATCTGAAAACCATCTAGATAACGCCTAGGGTAGGCACTGGAAGTGATTTTACCTATGCATGGCAATCATACACCGCCACACAAAAGTTCATATGCGACGCATTTTCTCTTACTGATCCTTGCAAGGTAAAATTTCTCGCACAGTTCGAGTCTGAAACTGTGAAAGACAACAACAAACTTTTAAAATCCATGAAGGATAGAAAATTTGTCACACATCTTTATCCTGAACCGTGGCAGAAACAAGAATATTTTGGATTCATTTGATTTGACCCTAGCAAAATGAACTGCCACGTTATTAATACACATTTACTCATGCATGCATCTCCCACGCCAGAGCGAACAACATATATAAGTTCACCTTATATATATTTTATAGATGAACTTTATCAGACATAGATATAAGTACACCTTATAATGACAATTTAGCCTGAAGAAGGACTCTCCTCGCAAAAAAAAACAGAAGGACTCCACTCCTACGCTACAACCCACTAATGCACACTACGACTAATTTCAAACACTCATCGAAAGAATGAGATGTGGCTTAATTATTTTCCTCTGCACAATGTACAGCAACCCAACCTGCTGTACCATCAGGTATTCTCACTAATTATCTCGGATAGGACTCCGGACTCCTGAGTGCAAAGGCAGATGCATATATAGCATGATACATCGCAGCAAGACCATCCATATCCTGATCTCAAGACAGATAAGTCCAAGTGGCATGACATGGAAACATCATCCGAACCCTGATTGGCTACATCATGCACCCATGTAAGTGACAAATAGCGCAACGATCACCTCACAGAGGCCACAAACATAATTGAGCTTGCGTGCATGCCATGCATGCAATTCAAAGGAGATGAACCTGTTGGTGATGCATGACACAATGTCAGAAAGTCCCCAATTATTTGATCAAGACACCCGCTTTCCTGGCACAAAATACATAAAGGAAAAGAAGAAACATGTCGGGTGAGGTAAACTACAGCCTTACACCTGTGCAGATCGATACATCTCTTCTTTGACCTGGACCAATCAAAGGAGCCACTAATAAGAAAGATCGATCATGCAGTTAAACGAGTACTAACAGAAAGAAATAATAGCAGCAAACGGAGTGTGACATCTTGGCCCAGTGCTTAATAGGATTGATAGAATACTCCTACCAACAAGTTACAACTTCTTTTCCGGAAGCTCATCTCGAAAGAACTCTGAGGTTAAGCGTGCTTGGCCTGGAGCAATTTCGGGATGGGTGACCGACCGGGAAGTTCTTCCCGGGTGCGTACGAGTGAGGACAAATTGCGCAGAAAAGACTTGTGTTGGTCTGTGAGGGCAGTCTTAAGATCCTAGAGAGCTGCCAGGTGTATACGGGCCCGGCCTTGGGGAGGCGGGACGTTACATGGAGGGCAATAAAACTTTTGCCCTGATTTCCTGCTTTGATGAGATATAGCTGTCATAGGGGACGATGATCTTATCTCCAACGGTGTCCCATGGATAGTGCTGGCAGCTGCAGTGCATTCCTAAGGGAACAAAAGGAGGATGAGATGATTTCAGAACGGCCAATGTCTATCCATCGAAGGGCTGTATATACATGATCGTCCCACTAAATGGCTCATTCAAAAGCCACAACTATATCCATGGGGAGTAATTTTGGCCTGGATAGCTGTGACATCATCCTAGCATAGAACATTCTAATTAGTTTATTTGTTTTGTTCATCATTGCTTGATGTTGATAGGAAGGTCCTTCGTTGTGTGTGTCCAGGTTTGCCACGTGGAAAATTCGCATGGCCCGTGTTACACATCAAGTAGCAAACAGACTCATGCCATCCACGCGCAATTGCGTAGGCTAAGTTCTTTTGGGAAAAGGGGAAAACTGTGTCCAAGAAACTATAGGTGTTACGTCATTGATTTCGAGGTGCAACTCAATGCTTGGCAAAGCTGTATCTTTCAAAACATCCTTGTTAATTATCAGATATGTCAGAAAGTCATGAGCATATTCTTAGGTGGAATAAGTCGCACTATAGAATATACAAATAAAAAGACCTTGAGCTAGCATATTTTGCAACATCAAATCGATCCAACAAATAGAATGAGGAGAAGTGATTTTTTCCACGTATATTGAAGCCAAGCCACTAGTTGATGATAAGTTAGTGACTACCATTACAATTCTCTTTCTGTAATTCTTGTTTTGGATAAAGTAACCAATGTGTGTCTCTGACCATGATAATTCTGACCACACAATAAAAGATAGTAATGATTTTAAAAGTTTTTTGAAAACATAAAAAGTAATATATATAAGATTGTATTTGGCTACTTTACACGACAAGTGTATTATCTAAGTTTTGGAGAATAAAGATTGAGCGAGAAATTTTGAAACTATTTGGCCTTATTCACTTTAAAAGAGGTTGGTTTTGGAAATTAGTCATGTCACATTGTTGCTCCAAATATGTTTACAGGTGGTTTTTCCTATATGAATGAATGTCATATTTGAATTCTGGGAAGTACGTAGCTGTGGAGAACCGTTCAATAGTTGCATAAAAAGACAAGGTATCGTACAGGATAGACTTGTGTTTGGATGAGAACAAATGCGACAACTTTCCCTAAAACAATAGCCCACCTGATAAGAGGCCCTTTATCCCTTTCCCCTTTTTTGAAGGACCCCCGGACGTGTCCTTTAGAAAGAAAAAAAGTAAGGTAGCCTACCTTCTTTTCCTTTGTATTCGCAGTCTAGCGATCCAGTGTAATGGATGCCTGTTTACACAAAAAAATATTTTAAGATAGTACCATATTGCACATATTTCTTTTCTGATGTACAAGCATATTGTGTTTATATTTCGCTGAAAAAATTGAGGTACAAGCTTCCGTGTACTATATGTACAATGTACAAGCTGCTGCTTTGATGCACTTGTTCACGTTTTCATAAGCTGCAGGCTCTAACTTTGAAATATATTTATATAGATCTTTCGAAAAAAAATATATTTATATAAGGGGAAATCCTATGAACAGAAAAAGGCTTCCTTAAATTAAATTGGTATACTAGGCAACTTTTCCTGTTCATTCACAAAAGAAAAGGCAACATTTCCTTTTTTTTAATTTAATCTATGTAGAAACATTGTAGTCCATTCTCGTCCGAAACTATCTACTCCTTCCGTCCAGAAATATAGTGTACATTGAGTTTTGTCCTAAGTCAAATTTTTTGAACTTTGATCAATAATATCTAGAAAACCGTAAAGATTGAAATCATGAAAATGCTTTTACTAGATTCATCATGAAATGAACTTTCATAATATATAACTATCTTACTTTGAAATAATATATATTTTTAAATATTGTTGGTCAAAGTTAGAAAAGTTTGACTTAGGACAAAACTCAATATACACTATATTTCTGAACTGAGGGAGTAATAAATAGCATTTGATAATTGAGGTTCAGTTTCGTTTCACTGTCAACCTGACTAAACTTTGATGCGTTGCATGCCACCAAAAATATCAACTTGGTGCTTACGCCTTGTCCACCTTTGTTGATAGCAATAAGGAGCACCTTCATTATCTCTAATTTAACAAAACTATCACTGGTCAATTATTGATCCACTATATGCAACAAGTGTGAAGTGAGATTATCTGTGTACGTACCTTGAACTTCTCTTTATTAATTAAAAACGTAGTTAATTATTACAGCATTTGAATAAGCTTGTAAATCAAACTTCTTGTCAACAGGAATGCTACATTCCTCCAAAAAGAAAAGGACGGAGACAGTGGTAGTAGGGTTATACAAACCAGTGTCCGAAAGGTTGTAGGGGCTTTTGGGCCCGCAGAAACTGTAACTGGTGAATATGTTTGTGAACTATTGTGGATTTATTGGTTTATTGGAGATTTGGAATTTGTCTAGTGAACATCCATTGGTTTTGTTTAGGTAACCTAATTAGTTTTTTCACGTTTAGGATTCCTCGGTCATGTGCATTCTTTGCGCCTTCGAAAACTATGGAAAAGACACAATATCTTTAGGCAGTTTTCTACTAATATTTCAGATTAAATCAACTCCATTATTAAGCTACTTGGGCCAGCCTCTTAATGAGTAATCCTCTCTTTCGTGAAGACTACTGAATGTTCGAAATGTTTGGAAAAGAAAAGAAACAGAAAGTTATAAAGTTCAGTAATGAATAAACAAAAAAAATACTTAAAGAGTTTCTAGTTCACGTCACAAGATAGACCTATCCTACTTTATGTGTGCAGTATCATATATTACAGAGGAGATGTGATCTTTACTTGTTGAAGATTCTACTGTCATGCAATAGCATATCTGTAACACCTCTTGCCCAAAAATCGATTACAGTCAGTACTCATGTAGAACAAGCCCAAGCGTGTGTACATGTCTTACATTTTCGTCTTTGCTTATATAAAACGGTTAAACTAGAAAAGCTATGCTTATTTTGAAAAGGGTTAAACTAGAAAAGCGGATTTTAGTCACGGGTCTTACAGCTAAAACCCATTGGATGTGGAACAAGTCCAGCGCAGCAGGACTCACATTGTATTAAATAAGGCATCATATAGATAAATAAAAATCCGATGTAATATGAAATTAGCTTTAGGAGGAACAAAAACAAAAAAAAAATTGGTCCCAAGTTTGTAAAATAAAAACTTGTACTACGTAGTGTGTAGATCGGTTTTAAATTTGGCTCAAAATCAACTCCTTCAATTTGAGAACACAGCGGATCATTATGTATTATACATATATTTATGGCACTTAATATTTCCTAATTATTCTGGTAGCTAATAAATCAACTTGATGTAAACTACTCATCGCGAAAGAACGGTGGTGAACTCTGCCGACAAAAGCACTTTTTCTGTGAGCGTAGAGCAATGCATGTTTATATGGCTCCATAGGAATATTCGCACCCTGTCACTATCCGAAGAATCTTCACGCTAAGCATATACTGCTAATTTGAAGGGCTGGTTTCTTTGCATGAGCTATGATTACTCCTAATCAATCTATAGCTGCTGAATCCACACAGGCATAAAGTATCATTATACAATTGGACAACAAGAGAGAAGAATTGCTGACCATTAGGATGCATGACATGTTTGACTGCGTACAAGGACGATCGTTCTGAACCATACACTGACTTGTATAGTGTATGTTAATCTATGTATATAGCCTTGTGGTAACACATATATAAATATAAATTTTTGCCCCTTTTTGAAGAATGAGGACCTCGGTTGCATTTCAGTCGCACACATTTATGGCAATCATCAACTGGTTTCGGGGACCACTCTCTCCGGTAGGGAGGATCTAGCTTAAACAGCTTTTATATATGTCGGGATTTCAAAGAATTTTTCCATATTCCCAGTACCCATTAATATAAATAGGATTTAACCTTCTTTAGGGGGAAAAAGAAGAAAGAAACTAAGAATTCTGGTTCAAAGGGGCATTCCAGTCTCTCTATACCCTTGGAGTTGTAAAACCACAAATAGCTCTTCAAACAGAAGAAGTGCTACTGTGTTACTCGTGAAGGTAACTTGCTCATAGCTAAAACGGAAACTCTCTATATGAGCAAGACCTCACATTTATATTGTACTAAGTAAACACCTGCTATTTGCTCAACATAAAACAAGTATCAAACATTTTCCTGGCGGTAAGTGGTGGGCTGACGAGTACTAGTTTTGTCCTCAGAATATCTATAATTATTATCAAAATATATATAGTTATTGTTTTTAAATATGAAAACGGCATTGTAAGATACAAAATGGCTATAAAATCTGTTTTGCGTATTTTCTTCAAAAATATATTAAAGTATTCACCAACTAAAGTGTGAGATATTTAGCACATTTGAAAGAGATGGAACAAAAGAGAATAGAAAAATTAACCCATGTGCAACATAAAAAGATGAAGTATATGATCACGAGAGGTATGCACGGTCAATCAAAGCTTTGCTTCCCATTTGTGTCATATCTGTACGCACACACGTATGCGCACACCACATTGATTACAATGATATAAATGTGTAGAAAAAGCAGATCAAACTTCAGCGGCTCAGATCACTTCTGGCTACCAGCTTTCTAAAAGACAGCCATTTGAAGCCGTTCTTTGCTACTGCAAGGCCTATTTTTTATCAACACTTTGATTTCCGTCCAACAATCATGGTTAGGAGTCAAACAAACTGTCTCCCTTATGCATGTTCATGGATGGCTACCGGGAAATTACTTGCAAAAATGTATGCCATTTTTTATTTGAACATTGCAACAGTTCCAGTTTGCTGCCACTAATTTTTCAATGAGCTAGTCTAACTTTGCTTGAAAATCAAGCGATATATATAGACCCGGAAAAATAGTAGGGTGAAAGCTAGTCCACTAACAGCATTCGTATGACAGAAAAATACAACGTAGAGATTCAAAGACATTCCTAAATTACGTATATGCCGACATGGATTTACTGTAAGTTGAATTATAGTAACAAGTGTAGACACACATACTTCACAAATTCATACTTTCGATTGATACAATTAAAAGATATAGCTGTTTCTTTTCTGTTCATCAGTTGCAAGATTTGCTAGAAAAGTTTACCTGAATGTTAACCTACTAACAATGAATGTTAACCTACTAACAATTCATACTGTGTATTGTCAAGGTTTATTTCTCAATTCATACGTGAAAACTATCAACTTAATGTGCGATGGTAGCCTTGAGTTCATTCTTTTATGAGAATCGAGCAAGTAAGAGAAAACAGTTTCCCCCAAACTAATAATATTAGTTTTAAATTTGCTGGATATTACTAAGTACTCAATAGTCAAATAATCAATTTTAAATTAAAGATATCTCTTGAGTCCCATAGCTGGGCAGATCTCATGTGACTTTCTGTTGTGCGGCAGCTCTTTCTTTCTCAACCCTCAAGAGTGCAAACTGAGATTGGAGATGCACCGGCAGTCAACATTTCAGAATGTACAACCCTGCACTAGCTCATGCATATGATAGTCTAATGTGTGGAGAAAGCCGCCACTTTTTGTCATGGCCATGATTATCTCTCTATTAATGTAGGGCAATAAAAATCAACCATTATTATTCATGGCCACAAACCTTCCCTCTAAAGCTAGGGAAAAAGACGTTTGCTCAATTCCTTGATTTCTCTGTTGTCAATGTGATTGGAGAGCTTTCTTACGCACACAATGACAATATGTACACCAAAGCATGCATGACACCAGCTCCTTCCTATATATAGTCCCCAGCAGCCTGCCTATCCCTGCAAGAGTTTCAGCCAACACAGAACACTAGCTCCTCCTCAGAGCTTTCCCTTCCCTTCTGAAGGGGTTAAGGGTTAGAGAGGAAGAGAAGTTCCAAAGACAAACAGCAAGCGCAGCAACTGAACGCTCAGTTTCTAGCTTGTATTGGGGAGTTTGTGACCATTTCACTCTCCTTTGTATCACAATGGCCGGCCTATCCCTGCAGCACCCCTGGGCATTCGCCTTTGGCCTCCTAGGTATACATATACATATTTTATACCTTTGACAAGCAATAGCTTCGTGTGCCTTTATTTTATTTTTTTCAAACAGTACTGCGAATTGTGATTTTTGTGATTACAAAGACATTTTGATCATTTATCGCTAGCTCATGATATGCATAGAACTCACGTAGTGGTGCTTGCACTTCCAAGATATGATGATCAGTTGTAGTGGAGGTTGTCCTAGCTTCCAAAAATGAGATGTTTCTTGTCGCCTAATTACTTCGTTACGCCACGTTCTAAGCATAAGCATCACCACTAGCTTTGATCATCTATGCTCTCGCCGGTTTCTTTCCCTAGGACTCATTTCTTTATCATGTACTTGTGGATAGGAACCCATCTCTATGGCCAACTGGGTGTAGTAGAAGAGCTAGTACTGTAGTGACATTGTCATCGAGCACCATAACATAAAAGTGCTAATATCTGAAACAATAAAGCCTTGCCAAGCTTTGGTCATAAAAGAAACC
This sequence comes from Eragrostis nindensis, assembly GCA_012490785.1. Classification (NCBI taxonomy): domain Eukaryota; kingdom Viridiplantae; phylum Streptophyta; class Magnoliopsida; order Poales; family Poaceae; genus Eragrostis; species Eragrostis nindensis. The sequence goes on along the minus strand of JAAXCT010000142.1, from coordinate 36,697 downwards.
AATCAACCTCAGACAAGATATTGCGACTTACGTCCTTTACGTAGGTAGCTTTGGATTCCTTTGCTAACTTCTGCAAAACGCCTAATCTTCGTGTTTTGTTCTTGCTTTGAAGGCAACATCATCTCCTTCATGACCTTCTTGGCCCCGATGTAAGTGACTTGCTAATTTCACATAACAATATTCTCTAAATTATTTTAGTCATTCCAATAACTAAAAATTTGAATACAATATGTATATCTTCACAGACCTACGTTCTATCGCATCTATAAGACCAAGTCGACAGAGGGTTTTCAGTCGGTTCCCTACGTGGTGGCGCTCTTCAGCGCGATGCTATGGATCTTCTACGCGCTAATCAAGACCGGGGAGGGATTCCTCATCACCATCAATGCCGCCGGCTGTGTGATCGAGAGCATCTACATCATCATGTATTTCGTTTACGCCACGAAGAAGCGAAAACTATTTACGGCCAAGATCATGGCAGCCCTCAACGGCGGCGTCTTTGGGCTCATCCTCCTCGTCACGCTTCTGCTCTTTAAGGGAGACAAGCGTGTTGTCATGCTCGGTTGGATCTGCGTTGGCTTCTCTGTCAGCGTGTTTGTCGCACCACTCAGCATCATCGTGAGTACTAATCCTTGTTTCCAATATACTCCATAACTTTGCAACCTTAATCTTTTGCTAATCTTTTGTGCTTGTGTACGTGCAGAAACGCGTGATCCAGACGAGGAGCGTGGAGTACATGCCCTTCTCCCTCTCCCTCTCGCTCACCCTCAGCGCCATCGTCTGGTTCCTCTACGGCCTTCTCATCAAGGACAAATATGTCGCGGTAAGTTATAACCCATGTCTAATAATTCTTTCTTAATCAGTTAACCATTATAAATTTGCCCATCTATCATCATATATATATATATATACTAATCGGCCGAGAACCATTTCTGCAGCTTCCCAACATTCTTGGGTTCACCTTCGGCATCGTCCAGATGGGGCTGTACATGTTCTACATGAACAAGACGCCGGTGGGCGCCGAGGGCAAGCAGGCCAGCAAGCTCCCTGCGGCGGCGGACGAGCACATCATCGTCAACATCGCCAAGCTCAGTCCGGCCCTCCCGGAGAAGAGCTCCGAGGTGCACCCGGTCGCGGAGATGGCGAGGACCAACTGCGCCGCCCAGGCTGCGGCAGCGGAGAACTTCATGACCCGCGGCCCCACCGTCCGAGTGACATGAGATGCTTGCATATGGCCCAGGACTCATGCATGCAAAGCTTGCCACGGACGAAAGGAGAGGCGATCGATCGAGTACCTAAGTACGAGTTAATCAGTAATTAAACAGCTCGTGGAAGAGGTCGCTGGAGGAGGAGAAATTAATTAAAAGAGAGCCATGGAGGGGAAAAACTATGTATATGCTACTACTAGTGTTGTTGTATATTCGTTTCCATCGATCCATATTTCGGTGTATTCTTGTTAGTTGCTTTTGTATGTGTAACGTGTCCTTATAATAAGTGTAATTGACATTAAATCCCACTGTTATTTATTTAAAAAGGAGTATTTCCTTTCATGCACATGACTCTCATTTCGGTAAACCAAATGTTTTATGTTGCTTTCTTGATTTTGCGTGATTACGTCAACATGCATAATGGCGAAGAAAGTGACATGGCTCATCTCATGCGTCATCCACGTACGAGCATGCATCACGTGCGGTCCAAATGGTGGCTACGTGGCCTTAGCCGTTAGTTACTTTGTTGATTTTTGCGTATGTTTCCTACTTTAGTACTTTATGCCAAACGATATGTGTCATGTATATATAGGTTCGATTGCCTTTCTTGGTTTATTAGGATAACAGTTTGACAATAATGAATACAAATAGTAAATAGTTTTGTGTTTCTTAACAGTAAACAGTACGAATTCCAACTATATATGACCGTGTTGTTATTGTTAATTCTTCTCCATCATCATCAAAATCATCTACGGTATTGCTCCACATCAGTTGACTTTTTTTTAACTAGAGTCACACTGCAAGCAAATTGACCAGTTTTATGCCAATCTATTGGTGAAAAAACCCGACTGATGGATTGGCATAAAACTAGGCAATTAATGATGAGCCAATTATTATTATTATTATTATTATTATTATTATTATTATTATTATTATTATTATGGTCCTGATGCTGCTATTATTGTTGTTATTGTTTGAAACTACAATTTAGAGCCCTTCGCCACTACTCTTTCTAACTTGAGTTATGCACTGTGCAGCATGCCTCAATCCCTAAATTGTTGCCAGTTTTTCTAGCTTCAACGACTTACAGCCTATTTCGGAGAGAGAGAGAGAGAGAGAGAGAGAGAGAGGAAGCTTCGTGCTACAATACGTGAATAATGTTGCTACCAAAGTTGGAATAAGCCATGCCAAAAGCTTCTTTATAACGTCTTTACTTTAACAAACCCAAAAAAAATAAAAATAAAAGAGTTTGGAGGTGTTTGGATTCTCTCCAGACTATGCCACGCTATCGGCAAGGCAGCCAACGACAGCTGCCACACGATTTCCATCATTGGTTTGGCTTGCGTCGTTGTGTACAAGTGTAGCGTCGATTTTTTACGCCACACTCGCGGCGGCGCCGAAGCTACCACGTGGCCGGATGTGCCCTGCATCCAAATATCCTCTTTATGTACGACAAGAAAAAGCCTAAGCAATCAGTCTCTAGGCATCCAAATCTATTCAACTCCAAAACACAACAACAAAATTTAATTATAACATCAATTCCATCGATTAAAGTTTTATTTGTTACACATCTGTTATGACACTCTTTGCAGGAGCATCTCGTTCCTTACTATATTGGCTTCCAGCCACTGAGATTGTTGCATCTTTTGATTTTAAGACAACTGAAATTGTACCCGAAAGAAAAGTGAATAAACTGTTGCCTCTTCCATAATCCAAGAGATTTGTATAAGAGTGAATATGGTAAAACCTCAGATTTTATGATCCGTGGCTTACAGAAACAAATGTATTTTAGCTTGTCAATTAACAACGGGCTTTGTCGTAAATTGTTCCACAAAACCACACTTTTTTCTAAAATTACTTGTTGATATGACTTGTTAATACTTGCCTGATCCGAGTATTCAAACCAACTTGTTCGATGGAACCAGTAAATGAGGTCATGGCCATGTAATCCCAGAACATTAAAGTGATCTGTCATCGTGTCATATTAGTAACTTATTTTAAAAATGATGAGAATTTGTTTATAATTTAAAACCGCAAAACCGGGAGTTACACACATAACCCATAATACTTGGGGTCTTTTTTCAAATACTTGGGCTTTAATGGCACAACGACCACTAAACTATGGTTTAACGAAAAAATTTTATGTAACTATATATACCATTCCCAACCATACATCCACAAATAAGTTTTTCCTTGCCCAAAAGAAAGTCGTCCATCAAGTTTGATCCCAGCGCCAGGTGAAGCATCGCTAGTGCACACAACATGGATCCTTCAACCGTTACCTGTACGGCTGTATCTTCGTTGCTCTTGAGTCTTGACGCAGGCTGGGAGGATGATGAATGATCTGTGGCACCCATGGACCAACAAGATCGATTGCCTTTTGCATCCAACGGTAACGTGGGCCAGCGACAGGTAACGGTTTTACAATGCGGTGGTGTTTGGATAGTTGGAAATGGGTATTGGGATTGGGAATAGGAAATATAATAAGAAATCTAGACCCTTTATTTATCTATTATATTAAATCTCAACCTTTCATTCTCTCAAGGCTCATTTTCCAATCCCAAACCCATCCCTCATTTCCCATTTCCCATTTCATTTATCTGCTGCGTGCTGCCCTCCTCCCTGCTCCCCTCCCTGACGAGTGACGCCGACCGCTCGCCGGCTGCTGTGGAGTTCTCCTCCTGCTCCTCCGTGCCTCTCCTAGGAGGGGGGTCCCATCCATCTACGCCTTCCACAATCTCCGTGGACTCTTTCTCCCTGGCTTCACAGAACCAGTGCAGCTAGCGCTTGCGCCCGCCGCCCGCTGCAACGAGGACGAGCGTGCGGCGGAGACCGCAGGTCCATGTCGGCCGGTGAGGATGCGTACACGACTGCGCTCTGCCCTGCTGGAGGGAGTGGGATACATGTCGGCGGTGGTCCCTTCCTATCTTCCTTCCTTCTCACATGGACCATGGTACGTATCCGTCTTCCACCACGGAGCTAACCTGTTCGACGGATTGTCCCTCTCGTTTCCATCGCAAAAATGTCGTCGTCGTCGTCCTGGGCGTTGTGATCGAGTGCTCGACACCACATACCTCACGATTGATGCTGCAGTAGATCACACAGATGTTAACCCGTAAGTGGGGAATTGTCAATTCTGTGGGTTGGGTTGGCGAGTGGGGTGTGATTGCTTGGTGTAGGGACGTCGATCGTCCTGCTGGATGGTGCTAGCCGCGTCCTTTATCAGTGTATTTAGATAGAGTTCCTTTTTATTTTCGAGAATGGGCTGGAAAATTGTCCGGCTTTTCATTAAAGGAATGAAGCACAATTATTCATCCATCCAAACACCAGAACAGACAAAAGAAAACAACAATGGGAACTTCTTACAAAGAAACAAAAACCGATAAAACTTACAAGAGTGCGGGTTACAATCTGGAACAAAGGGTGACCACTAACGGCCACGCAATCATGAGGGATGGACTGTACCAGTTGAGAGAGTGAAGGAAATTTACGCGATATGTTCCAGTTTCACTAGGAACCAGTCGCTCTTGATTTCCTTGTTTCTACCTTCAGTTCCTCCCTAGAAAAATGATATTTGATTCCTTTCGAGAGTTGTGATTTTGTTCCCTAGTTATTCAGCAGTTTCATCACTTAAACTAGTTGTGTAACTAAGAACTTGTGCCAACAGCCTGTGCTCCCATCGGCGTAGGTTGGAACCTGTTTCTGCTATCATGAAGTTTGCTAATGGTTAGTTCACCGGTCACAGCATGATGACCGTTTCTGCTATGGCGTGCCCTATCTCATACCTGTAAATACACTTGCGTGAAAGTATCTAAATGCAGAAAGGGGAAAGGCACATGTCCGGCACGTAGAAGCAACCGCACCCATATGATCAGATACAAGATTTAGGGTCACAAACATTTATGTTCTATGGTATTTGCAGGAGTTAACCCTGCAACATTGCTTACTGAAGGAGAAAAGAATATTAGTAGAAATTTCAACTTTAATCTGGAACCAGTGAAATCTTATTTGTCGTAGTAGTTTGTTGTGCCATCTTTGCTGACCAGGTGTTTAGTTCCGTCAATTAGCACTTTGGTATTTTTTAGCACGTTGAACTAGCCCTTTGATATTGATACAAGATTTACTCCATACATTTTTTCTATGGATGTGTTCCATAGCATACATAAAGACCTCACATATAAATGTATTCTGATCACAGTGATGTTAAAAAGCTAAAGTATCTGGCAACTATTTGCAAACTAGGTTTTCCTAACCAGATTCTGACATCCAGGCCAATGTTGTTAGCTAATGGCCAAAATAAAGTGTGCGGAAAAGTGTACTTTCCTGATAAATTGTGGAAAAGTGTAGTTCTGATAATATATGAACTTTTGTGAAATTTGCTTTCTACTTTTTCTTCTTTTCTCCTTTAATTTCTTTTCAGTTACAGTTGCCCACAAACCAAATAGATTGATATTTGCATTGGGTACACGAAATTACAGAATAAGAAGAAGATAAGTTAATGTCACTAAATGACAAATAGGAAAAATATAAGAAAGATAGGAAAGTCCATCTGAACTCATTTACATAATGTCGCCGCAAATGGTTTTTGATTGGTACAAGCTATGAGTTACACATGACGTAACTGCAACTTTATTTAACTGAATTAAGAAGATGTTATTCAATTCATCCTTCGTATATTTCTGCCAGCAAATCGTCCAAATTGTTTGCTGTTATCTTTAAGGATTCGACCTTTTGATGTTTTTTCAGGTAGTCATAATAACAAGGAAGTATTGTATTTGATATAGATACCCTCAACTTTTGACGAAGATTAGGATCAGGGACCTTCCAATGCCGCTGAGTATAATAAACAGATTGGAAGGCTTCAGTGAACTTTTGCACACATGAAGACTTCCAAAAACTAATATGATTTCCATCATGATCTGACAAGTGAGAAGATACAGGTGCCCAGGAGGTCTCAATGAATTGCTTCAGGAAATGCTCAATTTGTTTCTGGTACCGCATGACCCAGTCATATCCAATAGGCTCTTTGGTCATTGAGCTCTCAACTCCCTGGAGAGCGAACTGCAAGTTATTCAACAAGAATATGTACTGCAACTCTCTTGGCACCAGGAGCTTGCTGTTCTTTTCCAGCGCAGATTCCAGATGCATCATCAGATTGGATATCAAGCAACTAAATGATTTTGTCGTATGGATACCTTGAAGTGATTGGTAACAGTTGCGAGCAAGAATTAAATTGAGTGCGTCTCTGTGCTGAAACAAGAGTCCTATGCCTTTTGCAACTTCTTCAGTAACAGGGTGAATGCCACTTCCTTCAGTTTCTGGCACAACACTGGACGAGATCACATTAGATACAGTGTCAAGCATTCTCCTCACCGCATCCTCCACTCTCTCTTGTATTGCTTCCACATGTCTAGATACAGATTCTCTACATTGCTGTGATGCTAATTCCAACAAAATTGGGACAGCTTCTGTAACTGTCTTGTATGCACTGAGTGCGTGAACGATTTTGAGGAACATGGATGACAAACATTGAACAAATCCTCGAGGAATATCACCCAACAGTCTATTAAGATAAGCTGATAGAGAAGCAACATTCAGCAACTTCAATACGGGCTGATCCACAATCTTTGCAAAGTAGTCCCCCTTGAGCTCATCAAAGGCACCATAACTCTGTTCATGGAGCTGCCGCCACATCTCAACAAGAACTCTCTTGATGAACTGCAATGCTGAATTCCAGTTTAGTAGTGACATATCCTCACCATGGCTGGAGTCAACTTCATCAACTCTTGAATTGCATCGGAAGATCCGATCAACATCAAGAACATGCAATTCACTGCTTCAAGGAAAGACAAATTCCAAATAGACCATAAGTATCAACGAAACTTATCACAAATGCTCTTCTATAACACTTCAGATAAAATATAAAATTAATAACATTGCTCTATAGAACTGCAAGGGCAAATAGTATGACACTGCAAAATGATATTCCTTAACACGCAATAATCGTGACTATGAAACGTGTCTATTTCAATAGAGACGTATTGTAATTGTATTTATGAAAACATATCTATATATGTAGGTACGTAGAATAATGTCTCTATGGAGCATCAAAACTTTTGTAGACACGCTTTCAGAAATCGTATCTACTGAACTCTGACACGGCCCGTGCGAAGACGCCTGGGACCGCTTTGTGAAAACGTCTCTACATTCTGATAGAGACGCAATATGCGTATCTAACCTATTAATAAAGTGTATCTACAAAGGGTTTTTTCTTGTAGTGATTGCTCTATAGAACTGCAAGGGCAAATAATATGACGCCGCAAAATGATGTCTAATGCTGATTGTCCGACACATGCACAAAACATAGCTTGTGTCAGGCGCTTACCTGATGAACTCTTGTGATAAATCAGTAAATGTATCCCTTAATGTTTCCTTGTATCCAGCTTTGATCATTCGGCTAGCTATACTCGCGACAATATTGACAGACTTGGGTTGATCAGCTTCTCTTCCTGCAAGCAAGATATGACATCGTGCAATGCTAAATAGTCTTCTGCTGGAATCAAATCACTGTCTCTGCTTGAAGCACCAGAGTCGGAGTTCAATGAAACTGGCTCGCTACTTGATGAGGAGAGACCAGGTCCATCTAAGGCCAACGGGATGTTTGGCTTACTAAGCCGGCTTGGATGACGAGGTTGACTATGTAGGACCTCGAAATGATTTGTGCTCCATAACTTGAGACCATAGAATGCTCTTGAAAGATTGGACATTGCACTATCGAGAGCTGCTTGTGCCTGCATGCGAACATTATTGGCTGAACTACAAAAGTCAGAAGATGAACTGGCTGAAAGATAAATAAGATCATCAACAGCAGAGAGGTATATCGTTTTCTCTAGAATGAAGGGATCTTGCATCGAGTCATTGTGATACAGTTGGAGCACGTTTTTGGCGTTGGTAAGACAGGCCTCTGTATCGATGCAATGAGAATAATGTGACAAGAATGCTGCTGCCTTTTGCCTTTGATCCTCTCTCTGCAAACCTCTCTGACTGCGAGTTCTTTTTGTTCCAAAATCTGGACGAATGCAAACAGGTCTCTTTTCTGGCTCAATTTCCCAAGGAGAAACTCTATTTGATATTGTTATTGGTGTTTTTTTATCCAATTTCACCTAAAAGTTTGCATTGAAATATTCATCAACTATGTAAGGACCAGTGAGGTCAGCTTTGAACTGTTATTTAGAATTTCTGGTTCGTAAATACCTTTAGGCATCTCCACTTTGAACCAGGCCATGCAGCATCAAAATCTTCAATTCCTGATATAGTACCTAAAACTCTGGATAAACGGAAATACGTACACAACTTTCATAGAATTAGAGTGATCTATGCAATTAAACAAAAAGATTTAAGGTGATTATACCTGTCCTTTGTGGTAGCTTCCCTCGAGAAAATCATTCTAAACCTCATTCCCGTGCAATAGTCATTTGTGGACTCAATATAGCGATGATATGGCACAACAAAGTGATCACCAGTCCTGTTAGATTATTTGCCAACTGAGTTTCTAAACACGTACTCACAGAATGCAGGATTCACTGCTCATACATTAGTCATTACAAACATAAATCATAAGAAACACAAAATCCTTGACTCGTTTCTTGATTCTTTATCAGTGATTTGCATCTAAAACATTTTTCTTTAGTGTACGAAAGATCCTATGAAGTTTTCTGAATTCGGAGCTCTTTTACTCAATTTCATGTCTCCCTAAAACATTTTAGTTCAAGATGAAACGGCAGAGCCAGCCTACCCTGAACAGGAAGCTTACGCCTGTCAGCAATGGTCACTCAAGAACTCAGGTATTTGTTGCTACGATTGAGCTGCAGCGTTTTCCGTTTTTATCTCTTTTATTTTTATCTGATAAACAGAACTAGATCACGGCCCTTAAGTGGCACAGATCGTGGCCTAGTAGCCCTACAAACTATCACGCATGCATCACTGATGGTGCATACAACTGCCTAAGGCTATCTCCAACGGTGCCGGATACCCAAACCTATTCTGGGTGCTCATTTCTTCAACAGAGAACACGCAAAAACTTGCATCTCCAACGACGAAACCCAAAAACGAGGTACCTTCTCCTTCCTTGCTCCATCACGCGCTGCTCCAGCTCGCGCCGACGCGGCGCCCCCGCACCCACGCCGCCGCGGCCGCCCCGCACCGACGCACCGACGCCCCGCGGCCGCCCCACGCCGACGCCCCGCTTGGGGGAGCAGCCGCTTTTCCAAAAGCGATTTCTGGAGATGGAGCAATGGCGGCACAAAGAACTTCAAATTCGGGAGCTCGGCAGCACGAGAGGACCCAGGGAGGGTTCAAATGGATGCACCATAGAGATGACGAGCTCTAGGCAAAGGGAATTGGGTCGAGCCTCACCGAAGAAGAAGAATCGACCGGTGACGTGGACCTTGCCCCTGCGGCCGTGCTTGAGGGAGAAGGAGTCGATCTCCCATTTCCGCGCGAGTGGAAGGGAAAGGCGTCCTCGGGCACCACGGTGGTGAGCTCCTCGGATGCGGCGAGGTGCTCTTCGGGCGCGGTGACGGAGGGAGGGAGGGGATTCGCGCGCCACAGCCCTCTCTCCAAGCTCAACTTCGGCGCCTCTTCTTGTGGGCAGATCTGTGGGGGGCGGGCCGGAGGTAGGGGCGGGCTGGCGCGGCGCAGATCTGCCGGGGGGGCGGGGCGGGAAGAGAAGGGGAGCGCCGGCGGCGAGTAATAGGAGGAGCAGGGGAGCTGGGGCCCACGCGAAGTGGCGGCGCGGCGGCTGGGTCGCCGGGCGACGCGACCCAGTGCTTGGAAAGTGCGTCGCCGGTTTCGGTCCTCCGTTGGAGGCATATTTTGCGGGTTTCGCCACCCAGTTTCGGTATTATGTGGGAATCGGTCTCCCGTTGGAGACAGTCTAAACCCTGAAGACTAGGACACCCTGACGACCAGACCATCTAACTGAAACTCAAAACACAGAACACCGAACACCTAACTCAAACACTCGACACTAACTGTCGGGTACCCATTTTCCAGGTACCCTATACAGTATGCCTACTGAGCGTGGAAACTGGCCAAGACCCAAAGGCCTTATCCACAGCTGAGTGGCGGAAGGCTGGGCCCGCGCGGTGGCCCAGTCAGGTGCAAGGCACAACTACGGCCTTTGGCCCACAGAACCTCTGCTCCTCGCGGCCCGCTAAATGCCCAGGCGCACGTGGCTGCGCAGACACGGTCTCCGCCCAGGATTACGACGGCTCCGGCGTTAAAGGAGCCCGACTTGCCGCGGCGGGAGTTGGGGCGCCACGGAGTCGAGCGACTTCTCCGACCAAACACCGGCCAGCCGCCGTCCGCCGCCCATATGCTCCGGCCGTGGTCGGAATCGGCGAGGGGCCTCGACCCGAAGCGAACCCGACCACTACGGCTGGGAGGCAAGCTTGGGAACGGCACGGACGCTTTGGTCAAACTCAGGTGTACGGCCGGCCAGTTCCGGATAAGACGACGCCCCAAACCCACTCCTGGACGGCGCGGAAGTACACTGTGCCTGACGTACGGCTGAGTGGGGGCGTCGCATCCGGATCAGGCATGGAACGGCGGATTTACGCACCAAGTATGTTGTACAGTTGCAACAGTGCGAGGAATGACCGTCGCCCAACTCCACAGAAATCAACAGCGCACCAACAGTAATTAACAGTGCGAACCAGGGAATGGGCACTCCACAGCACCCAGACAAGACATCGATGACGACATCACATGACTCAGCGCGAGGATTGCGGCGGAAGTCACCGGAACCAACGAGGACGGCCCGACTCCATCTCCACCGCCCCTTCGCTCACCTTTACTTTCTTTTATTTTTTCTCCTTTCCCCCGTCTGTAACCGCTCTCCTTTGTCATATAAAAGGGAGGATTGGGCCCAGGAGGAAGGGAAGAAGGAAGAGGCTTTCGAACTGACTAAGAGTTCTCTTCACACATTGACACACACAACACCAAGACAGAGACTTGGGAGCGAATCCCTCTCTCGATCACCGCTTGTAACCCCTACTACGAGCAACGCGAGCAAAACCACAAACTGGACGTAGGGCTTTTCGTGCCCGAACCAGTACAATCCACCGTGTCAAACACAAATCATCAGATCGCCGTCGAGCGCGCGCAGATTTACTCGTCGGCCGGTTACTAAACGCCGACAGTTGCGCGCCAGGTAGGGGACCTCAGCGCGTTCCACGACGATCACATCGCCAGCTGATGGCTTCGTGGCCGCCAGCGTCTCGCGGTCGTCTTCCGTCTCGCGGAAGCGTCCGCGGAACGGAGCGGAAGCGCCACGCCGCGCCTTCTTCCCGGTTTTACAAACACCGTACACGGTCCCATACCGTGTCTTTCGCTTCGGCGACGTGGACTTCCTTACGGACCACGCCGAGGTGCAGAGGATGCGCAGCAGTGCCGGCGCGGAGCCGCTGCGCGTCTTCACATCGGATGTCTACATCTCGCGCGGACCGGGGGTCCGAGCACTGCCCGTGCGCATCGAAGCGTACCTCGGTGCGAACCCTCGGCCCGACGAATGCCGGCGCATCTTCTACGCGCTGGCGCTCCTCAACAACTGCCTTGTTGAGGGACCACCGCTCACCGCCTGGCTACGAGGCCTGGGAGCGTCGAGCCTCCCTGCCGCCTCGGCTGCGGGAGTCCATGGAGGCGTTGGAGCACGAGCTCGCGTTTCGCTTCCCGCCCGGCCGGACAGGACATCCCGGTCCTGCCATGGGCGCATCGTTGTCTGCGGGCGCGGAGCCCACCGATACGCAGGACCGCGACTCTGTCGAGGACCTGCTTGCTGAGTGCTTCGACGCGCTCACATTTGATCCGTCCGCGAGTGTCTCATGGCTGAGATTCGGGACGAGGATGTCGCTGACCCCGCGGACGGGTAAGGCGATGTCGGGGGCGAGCCGTCTGGAGATGGCGGCGCGAACCCAAAACCCGGTACCCGCGGTGGGAGATGCCGCACCTCCACCACAGGACCCGCCAGCGCTAGGGCAGCTGCTCGCGCGCAGGCATGAGCTCGCCGACATCGAGTGCGGCATCGAGCGGGAACGTCACCTCCTGGAGCAGGAGATCGCCAAGCAGCGTGCCTCCGGAGGGCGCGCCCGAGACATGGCGCGTGACGTGCAGCACCGTATCGTGCATGACGTCGCGGACGCCCCTCTTTACCTCCCACGCGCCAGCCAAAACCTGGCGGCAGCCGCGGGCTCTGGCCCGCAACCTGCCGCAACCTGCAACTCCGGAGGAAGACCGGAAACGCAGGGAGCTCTTGCGGCTGCTTGAGGTGGCGGCGGAGCAGCAGGCCGAGAGCTCGCTGTCCCGACAGCTTGCTTTGGGCACTTTGCAGCGCTCCGTCGACCGCTATGACGATGTTGGTCGTATCTACGCACCTACTTATATACCGCAAGAGCACGGTGTACAGTTGTAGTCTTTTTTCCCCTAGAAGAGTATTCCAAGGTTTAATCGAACCACAAGGACCTATGGGAATTAAGCAAAATCATCAGTAAAAGAGTTAGTCAAGCTTTCTAGTGAGCGTGAGCGTGGGTTTCAGGAAAACAGGGTGTTGTGCCGATCGGCACAGGGGATGTGCCGGTCGGCACCAAGGTGAAGTTGTCCGAAGTGTTTGTCCGAAAAGCCTAGGAACAGATTAGATCATGGGGTAAGTTAGCCAAGTCTGCTAGTTGAGATCGTAACCAAGAGGCTTAATCAAATAGCATCATAAACGGAATTACTCAATTATTGATAACCGAAGATCGATAGGTTGAGACTCTTTCCGACGAGCCCTGTCACGACCAATCGCCGTAATCGGTCGCCTCTTCCTACTCTACACATCATCTCAAGGATCATCGCGTATGCATTAGCGGCTGTGGAGGTACAGAGACAACGTGCAATTATGGCGCATTACAAGATCCCAATGCTACCTTAACCACAATGGAGATAGTGAGAGATTGAATCTCTCACCTCTTATTGCCACCACAATTAAGATAACATCTAATACTTAGTCGTCACTAAGCGTAGGAACAAGTACATGTAAAGACCATAAAATCCAGGCAATCAATAATCAAAACCATTCATCCACATATTCAACCATACTACAATGATACATAGTGCAAGATACATCACCATCTAGTAGGCCTACCTTGATGGATCACCTCTTTAGCACAAATGGTTCTTGATCAACAACTAGAGAACATGAAGAACGGGGCAAAGCCCCGGTGGCTCTAAACTTACTAGCTGTGTTGTCCCTCTGGCGGCGGATCCCGAAACCCTAGGGCTTTTACAAGTTTATATAGGGCTGTACATCAGGAAGGGAAGGATTCTCGGGAAAAGAGTCCTTGTGCCGATCGGCACATGGGTTGTGCTGATCGGCACACCTCGTGTCCAGCTCGGTTTCCTCCCTAAGTCGGTTCCGAAGTCCTAGGTAGCTTCCATGTGGGCCTTCCAATCAGTTTTCTTCGAGATCAAGTCTTGTGTTGCTCTTTCAAATCTTCGAGTATCTTTTATCTCTTCGTGACGGATATCTCCCAAGATTGGCTCGGATAACTTCCTTCTAATAAAACTGAATGGTGGGCCAGCTTCAGTGGCCTTGGGGTCCCATGTGCCGGTCGGCACATGGCTGTGCCGATCGGCACAGTGGGCCTTTTCTACTGGTTCTCGTCTCTTCAGGTCCAGATCAGCCACAATGTCCAGAATATCGTCCTTTTCATCTGTTTCTGCAATAAAGCTCCAGAACGACATATATACAAATATGGTGCTATTATCAAGGGTTAATGGCCTATAATGATGACATTTATGCTCTAAATAAGGCGCAGTTGGCATATAAAATGGTATGCTAGAAATCGCCAACAGCTCCCCCACACTTAAACCTTTACTCGTCCCGAGGAAAGTCAAGAATGAAAATCAACTTGCATGTAGTCACATCAATCATAAAAGTATTTCAAATCTACACGAGCTGAGCATTTAGTCATTGTGAGATTAAATCAATTTAGTATTCAGCAAACATGTTCACAATATGGGTATTGAACATGAAAGAGTACTTCCCAAAGCAACCTTGAAAATATTCAACTTGATGCGCATGACTTTTCCACTTATGTGAATCACCAAAAAGGTATTGTGAGCAAAAGAACTATCCTTCTCAAACGATCAAGTCAAAACTCAACTTCAATCTCTCACCTAAATCACTCAAAAGCCTAGCCTACTTTATCGATATATGTATGTGTAAGGCCATATGAGTAGCTTGGTCAGGAATTTCAAGGAAAATAGATATAAATCAACAACATATTGCAAAGCTAAGAAATAACTCTAATTGGTTTTACTGAGACTTGTCAAAAGGCCATTAGAATTGAATTGAGAAAGAAACTCACACCTTTAGAACAGTGGACATATACTTGTGTGAATGAACAATCACAAGTTCGAGCCCTCCACCACCGGGCCGCGCGCCTTCGGGCGTCACATCCGGTGCGCGCCGTTCCGCGCAGCGGTACCGCGCGCCCACCAACATAACCAAGTACTCGGGCGACTCCGACCCGGCTATTTGGTTAGGGGACTACCGACTCTCCTGTCTGGCCGGCGGTGCCGACAGTGATGAGTTCGTCGTCCGCAACCTCCCGCTCTACCTCGCCGACCCAACGCGGGCGTGGCTGGAGCACCTCCCGGAAGGGGTCATCCAGAGCTGGGAGGACCTCCAAGACGTCTTCATCGGCAACTTCCAAGGGACGTACGAACGCCCCGGGAACCCGTGGGACCTTCGGAACTGTCGCCAGCAACCCGACGAGACCCTGCGCGACTACATCCGGCGGTTCTCGAAGCAGTGCAACGCACTGCCCAACATCGCCGACGCCGACGTCGTCAGCGCGTTCCTCGCCGGGACGACCAACAAGACACTGGTGCACGAGTTGGGGCGCAGCAGCCCTCGCACCACCAAGGATCTCCTCGACATCGCCACCAACTTCGCATCCGGCGAGGACGCAGTAGGGGCGATCTTCACCAAGACTCCGGCCAAGCTCAAAGCCAAGGCCAAGAGGGAGGAGTCGACGGGAGGGGCCGGCCCCTCCAGCCAGCCCAAGAAGAAGAAGAAGAAGAAGGGCAACGTCGCGCGACAGGAGGCATCTCTTGTCGCCGCGGTGGAGCGCAAGCCAAAGCGCGCGCCCGCGGAGGGCGCGTCCAACTACTTCGAGAAGAAGCTCGAGGAGCCCTGCACCAACCACGCGTACCCCGTCAAGCACGCCCTCAAGGACTGTGGGCTGCTCCGCAAGTTCCTCACTGGCAGCTCCAAGAAGGCGGAGCGCGACGACCCGCCGTCCAAGGGCGGCGATGATGACAAGGGTGGGGATGACGATGCCTTCCCCCACCCTGAAGGCTGTCTCATGATCTTCGGGGGACCAGAGGCCTGCGCGCCGCGAAGGCAGCAGAAGCTCGTCCGCCGCGAGGTCTACGCCGCGGAGCCGGCCGTCCCCACTTTCCTGAAGTGGTCCGACTCCGCGGTCACGTTCGACCGCTCCGATCACCGGAGCACGTGCCCCGGCCGGGGCGCTATCCGCTTGTTGTCGACCCCATCATCGGCAAGAAGCGGCTCTCCAAGGTCCTCATGGACGGAGGCAGCGGCCTCAACATCCTCTACGGAGAGACTCTCGACGCCATGGGGATCAGTCGGGACCGTGTCCGACCGACTCGGGCACCGTTCCATGGGATCGTCCCCGGCAAGCATGTGGTGCCACTCGGGCAGATCGATCTGCCCGTGACCTTTGGCACCGCCGCCAACTACCGCACCGAGACGCTGACTTTCGAGGTGGTGGACTTCCCCGGGGCGTACCACGCTGTACTCGGGCGGCCGTGTTACGCGAAGTTCATGGCCGTCCCCAACTACACCTACCTCAAGCTGAAGATGCCGGGCCCCAAGGGGGTCATCACGGTGAGCACGTCCATCCAGCGCGCCTACGAGTGCGACCGCGAGGCCTGTGAGGTCGCGGAAGCACTCCTGCACAAGGACGAGCTCCCAACTGCCGCTGCGGCGGCGGGGGAGGCCGCGCCCGACTACAAGAGCGCGACCGGGTTGTTCGACCCGGCCAAGGACATCAAGGAGATCCCGCTCAACCCGGCCGACCCCGACAGCAAGACCGTGCGCATCGGCACCGCGCTTTCCGACAAATAGGAAAGCGCGCTCGTCGACTTCCTCCGAGCCAACCAGGACATATTCGCGTGGAAGCCCTCCGACATGCCGGGCATCCCGAGGAACGTCGCCGAGCACTCCCTGTGTATCAAGCCGGGCTCTCGCCCGGTAAGACAACACATGCGCCGCTACGACAAGGAGAAGCACAAGGCCATCGGAGAGGAGTTATCGAAACTCTTAGCTGCTGGGTTTATCAAAGAGGTGTACCACCCCGAGTGGTTATCCAATCCTGTACTTGTGAAAAAGAAGAATGGAAAGTGGCGGATGTGTGTTGACTATACGAATCTCAATAAGGCGTGCCCGAAGGATCCGTTTCCTTTGCCGCGTATTGATCAAATCGTAGACTCGACCGCTGGGTGCGAAACCCTTTGCTTTCTCAATACGTACTCTGGTTACCACCAGGTCCCGATGAAAGAGTCCGACCAGCTCGCGACTGCGTTCATCACCCCGTACGGCGTGTATTGTTACGTAACGATGCCGTTTGGGCTGAAAAACGCCGGGACAACGTTCCAGCGGTGCATGATCAAGCTTGGGGATCTCATCGGTCGGATCGTCGACGCGTACGTGGACGACATCGTGGTGAAGTCCAGAAAGACCGACGACCTTGTCGCCGACCTCGACCAAGCTTTCCAGAAGCTGAGGGCGTGTGGCATAAAGCTAAACCTGGAGAAGTGTGTCTTCGGAGTTCCGAAAGGTATGCTGCTTGGGTTTTGCGTCTCGGAACGGGGCATCGAAGCCAATCCCGAGAAGATTGAGGCCATCGCTAAGATGGGCCCCATTCAGAACCTAAAGGGCGTACAACGTGTCATGGGATGCCTTGCGGCTCTCAGTCGGTTCATCTCCCGACTCGGAGAGAGGGGCCTTCCCCTGTACCGGCTACTCAAAAAGTCGGAACACTTCGTTTGGAGCCCCGAGGCGCAGGCCGCGCTCGATCGGCTTAAGACGGTGTTATCGAACGCACCCGTCTTAACAGCCCCTGCAGAGCGCGAGCCTCTCCTCTTGTACATCGCCGCGACCACTCAAGTGGTCAGTTCGGCGCTGGTGGTGGAGAGGAGCGAGCCCGGACACGCTCTGAAAGTCCAGCGACCGGTGTACTTTGTCAGCGAGGTTTTGTCCGACACCAAGACCCGTTGGACTCAGCTGCAGAAGCTGTTGTACGCGGTCGTCATCACGAAAAGGAAGCTCCGTCATTACTTTGACGCGCATCCAATCACTGTGGTCACCTCCTTCCCTCTCGGCGAGGCTTTGAGGAGCAAAGAGGCCGCCAGCAAGGCCGCCAAGTGGGCCCTTGAGCTCATGGGGCAGGAGCTCGAGTTCGCCCCGCGCACCGCGATCAAGTCGCAGGTGCTCGCGGACTTTGCCGCCGAGTGGACCGAGATCCAGCTGCCACCTGCACCTGTCGAGCAAGAATGTTGGAACATGTATTTCGACGGCTCGCTGACGAAGAGAGGTGCAGGAAGCGGTTTTGTGCTCGTCTCACCACTCGGGTCCCGACTGCGCTACGCAGTCCGACTTAACTTCCCGCATCCCACAACGTCGCGGAGTACGAGGCACTCGTCAACGGGATGAAGGCGGCGGTAGAGCTCGGCGTCAAAAGGCTGGAAGTCTTCGGCGATTCCCAGCTTATTGCCGATCAGGTGACGAGTGAGTCGAATTGCTCGAACCCGAAAATGATGGCCTACTGCGCTGAAGTGCGGCGACTAGAAGAGAAGTTCGAAGGCTTCCAGGTCAGTCACATACTTCGTCGCTACAATGAGGAGGCGGATGGCCTTGCCAAGATGGCAGCCAACCGGGACCCGGTCCCTGTCGGCGTATTCTCCCACGACCAGCAGAAGCCGTCCGTGCGGGAGGAGCCGGCCACGCCAACGGCGGACGCCTCAGCAACCCAACCGAGCAGCGCCGACCTCTCGCCAACCGAAGGTGCGTGCCCACCTCTCGGAGA
This sequence comes from Eragrostis nindensis, assembly GCA_012490785.1. NCBI lineage: Eukaryota > Viridiplantae > Streptophyta > Magnoliopsida > Poales > Poaceae > Eragrostis > Eragrostis nindensis. The sequence goes on along the minus strand of JAAXCT010000142.1, from coordinate 18,336 downwards.
TGACTCGGGCCGAGCCGTGTTTGCCATCCCGACCGCTGGCGAAGCGGATGAGGACTCGGACCCCACTGCTAACGAAGCGGTCGGGGGCTCGGGGGCTGTGCCCGACCCGGTATCCGACTGGAGGACTCCGCTCCTCGACTGCTTACTCCGAGAACAACTCCCCGCCGACCAGACGGAAGCAAGGCGCCTCGCGCGCCGAGCCAAGTCATTCGTCGTAATCGACGGCGAGCTCTATAAAAAGAGCCACTCGGGAGTGCTTCAACGCTGCATCCCCGTCGAATGGGGAAAAGAGCTACTGTCCGATATCCACGCCGGCGAGTGCGGCCACCATGCGGCCCCAAGGAGCCTAGTCGGAAAGGCGTTCCGGCATGGTTTCTACTGGCCCACGGCCGTGTCCGATGCCACCAAGGTAGTGCGCGCCTGCGAAGGGTGCCAATACTACGCACGGAGGACCCACATGCCAGCGCAAGCCCTTCAAACCATACCCATCACCTGGCCCTTCGCCGTGTGGGGATTGGACTTGGTCGGGCCCCTGAAGAAGGCGCCCGGGGGCTACACGCACCTGCTGGTCGCCGTAGACAAATTCTCCAAGTGGATTGAGGCACGACCCCTTGTGAAGATCAGGTCAGCGGAAGCTGTTCGATTCTTCACCGACATCATCCACCGCTTTGGGGTGCCGAACTCCATCATCACCGACAACGGAACGCAGTTCACCGGCAACGAGTTCCTCGAATTCTGCGACGACTACAACATTCGAGTCGACTGGGCAGCGGTTGCGCATCCGCAGGCCAACGGCCAGGTCGAGCGAGCAAACGGTATGATCCTGCAAGGGCTCAAACCGAGGATTTTCAACAAATTGAAGGTCCATGCCGGACGATGGGTGCAAGAGTTACCTGCCGTGCTGTGGAGCCTGCGCACCACACCGAGTCGGGCGACAGGCCAAACTCCGTTCTTCATGCTCTACGGAGCGGAGGCGGTGCTCCCGACTGACATCGAGTACGGCGCTCCCCGGGTTCGCGCCTTCAACGAGGAGGCCAACAAAAGGTTTCTCGAGGACGCCCTCGATCAAATCGATGAGGACCGGGAGGTTGCCCTGGTGAAATCCGCCAAGTACCAACAAGCCATGCGCCGCTACCACGGGCGGCGAGTTCGCGGCCGCGCGTTCAAGGAAGGAGACCTGGTCCTCCGACTGGTGCAGAGCAACAAAGATCGACACAAGTTATCACCGCCGTGGGAGGGGCCATTCGTCATCGCTGAGGTGCTACGTCCCGGAACGTACAAGCTCATGGACTCAGAAGGCCAACTCGTCGCCAACGCCTGGAACATTGAGCAGCTACGTCGCTTCTACCCTTAGCTCTGTAAATTCGTTTGTTGATTTCTCCCGTTTCGTAGTCATCGAACGAACTCGAGGTTTTCTTTTTACACCTCTTGGGCAGCCGTCTGGGTGCGCTCCACGCGGGACTCCACCCGGCGGGTGTGGCTTTGTGCCGCGTCAATTTTGTACGCGCGAGGAACGATGCCCCTAAGAGAAACAACGCAATTCGATTAGGAGCGAGACCCCGCGAACGCAAAATCGACGTCCTAAAGCTCGAAGTGTGACGAATCGTAACGAAAACCTCGAATTCTGGATGTCGACTCGAGGATCGGCCAGTTCACGCCAGCGCACCCGACGCCCCAGTGGATAGGGACGGCCCGAGCGGCTGGTCGGAATCAGGTCGATCTTCTAGGATTCTGGGGGCTCGAAACGAATCGTCACACGAAAAGAGCAAAACAAAACAAAAACTTGCGAAAAGCGAAACGAAAACACATATAAACAAACGGGCGCGCACGCCCGCGCACTTGTTCACAAAATAAGGCCCACACAGGGCCCGACTCCACTAACAACCGTCTAAACTACTGATTTCCGCCTTCGCCTCGGCGCGAAGGAATCATGTCCAGGTTGTCATCGGCAAGACGGCGCGCGAAAGGAACCACCTCTTCCTCAATCTGCTCCAAGTCAGCTTCGCAACAGGAAGGATCGTAGCCTCTCGCCAGTATGTCCATCTTGAAGTGCTCCCCGTAGTGGCTCCTCGCCACGGCAAAGGCGACCTGGACCCCGGTCCGGAGGCACTCCTCCTCCTGCATGCGGAAGTAGGTGGAGAGCCCCGCCACTTGCGGGATCACCGATGTGGCGTCCGGTGGGCGCGGCACTCCGATCTCGTTGCACGCAACCTCCATGGCCTGGCGCAGCAGGTCGAGGTCCGCCAGCGCCTTCTGCGACTGTTCCTGGAGCTCCTTCGCGTCTGGCCAAAAACAGCAAAACCAGTCACTCGATCGAAAGAGGACAAAAGCTGGAGTGGCAGGACAAACGAAGGACAGGAAATCGACTTACCCTTTAGCTCTTTCTGCACCTTCTGGAGCTCGGCGGTCATGTTGGTTAGCGACGACTGGGCGGCGAGCTTGAGCTCCCTCTCTTTGCCCAGCGCCGTCTCGGCGGCTGTGCGGAGATCGCGCTCTGTCTTCAGCTCCTCCGCTTGGGCCCGCACCAGCTTTTCCGCCGCCTCGGCGCGCTCGACCATGTCGCCCAGCACCGACTCCGCGTCCGCAGCTCGCTTCTCCGCATTCTCCGCTGCCTTCGCCGCGGCCTCGGCAGCCTCGGCGCGGCGGAGCGCGCTCGCCAGCTCGGCACCCCGGGCGACGTGCTCCGTCATCAGGTGCCGGACGAAGTTCGACTTCAGCTTGCTGTTCGCGAGCAAAGTCTGCGAATGGCAAAGGAGATCGTGAGACGAGAAAGCAGGTGCGGAAAGGCTCGCAAGAATAACAGGCAGAACCAGAGAAACAGATACCCCCATTCACCTCGAGGGGAACCCGCGCGTTCATCATCTGCTTCTTCGCGGCGTCCACCTCCGCCTGGATCACGTCCAGCCGGCTGTAGGTGCTGGAGAGCTCCTGGGTCATGAACAGCCAGGACTTCGACTCCATCGAGTCGGACAACGGGACCGGACCCTCCGGCGTGTTCACCAACACGTCCGGCCCCCAGCCGGACCGCGCCAGGTACTGGAGCCTTGGAACCCCCGCGGCGTGGGACCCCGCGGCGGCCGCGTCCCAAATCGGGTCGCCGGGGGCACTCCTCGGCTGCGGGACGGCTCCCCGACGAGCCTCCGTGGCGCCGCCAGCGCCACCGGTCCTCGGCGACGACGGACCCGACTCCGGCCGAGCCCCGATGATCCGACCCCCGTCGCCGGCGACGCCTTGTGCAGGTGATGGGGCGGCCCCTTGTCGGGACTCGACAGCTCGACCCCCAGAGTCGGGAGCTGCGCTCGAAGCAGGCGCGGAGCCCTGCTGTGCCGCTGCGGCACGTTCCGGGCCCTCCGGCGCCGCAGACGCATCCACTTGCCCTGGCGCGGCGTCCTCCGGCCTCGGAGCGGGACCCACCTGGCCCCGACCCTGCTCGGCGGCGAGCCGCAGGGCCTTGCGAGGGGCAAGCTGGGACCCATCCCATTTCGGGGCAGGGCTGAAAGAGGACGCACCGTTGATTCAAAAGAGAGACGAAAACTAACGAAATTACGACAAAGACACAATGGAGCAAACTTACATGTCGGACCGCTTGCGCTTCCGCGCGGGCCTCGCCGACGGGCGCCCCGAGTCCTGTCCGGCGGCCGTCTGCGGCGCCGCGTCGGGGATGGGCTCCTCACCACCCCGCGCCCCCTCGCCGGGGGTCGGACGCGACTCGCTGGGCCTCGCGGGCGGGGTCGCTCCCGGTGCGGCCTCCGTTGTAGCCGCCCCCGTGCCGGTCTCGGGGACGGACGAGGAAGCTGGGATCGTCTCGGCGGCGGATGAGGTCCCGGCCGGAGCGGCAACGGCCATGAAGACGTCGCGGCTCCCCGCGGAGGACGCCGACGCGGTGACGACCGTGACGAGGCCGCCGGAACCACCTGATGGGGGTCCCTGGCCCTCGCCGGCGGCGTCGCCCGACGGAACCGGCTGCGCGCCGTCGTCATCGGGGATGACGTCGTCGATCCACGCATCGTCGTGGTGACCGCCGTCGCTTGCGCCCCCGCTGCTGTGGTCGAGCGCCGAGTCCGCATCGAACTCGGACTCGGTGTCGACCGCTTCGCCGCGCCGGCGGCGACGCGCCCGCTCCTGCCTCCTCGCCTCGTAGGCGTCCTTCCGGGTCTTACGGCGATCTTTTCGCCGCTTCGTCCTCTCGCCATGGGCACGGTTCACTGCTCGCCGGTGCGCGTCCTCGGGTAAGGGGGCTGTCGAGCGGCGAACGGCCAACCCCGGCTGCACCCAAGGGAGGATTAAGGACGCGGCGTTCATTCAACTCAAATGGACAGTACTAATCAGCCAAGAAGGTGTGGGGAAGAAAGCTTACGAAGCGAATCGCGTCGGCGTGCGGCAGCGCGGCGGGGTGGTTCGCGACGGGCCACTCGAACTCGTTGTCGCGGAAGTGCAGGGCGGACTTGCCGGCCGCCTCTGACAGTCGCGCCCCGATCTCGCGGTGGCTCAACGGCTCGCCGATTGCCATCGCCGTCCCCCGGAGGTCGGCGTCCGGCGTCATCTCCCACATGGGGAGCGCTCGGCGCATCAACGGCAGCACGCGGATGCAGTGAAAGTGGCCGGTGACGCCGACCATCGACACCCCTCGGTCGCGCAGCACCGCCACGGCATCGATGAGAGGTTGGATCGCCGCAACCTCCCTATCCCCGAGACCCCAGTGCCAGCGGTCAGGGGGCCCGGACAGTCGGGCGTTGGTGAACTTGGGTAGCTCGCCGGTGCTCTCGTTCTTCAAATAGAACCATCGGTTGTGCCATCCCGAGTTGGAGGAGGTGTGCACCCACGGGATGTAGCTCGGCGCCCGCTCCACGCGGAGGCGCAGGCTCGCGGAGCCCATGAGCGGGACTCGCCCGCGAACGGTGTGCAGCGACGCCTTGAAGAAGTACCTCCACAAATCGAAGTTGGGGAGGATGCTGAGGTAGGCCTCGCACAGCGTGATGAAGCCGGCGATGTGGCCGATCGAGTTGGGATTGAGGTGCTGAAGCTCAATCCCGTAGTAGCGCAGAAGCCCGCGGAAGAAGGGGTGCGCCGGCATCCCGAATCCGCGGGAGTGGAAGTGGAAGAACGAGACGATGTAGTCGTCGGCGGAGAAGGCGACCGCTCAGACGGCACCATCCACTCCACCGCGTCGGTCAGCGGGCGAAGGAGCCCCTTCGCGACCAACCCGCGTAGCAGTTCCGGCGTCACCACCGACGCCGGCCACTCGTCTCCCCCCTGCCATCAGATTCGGCGGGATGGGAAATGAGGGAGCGCGGATGGCGCCGGGACCGGACCGACCGACGGGCGGTGGCAATCGGGCGCCGAATGGTGGCGAGTGGGGCGAGAAGCGGCGTGGAGCGAGGGGAATCGGAAGCGATCGCAAGGGGAGAGGAGGAGCCAACAGTAACGAGCGATGGTGTGCGCAAGAAGACTCCCCGGATAGGTATGGCCTATTTATACGCGCCGAACCGACGCGGTGCCGTTTCCCGCCTTATATCTCGCGTCCCTTCGTTTCTTCCGCCCTAACGTATGCAGGTGGAGAAAACGCACGCCCCTACGCTGCGTTCCTCCGAGCGCCGCGCTCTAGATCTGCGCGGCAAGTACGCCAACGACGCACGCACTCTCCGACCCTCATGGTAACGCGACGCCTCATAGGCCCAACTGGTAGGGAAGCCGGCTCGGGCCCCAGGTAAAATGGCTAGGAGCTGTACACGCTCCGACGGCCCATTCCCGGCCCAAGAGTTCGTAGGCCGGCCCAGCGTTGGGTTCGACGGCCGCTCTGGGCCAAACAAGAGTAAGGGGTAATCAAAGGGGGGCACCAGCGGCCAGTACCCATATGCGCGAAGCGTGTGGGCCCCTGTCGAATACGTCCGAGTCCGAGGACGAAGAAAGCCCATGGTTCGCTCATCGAGAGCTGGCAACGAGCCGCCGAGACCGGTCGAACGGACTCGGGAACTAAATGGGACAATCTCCCGGATCATATGGCACCGACCCCGCTGGTCTCAACCGGGTCCCCGCTAAGGGCAAACCGGGGCGCCACTCGAACAAGCCCGTTTGTAACTCAACCGGCACCGCCCATCGAACCATCGAGGAATGGTGCGGACGGCCCTGATCCTCCATCCTCCCGACAGGATGCGGAAGGAGGAACGATCAAAGACGAAACGGCCTTCGGCCGGACCCCCGAAACGATCGGGGGCTCGAAGGCATGCATTCGCGCAAAGAGACCAACAGCGTGGTCGCAACACAAACTAAAGTAGGTCAAGCAAAATAAACCTCTTTGTTTCATGGATTTCTTCGTACAAAATCGATCGAAAGACCGATAACAAGAAAGAAGATTACATTAGTCCCATGGATCCATGGATTGGCCACAAAGCCGAATAAAAAGGCCTAAAGGCCAATGCTGGACCTACTCGCAGCAAAAATTCCTATGAGTAAGTGGTACCAGCATCATCGGCGCGAAAGCCGGTGCTGGCTCCACTCTCTGCAGAGAATCCTGGGGCGAATGGCACCAGCATATCGGCGCCAAGACTCTACCTCGAGGGTGGCGGTGCGCAATCCAAGGCCACGTAATACTCGCAGGAGCGACTCCTGGGACGCCGAGGGTTGACGGGAGCCCGTCTAATCCTCGCGGGAATGACTCCGGGTCCGGTGAGCAACGCCAAAGCAGGACGAGAACCTGCGGCGGCGGGGCGCACCGGCCGAACGACGACGGCCGGCCTGGGTCGCCTGGCTCGGGTCGTCATCTCCCTCCTCGTCGGAGGAAAGGATGATGACCTCAGGCTTTCCCGACTCGGGCATCGTGCTCCCGGCAACCGGACCCGGAAGCACCACCGCAAGCGGAACCGCTTCGACCACCGGAACTAGATCTTGGCAGGAGTTCGGAGACGGAAGAGGCAAAAGGCGCGAAGCTTGGGAAGAGGGAGCGACGCCCTCTCCTCCTCCTCCTCCTTTCGAGACCCCCTTGCGCGAACAAGTTCTCTGGTACTTAGACATGGCAAGTTGAAGAAACCAGGCCAGGGATGCGGACTTATTTATAGGCGCACCGCGCGGTCCATCATGAACCGGGTGCGTGGGGGGACGGCCGCGGAAGCCAAAGAGCGCTACCCCGCCGCATCAATGCCACGTGGATAAACCCAACGCACCGCGACAAGAAAAGGAAGGGTGGAATCCACTCACAGTCGGCCCGTGGGCTGCAGGCTTCGGCGGCCGCGCCCTCTGGTCAAAAACAGGGAGAAATCCATCGGGCATCAGATTGCCCGCGGTACAGGTGCACTCCTCCCTCGGACATAATAGGATGCCCGGGGGCTCGGTCCTCGTGGCTACGGGCAGATGACGCAGCATGCAGCAACGTCACGCTTAGAAAGCCTGAGAGAAGCCTGGAAGCTAGATTCCTACTAGCTCCCAGTCTCGGGGGCTACACCCGGCGGGTGCGCTCGCGCGCACCCACCGGCGAAACGAAAGGCCATGTTAGGTGGCCGAACCAGTCCCGGCGACAGCACGGCGCTCTCGCCAGGACTCGGGGGCTACTGTCGGGTACCCATTTTCCAGGTACCCTATACAGTATGCCTACTGAGCGTGGAAACTGGCCAAGACCCAAAGGCCTTATCCACAGCTGAGTGGCGGAAGGCTGGGCCCGCGCGGTGGCCCAGTCGGGTGCAAGGCACAACTACGGCCTTTGGCCCACAGAACCTCTGCTCCTCGCGGCCCGCTAAATGCCCGGGCGCACGCGGCTGCACGGACATGGTCTCCGCCCAGGATTACGACTGCTCCGGCGTTAAAGGAGCCCGGCTCGGGCGTGGCGACGAGCCCGACTCCCCGCGGCGGGAGTCGGGCGCCACGGAGTCGAGCGACTTCTCCGACCAAACACCGGCCAGCCGCCGTCCGCCGCCCATATGCTCCGGCCGTGGTCGGGATCGGCGAAGGGCCTCGACCCGAAGCGAACCCGACCACTACGGCTGGGAGGCAAGCTTGGGAACGGCACGGACGCTTTGGTCAAACTCAGGTGTACGGCCGGCCAGTTCCGGATAAGACGACGCCCCAAACCCACTCCTGGACGGTGCGGAAGTACACTATGCCTGACGTACGGCTGAGTGGGGGCGTCGCATCCGGATCAGGCATGGAACGGCGGATTCACGCACCAAGTACGTTGTACAGTTGCAACAGTGCGAGGAATGACCGTCGCCCAACTCCACAGAAATCAACAGCGCACCAACAGTAATTAACAGTGCGAACCAGGGAATGGGCACTCCACAGCACCCAGACAAGACATCAATGACAACATCACATGACTCAGCGCGAGGATTGCGGCGGAAGTCACCGGAACCAACGAGGACGGCCCGACTCCATCTCCACCACCCCTTCGCTCACCTTTACTTTCTTTTATTTTTTCTCCTTTCCTCCGTCTGTAACCGCTCTCCCTTGTCATATAAAAGGGAGGATTGGGCCCAGGAGGAAGGGAAGAAAAGAGGCTTTCGAACTGACTAAGAGTTCTCTTCACACATTGACACACACAACACCAAGACAGAGACTTGGGAGCGAATCCCTCTCTCGATCACCGCTTGTAACCCCTACTACGAGCAACGCGAGCAAAACCACAAACTGGACGTAGGGCTTTTCGTGCCCGAACCAGTACAATCCACCGTGTCAAACACAAATCATCAGATCGCCGTCGAGCGCGCGCAAATTTACTCGTCGGCCGGTTACTAAACGCCGACACTAACTCTGAACCTACTGACCTCGCACAGGGCTTTACGCAATAACGCCCATTCTAGTCCTACAGAAGAAAGAAACGAGTAGGTGTTTCTCTGCAACATAACCATTAGACGATTCATTCTAGCTTTGCAGAGCTTGTTGTGACTTGTTTTTCAAGACACAAGGAAATCCTAGCTCCATTTTCATTCAAAAGGTTGCTTTACGTTGGTCACTCCGAATACTTGTGGAAGGAAAATCATGTAGATCTAAGCTCTATTCCACCTCTCTAGTCACTGCTTCATTCCTACAGTGGAGAAAGAAGAAGCACAGTTGAAGGAAACATACCAAGGTCTGTATAAGACAATGAACTTGGATCTTGTAGTTACTGCATGACGTGTACTTGGAAGAACAGTAATGCCGTCGTCGTTAGGTATTTCTGATGAAGATGCATTCCTAAGATGTCGCATAGATCGTCTGACAGCAACTCGTAGCTCACCATTTTCTTCTCTGCGTGGTAGATAACATATCCAGTATTACTCGTATGTAAACTGCAAAATCACTTCAGCAAAAATGCATAGGAAGATAGTAAAATATCTATTTTTTTCGTGCCAGTCCTAATCAATCAGGCCAAACCGGATCGAGATGATTTGTTTGATATCTGGTGGATTCTTGGTGGAAATTATGGACTCATGCAGCTGACCTCAAAATCAGAAGTGCATCTCCTGCAGTAATATTTTTGGAGGTTGCAAAGTCTGCAGCTCGAAGAAGATGCCTTCTTGGTTTCACTAATTACAAGGAAAAAAACACAGGACCAGTTAAGAAAAAAATACTTCATAATGTTTAAAAAAATTTATAAAAAAGAATGTTACTTTAGCATCTCGTGACAGGTACTCCAAGATGCAATTAAGATGAAGATTAGCTCAGAGGTATAAGAATGACATTGTGGAGAATTTCTGTACCGCATTTTTCTTCTTATAGTAAGGGTAAATTTGCTCAAACGCAGTACCTTACTATAAGAAGAAAAATGTGGTACCCTTACTATAAGAAGAAAAATGCGGTACAGAAATAAGGTGCAAGGTAGGAATGGTCAAGTTCTCTAACTTAGCTGGCACCTAGTCTATGCTGGAAGCACCACTCCTGCCCAGAAACATCCTTTGCCACTAGCTCTTGCATCGGTTCCATCTGGGTCATATCCTGGACAAACATAGAGCTGAAAATTAGTACGATAAAAGGACTGTGCACCACCATTAAAAATTTATTTTGGTAACCAAAATTTTCATAAGAAACAATTGGGTGCATATTGGTTGGTGATGACCCGGTGTTCCAGTGTCCCATAAACGAACATTAAGATTCCAATCCACTCCCTATGCTGGGTACTACAGGTGAACTGAAGTGAATTTGTACCAATGGAGGAAGACATTTCTCAGCATGCCTCCTTTGTATAGATAACCAAGCATGCCCCACTGTATCAGCAGCTCTTAGTTTCTTGCAGAAGTAAGGAACATTAACTCTTCGCAGTGGTGCACGTAGGCCCATGTTATCACTAGCTTCAACATCATGCTAAGAATTTGAGAGAAATATCAGACAAAATGTGCATGAGAAGAACAAAAAAAATGAATGAAAATTAGAAACACTTACACTAAGTCTAGGTTGCAGGACCAGCCAGGCATAGACGAAATCTTTCTTAGACTGCTCCAAAGATGAATGAAAATCAACATCTCATAGAACACAAAAGCGAAAGTGGTAGGCAGATGTATCACCTTCAGCTCTACATTCAGTACACGGCACATGATCTGAGAGGGAACACCTTGCAAATGCTTGGGGACTCCCCGGTCTGATTCAACAATTAGACAAATATTTAAGATATTTTATGCTGATGTGGATGCATGCATGAAGATGACCTTGTGGATACTAAAAAATCGAGGAATAAAATAAAATTGGAGGCAAATTACCTGTTCGAGATGTCCTTGTGGAAAATAGACCACAGGTTCCCCAACTTGGGGAATTGTAACTCCCGAACCAGCGCATGCGTACCATAGGTCCTCAGTAATGTGTTCGTCATCTGAAAGAACAAAGAACCATGGCAACGTGAAGAAACACAGGAATCTAAACAATATAAAAAACGAAACACAAAAATCTGAACACTTGTAAGATCGAACACAAAGTTGAGTCTCACCGTTGCAATCGTAAAATCTAGGATCAGCTATTTCGAAGGAACTCATGGCCATCTCCTGCACACCGTAGCAAACCAAGTGCCTTCTCTTTGCCTTCAAAAAAAAAAAGTGCCTTCTCTTTAACTGTCAGCTCTCTTATGAACTCCCAACCGTTCTATATGAGTATATGACGCGGAACCAGGAGCTTTAGGCTCAAACCGTGTGATTATTGACAGAACTTTCCTGCTTTTAGTCCTTTCACCCCTGTGCCGCCAAAGTTGACTCATAAGAAAAGGGCCATGGAAAGGTGGGGCGGAGGCGCGGCGGACGGGAGGATAGGTGTGGAGATTGGTTACAGCTAAGGGCCTGTTTTGTTTCAGATTTGGCCAGCTGAAAAGCTGAAACAAACAACAAATTTCTAATCTGGCTTTTGGAGTGCTGAAAAACTGTCTTTTTATGAAATAAACTAAAAACTGAAAAGCTGACTGAGAGCTGCTTTTCTAACTTTTGGCATGCTGAGAAGTTTAATATATATTACAAAAGCTAACATTAAAAGTCTAACAGCCAGCTTTTTAGCTAAAGCTCCACCCTAAACAAACAGGCTGACTCACAGCATTAGAAACGAAGAGTTAAGGGGCTTGGGGATTTTAGGGTTATGGCCTAACTAGCCTGTGCGCCGCTCCCGCCATCATGCCTTTTTCGGTTTATGGTAGTGGCCACAACAAAACGAACCGAGAGCAACAAAGACAGGCAAAAAGGAACCATGTCCAATCGTCAAGTGTCATTGAATCTTGATTGTGGTGAGTGGAGGCCACGAGAGTGGGAATGCATGTGTGGAACGGTAGTGAGGAACCATTTGTAACGCAGAAAGTGCTAATAAACATGTAAACATAAGGTTACAAACCTAAAACGCTACATAACAATTGGGACAAGTTGAACGCAATTTCCAACTTGCTAAAGCCACCAACATCGATGGCATTGTACCGAAACCCTTCAAATTTCAGTTGTACGATGTGTGGCTGGTCTACGTTTACTCATAATAGGAACCAGATCCACTCATCCACATGACATTCTTCTATAACATAAAACGAAGCTACGGGTATCATGAAAGCAGGCCCAGGCATCTCCAACAACAATGGCAACCGCCTGGAACCAGGGTTTACAAAACTGACAAAACCAGTCCGGTTATCGCGATAACTGGACTTATGGTTCGATTCAGTTTTGTATGATATCCAGTTTTCGGTAAAACCAAACCTGTGTACTGTAGTATAATGATTTTTCAAACTCGGTTTTGTCGATGACTGGTCCAGTTTTGTCTGTTTTGGTTTTCTGGGTTTTTTCAATATTTCAATCCTTACCTAGAACTAACCCGAAAATTCCTTTTACAACATATATTTCTTCGGGATGACAAACAAAAAACTTCCATCTTATACGATATATATTGAGATTCAATGGCATGTCACATCTCTAATGTACCACCATGCCAATCCTAGTTAAGTGATACTCCTTTTTGTTCCAAAATACTTGGTATTCTAGCTTTACCAAGTTTTCTCCAAATATTTGGCATTCTTACTTCCCAAGACACATTTCTCTCTTTCTAACAAACTTCTATATCTATCTCTCTCCTCGTTTCTTGTGCACCTACTTTATTCCTCTTTTCTTAATCTCTGCGTCGAGAGCTAATTAAAATGCCAACTATACTGGGACGGAAAGAGTATCCGATACAGAATCAGGACGAGTAGCAACTGTGATGGCAGAGACGCGACAGGTGCAATACGTTGAACAGGTTAGCTACTTCGGGGATGGCAGGATTATATATCATACCCTCACACCAAGGGGAAGGAAAGCCGGATTTATTGCCGAACATAGCTCACGCCTTCACCGGCACAGCACCCTCTCTGTAGGCACGGTTCACCGTTGGTTTTCAAATTTTCATTTTTTAAAAAAAAATAAAATTTAAAAACCAACTAGCCGACCGGACCGGAACGATAAATCTAGTTTCCGAGAAACCGATCCGGTTTACAACGGACAGAGGAACCTTGAGAGGAAGATAGAGACGCATCGACATGAAAACCAATTTGACAACACCTGCTCGATTGGTTTTGCAAATCAGAAAACAACTTTCATGCTACCATCCCTGTAATGAACGACATTATCTGGTATTTCCGTACATGTACCAAGGTGAGCTGATGAAACCGTGGGCGTGTTTTAGTACTGAAAATCCAACCAAGTACAGCCACACCGTTTGCCAACATCTGCCGCCCTAGATCCTGCAGTGCAGGAGGGTACGGAGAATTCACAGCCACAACGTACGGGCAATGTCACGGATGACCAGTGCGGATCAAAGCAGCCGAGGATCGCACAACATAAAGCTGGTCATTCTTCCCTCACGTACGGCACGAGCTTTTTCCCCTGCGCCCAACCACAACTCGGCAACTCACGCCATCTACAAGCCAAAGCATGAACTCTTCGTGATGCCTTTCCAACTGGTGCTACGGCGTAGGTACGTTCCAAAACTGTGATGCTTCCAGAACGCCGGGGGGAACCCGTGACACCCCCCAAGATCAAATTCCGTGCCCTCTTGTTAAAACGCCGCCGCACAAGACTCGAATGCTCCAAACAACCTTCACATGCTCTTGTTTCCATGTGGGCGAGTTGGGAAGGACGTGTCTCCATTTCGCTTTCAGGCCTTACTACTTGACTCCCACATTTTCCATCACCTCTCCTCCCAACCACAAGATGAGGAGCATAATTTTCTTGTCACGCAGGATGGGATGACAGGCGGGGCTCGACGGACTTAACGGACCCACCTGTCGGTGAGCGTCATGAATTATTTTTGTTCATAACTAATATAGATATAGATGTGTGTGTCATTCCTTTTTGAAGTTGTTCTCGCCGCCTACGCTGACAAGCCTGAAATGGACATGCTACTGCGCGCTATGAAGTGGATATAAAGCCTGCAGTTGGGGTCTGTCATATATCAGCTGCTTCTGAGCTCGCACATGAGCTCAGTGTGAGGATCAGCAGGGGAACAGCTGCGCCATGGAGAGGCGAGGGTTCTCCCTGATCTTGCGGTGCTGGAGATTCTGGTGTTGTTCTCCGCTCTTCTTCGCGGTGCGCAATGCCAGAGCCCTCAGGCAAACCTCACGGTGGTCGGCACCGTGTTCTGCGACGCCTGCTCCTCCAGCTCCTTCTCCAACCACAGCTACTTCTTGCCAGGTACTACTACTTCAGTCTTCACTTTCTTCACCATGCACATATCGATTTCGGGTGATGAGTTGAAGCCTCTACCTGAGGCTTGTAAATGCTGCTTATTGTGCATCTTATTACTCTGGCTGGGATCGCTGTACTAGATGTTCTCTCACAGATTAGAGAATGTAGCCCTCACTCTGTAAACTGCTTGTTGTGCACGTACTCTGTTTTCAGTCTTCACACAAGTTGCCGCACCTAATTATTTCTTACCTTCTGAAAAGGTTTCTCTTGGATGGAATTTCCTTTTGTATGTTTCCAATGATTTGTGGAAGATGCTAGATGCATACGCAAAACAACTTGCATCCCTGACCTGGCCTCAGGTGCATTATCATGCTAATAGTTCCACACCCCAACAATATAATACGGTTAGGATGCCCTATTTTCTCAACTGAAACATCTGTTATGGTCATTTGACATAGTGCCCGTTAAAAACACTTCATTTCACTGGCGTCAACAAACTAGTAGTAAACTTTCTTGGAGGACCAAATAATCCATAATAAAAAGGTGAAACCTTTTATTTCTTCAGTAATTGCAACATAAAACATGAGTTCCGTACTGACCTTAATTCATCTAAGCTGACTGTAACAAAGACGAAGCAGAGACTTTGAATCTTTGCAAACCTGCGGGCATGCTCGAGTTCAAACTAAAAGACTTGCCAGCGAAGCATCAGCAGCTTTAGCTCCTCTGAAATTTCATTCCTGCGGTTCCTGACTTCCTGAAACCATCACCTCTCTTTTTTTCAAAAGTGAAACAAATGATCTCTGTATGAATCTTCTTCTCAAGCTTTCATCATCAATCACTACTAGTATTTATCATTTACAATCCAGTTAACACTAATGCACCTCATGTCCTCAAACTTTCTCCCCCTCGTCTGTCCTCAGGTGTCAAAGTCAGGCTGGACTGCATGATCAAAGTGAACTCGAATTCAAAGGAAGAAATCAAGATCACGGCAGAGAAGGTGACCAATAGCTACGGCGCGTACCAGCTTGACATTCCGGCGATCGACGGCTTCGAGTGCGCTGCCGCCGGCGCGACGGCCGCCGAGTCCTTCTGCCGCGCCGCCGTGCTGGACAACCCCTCGCCGCTCTGCAACGTGCCGGCGGTGACCACCGCCGTCCGCCACATCTCCTTCCCGACCCAGGAGCCCAACGCCTGCCTCTACAGCCTCAACTCCCTCTACTACCGCCCCGGCAAGCCGGGGGGCCCCGGCGGCCAGTGCGACGGCGGCGGCGGTGGCGACTCGCCGCCGTCGTGGTCGCCCGCTGCGCTGAACACGTCGCTGTTCTACTGCCCGCCGTGGCCGTGGCCGCCCATCCCGTTCTGCACGCCGCGCCCGTGGTTCCCGCCCATCCCGTTCTTCACGCCGCCGCCGCCGGCGTTCCCGTTCCCGCTGCCGCCGATACCCTTCTTCACGCCGCCGTCGCCTCCGCCGCCGGCGTTCCCGTTCCCGCTCCCGCCGTGGCCGTGGACGCCGCCGGCGGTGCAGCCGCCTCCGGCGTTCCCGTTTCCTCATCTGCCGCCAATCTTTTCGGCACCGTCTCCGCCGCCGCCGCCACCACCGGCGTTCCCGTTCCCTCTGCCGCCGCTTCCACACCTACCTCCATTCCCGCAATTGCCACCGTTTCCATCACTGTTCTCGCCGCCTCCTCCCCCACCGCCGCCGCCTCCTCCTCCTCCGCCGTCGTTTCCTTGGCCGTTCCCGCCATTGCCTTTCTTCCCTCCGAGTTCTTCAGCACCATCTCCTCCACCTCTGCAGTACACACGGAAAGATCCAAGCACTTGGTCTTCTTCAAAACATCAGCCATAATAATGCAAATATTATTGTAACTAGTTTGTGTTGTACAATACCAGTGGTACATGCGTTTCTACGCTCTGGTTTATTTACTGCTAGCTGTACAAATACAAGTTGCTACCTGTACTTATTACATAGTATATATGTTATGTATATGCAGAATTATAGTTAATGGAAAAGCGAGTTCTCTCCATTCAGAGCGTGTTCTCTCTATTCAGCAATGCGCAAAAGAAAACACAGGGTTGGTACTCCTTGAGATATGTACAGAACACCACCAGTCAAATACTAGTGAGTTTCAGTTTTGATTATTCTTTTCTCGAACGCGCAGGAGAGCTGCGTGTCATTTGATTAAGGAGAAACTCTTTATTTCAGTTTTGATTATGTCAATTAGTAAAGGCAGAGTTTTCAAATTCTGTTTGGAGGTCCTTCTGAAGGAAGTATTTGGAGACTACCGTGATTTTCAATGCAGATAAACTTTCTATTTCTCCAATCTTTGCATCTCGAAGCTGAATCAGGGGGAACATACTAGTTGAATCTTTTGCATTTCTATAGGATCTTCCTTCAGCATACGGCAAACAAATGCATTTCGCAAAGGACAAGGTACGTAAATATTTGATTTCGTTCAAATAATTTCTTGATCGCTTGATGAATCTGATGTGCAGGTCGTTTGTAAGAAATAATTTCCTTCGGGCCTCAATTGAATTTTTTATTTTTTTCACGAAATTGATAAATTTATTTTGCAGAGACTGAACCTACTGAATCAGATGGCTAGATGCTGGTAGTACCAATGAACATGAAGAAAGACCCTAATTTAAATACAGAAATTTAGTCCATCAGAATGCTAAAAGTTTGTTGATGTATTGTTATTTAGAGGTTGCATTAGAGGAATTTAAGTTTCCTTTCGATATTTTTTTTCACAATTCATGTTGCTAACAGACAATAATTAGAGCAAGCCCAACGGCTTGTCTTGCAGCCCGTTTGTGTCAGATTTTTCTGACGTGGAGGACAGAGAAAGGTGGAGAGAGAACGCGCTTGTCTGAGCTGCCGTCGACCGTCTCCACGCGCAGTCGTGGGCCCCTGGCGTGGTTCCCGTGAGAGTGGAAAGAGAAGGAGGATAGGGATAGGTGGGACCAGAGCAGGATTTAAAAGTGTGTAGGCTCGTCGCGTTATTGGGCAGCTTGTCGCGTGCATAGGTTGGTAGCTTGTCGGTGAGACAAGTCATTGGCCTTGCTCTTACGAGCATCTGAACAGTTTTTGGGCCCCTTTAGTCAGATTCGCCCCAGGGCCCGCCAAGCCATAGGGCCGGCCCAGAATATTAAGCCACGCTAACGTCATTATAACCCACAGTTTCATCACTGGCTAATAGCAACATGCGACGACATGTGGGGGACTTGATCGACCATCATCAGAGACAGAGTCATCTCAATCTTCTAAAAAAAAAATGAGAGGAGGTCAGCGCACATCGTGCGCCCACAAAGATGCACAGGCCCAGTTAACAAGGCACAACAATTGGCATATTCGTAGTTTGCGAGCGCAGCACGTTAACGCATGACTCGTGTCGATGCTTTAGTCCACGTGTCGATGCTTTAGTCCACTCCTCCTTTGTGTTCGTGGAAAGGAGAGTTAAGTCCGTGTCAAATTTCATCTCAACTATTTGTCAATTTTAACAGCTTTATGCATGCATGATCTAGGGGACATGTTACTGTTCATAGAGTCTCCTCAGTATCAGACCTTCCCCCCTGTTATTTTGAGAAACAGGAGCTCATATTATGTTGTCTCGTAGCGTGCACAATCATGAGATGACACTTACGAAGGAAACAGGATACTTGCTTAAACCAAGTGAACCAGTGTACGTCTAGTAATAGGTTTGATTAGTAGAAACCCAAAATTATGTGAACTTTGCTTTGAAAAATAAATGGTATCTCTACGTATATACAGCGCCATGAGTCAAAGCAGAGTGTGCAAATGCAACCTTGCTAAATCCAACCGCCCTAAATTCCTGCATATCCTCCACGTGATAAAATAAACTAAAACAAAAAATCCTGGATGACACAGGAGCTGGATGAGATTAGACAGTGTGGAGTATTTTAATCACTCTTCCACCCTGTGCTGATGTCGCTGCAGACAAGTTAAGCTTTTCCCTAATTGAGCATGTTTGACAGCTGAAAGACTCGTGAGATGACTAGATTCCATTCCCGGTTTACGCAATTGTTTCAGTCGAGCAGCGGGGAAAGGTCGCGTCGATGCTGTTGCCTCCTCGATTGGTAATGATTGATGGGGTCCGGCAGTGCCATCAGCTTAACGTCATTTAGGTTACTCCTCCTCGAAGTGCCGCATAAACCAAAGCTCCCTTTCGTAATGGCAACCCATGCATCGTCTCAATTTGTAAACATCATCTTCCGTGCTCTGTTATTGTTACTACTCGGGCTA